>CM053598.1:186522630-186541058 GCA_028646575.1 Pseudocheirus occidentalis
ATCCCAAACAGATCATAGAAGTGGGAAAAGGTCCCAGATGTACAAAAATATTTATTGCAGCTCTCTTTGTGGTGGCAAAAAACTGGAAATATAAGGGATGCCCATCAACTGGGGAATGGCTGAACAAGTTATGGTACATGAATGTGATGGAATATTATTGTGCAATAAGAAATGGGAAGGAGATGGACTTTATAATTACCTGGAGAGGCTTATACGAATTGATGCTAAGTGAGACGAGCAGAACCAGGAAAAATTTGTATACAGTCACAGATACATCATATGTGTGATGACCAACCTTGAAAAACAAGCAACACGGGGCGGAGCCAAGATGGCGGTGTAGAAGCAGCAAAGCACTGCAGCTCCCACACAAACACAGGAACTGTTTTGGGGGCTTTTCTTTGCATTCCCAGTGCTTAACATAAGAACCTGGCACATGGTAGGAACTTAAAAACTGTTTATTAAGTAACTAAAAGCCTGTAATTGGGAGGTTTTCCACTCCATCTGAAACAAAAGCTAGTAGTAACTATTAAGTAAGAAATCTTTTATTATTATTCATTCTATGCCTGACTATTTTTTATGAGAGGTATTTCATAAAAAGAGTTAAGTAAAATTAATAATACACTGATTTCATCTGAAGGTGCACATGTCAATTCACATCTACAGCAACCCCTATTTTTAAAAAAATGACAAAAATCTATTTTCTTTCACTCATTAGGGGCTTGGGAAGAAAAGAAAAACAAAATTTTCATTTGATCTAGAAATCCCAATTTGTAAACTTCGGCAACTCCTCTGTAATTTATAACATCTTTGGGCCAACCAAGAGGTTTGGGTTATTTGTCCACGGTCACACATCTAAGTACAATGCCTGTCAGAGGAAACATTTGAACCCCAGGTCTTCTTGATGCCAAGGGCAGTTTTCCATTATTCACTATGACACACTATTACCTTTGTAAAAGATGAATGGCAAAAAAATTTGCCAAAATCTTCAAAAAATATTCTACAATAAAATGGAGAGTCTTAAAAAAATAAACTATTTTAGTTGACAGTTTCAAAAGAAGTCACATTTGTTTCAATGGGAATGAGAATGAAGTTACATTTATTCATTCAATTGTTAAATTCACAGGTGTGCATCTACCAAGCCCAGGAAAATTAGAATTCGTAAAATATGTGTCAAGTTACTTACAATTTACCAGTCTGGTCTCCTGTAAACATGAATATAACTTACTTAAGTTTTCTTTCTCTCTTCTCATATTCTCTCTACTTTAGAATATTTGATATTTCAGAAAGTATTTTGTTAATGCATTTTGTCATTACACCAGTCAATTCTGCAGGGGAGAAAACTCTCCTCCCTAAACTAAACTGTCCTTTGTGACAAAGAGTAACAATTAAGGAAACAATACTGTGCCTGCATCTAACAATGTACATAGGATTCTAACCTAAGTAGATCTACCCAATGCTGTGAAAGAGGAGGTAGAGTTTATTATTTGTTCTCTGGGATCTTTGCTAGTTTTTCACTTGATAAGTTGTACTTCCTTTTAGTGATATTTTTATTTACGTTGGTATAATTATACATATTGCTTTTTTGGTTCTTAATTCACTATCAATTCATACAAATCTTAACATAATTTCTCTGAAAAAGTCATTTCTTATTGCATATTCTATTACACCCATATACCATAAGTTTTTTTGACTAGTCTAATTGATAAGTACCTACTTTGTTTCCAGTTCTTTGCAACGACAAAGAAAGCTGCCATGATTATTTTGTCATGTCTTTGTTTTGGTCTTTAATGTTCTTGGGATATAAATCCAGTACGGGGATCCTAGGGTCAAAAGCTATGTATAATTTACATATCCTACTTTAAATTTCCGGATTGTATCTAGAATGGTTGAACCAATTCACAGCTCCAACAGTGTATTTAGTATTTCTGTCCCTTAACAATCCCTCCAACATTGATGGTTTTTTTAAATGGAAATTCTAAATATAATATTTGAGATCTATTTATGGAAGTTAGAAGATATTTTCCCAATAGCTAACAATTAAAGAAATTTTATAGGGTCAACTACCAAGAAGTTTAATGTGAAAGAGCCAATACCTTGAATAACAAGATTAGAAATCAAAATGACTTTGGAAAAAATATGGGGAAAATCAAAAGAATGGTGCTAGATGTAGAAAAAAAATGCACAGTGGAACATTTGGAGAAGAAAAAAATGTTTTAAAAATACAAAATAAGAACTGAATATGTATAACTAGGCAAAAGATGAAGCTGAGAGTGAACACATGACTATTAAACCAATTCCAGCGGCTTACTATTGCCTAGTTTAGGATCAATTATAAATTCCTCTGGTTAGCTTTTTTCAAAGTCCGATACAACCTGGACCAATATAATAACCAGACCTAACTTATCTTCCCCATTTCATTAGCAATTACTCTTCCTACTATACTCTGTGATCCAATCAAACCAGTCTTCTATATGTTCCAGGACATTTCATCTCCTGCTTCCATGCCTTTGCAATGGACATCCTCTATGTCTGCAATGCATTCCCAACTTCTGCCCCATTGCTACCTGTAGGATACATTTCTTCTCTATGAAGCCTTTCCTGATCCCATCCCCCAAATGCTAATATGCTCCCTTTAAAACTACATCAATACATTGTAGTTTGTATATTTATTAACTTTTTATATTTATGCTGCATACATTTTTATATATACTTGTCTCCTCTATAATATGAGGTCATTATAAATACAGATTGCTTCATTCTTTTGGGGGGGGCAATCCATGTTAAGTAACTTGCTCAGCATCAAGTAGCTACTAAGTGTCTGAGGCTAGATTTGAACCTAGGTCCTCATGACTCTAGGGCCTGTGTACTCTGTGTACACTGCACCACCTAGCTGCTCCTGGATTGTTTCATTCTTTATATTTTTATCTCTAACACCAAACATAAAAATAAGTATTTAATACTTATTAACTGATTGACAAAATCAGAAGAATCTGCATTATAAAGCAAGTATGACAAAGGCATGAATAAAGATTCTTCTCCCATTGTTTTCAAATATTTAAGAATATGAGGTATAAGAGACTTTGGAGACAGTTTTTTAAAAAGCAGCACAATGATACAATTAAAGAGCTGACATACACAGAACATAAAGAAAGGTGAAAGCGGGGTGGCTAGGGGGCGCAGTGAGTAGAGCACCGGCCCTGGAGTCAGGAGGACCTGAGTTCAAATCCGGCCTCAGACACTTGACACACTAGCTAGCTGTGTGACCTTGGGCAAGTCACTTAACCCCAACTGCCCTCCAAAAAGCAAATAAAAAAAAGGTGAAAGCAAGATTCTTTAGACTACAGAAAACATTAAGTAATTAATCTTCATATTTTGTTGTTTACTCATGACTTACTCTTCATGACCCCATTAAGGGTTCTCTTGGCAAAGATGCTGGAGTGGTTTGGCATTTCCTTCTTTAGCTCATTTTACAGATGAGGAAACTGAGGCAAATAGGGTTAAGTGACCTGCCCAGGGTCATGCAGCTAAGCACTGTCTCTGACTAGACTTGAACTCACAAAGATTTGTCTTCCTGACTCTGGGCTGTGCCACCTAGCTGACCATAGTCTTCATGTAACTCATTGGTTGCTATATGTCAATAATTTCATTGAACTGAATAATGAACCAAGAGAACTGGATCTGAGTTCTAACTATGCCTCTGACTTACTAAGTAACCATGGATCAGTCATAAGATCATAGCATTTTAGAGCTGAAAGGGATCTTAAGAGGTTAAACTGATTATTTTTCATTTTACAAATGAAGAAACTGAGGGCCTCCCCTCCCCCAGAAGCAATCTGCCTACAAAGGTCACACACATAGTGACAATATAATTCGAACCAATGTTTTCTGACCCCCAAATCAAGATGCTTTCCACTATTCCATGAAGTCTTTGTTTCTGCTTTCTCATATGTAAAATGGGGGAAATGATACCTACTTATACAAGATTTCTAAATGGAAATTTGAATGTTTTACTATACATACAGGTGAATATTCAAAAAAGTTTAACACAGCTGTAAAATATTCTTCCCCAATCTTAGTGCAAGGACAATGATCTATAATGCTTATTTTATACTTCCTTCTCCAAAGTAATAATTTTAAAAAAATTTTTTTAAGTTAACTTTGTTTTGAGATTTGTGCAGATCAGACAGACATACAGGTTATCACAAAAATGAAGGCTGAGACACTAATAATGGAGGATGGTAACTAGTCACACTATCTCACTTCTGCAGACAGAACAATGAATTGACTATCTAGCTGCTTCTTGACATATGGTCTTGTTTTGGTTTGTTGTTGGTTTTTTGCTTTTTGGAGGGGAGAAAGGCAGTGCAATTGGAATTAGGTGACTGGCCCCAGGCCACAAGACTAGTAAATGTTAAGTGTCTGAGGCAGAATTTGAACTCAGGTCCTCCTGACTCCAGGGCCAGTACTCTATTCACTGGGCCACCTAGCCATCCCCTTGAGATACATTCTGGATAGCAGAATGTATCTATTTTGGGGATATGATTAAATCTCCTTCACTGGTGGTACAATCATAGGATTGAGAGTTAAAAGAGACATTAAAGATCATCTTCCAATCCCTTTATTTTATAAAGAAAAAAACTGAGACTCAGGGAAGTTAAATGACTTTCCCAAAGTTACTAAATCTTCTAATTTTAATAGTATCCTTTTTTCTTCCCAATATACCAAGGCAGGAAAGTAATTTAGGATGACTTTAACTAAGACGATTTAAATAATATCCTACAAAAAGGCAGAAAATGAATTGTAAAATTCTTTAAGATGACTTCTAGTTCTATGATTCTTTGAAAACTCCTGGTAATAGCAGCAAATTTCCCCAACTATAAGTTACCACCAAGAACGACCAATTCAGCTATACGTGGGGGGAGGGGGAGCTTGTAAAATCAATGCTTTATTGTTCAGTTGCTGTGTTTCTTGGTGATATCCATAAGCATCCAGGGGCACCATTACACAATAATGTTTGATTGTTCCCCTCAAAATGCCTTCCTATGCACAAAAGACACAATCTTAAATTCCTACGAGCAGTCTAGAGCTTTCATCCTTTAAGCACATTTATTTTTATCACTTTACAAGTTCATTTTGCATCTACAATTCAGCCCCTAGATTTCTTTGAACAATTTTTTTCAGTTTTCAAGGAAAAGAAGGGGGAGGGGGAAGGATAGCATGCCACCAAATGACACTGTACAGTTTGGGATCCCAAACTGGGTTCAATGTAGGCCTTTAGACACTTTCTGGAAAGGCTCAAAGTACAATCTGAGAACATCTGGCATGTACATTTCCTTCCTGGCCATATATTTTTCAGGGTAGAGGGTAAAGAAATCCTAGTGATCATTATTCTTTCTACTCTTCCTAAAGGTCTGAGCTAGAACAAGTGCAAAGACAATCAAAAATCTCCCAGGGAAATAAGCAGAAGTGACAGACTAAGTGGCACTGTTCAATGACACATACTCCAGGCCTCTGGCCTCAATTTTCTCATCTGTAAAAAGAGAGGTCTGGATACATGACAGTGCATCCACTTGGTTTTAATCATCTGTGGCTGAGTTTTGAAGTTAGTGTAATAACAGCAGGTTACAAAACACTTTTTTTCAAAACCTTGCAAGGTAGCTAGAAATATATAGATAGGAATCACACACACAATTTAGAAGGGCAAACTAAACACTAAAAATGACTACAAAAGTAGTAGTGTTATAAGTACCTTGTAGAGAAGCCTGGGTATAATCCAACCAGCTTTCGTCCATTTACAGTAGGTGAGTATTTGGTTTGGTAAGGAAGCCACTTCATAGCTTAGTTTTAAAAACCATTTTATGGTGCCTTCGTGTATTCTTAGCTACCAGTTTACATATAACTAGGTGCTACACAGCTTCAAATTTATCTTTTATAATATGACAAAACATTTTCCCCCAAGAACAAAATAATTAGATCTCAATGCATTCACTTTATTCTTTATTGCCTGTGAGCTTTGCTCCTTTTTCTTAACTTGCTGAAAAAAAAAAACCCATGAAGGAACACTTTGTGTCCTTATAAAACTACCAATATTCAGTTCTATGCTAAAAAAAATAAAGGAAGCAAATTAAGCAGTATTCCTCCAACCAAATGTACTAAACAAAAGCTTTGAAAATGAAGTTCAGCACTAACAGCTCTCAAAATTTAAAATCCTCTTTATTCTGATAAACAATTTCAAATAAGGTATACTGCAGTCTTAAAGAGTTCCACTGAAGATTTGCTCCATCTCTTCTTTTAAAGACACAAGAGATATAAAGAATTATAATCCCCATCCCCCACTCCCTTGGCTTATAAACTTGACTGGGTCACAACCATTTAAGTCACATACTTGTTGCAAGACCATCTTTTGCATATTGATCTCATTCTTGTAATTAGATATTTCTTACAAGCTGAAAACCTTTGAATACCGTTCACAATTATAAATTCAAATTTACAAATTACTGGGTGGCTGGAACCCTGGTTGTACTAAAGCAAAACAATTTTTGTTTCTAGAGAAGGGAAGGAAGCACTTAAACAGAAAACACCCCAAACATGAGAACACAGGCCTGTGTTGAAAACCATCTTCCTCTTGATTCCTTTTTTCCCTCTTAGAAGGGTTATGACCCATTGGAAAAGAAACACTTGCATTCATTCATCTGCAACTTATTTTCCTAGTTACAACTTCAACAGGAAAACATGTTAAATGTCAATGCTACATTTTAGCCCTGAAAAAACAAGTTACATACATTTTCACATCACCACAGAAGTGAAAGCTTTTTTTCATTATTAATAACCTGTTTATCATTTAATCTCCCATACAATTACAAGGGAAAAAAAGATGGTCCAGTGTATTAATGTCCCATCATACTTCATAACTCTTAAAATACTTTGCTCACAAAACAATGAAGGAATGCAAGTATCATCTCCATCTAACAGAGGAGGAAACTGTCAGAGAAATTAATAGTAACTTGCCAAAGATCACACCGGTAGCAACTGTAGCAAGGATTTGAGCCTAGCTCCTGACTCCAAGGGAGGCAGACTCTTTCAATCTCAGGACATCACTATCTATTATAATTTACCTTATACTTTAAAACAGAAAGGGTTATCTGACGTATTCTTTCTCTTTACTGAATTCAACACCACTTCCACCACTACCAAACACTGATAGATACTCCATTTGGAGAAACATACCTCTGTATGTGTGTGTGTGTGTGCTCCTTGCTAAACAGTTATGGGGTGCTGTATGCCAAGTTCTCTACTCTCTTCTCCCAGAACTACAGCTATTCATTCGACTGAAAACTGCAATTCTTTCGGCTCCCGGAGGAAACCGTGATTTCTTTTTTCAAATTATTCATATGGTCATAAAGTCAATCAACTACCTTTTAAGAACCGACTCTGTATCACGGCAGCTACGTGGCAAAATGGATAGAGAACTGGTCCTGGAATCAGGAAGGCTCATCTTCCTGGGTTCAAATTCAGTCATAGACACTTACTAGCTGTGTGACCCTGGGCAAGTCACTAACCTTGTTTGCTTCAGTTTCCTCATCTGTAAAATGAGTTAAAAGGAAATGGCAAACCAATCCAGTATCTTTGCCAAGAAAACCCCAAATGGGGTCACCACTGGAGCTGAATATTCCTTAGAACGACTGAACAGCACTCTTTATCAGGTACCAAACTAATCCGCAGCCGCACCCACCCACCCAAGACGCAGTCCCTGAAGGGGCTGTTTAATAGCAATTACAAATTATCACAACTATCCCACAAAGACCAGGCCTTTAAAGCCTGGATACCTGACAGCAAAAAGTCACCCTTCTGAACTTAAAACTTTCCACTAGTGAGTGGAAGTTATGGCATTTAAATAGAATTCAGAACTCCTCAAGGACAGGGACTATGTGATTTTTGTTTGTAATCCGTGAACACATCGAGGAATTAGTGCACCTAAAATTACTGGATATTCTGCGGAAAATGCTTCCTCAAGTTAATGGGTGAGTAAGCCCTTGTTCTCAACTATTAGAGACTCAGTGCAAATCACTACCAGGTCAAAAGATCTCCTAGTTTATAGCCCATCTGTTCAGTGTTCAGGTGGAACAGAGGACCATACTAAACCACTATGATTCCTCGGTCCAGTGGATGGGTCCTCTAGAGACAAGTGCGTGCCCGTGGGGCAGCTAGGGAGCCCGTTTATACATATGCAGGAGAGAGGCTTTGCAGCCCAGCTCTGCACGTGGCAAACACTTAATGTTACTGAAGGGCTGGATGTCAGCCTCAGGCTTCGTCCTCCCACACCCTTCAGAGGATCCGAAGAAGGCGGGTTTATTCCCCCTGTCGACCAACAGGTAAGGCAAACACCTGGGAGGAAGAAGGAGGAAGTGGAGTAAAAGAGTAAACGAGGAAGAGCAGGAGGTCAACTGGGGGCGCGCGGCCTGGCTTGGGGAGGGACAGGGCGTGGGGGTGTCTCCCGCCGCGGGGTCAGTTCTCTCCCTCCTTCCCCATCACCGGGGTGGGAGCCTGAGCCCAGCAGAATCAGGTGACAGGAAGGCACCCCCAGCGCCGCACGGGCCGAGCATCCAGGGTGGGGGGGGGCAGCTCAGGGGAAGAAGGGGGGAGGGGAGAACAGTCCGGAGCCAAACACCTGAACAGGCAGCGGCCCCGCCTCGGACCGAAGCCCAGCCGGCCGGCGAGCCCCACCCCGCGACGGCGGCCGCAGCGGATCCCGGAGGAGCTCGGGTCCCCGACCGGCCCGGCCCCCGACCAGCCGCCCGGCCCCCGGCCCCGTACCTGGGTGGTGGCGGTAGCAGAGGCTGCGGTGACTGCCGGGCTGCTCCTCACATACCCGTTCCGCAGCTCCCCGTTCGCGACGCAGCCGTTCGGCAGCGGAGGGCGGCGGCAGCAGCAGCCTCCCGGCCCTGGGCGCATCCTGCCGGCAGTACCAGGTGCGAGGCAGGATCTGGCTGCCGCTCGGGCTCGGCGCCGCACCCCACCCGCCCACCTCCGGCAAACCGGAAATGGCAGCCGCGCCGCCGCCAATTCCCGACCCGGCAGTCACATGGAGGCGGGACCGAACACCCCCGAACTCCGGGCTGGCCCGAGGCCGGGAGAAAGGGGGGGCCAGGGAGAGGAGGAACAGCGCGAAGCCCCACTGACCAATCCAGAGGAAGAGGGGGTGTGGCCTAGGCTCCCACTCGGCCTATCGCTCGTGAGACCCGAGTGGACGTGAGAGCCGAAGGTAGGGGGTGGGGGCACGCTTCGGAGGGACCTTGGGGCGGTAACCTGGCTGCTGGTGACTGTCTGTTTGAGGAGAGGGCTTGGCCAGCCGTGCTCCCACTGCACACCCGAGAGGGAAAGGGAAAGGGACAGGAGGGCGGCCAAGCCCCTGATGAGGAATGAGGGAGTGAAGCCAAAGCCCAGGCTCTGTGGCTCTAGATCCCGGACCACGTGGGGGTTCTCCGGTTCGTACTGTTAGGATCAGAGATCTGGAACTGGAAGGAACCTTAGATAGAGGTCATCGAGCCCAGCTCCTTCCTTTTACCGAGGAGGAAAGTGAATAATGGGAAAGGAAAGTGATTTGCTCTAGGTCTCATAGGGACTAGGAAGTGGGGAGCTGAGATCCCCAGACTCCAGAGGTGGTGCTCTTTCCACTGCAGGGCACTGCCTGGTCCCAAGCCCTCTCTTCCCTCTCCCCCACTCCCCACCCCCCCGGTCGTATCTTCGCTCTCCTTGCCTAATTGGAAAATTCGTGAGCTTCTTAAATCTTTAGAGTTGGGAAAGACCTTAGAGTTCATCTTGCTCTATCCTTTCATTTTACAGATGAGAAAATTGAGGCCTGGAGATGGGAAGTGATCTGAATCCAACTCATTCTCCCTTTCGGTTTCCCCTCATCCCCTACCCTCGTCCATTTATTTTTCTCCAAGTGGGCCAAGTTCACAGTAGAGTTTGCAATCATACTCCACTTTACTATTTCTTTAGCCCCAAATATCCGATCAGTTGCCAAGTCTTGGAGATTCTACCACTACATATTTCACATTTGCATTCCTCTGTCCTCTCCGGCAGACCATTAACTTAGGGCAGGCTCTTCACTTCTCAGATGCCCTGTTTCAGTAACCTTCAGAATGGCTTAAGTCTTTCCACTCAGTCTTTCCTCTGCTCAGCTGCAAAAGTAATATTCTTAAAGCACAGATCTGGGCGTGTCACTCTCCTGTTTTTCCTGTAGGATAATATGCAAATTCTTCACTTTAGCATTTAAAGCCCTTCACAATCTGGATTCTAGCTTACATTTCCAGATTTACACATTACTCCCTTTCATTCATTTTTCAGTTCAGTCAAAAACCTAATTGGCCTACCGGCTCTTCTATGCATACAACATTCCATTTCCTGTTTCTGCCTGGTTACAATCTAAGCCCCATGCTTGGAATGTATGCGTTGTTGCCCTTAGATCCCTAACTTCCTTCAAAGTTCATCTTATACAGCATCTCCTACAAAAGGCCTTTCCTGATGCCACTAGCTAATAGTAACTTTTTCCTCTCCCCAAACTTGTATTTACTTTATAAATATTTTGTATATATGTATTTATATGTGTACATTTTTCTTCTCCCTCTAGAATGTAAGCTCCTTGAGGGCAGGGACAATAACATTTATGCCCAGCAGAATCATGTGCAGAAGTAGGTGCTTAATATATTTTTGTTGATTAATCCATTACCTAAGTTAAACTATAGTAGTCCTATAATCACAATCTGAACTTATTGATGGGGGATGTTTTAAAAACTTTTTTTTCTTGTTAATTCATAATGGGAAATTTAAACTCTTGACTGTACCATAAATGATTTTTGGCATATTATTTACTTAATAATACCTACATGGCATAATAGAGTGTTGGGCCTGGAGTCAAGAAGACCTGAGTTTAAATACAGACTCAGACTCACTAGCTATATGACCCTGAGCAAGTCACTTAACCTTTGCTTGCCTCATTTGTTCAACTGTAAAAGAGATATTAAAAGCATCTGTCTCTCAAGGTGATTTTAAGGAACAAGTGAGATAATATTTGCCAAGTACTTAGCACAGTGCTTGGTATGTAGTAGATGCTATATAAATGTTAGCTAGTAGTAGTAGTAGTAATAGTATTAAATGTCTACACTCGATCTCTTCTCCCTAGGTTGTCTGGCTTATATTGTAAGCACTCAAAGGAATATGCAGACCCATTTCCCCCTTGTTTCACAGTGGTCAGAATGAAAGGAAATAGGCCTAAATTTTACCAACGGGATTTGGATTTCATAACTGAAGTGGTGATGAAATACTAGAACAACAAAAATAAGAGAGCCTGTGAAATTTTCCCTAAGGAACTTTAAAAACAAGATTGGCAACCATCTGTTTAGGACGATTTAGGTGCTGAGGTACCTAGGAAGAAAAGCAGGCAAAGCAGATGGCCTCATCAGTTCAATTAGACAAATATTAGGTGCTTATATGCCATATGTGTTTAGGTGATATGGGGAAAGGGATGTATACTTGAATGTATCCAGGGTGGTTACTTTCTCCAATACTACTAGTAATTCAGAACCCATCTGACACCTTCCTGTCCTATATAATTCTTGTCCACGTCCTTCCACAAATCTTACACAAAGGAAATGTACAATGTCTTAGAAATCTCCTCCGATGTCTTTGCCTTCAATTAAGTTCAGCCAATATTTATTAAAACACCTACTGTGTTCAAGGCACTGTAGTAGTTTCTATGACAACACGTACATAGATAAAGAAATTCAAGTTGGAGAGTCAATGTGGTATAGCGGAAAGTGAATTGAAGCTGTGCTCAGAATGTACTAAGTTTGAAACCAGATTGACATTTATGACTATAGGGAAGTCATTTAACCTCTCTGACCCATACTTTTTCCATCTATAAAATAGGGATAATAATAGCACCTACCTCACATCATTTGTAACAAATGAAACTATATAGAGAGACAGAGAGAGAGAGAGAGAGAGAGAAAGAGAGAGAGACGTGTCTGTGTGTATACTTTGCCATCTTTAAAACTATATTGATATTAGTGATAATTTGAGGAAGAGAACAGTAGCAGCTGGGGGGAGGTTTTTTTTTTTTTTAATATTTTAAGGATACTAATATAACACAGACTTTCCAAATGCTTTACATCACTCTTGCTGGGTTACTGGCCCACTTTTTCTGATAGCATGTATCTTTTTATTTTGAAGAGGTTATTTTCTTTGTTATTCTGAACTTGGCAAAACCCAGCAAACACAAATATTTCCATAAACAAGAATATGTATGAAGCCATTCATCTCTATTAAATACAACTTGTTTTTTTTAATTATACTATAATAAATTTAGCATATTCTTTCAAAGATACCTCTGTTTCTTTGTCTCTCTGAACTTCTAATCTATTCCATTTTTAATACCCTTTTTAAAATGTCACTATGTCCTAACTCTCCCCTTCCCCCCCTTCCTTATATCAAACAAGCATAGTCAAGCAAAACAAATTCATATGCAAACCACGTCTGAAAATGAGTTGGATAGCATGCTTCATTATCAATCCTCTGGAGTTATAACTGGTCATTGCATTTAATAGAATTCTTAAGTCTTTTATTTTCTTTATAATGTTGTAGTGATTTTATAAATTATTTTCCTGGTTCTGTTCACTTTACTATGTAGCAGTTTACACAAGTCCTTCCAAGTTCCTCTGAATCTATCCCTTTCATAATTTCTTATATTATAACAATAATATTCCATTATATTCATGTGCCATAATTTGTTGAACCGTCCCCCAATTGATGGGTACCCCTTATTTTCAAGTCCTTTGCTACCATGGATAGTTTTTCATATGAGGATTTTCCCCCTCTCTCTTTCTTTAAAATTCTTTAGAGCATAAGCATAATGGTAGTATTGCTGGGTCCATGAGTAAACACAGTTAAGTGACATTTGTGATATAGTACTGAATTGCTTTCCAGAATGACTGGACTAATTAATAGTTATACCAGTGATACATTGATGTACCTGTCCTCTCACAGTCCTTCTGACAATTGTCATTACTCTTTTTTGGGGCCATCTTTGCTAATTTGATGGGTATGAGGCAGAACTCAAATTTGTTTTAATTTGTATGTCTCTTATTAATGATTTGTAGCTCTTTGGCAGATGGTTGTTGATAGCTTAGATTTCTTCCCTTGAGAAGTGAATGTTCATATTCTTTGACCATTTATCTATTGAGAATTATTCTTATATATTTGAATTTTTATTTCTTTATCAAAGAAATTTGCTATATGGATAGTTTCCCCCCCCCCCATTTTTCTCTTGTATTTTTTAACTCTAGTGAGCCATTTGGTGGCGAAGTTTTAAAATTTTGCATGATCAAAATTGTCTATTTTATCTCTTCTGATTCTCTTATCCCTTAAATAGTTAAGAGATATTTCTTTATGTACAACTGCAAAGGTATCTTTCCTGGATTATTTATGGTATAATTTTTAAAAATCTAGTCAGTTATTCAGTGAAACTTATCTTGGCATATGATGTGAGGTTCTGCCTGATTGTTTTCCAGTTTTTCCAGCAGTTTTGTTGAATAGTAATTTGGGCTTTATTGAACCATTCTGGAAATTTATTACTGAACACTCTATTATTAATATGGTCTTTTCTTTAAGAATCTTATGTATAAAATCTCTCTAATCAACTTTTCTATTGCTTAGCCAGTACATAATAGCCTGGATGATTTTAAGATCAGGATCAAGATTATATATTTTAAGATCAAGGACAACTGCTAGACCAACTTATTTCACACTTCCTGTTATTATTTTCCTTGAACTTCTTGACCTTTTTATTCCTCAAGAAGAATTTTACTTTTTTTTTAGCTCTTTAAATTAATATTTTAATAGTCTGATTTGTATAACACTGAATCAGTGAATTAATTTTGGCACTATTGTCATTTTATTATATTGGCACAGCCCAACCACGAACAAGTTCTTTATAATTATTTAGGACTGTCATTTCCATAATGAGTGTTTTATAGATGAATATTGTTCCTCTTTGTGTCTTAATAGGTGGATACTCAAATATTTTATACATCATATACTTGTTTTAAATGGAATTTCCCCTTTTATTACTTCTTTCTTGGTTGTCAGTAATAAAAGCTCATTATTTAAGTAAGTTTATTTAAATTAATTTTTTATTAATTCGCTAGGGTTCTCTAAGATTATATAAGCAAAAAATGATAATTTTGCTTCTTCTTTGCTTGTACTTGTTCCCTCACTTCATTTTTGTTTTTAATTTATATAGTTAGCTCATTTAGAACTACATAAAATAATATTGGTGTTAATGGAAATACTTGTTTTATCCATGATGTTTATTACAAAAGCTTATATCATTTCTACATTACCTTTAATGCTAGCCCTTGGCTGTAGATAAATATTACTTACAATGTTAAAGAAAGATCCATTTATTCTTTTACTTTCAGTATTTTTTTAACAGAAATAATAACTATTTTGTGGAAATCTTTTTCTAACTATTGCTATAATATGCTGATTTTTATTATTTTGTCATTATTATGGTGTTATATTTACATTTTTTATAACATTGAAGAAATTCTACATTTCTAGTATCAATTTAGCTTGGTCATAGTATATAATCTAGTATATGTTGGTGGTATGTTGTATAGCCTCTTTGTTATTCAATATTTTTGCATCAATATTAATTAGGGATAGTGTTCTGTAGTTTGCTTTTTCTGCTTTGTCTCTCCTTGGTTTAGATATAAACAATGTATTTGTATCACAGGAAAGGAAACTGTCTGTTTTTGCCCAGAGTTTATGTAATGTTAGAATTGTTCCTTGAATGATAGAATTTATTTGTAAATCCATCTGGCCTTAGGGTTGTTTCCCACACACACATCCCCACTCCTTCACCTCTGCCTTTTCCTGTGGGTGTTTATTTATGGTTTTACACAGCTTCTTTTTCTGCCATTGGCTTATTTAAATTCTCTGTTTCTTATTCTATTAATCTGAGGATTTTAAATTTTTTATAAATATTCAGATCCAGATTCTATCCATATTCTTACCACTTTTGTCAGCAGAAAGTTTCTAATAATTTCAGTCACTAAAAGTGCCCTTCTGTATTGCTTTCCCTCTTTCCACAGGCTTAACTGCTTACATTCATTCTTATAAGATGAAATACTATAATAGTAATAGGAATCTGAAGATCTTCCCTGCCCTTTTGCCCCTTGATTGGCTTAAGTGAATCTGAGAACCTTCCCTGATTTGAAAATATACCCTGCCCCCTAATAGGCTGAATGTGGTGACATGGAGCCTATGGCAAGAGGCTTGTTTTTCAGGAATGCCCACACCTTGTTACTTCATTATTGGGCATTGGGTCAAGAGGGTTGTGACATCTTCTGAGCCAAGAGAATACATCCTGATGTGAGGTTTTTCTTTGGAGCTCACTTTGGGAAGAGTTGTGTCATTTGGCCAGTTGAGACTCTGGGTAGGTGTTGAGCCCCTCAGCTTTGAAAACCCAGATGTTGGTGCTTCCCTCTCTGGTAACTAACTAGGTATGGAGGTAAAGGTCAGACAGCTGGAAGCCCTGTCTGCTGGTCTATTACTCTGTATTTTTTTGTCTGCTTATAACTTCTGTTTGTACTCTCTGAAGTTTAGGGTGCTGACTTTTCCCCCTGAACTAGGTAAATGATATATGTTTCATTAAAGTAAAATTGTTAACCCATTTTGAGTTGCTTTCCTTTAGAAAAGCAGATCTAAGAACCTGTGCTAACAGCCATCCTGGGTATGCTAGGGTGCTTGCTGCTACAAATACTTACCACCAGGATTTAGTATTATTTCCCATGATCTCTAGGCTTTATCATCTGCCCTACCTCTCTTCCCTGCAGTTCCACAACTGTCATCTCAACTATCTATGAAGCATTTTTTTTTTTTTGCCCTATGGCTATACACTTAAGATTTCTGGCCTTTTCCATCTTCCCTAAAGTGGAACTCTTTTATTTGTTGTTTCTCTAAGAACGTTAGCTGTTTTAAAGCTGAAACTGTCTTGATTCTTTCTATCTCAATGCATTTAGCAAAGTGCTTGGAATTTAGTAAGGACTTAACAAATGCTTATTCAGTTATTCATTCATTTCCTCTTTATTTTTTGTAGGTTCTCCTTTTTCATTACTGTTATATATGGTTTGGTTTCCCTAACTACCTCCCCCAACCTTGCTTATATAATCTTAGAGAACCCTAGAGAATTAATAAAAAATTAATTTAAATAAACACTTAAATAATGTGCTTTTATTACTGACAACCTAGAAAGAAGTAATAAAAGGGAACATTCCATTTAAAACAAGTATATGATGTATACCCCCCCAACTAACTAGCAGTTAGTACCTACTAATAGTTTATCAATTTAACTAGGCTTTTTTTATTTATTAATTCAATGTGCTTTTCTCTTTTTGCTTTTAGTTTTGTTAATAACTTTAATTTTCAGAATTTTTATTTTTTTTTTAATTTGTTTTCATAGGGGTTTTTTTTGGTTGTTTCATGCCTAATTTATTGACTTGTTCTTCCTTTTGTTAATAAAAAAAAGTTTAGGTTTGTGATTTTTTTTAGAAATCATATTCCATGATTTACAGCCATATTGACATTGGAAAGATTAGCTTTTTTTTTCAAATATAAGAGCAGCTTAGGTTCACTGCACATGCTGCTCAGTCTATCAGTTAGATTCCAGCTTGTTCTTTTCTTTCTATTCCACTCTAGATCCAGCTCATTGCTCATCTGTAGTTTCTGTTTAAATGTGTACTACTGGCCTCAGTCAACTGGCTGTGCATCCAACTAGGTTTCTTAATGTGGAAAATATTCTTTTTTTTCATCTATTACATTTTTCCTGTGTGGATTACTAGGCTGATCTCTTTTAAATAACAGTAGATCTCATTGAGCTTATCCCCTTCTGGGGCTTTATGTAATCAGCAAAATTTTAATCACAAGTAAGAGCACCTATGGAAGATCTATGGGGAATCCCTTTTCCATTTGAATTTTGTGCTGAATATTTCCATGACACCTGTGATCAACCCTGGCAAAAAACGCCTCCTTGCTTTTGCCTTACTACACATAATCAAACTGCCGCTTTATAGAGTTATCTCTGTGGTTGCATCTACCAAGGATTCTTGTATGATCTTAATATATGCAGATAAGGTTTCTTGTTGAAGGCTTTTGGGTCATACATCATTCTACCAAGTAATTTTCCTGCCTCAACAAAGAGTAGACATTGATCTTCTGGCTATGAAAGCTACAAATGAAATATACAATGTGACTGTTCTTAAGAATCTATTAGACTACAAACTCTATGTCTTATTTAAACATTGTATCTCTAGTAGTAACTCATAGTGGAAACTTAGTAAACATTTGTGGAATGTTTTCCACAACAAGTTAAAATAATGGTCCAAGGTAGCATGTTATTGGGTGTCAATTTACTATACAATAGGCATTGTACTTAAAGACACATCCATCTGAAAAGGACCTTAAGTTCTTAATGTTCTTGAAGTTCTTGGATGCTCTTAAGTTCTTGAAGCCCTTGTTAATTCAAGGAGGGTACTGTACTAGGTATGGGGAATATGAAGAGGAAAAAATTATACTACATCTGCAGCTACACAAATAAATGTAGTACAGGTGATGAGGAAATTACATAAGAAAGGTCAAATGGGCCCACAGCTCCCACACAGCCACCCTGAACACCCATAAAATATTACTCTGGACAAATTCTAGGACTCTCAAACTCACAAAAATACAGAAAACACATCTCTCACGGAAGGCAGCTCGGCAGCAAGGGATCATTGTGGCAGCCTGAAATCAAAATGCAGCCAGGCCCCAGGGCAGTGAGGAGGAGCCCAGCAGAGCCAAGCTGCAGCCAGTCTACAAGAGAGAAGATCTACAGCCTCCAGCAACTCCACTTCTACCAAGGTGTGAAAAATAGGGATTAGAGAAAGGCAACTCAGCAGGAGGGGCTCATCCTGCAGGCCTGCAGGCCGGGAGCCGAGACCAGCCCAGCCTGAAACCACCATGCGGCAGCCAGGAGGAGCCAAGCCTCCCCTAACAAGCCTAGTGTGAGTCTACTTCAGAGAAGATCTAAAGCACCTGGAGCAATCTTCACATCTACTGAGCCAGGATTAAAGGTCACTGAAAGTGAGTGAAGCTTTCAACCTAAATTTGGGGGAGGAAAAGCAGTTCAGCCAATAAACCCCCAGGGCAAGGAAGCAGTAGGGGAAGGGCAGGAACTGCTTCAGAGCTCCTGGCCTGCAGATCTGGCAGGGGGGGCTGAGGCAATTGATCAAGGCCAAGTGCTCTTGCCTTGAGCAGCCTGGATCTGGATCATGGTCTTGGGTGGTGGTCCTGGGCAGCACTTTCAACAAGCAAAGCTGGGGGGGGGG
>CM053598.1:186541558-186558769 GCA_028646575.1 Pseudocheirus occidentalis
AATTATCCCATGTGGAAGAGGCAAGGGATAACTGTTACAACTTTACTTTCATTTACTCTCATTGAATCTGGTTTAGGGAAGAAATGGCATAAACTCTAAACTGGGCATCATGCCACACAAGAGAGTAGGGGGCATGGGGATGAAAGATGGGATGACGGAGGGGAGGGCAGGGTCTGGGGGAGGGATGCTGGATGCTCACACTTCAGGAAAGGGACAGGGACAGTGTAGAGAACAGAACAAGGCAGGGGAGGGATAGGAAGGAGGGACATATGATCACTGTTACAATATGTCCACTATGAAGATGTCCTGTATAATCACACCTACATAGCCTGTATTGAATTTGTTGTCTTTCTAGTGGGGGTGGGTGACAAGGGAATAATCGAAAGAGTCTAGAATTTAAAGCTCTGCAATAGCTGCAACTAGGAATTAAGATATACAGGGGCTGGAATAGGGAAACCCTCCCTGCCCTACCAGAAAGTTAGAGAGCAGACCAGGGGAGGGGTTCTACAGTGGGATTGCTGTTTTGGGATTGGGGTAGGAGGAAGGTGGGGAGAAAATCCGTAATTCAAAAATCTCATGAAAATGAATGATCTAAACAAGAAACAAATGAAATTTATTACAAAAAAAAAGAAAGGTCAAATGGGCAAGCTTGGAAGATTTGGGAGGAAAGGATTAGGGAAGGCTTCCTGGACTAAGTTAGGCCTTGTAGGAAGAGAAGGATTTCAACTGATGGAGATGGAATACATGTGAAGGACAAGGATTAGCAAGAGGAGTCAGGAGAGGCAATGAGTTTGGCCAAAACCTAGAATGAGTGTAGAGTAATATGAAATAAAACTGGAAAGGTAGATTGAAGCCGTCCCATTGAGAGAACAAAACAAGGAGTTTGTATTTTATCCTGTTTTTAACAGGGAACCACCAAGATTATGAGAAATGAAATAATGTGATGAGAATTATACATTAGGGAAATTTGTCACTAGGAGAAGAATGTATCAGGTGGGAGGAGACTGCAGGCAAGGGCACTAATTAGGAGACTACTGAAGTAGTACAGAGATATGTAATGAGAGCCTGAACTTTAGTGGTGGCAATGAGAGTAAGAAAAGAAGGGCCAGATGTGAGAGATTTCAGGGGTATAAATCAGTGGGTCTTGGCAACTGATTAGGTGCAAAGGGTAAAAGAGAAGGAAGTGTTAATGGTGATTCTGGGGTTTCAAGCCTGGATGATTCAGAGAATGACACTGTAATCAAGAGAAACTGGAAAGTTGAGAGAAAGGGTGGATTTTAGGAGGGAGGTGAGTTATATTTTGACAGGTTGAATTTAAGGTGCCAATGGAATTTTCAAGACCAGCACTCACAGGAAAAGTGAACATAGGATACATAGATTTGGAAGTCATCTGCATAAAGTGATCATTAAAACCATAGGAGCAGGTGAGACCTCCATGGCAGAGAGTGTTTAGAAACTAAAAATAAGTAGTTCAATAAGAAAGCCCTGGAGAACACTCTGATTTAGGAAGACAGGAGGAGGAAGGTGAACCAGTAAAGGAAAGATTAAAAAAGAGAAGTTGATACTTCAGATCAGCAAATCAAGCTTGACACTTTGATCAGTGTCAGGTAATACAACGGACAGGCACATCAGGGAGGAGATGGTGCTAGTTTCCAAGCCATATAGACAATGAATACAAAGATAGAAGAACAGTGAATGAGATTTGGTTGATTGAATTTGATGTTGGATTTGGTGATTAAAACCTGAACTCTTGGGAATACCCTTCTCATGGCTATGCCTACCTTAAGTTTGTCTTCACTCTGATCTATCCTCTATTCAGCCACCAAGGTGATTTTCCTAAATCATAACTTTGATCATGTGTTCCCCAATAAAGTCCAGTGGCTCCCTATTATCTCCAGAATCAAATAGAAAGTCTTCTGTTTGGCTTTTAAAGCTCTCCCAACCTAGATTCTTTCTACCTTCCCGGTCTTCTTGCCCTTTACCCTTCTTAACCTTAGTGAACTCAACACTGGCTTGCCTGCTATTATTCTTCACACATGGCATACTATCTTCCCACTTTACACCTTTGCACATGCTTTCCCCTTTGCTTACAATGCTCTGCCTTCTCACCTCTACCTTAGTTTCTTCCTTTAGGGCTCAGTTCAAATTTCTTTTCTGTAGGAGGAGTTTCCTGGTCCTCTCTGAGCTGCTAATGACTGTCTCCCCTTCCACTTACTATAAATTTATTTTATCATATTTCATTGCATAATCATAGTATCCTGTGTTTGTTGGGTTTTTTTTAAGTCCAAAACTTGGTTTTACCTTTCATCATGAAATCATTGCATGTATAATTCTTTTCATTATGCTGTGTAAAAGGTAAACAGTGCAGCAATGTATTCAGCAGTGGCATATGGAAACACATTTAGCTCTTGCACATTGTGAGCCATGAGCCTATAATTCTCAGCACAAGTATTCAATTTTGTCAGTATTCAGTTTTCATGAGCATTTTGTGCACCCTAATCTTGCACCAAAGACAGTTTAGTAATAAATTATTTTAAGTAATAGCAGCACAATTTTTTTTAAAAGCCTCATAATGATCACACCCCACTTTTTTGCAAAAAAATTGCATAAACTCTTCAACGATTATGTGGTGAAATAAAATATATATTTAGTTCTTTTCAGGTTGTTTCCTCATTAAAGTGTGAGCTTCTTGGGTGCAGAGATTGATTTTCCTTTTCTTTGTATATCTAGTACTTATTACAGTGCCAGGCACATAGAAAGCATTTAATGTTTGCTAACTGACTGACTGGCTAAATGACCTTGGAGTGAGGAGTTTTAAGTGATGAGGCTAGAAGTCAGGTGGCAGGGAATTAAAGAGTGAGTGGGTAGTAAAGTTGTAAGGTTTGTTTTGTTGTTAATTGTATCTGATTTCATTGGTGTGAGGAACTCCTCATAACAAGGCAACCTGGCAACCATTCTGCAACATGCAATCTTAGATGCCTTTTTAGAGGTATCAATTTTGCCTTAGCTCCTTCACATCCCCCTCCACAATGATCTATAAGCATGCCAGAATGAATTCTGATCAGGAAAGCCAAAAAAAAGTCAGTGAGTGATTTTTCCAGCCAGATGAGCTCAGGAAGATACACAGAGAGGTCTGCAGACACTAGGATAGGGGGCTAGCCAGCAGCACAGGGTAGCAGCAGACAGAAGCAGCAGTGTGTTATAGTAGCTGTTGCAGCTGCAAGGAACAGCCCAGAGCTCAGGGACAGTAAGGGGACTAAACACCTGAGCAGAAAAAAATCCCAAGGGTCCTCTGTACTAGCACTAGGAGCAGAAACAAGTGCCACTTGCCACCTCTGTTATCCAGTACCAGCTCCAGGTCACAATTTCGGGAAGGAGAGGAGAAATCATGTTCAGGTTAGGGTTGTGAAGAAGCAGGGGCCATACTTGTATGATGGCCAAGGAACAAGTTCCAGAAACAGCTGTGGGGTTCTGAACCCAGAAACAGATTGGGGACTCAGTTTTAATGTTCATCCATATACACAAGCATACAGTGGAAGAAACCAGGACAGGAGAACAAAACTAAGGAACAGCCAGTAGTTCAGTCATTCTGAACCTGCAGAACTTTCCTGTGGGCTAACAATGATGTATGTAATCCAACATCAGGCTGTGAAAACTCAACTACACACAAACCAAAAGACCAAGACTTGGACCAGGAACCTGCAGAGCTCGTACAAGGAGGGCAACAGACTTCTCTCTGGATTGAACCACTTTGGAAGCATCAGAATCCTAAAGGGAGGGGCAGCTAGGTGGCGAAGTGAATAGAGCACCGGCCCTGGAGTCAGGAGGACCTGAGTTCAAATGTGACCTCAGACACTTAACACAAAACCTAACCATGTGACCTTGGGAAGGTCACTTAACCCTAATAGCCCTCCAAAAAAAAAATGTAAGAAGAAAAATCCTAAAGGGAAAGCAACAGAAGGACATAAAAGACAGATGTTCAGGCTAGCCATTGCCTCTAATTAATACCACCCCTAGAGGTAAGCAAAGCCCCAAACTAACATAAGATCCAAAGTCAAGAAGTAGGCTAGAAAAACGCACAAATGAAAATAAAATCTGATCAGAAAAGCTACTAGGGAGACGAAAATTCAAGACACAAACACAGCACAGAGGAAGACAATGACTTGAAAGCACCTACAATCAAAACTTCAGAGAGTTAGTTATAGTGTGTTAGAGATCTCTCATTCCCAACCTGCTGTGCTCAGTAATCCCTGGCCCTGGATCCCCTGGTGCCCTCTGGACATTCTCTTTTCCTGTGTAGAGACTTCATAGAGCACAGCATCAGTCACAGAATTCGACAAAGCTTTTTTTTATCATAGCCTTCTAGTACTGGTGGAATGATACTTTGGTCTTACTCTCCCAACCCCATCCTGAAAAACAGGTCAGGTTACAAGAAGGCAGCTACCTATACCTTCCTCTCGGGGTTCTAGGGAGAGCCCTAAGGAATTGGGGGATTAAAAAATGCCTTTGCCTCAAACTTCCATCCTGGTGTGTTCTCCCCAATATCAAGCACCAGTTAGAGTTAGCATCTCTCCTATATTGTTGACTGAAATAGTGATTTGTGTTCAAATATTATTTAACCAATTAACATCAGTTAGCTTTTACAAAGAGATATTTAGAGATAAAGCCAAAGCAGAGTAGCAAGAAATAGTTCAGCAAGGAGTTCTCCCCCAAAACTTCTCCAAATGGATCTAGAAAACACACCAGAATGAATCCTGATGGGGAAACTCAAGAAAAAAGGTATAGTGAGTTATTCTTCCAGGTCAGGTCAAAGGCACAGAGAAGTCTTTGGACCCTGGGGATAGGGCCTGGTGCAGAGCACACAAGTGCTCAGAGCACACCACAACCCAGGGGAAGCTGTGAACTACAGCAAGAAGGGATTCTAGAACAAACTGGAAATTTTCTTACCCTCTACCCACTTCCTTGTCAGAAGTGGCAAGAGGACTTGTCTCCATGGCAGCCCTCCACTGTCCAGATCCCCAGCAGTCTCAGACACTAGGCAATATACTGGGAGGGGAGCAAGTTTAAGAAGCCAGCAGCAGCGGAGTGACTCAGATCCCAGAAGCAGAGTGGGGTATCACTTCCAACCTGAAGCCTGAAAGGGAATAATTAAGGTAGGAATTCCTGACCAAAAGGGAAAATGACATTCTGTAACTCCGAAGCAGCAGAACTTCCCAGCTGACTGACAGCAGCAGTCTACTGTTGCTCAGACCCAAACCTAGGTCAGGAACTTGCAAAGCTCAGACAGGTGGGGCAACACTCAGACTTTATCTTGTTAGACTATTTTGTGAAAACTGAAAGCTTGCAGGTCCCTAGCCTGAGATGTCCCTGAAGTCCTGGAACAACACAAATTTCAATACTCCAAGAAAGCAACCAGCCCAACCTAGATATTTCCTCCAGGCACGTGCAGAGCCTAGACCTAACATCAAATCCAAAGTCAACAAGTAGGCTGGAATAATGAGCAAACAAAAAGAGAGTGCTATTAGAAAAAGCCATTATAGTGACAAGGTCAAGACACAAACCTAGAAGAAGAGAATGACTTCAAAAAATATTTAAGCAAAATCTCAAAGAAAAAAAAAAAAGGCAGCTTGGGCTTGTACAAATTGATCTAAAATTCCTAGAAGGGATAAAGCAAGAATTTTTAAACAAGAGTGAAAATGCTTTTAATAAATAAAATGAGAGTGCTAGAGGCAAAAAATGGAAAAGAAATGAGAGTTACAGAAGAAATAACTGGAAAGGGAACTAATAGCTTGGTACAAGAGGCACAAAATCTCATCCAGGCAACAAACTCCCTGAAAATTTGAATGGACCAAATAGGAGACCAAATGGAGCATGTATTAAAAAAAAAAAAGTTAAAAGGCTAAAAATATAGAAGAAAATGTAAAATAACCAATCTGGGGAAAAAAAGTTTATGATAGAAAAAGTCAAAGATAAAAAAAAAACTAACTGAAAGTGATGACCAAAATAAGAACTGAGACATCAAATTCTAAGACATCATAAAACTGCCCAGATCTCTTGAAATCAGAAGGCAAAGTACAAACAAAAGGAATCAAACCACTTCTCAAAAGAAACCCCAAAATGGAAAATCACAGGAAGTTTATAGCCAAAATTCAAAGCTTCCAAGTGAAGGGGAAAAAAACCCCAGAACACTTCAAACATATAAGTACTGAGGAGCCACAGTCAGGATCATACATGATTTTGTCACCACTATAAGGGACAGGCGTGCTTGGAATATTGTATTCCAGAAAGCAAAAGATTACAGGCAAGAATGGTTTACTAGCAAAACTGAGTATAATCCTACAGGATGAAATAGATCTTTAATGAAATAAAGCATTCCTGAAAAGAGCAGAGCTATGTAGAAACTGTGCAGAAACCATATAAATTAGAAGAAATATAAGAAGGGTAAGCATGAGTGAACAATGAACTAAAGGTAAATGGTGGTTGAACAACAAACAAGGATAAACTGCTTACACTGAAATATGAGATAATTCATGAATCATCAGAGGTCGCAGGAGTCTTACCAGGCAAAAGGCCTAGGAGTGGCTCTTTCATATCTTGATGATCTTAAAAGAACAATGGAAAGGGAAAGGAGGAGGAATTCATGGGGTGGGGTAGAAAGGTTAAGGATAATGTTCTCACATTATTAGAGTCTACAAGCAGACACTAACACAAACTCATGAACTTCATTCTCCTGAAGGGGACAAAGGAGGGAAGAATACACACAGTTGAATACAAAAAAACATTTCATTCAATATGGAAATAGGAGAGAAAGGGAGAAAGAGGCATTAGAGGAAGGGTAAGTTAAGCAAAATGTGGATGCCTCTACTAAATCATACACTTCTAGATCTAGAGCAACATAGAGAGCTTGGAGACATCTAGGCCAACCCCTTCATTTTATAGATGAGGAAACCAAGGTCAAGAGAGGGTTTGGGGCCACACGAAATCCAATCATCTAGTTCTCCACCACAAAGTACTATTGTTTCCTCTATGTGGCATATAGGTGACTCTGCATTGTCAAAGGCCATGCCAGCAGAACCCAAGTTCTAGCATGTTCTATCAAGCTAGAAAGACCTTGAGTACAGGCCTGGTGATGGGGTTGATTGTCATTTGTCTAGCCAAAGCTGGAAAGTTTGCTCACCAGATGACTGGCCACCAGGTAATCCACTGCAATCTTCGAAGTGCATATGTCTACTAAAGCATAGATAGGTTGCAGTCTGTACCAGTGGAGGCTATTTCTACACCTTGAAATCACAGATCCTAGAAATACTTAGTAGTAGAGTTGGTGATAGAATTTGATTCTATTTCTGGCTCTCTATCACTACTTTTGCTGGGAAACCTGGGAGAAGTTCCTACACCATTTGATACTTCAGTGTCCCCGTTCACAAAATGGAGCTAATAATGCCTGCTTTTACCAGTGGGAGGAAGGATAAGAGAATCCTCATCAAGGAGCACTGAGTTCTTCAGAGGAAAAATGTTATACAAATACAAATAATTTATTATGATTACTGATTGCACACCTATTACATGCCTGGTCCAATTACAGTATCAAGTATAGTGATTGCAATCTGTCAGACAGGCATTTGCAATAGGAGCCCTAAGAGAAAACAGATAGGCTCTCTAGGAAAAGGTAAATATGACGGCAGTAGAGACTGCTCTGGTCATTCCTCTTTACAGCAATCTCTCAGAAACCTCCCCACCTCTCACACCTCTGCTGTCACTATGGGCTAGCTTCCTGTAGGTGAAAGCGTAAGACTGCTTGCTGCAGTCAACCAAGGCACAGCTTTAGAAAAAGAACTTTTGTTCCTCCAGGAAGAGAGTGAGGGGAGAAACAATACAGAAGAAAAAGAAGATGATGATGGAGATGATGACAGGCTGCTGTCAGCAAGACTAGAAGATCTTTTTTCTGGCTAGAGGATGATGGTAACGATAGCTAACATTTTTACAATGCCAGGCACTGTGCACACATTATCTTCTTTGACCCTCACAGTCCTGGGACGTGGAGTTGTCATCTTCACTGAAGTCATTTGTCCAGAGTCACACAGCAAGTCTTCCTGACTCAGAATAGATAGAGCTTAATGCTCTGTCCGCTGCACCACCTGACTGCCTCCAAAAAGACCTCTGGAGGAAGAGCAACAAGTATATATTTGTTTTTCATGGTTTAATATTTTATTTTCCCCAATTACATGTAAAAATAATTTTTTTGCATTTGTTTTCTAAAATTTTGAATTCCAAATCCTCTACTTCAGGGGGCAGCTAAGTGGCAAAGTGAGCAGAGCACCAGCCCTGGAGTCAGGAGGACCTGAGTTCAAATCTGACCTCAGACACTAAACACTTACTAGCCCTGTGACTTTAGGCAAGTCACTTAATCCCAATTGTCCTGCCTTCCCCTCTCAAAAAAAAAAAAAGCCAAATTCTCTACCTCCAGCTTTCCCCTCCCCTCAATCACTGAGAAAGGCAAGTAATTTGATAAAGTTTATACATATGTACTCAGGCAAAACATGTTCCCATGTTAATCATATTGTGAAAGAAAACACAGACCAACACCCTCCCCCACCTCCTGCCAAGAAAAATAAAGTAAAGAAAAAGTACGTTTCCATCTGTCTACATTCAGATTCCATCAGTTCTTTCTCTGGAGGAGGGTAACATTTTTCATCATCGGTCCTTCAGAATTTGTCTTGGATCATTGTATTGCTGAGAATAGTGAAGTCATTTACTGTTGATCATCGGACAATGTTGCTGTTACTGTGTGTGTTCTCCCGATTCTGTTCATTTCACTTTGCACCAGTTCATGTAAGTCTTTCCAGATTTTTCTGAAAGTATCCTGCTCATTATTTCTTGTAATATAATATTATTCCATAACAATAATATACAACAACTTGTTCAGCCATTTGCCAATTGATGGGCATCCCCTTAATTCTTTGCCACCACTAAAAGAGCTGCTATAAATATTTTTGTACACATAGGTTCTTTTCCTTTTTGTTTTTTATCTCTTTGAGATACAAACCTAGTAGTGGTATTGCTTGGTCAAAGGGCATGCATGATTTTATAGCCCTTTGGGCATAGGAACAAGTATTTGTTAAGTGCCTGACTTGATCCTTACAACAACTCAGTGATTGTGTTGATGAACGCTTACTTGGCTGGCAACAGGGATGGGTAGTACATCCTCCTCATGGGGACAAAGGCCCCCTACATTCCAAAACATTCAGAGCAGCAATTACTGTGGTAGCAAAACATGGGGAAAATAGGTGCCCACCAGTTGGGAAATGGCTGATCAAATTATGGTGCATGAATCATCACATCATAAGGAATGAATAAGAGCAATTCAGAGAAACGTGGGAGAACTTACATCATTTTATGTAGAGTAATAAAGCAGAATCAGGAGAATAATATACATAATAACTATGATGACATAAATAGAAATGCTAAAAGAGCCTTGAACTCAAATTAAATGCGATGACCAGACCTGGCTCCTGAGGGGGGGTCCCAGAATCTCTGAGTTGGAGACATCTCAAGGGCCATCTAGTCCAACTCATGCCTGAACAAGAACTCCTCCTCTCCAATGCACATGAAGAATGGTCATTGAGACTTTTCATTAGGAAGTTTTTCCTTGTATAGAGCTTAAATCTGCCTCTCTGAAGCTTCAAGAATTTGAAGTATTTGAAGACTGTTACTATGCCAGTCAGTCAGCCCATGTTCCTTCAACCCATCCTGATACACTGCAGCATGAACTTGAGGCTCTTCATGGCACCGTTATCCCCTAAAAGCATTCTAGTTTACTGAAACATGTAACCAATGTACTTGCTGAAACTGAACATTATACTCTAGATGCAGCATTACAGGTCATGCTATAGTGGACCTGTTACCCCCTGCACCCTGGAAGGACTATGCCTCTCTCAGTGCAGCCTGAGATCACAGTAGCTTTTTTGGCTGCTATGTTACAATGTGGCAGACTCATGCCAAGCTCCCTGTCCTCTAAAGACCTCAGATCTTTGCCCACAGGAAATGTTGTCTAGCAGCACTTCTTCTAACCTGAACTTCTAAAATTGGTTGTTTTTTTTTTTAAGTAGAAATGTAGAATTTTATCATTATCACAGTTCATTTTCTTGGACTTGACTCATTATTTTGTTCCGCCAGACTCTCTTTTAAAAAATGAGAGCGTGGCATGGAATCTCTAAGGTTCTTTCCTGCTCTCAGTCTCTGATCCTATGATAGTACTGAATGCTGATTCTCTCGCCCCACGTGTTAGCTAGCTGATAGGAATGCCACCCATAAATCTTTCAAGTCACTGATAAAAAATACTGAATAGACATGATGTAGTATACTTTCCCAGATCACTCCACTAGAAAACTCTTTCCATGTTGAGATCTAGGCGTTTGTAACCCAAATTGCCATGGACCACTATGCTATTAAATATACAACCACATTTTTTTTTGTTGTTGTTTTTTGGAGGGGGGAGGGCAGGGCAATTGGGATTAAGTGACTTGCCCAAGGTCACGTGGCTAGTAAGTGTTAAGTGCCTGAGGCCTTGAACTCAGATCCTTCTGACTTCAGGGCCAGTGTTCTTTTCACTGTGCCATGTAGCAGCCCTGCAAACACTTATTTTTTTTTTATTAATTTGTTTATTTACTTTTAGTTTACAAGATTCAGTTCCACAATCCCTTGGGTTTCAAATTTTCTCCCCTTTCTTTCCCTCCCCCAGACTCCCCCCCAACACGGCAGCTCTGCAACCACTTATTTAATCACATATTAGTGACAACTCTTTGAGACTGACCATTCAACAAATTTCACGTTCATCCATCTATATTGTCTGGTCAGATAGGTTGTACAGTGGATAGAGTGCCAGGCCTAAATCTTCTTGAGTTCAAATCTGGTCTCAGACACTTACTAGCTGTGTGACCCTGGGCAAGTCACTTAACCCTGTATCTCTATTTCATCACCTATAAAATGAGCTGGAAAAGAAAATGGCAAACCACTCCAGTATCTTTGCCAAGGAAACCCCAAATGGGATCACTGGATAACAACAACATCTGGGCTTGCTTAGTCCACACTTCAACCTGGGTGATGGCAGTGGGAATAGAGGGGAAGAGAAGGAAGGATAAGACAATGTTATGGTGATGGAATTAGTGGGACTTGTAAAATTATGCCAAAATGATTAGATGATTTCATTTACCTGTATCATTTAAACTAGATTCTAAAGAGTAGATGGCCAAAGGGAGCTCAACCAACCCCCAGAGTCTAGACCTTACTAGTCAGTTAATAAAAATTTATTAAGCACCTATCACAAAGTCAGGCACTGTGCTAAGTGCTGGGAATACAAATATAAAAGGAGGTCCTTTCCCTCAAGAAACTTAACATCTGATGGGGGAAGACAAAAAGGAAGCTGAAAAATGGGGTATAGAGAAGATACCCAGTATCAGGGAAGGATAGAGAAGTTCAGAAGAGATGGCTGACCTGGACCTCTTCTTAAATGGAGGATCTGGGAGGAGCTTACCATCCTCCAGTTGGGGAGAGGCCCCAGGAGCAGAAGTGTAAATTTCAGTGAGATGAAGAGGCACCAGAGTCATGATGGAAAAGTCCAGAGGAGAGCAGCTAGAAATCAAGAAAGGGAATTCTTTAGAGAAGGTGCCAAGGGAAATAAAGGGATAGCTGTCCTCTAAAAATATTTAGCTTGTGGTTGATTGGAAAGAGAGGGAGGAGAGGCTGTGTGTGTGTTGGGGGTGATGGGAGTGGTGGAATCATTCTGACCCTATGCTGAGTCAGGAAGGCATCATTCTATCCTGGTATGAGAGGACCAAGTGGTCCTTCAAGTTCTATTGGGAAAGAAGAGAGCTTTCTCATTCTGAAGTGTAACAATCCAGATCTACAGGAGCCACCACATGCCATCCATGGAAATGTATTTCACTTCCATGAGGAATTACATCCACTCTGCAAACTAAAATTAAAAATAGGAAAATAATATCATTTCTACACACACACTCAATATGTATACATGTATACACAAATATACACGCAACCTATATTAAATTTTTATGTATATGTATATATGTGTATGGATATATATATGTACTGCATATAACATGTTTATATATCAATGTGTATATACATATACATGTATGTACATAAATTTCAAAGAATGTCAGGGCTGGAAGGAACCTTAGAAGAGGTGGAGGTGCAGGTTGGGACACTGGATGCCAGATGTTGCATAAACTAAGAGATGAAGTATCAGTGTCAGTTGGTATTGCTTAACTGGTTTTCTTTACATAAGAGTGTGATATTTATAGCAAGGGAGGGTCCTATGGTATTGGGTAGGAGAGATATATCAGAAGATGACTATGTTATAAAAAGTAAAGAGCATCAATAAAATTTATAGTCTGAATGGATTGGCCTATGAAGGCAGATCCCTGAAGCATGTCCCAAGTGATCAACATGAAATCTCCGGATGATTCAAGACCATAATAGTGGTGAATCAGGGGTTTGTATTATGTAGTAATGATTTCCTAATTGGCTGAAGAGCCAGAAGAATTGCTGACTCAGTGGTTTCTGAGTTATAATTGAATACATGAACAAAAGAGGAAGCCTGCCTGTACATCTCTCTTTTCCTTCTCTGAGGTTTTGAGAAGGCAAGACTATTTAGAACTTCTCCTGAGAGTCTTCTGGAAAAGGGGTTATGGCTTTGTTCCTCATCCACTTATGGAACCTGGCTGTGAACATGTGGCCATCTCTATCTCTTGGTGCTCATTCTTTCCTGATCTTAATAAATGAGTGTTAGCAATGGAAGTGTCCAAGGAACCTTGTGAGTTTGAGATTCAGAGATTCTACTGGCAACCAGAAACGGAAGCAGTAGGCATTGGATCGGTGGTGGCTGACCGCAATGGGAGCAGCAGCAGCAAACAGATGTGGAAAGATTTGAGGATGGTGGTGGCTTTAAGGCAAGGGATCCTTGAAGAGAACCTTGAGAAGACATGAGGATAATGCTGGCTATGGATGCAAGAAAGGCAAGGATCTCTGGACTCCAGCTGGACTGCTCACCTAGCAGGGAGCTACACCTAGGGAAACTTGGGGAGGGCATGATACAAGGAGAAAAGGTCTCCCAGTGCCAGAAGTATTATCTCATTTGTTAACTTTGTACTTTCAATTTGAGTCCAGGCTCCTTAGGGCCATGTGTGTCTGGAAGGATAGGTATTTTGTAGCAACTCTTCCGGCTAAAATATTTCAGGACTGAAAATTGTCTGGCTGGCTAATTGTTAATAGGAAGTAAACTACTGGGGACCAACAATACTAAAAATTCCAGCCATTCAGAGTTACTCCCTGAAACGGTGAAAATAAACAGCCTCTTGTTAGGAATTTGGCCCATCCTACAACTGAGAGCTGAGGAAGCAGCCTTAGAGGAGGTGCTATATTTTAAATTGGAAGGAAAAGAAATTATAGTTACTGTCACAGCTTGGACTAACTAGCTGTGTGGCCTTGGGGTAGTCATTCCTCTCTCTGGGACTCAGTTAGTTGTCTCATCTATTAAATAGGGGGGTGGACTAGATGACCTCCAAGGTCCAATTGTAACATTCTATGAGTTTATGAAACCATTTACCACGGAGCCTTAATGAGCAGTTTCAACAGATGAAAGTGAGCAGTCTCTGCCCTCTGGGTAGAGAAGACAACAATGACACATAAAGGCAGATAGACAACCAGAATAAAACTGAACCCAATAAATACTCTGCATAGCTAAGAAGGTAATCCTATGACCAATGGGCAGTGAGGGGGAGTGTTGAGCAGAAAGTCATGAGAGTTACCTCCTGAAATGCAGTCTTGTTAAAGGAAGATAGCCAATTCTGTTCTATAACCATAGAAGATTTCAAGGAAAAAATGTGATGTCACTGATCTCTCCAAAAGCTCCTTTGCATTTTATTTATATTGATGCACATCAATCCTGAGTTAACTGGCACTTTCTTTTGCATTCAGACATAATAGTTTGTACATCTTTAAAGATACTTTTTCCCCTTTGGTTTCTTCCCTTCTTCCTCCATAGGCTTTTTTTTTTTTTACAGCTCCTCTCTATAATCTCCCTCTTCCTCACCCCACAACCATGTGGGCACACTTCCCAGTGACTGGTGCTCCAAAGCACCATTCTTGTCCCTGCTTGGAAAATTTAAAAACATTTTAAAGTTACTGGCTAATGTAAAATCTCTGGATGATTCCAGACCCTAAGACAGCTTCTGTCAGGTGGCCTCCCTAAAGAGGAAGTGAGAAACAAACCAGCACAGATTATATGCCTGCCCTATTTTTCTTCTTCTTCATTAATATTTATATCATATTTTGTGGTTATAAAATACTTCCACATCCATCCAGCCCTTGTATAGTAGGGGAAATATGCAATGAGTGTCATCCCTGTGTGAGGTGAGGGTTCCCGAAAGAGAAACTAAGTCAGCAAGACACTGGAAGTGGGAGTGCCCCAGTGAATAAGAGATGAAGTTGGTGAGAGGAAAGAAAGGGAGAAAGAAAGGAGGGAAGGACAAAATTTTATTTATGGGTAGGACTTCAGGCCCACCATGCCAGTGCCAGTTTCAGAGAGGAAATAAAAGAGAATTTCCAGATCATGTAGCCACTGCTAGTCACCCTTGATATCTGGTTGCTACTGCTGTCACAGGCTGTCCCTGTGGTTTAAGTCAAAAGTGAAAAATCTGAGACAGACCTTGGAAGTCAAGACTGCAGAACCTGGGGGAAGAGATGAAACTGAAAGCAGGATAGACTATCTGTAGGAGTTCAGATAGAGTGGGACTGGACTGACAGCTGCCACAAAACCTTACTTATTGCTAAGAATGCCAGTGACCAAACCTACCCCTGGCATTTTATTTTGTCTCATTATCTGCACTGTTTTATTTCAGGACCCAGAGTTGCCTCTGGGTTATAGCAGGGCTTCACCCTCCATCACTCCCTCTCTGTAACCTGGTACATGGAAGGAGGGATTTGAAACAATTGATCAAATGAGATAATATTTATAAAGTCCTTGGCACATTCCCTTGTACATAGCTGATATTTAATTAATGCTTTATTCTATCAGTCTCTTCAATTGGGTGAGCTACTTGAAGGGGAAAGTGCTTAACTGTCTTCTTTGGAATTTAGGCCATATGACACTGTAGAAAATAAATATAGAGGTTCAAGACCTACTAGGAAATATCCCAGATGCAGTTTGGGGGTGGTGGGAAGGAGCAAGGGGGAGGAAGCCACCATTAAACTATATTTTTCCAATAATTTAGAGATATATCTCATCATCCCCTAGTTTAGACTCAGAGCTTACTAGTAGGTGTTTCCTTATTGCCAAATCTCTTGAAACATATAGCTTTCTAGAGTAGGTAGCTGCCACATGTGTATAGACGGACCATTCTGCACATTTGTCAGGGAGACCTAATGAGACCTTTGGATTAGTGGCTTTAATATATTGCCACCTGGTGGTCATATTGAGAAGTACAGTCCCTCTTTTTCAAATACATAGGCAACAGAGCCAAATTTATAAAAATAAGAGCCATTTCCCAATGAGAAATGATGAAAAGGGTATCAATAGGCATTTTTCAGAAGAATTCAAAGCTCTCAATAGTCGTATGAAAAAATGATCTAAATCACTATTGATTAGAGAAACACAAATTTAAAACAACTCTGAAATATTACCTTATCTGGCAGTGGGGAACCTGTAGCCTCAAGGCCACATATGGCCCTCTAGGTCTTCAAGTGCAGCCCTTTGACTGAATCCAAACTTCACAGAACCAATCCCCTTAACAAAAGGATTTGTTCTGTAAAACTTGGACTCAATCAAAAGACTGTACTCAAGAAGGTAGAACACCACATGCGGCCTCTAGGCCACAGGTTCCCCACCCCTACCTACCTATTACATTGACTAACAGGACAGAAAAAGAAAATGATAAATGCTGAAGGGGATGTGGAATAATAAGTATGCTAATGCATTGTTGGAATCGTGAACTGGTCCAACCATTCTGCAGAATAATTTGGAACTATGCCCAAAGGAAAATTAAATGGGGTTTACGCTTTGACCCAGCAATACCTCTACTAGGTCCATATCCCAAAGAGATAAAAGGGGGGAAAGACCTACATATACAAAAATATTTATAGTAGTTCTTTTTGTGGATGGGATGGTGATGGAATATTATTGTGCTATAAAAAAAGATGAGGGAGATGGTTTCAGAAAAACCTTAGAAGACCTATATGTAATGCAAAGTGAAATGAACAGAACCAGGAGAGCATTTGTGCACACTAACAGCAAGATTTTAAGGATGTCCAACTGTGAAAGACTTAGCTACTCTGATCAAAGCAATGATCTAAGACAATTCCAAAAGACTCATGATAAAAAATTCTACCTACCTCCAGAGAGAGAATTGATGAACTCTGAGTGCAGATTGAAGCATACTTTTCTTCACTTTTTTATGCTTCTTGCTTTTTATTATGTTTTTTTCAATATGATGAATATGGAAATGTTTTGTATGACTTCACATGCACAGCTGATATCATATTACTTGTCTTCCCTCAAAGAGGGAAGAAGGGAGAAAATTTGGAACTAAAAATAAAAAAAAATCTTCACTGGTTTTCTGGTTAACTATAAAGTCATACTTTGTCTTCTTGTGTATTTAAGGAAGAAAGAACATGAGCCAGTATGAACTGCTATTGCTAATACAGTACCTCAGGTGTTACCCGAGATAACCAACAAGTGTGCATACATCCTATTTCACTTACAACAACCCTGTCAGACAGGTGGTACAAGTATTATTACCTATGTTAGAGGACAGGAGACCAAAGCTCAGAAATGTTAAGGGACTTTTCCTGGGTCAGCTATAGTTAGCAGAGCCAAGACTCAAACCCAAGTCTATTGATTCCAAGCTCTATGTTCTTTCTCATCAATTGTTCTTACACTGCTTGTTCTTATACATCAGTTTCTCTCATAGCCAACTCCCATATGACACTGGAATTCTTACCTTTAGAAATAGAATTTTTTTTAAAACACCTATAAGATGGGTCCCACATGACTCTAGAACCCCTTGCTACCCTGAGTTTCTTTCATCCAGTGTGTTCATTTCAACAGACCAGAAAAGGAACAATAAATCAAGAGTCACGGGCGGAGCCAAGATGGCGGCTTAGAAGCAGCAAAGCACCGCAGCTCCCACACAAACA
>CM053598.1:186559269-186621108 GCA_028646575.1 Pseudocheirus occidentalis
TCTGGGAAATTCGACTTTTTAAGGCATTCTTCTCCTCATTGGCTTTCTGGGCCTCTTTTGCCATTTGAGTTAATCTATTTTTTGAAGTGTTGTTTTCTTCAGTCAGGTTGTTGACTCTCTTTTCATGATTTTCTTGCATCATTCTCATTTCTCTTCCCAATTTTTTCTCCACTTCTCTTACTTGGTTTTCAAAGTCCTTTTTCAGATTATGTATGGCTTCTAGGCATTCTTTAAGTATCTTGGAAGCATTTGGTGTGGGAGTTCTGACTGTGTTGTCTTCCTCCCATTCCATGCTTTGATCCTTTTTATCCACAAAAAAGGATTCTAGAGTTTTATAGCTGTTCTTATTTTGCTTCCTTTTCTTCATGTTGGCCAGTCAATTATTTGGTTATTTTTTTTAGCTTTGTGAAACTCTGCCTCCAGGCAGGAAAGCTCTGTTCCTAATCACTGGGTCCCTCCCAGCTGCCAGAGCTACTAGGGGGGTGTTGCAGCCCCCCCAGCCTTGACCTGCTGAAAGCACTCCCCAGGACCACCACCGAAGGCCACGATCTGGATCCAGGTGGCTCAATGCAAGAGCACTTGGTCCCAATCAATCGACTCTGCCCGCCTGTGGAATCCACAGGCCAGGGGCTCCAAAGAAGCCTAGTGGGGGGCAGCCGCCAGTTATAACAGTTCCTGCCCTTCGCCCACTGCCTCCTTGCCCTGGAAATAGATTTGCCAAAGGCTTGTCCCAGCTCCTGACCTGCAGGCCTGTGAGGTGAGCCCCCCCTGCCAAGCTGCCCTTTTCTAATCCCCATTCCCCACGCCTTGCCAGATGTGGAGCTGCTGGAGGCCATAGACCCTCTCTCTCGTAGACTGGCTGTGGCTTGGCCTGGCCGAAGCCCCGGTCTTCGGTCTCAGCTGGTCTCGGCTCTCAGTCTGCTGGATGAGCCCCTCCCGCCAAGCCACCCTGAGCGAGAGATGTGCCTTCTGCACCCCTATGAGCTTGAGAGTCCCAGAATTTGTCCAGAGCCATATCCCATGGGTGTGTAGGGTGGCTGTGTTGGAGCTGCGGGGACCCTACCGCCTCCACACCACCATCCTGGATCCGCCCACATAAGCTGGGATTCCACTTTTGATTTTGTGTGACCATGGGTGAGAAACTCAGTTACCACATTGCTGAAACAGAATTCTTGAGGAATTCTTTTGGCTGCTTTTTTTGCAGGGGGTGAAGCAGGGCAGTTGGGGTTAAGTGACTTGCCCAAGGTCACAGGGCTAGAAAGTGTTAAGTGTCTGAGGTCAGATTTGAACTCAGGTCCTCCTGTCTCCACAGCTGGTGCTTTATGCAGTGTATCACCTAGCCACCTCTTGAGGACTTCTTAAGTTATAAAATTTTGTGATTCTTTTTTTCTTGAAATCTACAAAAACACCTATTTTTATTTGCTTTTTTGCCTATCAGACTCTTAAAGATCTTTTAGTATTTTCAGTCCATTAATAAGCATTTATTAAGCACTTTCTGTATTTCAGGCACTGTGCTAAGTGCTGGGGATACAATAAGAGGCAAAGGACAGTCCATGTCCCCAAGGAGCTTGCAATCTAATGCGGGAGAGAAGCAAATCAGTGTATACAAACAAGCTATATACAGGATAGAGAAAAGGTACTAGAATCAAGAGGGATTAGGGAAGGCTTCCAGGATGGGGATTTAGAGGAAACCAGGGAGGTCAATTGGAGGAGTGGAGAAGGGAGAGCACTCCAGACATGAGGGACAGTCAGAGGAAAACCTGGAATGGGGAGTAGGAGCATCTTGTTCTTGGAATAGCCAGGAAGCCAGTGTCATTGGATCAAAGAGTATGTGTCAGGGAGCAAGATGTAAGAAGACTGGAAAGGTAACTGGAAAGGCCTAGAGTGTGAAAGACTTTGAATGACTGAGCATTTTGTATCTGATCCTGGGGGCAATAGGGAGTCACTAGAGTTTATTGAGTGGGAGGAAGGAGGGTGACAACATCCAGATTGTGTTTTAGGAAAATCACTTAAAAAATATTTTTTTATTGATTTGTTTGTTTACTTGTAGTTTACAAGATTCAGTTCCACAATCCCTTGAGTTTCAAATTTTCTCCCCTCCTCTCCCTACCCCCCCCCCCAGCCATGGTGGCATGCTATCAAGTATAGGATCTGCAAATACTCTCACAATGGACATTAGTCTGGTTGTATAGAAGGATTGTAACCTATGGAGTGAACAGTGGGAAAGAGGAAACAAAACCAAACATGGAAAAGGAAAATCACTTTAATGGGCATATGGATGATGAATTGGAGTGGGGGGAAACTTGAGGCAAGTAGATCTTCCCTCCCCACAGCCAGGCTGAGGTGATGAGGACCTGCACTAGAGCAGTGGCCCTGTCAGAGGAGAGAAGGAAACTTATTTGATGAGTTATGTTGCAAAGTTGGAATTGACAAGGCTGGGCAATAGCTGGATATTGGCAACACCCCCTGGGGGAAGAGGGAGTGAGGAATCCAGGATGACTTCTAGTTTGAGAGCCTGAGGGACTGGGAGGTTGTCCTCACCAGTAATAGGGAAAGTAGGGAGTGGGGAGGATGGGAGAATTTAGGGGGAAAAATAGTAAGTTCCATTTTGGACATATTGAGTTTAGTATGCATACTGGACATCCAGATTGAGATCTCTGAAAGGCAGTTGGAGATGAGAGATACGTCAATATTTAGACAACAAACATTAAGTTCTCACTGTGTGCCAGGCACTTTGCTAGAAGGAGTTTGCAGTCTCATGGGAAAAGACAATATAGTAGCTAGAGGAAGCTGAAAAGGGAATCAGAGGGTATCTGGGGTGTATATGTGGGGGTTGTGATGCTCCCAGTCAAACCAAAATAGCTGATGAAAAATGGAGAGATTGGTGGTCAGAAAGAGTTTAGGGTAGGACTGGTGGTTTTGAGAATAGTCAGTATAGTAATGGTAAGTAAATCCATGACAGCTAATGTGATCACCCAGTGAAGTAGTATAGATGCAGGAGAGGAGGACCCAGGATGAACCCTGTAGGACACGGATGGATGGATGGATGGATGGATGGATGCATGGATGCATGCATGCATGGATGCATGGATGGATGGATGGATGGATAGATAGATAGATAGATAGAGTAATCTGAATGAGGATCCAACAAAGGAGACTGACCCAGGAGGAGTCTGAAAAGTAGGAGGAAACCAGGAGAGAGTAGTTCTAATTCATAGGTAAGTAGGAAGAATTCTTGGTAGAAATATTGCATGGCTTATACAAGATGGTTAATTATAATGTAGAAGAGAAGGGAAATGAATGATTTTATGGAAAAGAGGAGCCATCTGCTTTGCTTATGTTAACCATATACAACAGCTTATATGAAAACATATATTCCTCTTTATGTGTGAACTAACATTCTTTCCTTTCTAAGGGACAAAGAAAAATACTAATGAATTACAATAAGAACAGATAACAAGCTAGTTTTTCTTAATTTCTCAGTTTTTTTTTCCCTTCACAGAGAAAAAAACATGCAGAAACTTGAAAATTTTTCTTAGATACTTCTGGTTTATTTTTCTTAGTAATGTAGGGTAATGCTTTCTCCTCTAACAATGTTTTATGTATTTGTTTTCATGGTGTTTTATAAATTAGAGTGTTTGCCAAAGACTGAACCCAAACGAAGTTAAACCTTTTAAGGATTTGAACAACAGGATAAAGACTGGGTAATGAGATAAATGGTATTCTCCTCACTGAAGGGAGATTGTACATGGATAGCATGCAATGTGATGTTGTTTGAGATATCATTTGATTTATGTTAAGCATAAATTTGAATCACTTAAATTGTAGTGACTGGTATTTAGGAACCTAACATCCCGATTTTTCTAAAATCCTGATCCAATTCTACTTACAGTCACATTTCATGAGTCTTTTTCTTTTTAATTATGTGTGTCATCTTTGCAGTTTTTGGTGTTTGTTGCCAATAATTTTGCATAAAATTTTTTAAAAGTCTTATTTTTATTTCAGATTTTATTTCAAATCTTAAAAGAATGTTTGGGAGCACCTAGGTGGTACAGTGGATAGAGCATTGGCCCTGGAGTCAGGAGGACTCGAGTTCAAATGTAGCCTCAGATGTTTTACACTTATTAACTGCATGACTCTAGGCAAATCATTTAACCCCAGTTGTCCCGCCAAAAAGAAAAAAAGAATGAAAGAAAGAAAGGAAAAACGTTTGGCTTATTTGAAGCATCTTTGCACCCAGTGTCATTTTTGCTTTAAGTTATTTTTTGGGAGAGGAGTTTATCCATTATTTTTTTCAAGTCTGCAGTCACATCAGGGATAAGGGATTAATTATGAATGAGTTACTGTATTCACTTAACACTTGCAGTGTTTGCCTTCTCAGGATTGTTATGAGAATCAAATGAGATCACATGTAAGTGATAAAACTATTAATAAATGACTTGAATCTAGGGATTGAATATTCTCTAGGAATGGGGAAAAAAGCTACAACTATGCTGTACCTATTTTTTTTTTAACTGATTCACCTCAGAGAGTTTGTATTCTAAATGAGTTGGCTGTGGCTCACTTCTGTCTGTGGCAAACCTGGAGGTTTAGGTGGGATAGGCTTTGGTTTTTGGTTCCTATAGGAATGTGTATAACCTGAGTTCCCTGGCTCCTGAGAGCATCCAGGAAAAAAATTCAAAGATTGTTTTTATTTGCTTCCTTAATTGGCTGGAACCAATTTTAGCTTCCCCTTGGCAAGGAAAGAGGTAGAAATGTATAAAGTAATTTGTACCTTGCATTTTCTTCTTTATTGATTGACCTAATTTTTTTTTTAAGTCATTCATGCCTAAATAAGATTTGGGACATAAAAGTTGGCAATGACCATATTTTGTTAAAGGTCCTATTTATGGGTGACATTTATGAGTGACACCTATTTTTATGGGTGACCTATGCCTTTATTATCTATTGATTTTTCCCATCTCCGTAGAGATTCACAGACCTGATTTTAATTGGTTTGGACGTTTTGTCCACATGCTAGTGGATAAATCTTCTGAAGACTTCTTTAAAGGAACAAAAAGTACTGGATGGCTTTTTTTTTCCTCTTAAGAACTTGCTTGAGAAATTCCAGTTCTGTCATTTGATCAGTTTTCAGATAGGGCAATTTCATAGGGAAAAATAGTAACATAGATAGGGAGGAAAGCTTCTATACAACTAAGATCACCCAATGGGATTTATGTTCTTACTCTTAAGATTCTATGGATATCTATATCACTTGTTTGAAAAAACTTGTTCTTAACTTGTTTGTGCAGTGTGGAATTAAATCACTACTTTGAATATACAGACATTACTGATTATTTTCCTTGAAGCAATTTTGTTTGATGTATATGTTGTATGATTGGGAAAATAGTAGATTTCAGTGGTGAATCAAGGAATTCAATAGTGTGAATAATTAGGAGAGGGATACCATTTAATTATTTTAAATTTTCTTGGAATTAGGTAGATGTTCAAAAAGGTTTGTTTACTTATAGACTAAAATTGTAAACTTTTGGCACATGGAACTCTTGTATTAATTATTCTTCCTGGGTAAGATCTTGTTCTACTGAAAAGAAAGAAAATTATTGATAATACTTTTTATCACTAATTTTCCAATATGTTTGTCTCCCTTTTTCTTCCCTACCAAAGAGCCATCTCTTGTAATGAATAATAAATTCAAAAGAGAAGGTAGGGGAAACAGTCCAGAAAATAACTACCTACACACACACACACACACACACACACACACACACACACACACGGAAGGATACTTAAGATTAGTGCTAATTCAAACCACTAAGAACCTTGAAATTTGTAGAATTCATGGTTACGTTTATATTTTATTATCTATGAAAAATAGTACCCCTTTTCTCTGTTCATCTTGTCTTAAAATAAGTTTGAGATATTATTTAAATCCATTCACAACTCATTCATGGGATGATAGATTTACAGCTGGAAGTTTAGCTGTGGTTGCTTTTAGTAAGACTAAAGAATTTATTGAATCAGATGTGATAATAACTGACTTTTGTATAGTGCAAATTGCTTTACATAGATTTTCAGATTTGAACCTCAAGAACCCTGCGGAGTAGATAATACAGACATATTGCTGTTATTTGCTCAGTCACACAGCTACCACATATTGGAAGTGGGATTCAAACCTAGGTCTTCCTGATACCAGATCCCGTGCTATATACCAAACTGTCTCTACAGACAGATGTCCAGCTGATTTAAATACATAGTCTAAATCAGGGGTGGGGAATCCGCAGCCCTGGCCACATGTGGCCCTCTAGGCCCTCAAGTACAGCCCTTTGACTGAATGCAAACTTTACAGAACAAATCCCTTAAGAAAAGGCTTTATTCTTTAAAACTTGAACTCAGTCATAAGGCCACACACTCAAGGACCTAAAAGCCATGTGTGGTCTTGTAGCCGAAGGTTCTCATCCCTATTCTGAATTTCATACCTTTCAAAGTCAAGTAACTTAAATTATTAAAGATAAAAGGTGAATTAAAATCAGGAGCTAAAATTAGAGCCTTTATTTTTTTTCACTGATGTCATTGTTTGAAACATTCTCATTGATGGTTTAAAATACTGTTTGTGGCCTGGTGGAAGTTGTTTAGTTTGTACCTTGATATTTGACATTCTTTAAATAAAGGTAAATGTTGAATTAGGCAACAGAAATTTTCAACTCTTTTTCTTTCTTCCCCTACCCCCCACCCCTTTCTTTTTACTTCCCTGCTGGTAGCAGCTGCAAAAAATTAAGTGCAAAGGAGGAATTAGATAAGAGGGGGAAAAGAATGGTAGTAGTGCAGAGATGCTAGTGGTGCTAGTGGCATATCTGGGAGCTGCCCCATGAGAAGTACTGTATTTTATCAGGAAATCCAAAGCAAAATCATTAAAATGTAGCATATTTGAACAATCCCCTTGGAATCTCTATGTATAGAAATGTTCTTTAATGCTTCTCAGTTTCTTTCCAAAGTAAATATTTGCATCTTGTTTAATATATTTGTATTTACAAATTTAAGATAGTAGCTCAAATGAAATTATAAAATCAATAGCAGAGAACCTAATGTTGCTCTGAGCTTAATCATATGATTGATTATTATTTGGTTTTGGATTGTGCAAATAACTGAGCCTCTCAGCAGTGATCATCAGCATACTCTGGAGAGTCTTCTGTGACTTAGCTTGACACTTTTGTTTTGGAATTAAGTCTGAAAAAAATAATTTTTAAGTTTTTAAGAAAAGAAAAAAAAACAAAGAAAAAAGTTAAGTAGCATTTTGCTGTAGGATTCCAAGGCCCACTGTAACATCCAATTGAAGAGGAGGATGGATTTTTTTTTTTTGGATGAGAATGGATTTTGAGGGAAAGTGTGAAGGAAATACTGAATGCATCTGGCAAGAGGGTCCTTCACTACACTATACAGGAGATGAGCAGAAGATCTGAAGTCTGGCCATGCGTCCCCTGCTCTATTCATTCATTACTTCTATATATTTGTACATCAGAAACAATGGCTCAAGTCTAAGCTGAAACAGGTTTGAAGGAAGCCTAGAAGTTTGAGCACTCCACTATTGGAGTCCTTCAAGTTATATTGGTAAAAGGAAAATGTGCATGAGCAGGAAGAATTAGGTGTACTTCTGTAGTTTCAACTAAGATGGTCCTGAAAATACTACATGAGATTTGTTGAGTCAGTGACTTCTAATATGAGTTCTAGGATTGGGACTTACCTTTTGAAACATCATTAAAACTTTTGGGAATACTTTGTAGCAAAATTGCCTAGCAAAGCACAAGGTCATAAATATTTATTAAAAGAATATGGTATATGCTCTGAAAAAGCTTTTGGTTTCAAACATTGCTGACTTGTTTGGTATTGATAAGCATTTTCTTTAGTCTAAAGGGGCCAAAAGGATTTGAAAGTGTTCAATATTAAGACCTACAGAATGGCTTCATCCTGAGATAATGTTAAGAATTGAAAAGGATCATAGAAACCATTTAGTTTAACCTGCACCTGAACAGAACTCATTTCTGCAAAATGCCTAGAAATTGGTTGGCCAATCTTTAAATGAAGATATCTAGTGAAGGGGAACCTGTTAACTCCCAAGGCAGCCCATTCCAATTTTGGATAGCATTAATTGTTTGGAAGTTTTCCTTATATCAAGGCTATATCACCAGTTTTCACCTGCTATTCCTACCCTCCAGAAACAATCAGAACACATCCAATCCCTCTGCTGCACGACAACCTTTTAAATACTAGAAGACAGTTATCATGCTTTCTGCCCCATCCCTCCCAATCTTTGCTTGAAAGTTAACTCTAGTAAAAGTTGATGCTCAGAACTAAGCACAATTTAGATATTTTCTAGGACAACATACAGCAGCAATGTTACCTTGACATTTCTATTAATGCAGTCTTATAATTAGCTCTTTTGGCAACCATTTTACACTGCTTCACTGAGCATGAAATCAAAACCCTGAGTTTTTTTTTCACATGAACTGCCTATCCTGAACTTGGTCAATCAAGTTTTTTGAACCAAAGAGTAAGATTTTACAATTATTCTTATTGAAGTTCATAATATTAGGAATCCATTCTCTTAAAGTGCCAAGACCTTTTTAGATGTTATATACCATATTAGTTAACCCATTCAACTACATGTCATTGGAACATTTGATAGATATGCTTTGTGTATTTTCATCTAAGTCATTGATTAAAATGTAAAGAATAAAAGTACATTGGAGGAGAGTTGTTATCAGTAATAGAGATATTCCTTAATTGTAACATTCTACTAATGAACATGTTCTTTGGGTACAATCATTTAACACGTTATAAATTCACTTACCGTTATTAAATAATTACCGTTACTCAGTCTGTATTTTTTCATCTTGTCCAAGATGTCCCATGAAATACTTTGTCAGATGTCTTCCTGAAATACACTAATAAAGCTATATTTTTCTGACTGCAAGTCTAGTAATTCTATCAGAAAATGAAATTAGGTTAATCTAGCATGATTTTTTATCTTAACTTTTAGTAATTGCTTCCTATTTTGTTTAAATGTCTTGTTAATGCTTGTTTAAAAATTGCTTTCACTTCCCAGTGACTCCTCCCTATGTACCCACCAATAGGACTCTCTGGTAACTGAGAAGTACAATTAAGCAAAACAAATGAATTTCCCCATGATATCTGATAACATCTGCATCGTTCTATGCCTGTCTCCTGAGAGGAGGAAGCAGACTTCACTGTCAGTCCTCTGAAGTCAAGAGTGATTTAAAGATCTTTTCAATGTTCTTTTTCTTTATTATTATGATCATTGTTTAACGTTCTCTTGGTTCTACTTGTGTTGCTCTGCATTAGTTTAGACTGCATTGCCCAAGTTTCTCTGAACCTTTACTGCAATACATTTATTGACCATCACAAAATAAAAAATGCTTTGGAGAATGGAATTTCTTGCATTAAAAATATGTGCATCTACAAAAAGTAATATTTTAAAAGATCCTTCATTTTGATTCACTTTGTGTTGCGCCCTAGGTGGCATGTCTTGCCAAGCCCTCCAATACTTAAAAGAAATTAAATTATTTACTTTGATACTCAGACAAATGTGACTCTTACACTCTGCAAAAAAAAAAATTCGTGCCTAATGGAAAGAATTTTTTAGAAGTTGATGTTTGTGAGCATAGCCTACTTTCTGTGACTACTACAGAGCTATAAGTTGTTCTCTGTACTCTGTGTGGTATGCTGTGGTGAGAGGCTGGTTCATTTTAATAAGATTCCAGCAAAAGATTATTTCAGCAGAAATGGTTTTGAAGAGTCATTTCAATAGCTTATGCCACTTTGAAATAATTAGCATTCCTCTCAGTGCAAAGGCATGAAACAGTCTCCATTTTAAATACCAAGGGGAGCTGAGGAGTTCACACTGGAAAGTATTGTATTTAAGGAGTTATTTGTACAATTGTAACTGCTTTACTTTGAACCAGAATTGTTGTCAATAGGGCAAATCCTCCCCATCCATCCCAGAACAGAGGAGGATATTTGCTTGGTCTAAACCTGTGGCTACTTGAGTACTTTGCATTTATATAATTACTTTCTATATTTGCTTTCTGTGATGGAATATCCTATATTGTAAGGGAGCAACATTTACAACTTCCTTTCTTCCCCCCACACCCCAATGCTTAATAATTTGACTCACATCTCCCACCACTGGTACTAGTGTCACATTAGACTTTTTAGTTCTCCTGGTCTTTGTGTAGACCAGTGGTTCTCAACCTGTGCATCTCAACCTGGGGATCAAACAACCCTTTCACAGGGGTTGCCTAAGATGATCAGAAAACACATATTTCCGATAGTTTTAGGAATGGAGACACCGCTCCTCTATCCAGCTTCAGGCGGGTCCACCCACATGCAGATACACCCAGATATGCCCACATACAAGTATTAAAGGGTCAAGGCATTAGGAAGGTTGAGAACCACTGGTGTAGACAGACATTCCCCTAGACAACATTGCAATTTTTCATAATGAATTTTATTTGATCTTAGAATTGATAAGTTTATATAAAATGCAAAACTAATTCTAAAGTAACCACAGTCTATACACATACTACCTTTGCTGAGAGAACTTAAATGGCACACTTTATGTCCCATTCTTATTCCTCTTCTTAACTCTGTCTGTAGGGTCTTTCTATCTAGTTAAGAAATCTAGTTCCTTTACTTAATTTTCCTAAGTTACCATTGCGTAGCTAAGTGATGTAGTAGATAATGCCCTGGGCTTGGAATCAGGAAGATTCATCTTTATGAGTTCAAATCTGGACTCAGACACTTACTAGCTGTGTGATCCTGGACAAGTCAGTTAACTTTGTTCACCTCAGTTCCTCATCTTAAAAATGAACTGGGGAAGGAAATGGCAAACTGCTCTAGCATCTTTGCCAAGAAAACCCCAAAATGGGTTCACGAAGAGTCTGAAATGACTGAACAACTAGCCTATCATCCTTAACTTCTCAGAATTCCTGTTCCCTATTTCTGTCTGTGGAACTCTCTGAAGGATGAACACCAGAATACCCCACCTCCAATTAAATGTATTAAAGAAAACAACAACCCTCTTCCCTTGCTTTACCCTACTGTCGTCTCAAAGTGGTCATCCTAGCTCTTTCCTCCCTTTTTCAGTCACTCCTCCCCGCTAAAAAAAATGCTCTTTACTTTTTTCCTTCACTTTTCTACCTCTTGCAGTCTCACTTCTGACTTCATAATCAACTGAACCTGCTGCCTCCAAAGTTACTAATGATATCCTGATTGCCAAGTTCAATAACCTTTTCTCAGTCCTCATCCTTAACCTTAACCACATACATCCTTAACCAACCTTAGCATTGACCCTAATCACTCTTCTGATAGGTATTCTCTTTATGTTTTTCTTGATTGTTTTCTCTTGGTCCTCCTATGTCTCCTTTTAGTCTCTTTGACTGGATCTGTGTCCCATTCCTTAACTGTGGATGTATCCTAAGACTCTTTTCTCTCTTATCTCATCATTTCCCATCTATTTAGTTATCTCTGTGCAGAAGACTGCCAGATTATCTATCCAGCCCTACTCTGTCTCGGTACTATGGTTTTCCAACATCACCTGCCTATTGGATGTTTCCCACACGTTCCATAGACATCTCAAACCTTACATGTCCAAAATTGAACTCTCTTTCCTTTCCCAAACCCACTCATTTTTCTAATTTTTCTGTTTATGTTGAAGGTACCACCATCCTTCTGATCACCAAGGTTCTCAACCTTGGTGTCATCCTTTATTTTTTGCTTTCCCTCTTCTCCTTCCTTCCAGTCATTTGCCAGATCTCATTGATTTTATCTCTACAACATCTCTGTATCACCTTTCCACTCACACAGCTTCCAGTCTAGTTCAGGCCCTCATCACCTCCTAATTTTGTCTCCCTCTCCAGTCCATTCTAATGTCTACATGGCTGATATCCGTAAAGCATATGCCTTGCCATGTTACTCCTCTGCTCAAAAAACTCCAATGGCTCCCTATTGACTCTAAGATAAAATGTTTTGTTTAATATTTTTGTTTAATATTTAAAACTCTTCACAATCTGGCTCCAGCCCAGCTTTCTGGAGTTATTACACGTACTGCTCTTCACACACTCTACAGTTAATCCAAACTATCCTACTTATTGTTCTTTGTACACAGTGTTCCATCTTTGCCATTTCAAAGGTTTCCCTATGCATGGAATGCTGTTCCTTATCCTCTGCCTCATAGAATCTCTGGCTTGCTTCAAAGTTCAGCTCAAGCACTATCTTCTACATACAGCCTTTGTGATTCTCCTTTCTTCTCCCCCTACCCAGAAATTACCATGTATTTATATGGACTTATATATTGTTTCTCCTGGTAGAATATAAGGTCCTTAAGGATTGCAAGAGGGTATTTTGTTTTATCTTTGAATCATTAATGCCTAATCAGTGCTCTGTGCCCCTCTTCGTTTCTTAATAAATGCTTCTTGATGGATTGATTGAAGTATTCCCTCTCCCACCCCCAAGTGAAAGTAATCTCTCCCTCCTCAAATTTCTCTTAGAAGTTTGCCTGAATCTCTCATTTGCATTTCTCTCTGGTATCATATTTGTTTATCTGCCTCCCTTCTCCCACTGCCCACCAGACTGTAGGATCCCTGACATCAGGGTTTGTGTCCTTTATTTGTAGATCCTCAACACAACACAGTGCTCTGCATGTATTGTTGCTCTTGAGTTTTTCAGTCATATTTGAATCTTTGTGGCTCCCTGTGTAGTTTTCTTGGCAAAGATACTGGAGTGATTTGGCAATTCTTTCTCCAGCTCATTTTACAGATGCAGAAACTGAGGCAAACAGGGTTAAGTGACTTCACCAGAGTCATGCAGCTAGTAAGTGTCTGAGACTAGATTTAAACTCTGCAAGAGGAGTCTAAACCTGTCTGCACATACTAGGTGCTTAATGTAAGTTTAGATTCCCCATTTGACTTCTCAGTATTTGTAGTGCTTAGACTATACATTTTCCATTCCTATCCACTTCTCCAGATTAATTTTAATGATTTATTTTCAAGTGCCTTTCCCACAGGGACTTTTCAGTCATATTTTCAGTCCTTTCTAGTCAACTTTTCAGCATCTTATCTTTATGCTTTTACTGTAAATATATATGAGTGTGACATATATCTGTGTGTCTGTGTGAGTATATGTATACATGGACCTGTGATTTCTTTGGTATAGCTATCTACTGATGAGGAAACTTTCCCTACCAGTGTAGATTGGTGTCTGTATTGCAGTTTATGGTCAGAGCTGCCTGGGGACTCTGAGAGGTCAAGTGACTTATCCAAGATCACACAGCTGGGTAGTGTGTTAGAGGTGGGGGTCCATCTTGCCCCTTCTCTCTCCTTTATTATAAAAAACTATTAAAGCAGAATAATTTCTATCTATAAAAGAAGTCTTTGCTTCATGAAACTTTTCAGTAATTTTCATCTTTATTTTATCTTTATCCATTTTCCTTTGTGTGCCCACAGATGGGATTTTTAAGACTATTAAGGGAAGAACATTTCTTGATAGCTCAGAAAGCAATCAAAGAATATATGTTTGAGAAACAATTTCACCTTCTTAGAATTTGTGAATAAACATCCTTTATGATTCCATTTCATTTTTTCCTTTTACCAAATTTGTTATTTCAGGAGTAATTGGATATAATTATAGACAGTTTTAAAACTAAATAAATAAAATAATATATGTGTGAGAGTACTTTGTGAACTATAAAATACTAAAGAAATTTAAGGTGATATTTTATCTTAATTTGTCTGGCCTACATGAGAAAAATATGTTTTCCAAACTGTCTTTGCCTGTCTTCCTTTTGGGAAGGAAACTACTTTTAAGTCTGTTTTAAAGATGTGGCTTTGAGCAGGTTATGAAAATGATTTCTCAGTCACAGATCTTAGAGCATTATAACCATAATGTTTTAAGGTTTTCAACATAATTTCTTTTTTTTTTTAAATTTTTTTTTCTTTTTTCTTTTTGGAGGGCAGTTGGGGTTAAGTGACTTGCCCAAGGTCACATGGCTAGTTTTGTGTGTGTGTGTGTGTGTGTGTGTGTGTGTGTGTGTGTGTGTGTGTGTGTGTGTGAAGTGTCTGAGGTCAGATTTGAACTCAGGTCCTCCTGACTCCATGGCTCTATTCACTGCGCCACCTAGCCGCCCCCATAATTTCTTTATACCAACCTTGGAGGCAGTGATACACACACACACATTATTATCCCCAGTTCACAGATGAGGAAAACTGAGATGGAAAATTTTGAGTGGCTTGTGTAGGAGTTCAACAGGTAGGAACTATAAGAACTAGAAATTAGTTTTCTCTTATTCCCTAAGATGTATCTCTAGAATTCCTTAAGGGATTCTTCCTGTAAATTATATTTCAGGGACAATCTAATGTTCTCTTGTCACTGCCAAATGTTGACAAATATTAATATTGATACTGTTTTTTCACTTGGAAAAGTGTGATGTCAAGTTGACTTTTGTTTGTTTTTCTTGATAATCTCAAAAATTTTGTCTAAACCATTAATGAAATCATCCTTGCCCAGAGATTTGTTCTTTTTTGATGCTGAGAAAAAGCATTTGAATAATTTCAGTTCTCATAAATTAATCTCTGGATAATGAATATAATGTGTTATGTCCCTTTTCTGTTTTTCTGTGTTTTAGTGATCATCCATTTGAAACTAAGAGATAGCTGAGTGGCCTTGGGCAAGTCTCTTAACATTTCACAACTCAATTTCCTTGTGTGTTTTTGTTTTAAATAAATAATTAATAACATTACTGCCTGACCTACTGCCTATGAGAATTAAATGAAATTGTGTATGTGAAAGTGTTCTGTGTACTATAAAGTACTATATAATGTTAGGTATTTAGGAAAAGTAGCAAGAACATTTGAAGATTACTGTATTTTATCTTTTTTTGGAGGGGGGGAAGGTAGGGCAGTTGGGGTTAAGTGACTTGCCCTAGGTCACACGGCTAGTTTTGTGTTAAGTGTCTGAGGCTAGATTTGAATTCAGGTCTTCCTGACTCCAGGGCCGGTGCTCTATTCACTGTGCCACCTAGTTGCCCCAAGATTACTGTATTTTAAATTAAATAACTTAATTCATGTTAAGATTCTTATGACACTATATATCTGAAAAACTTGCTTTTCTATTGTTAGGTTTTTGTGTTTTGTTTTGGGTTTTTTTTGAGTGATTTGCGTTGTCCGTTGGCCAGAAACCCTACTGGTTTTATTTTTACAAATGGTTTTTCAAGGGTTGAAAAGACATTTGGTTTTCTAAACATTTTACTTTGTTTCTCTAAGCAAATCAGCATGAAATAGTAGAAAGAACACTGAATTTGGAGTCAGAGGATGTGGGTTCAAATTCCATTTCTGTTGTTTACTGTCTTTGTGACCTTGGCCAATTCTTTTTGGACCCAAGTTTAATCATCTATAAAATGTGGTATTTAGAGATCTCTTCCAGTTAGCTGTAAATCCTATGATCTAAGGCAGCGGTTATCAACCTGTGGGTCGCGCCCGTTTCGACCCTTTCACAGGGGTCGCCTAAGACAGTTGGAAAACACATATTTCTGATGGCCTTGGGAATGGAGACACAGCTCCTCCATCCACCCACATGCAGAAACGCCCACATACAAATATTAAAGGTTCCTGGCATTAGGGAGGTTGAGAACCACTGATCTAAGGTCTTGATTGAGAGAGTATACTTTGAAATATTTTGAAAGTATTTATGTTCTCACTCAATTGAGTTGTATGTACATATGAATTATACTGTCATTTTAACTTTTATTTAAGGTTGATTTGGTTTAGGATTGTTTCTCTGATCCTTACAGCTTCTTTTTTTAAAACTTCATGCCCTCATAAATGAGCAGAATAGTTTCTGATATCTTTTACAAATTCTTTCCAATTTGGATTGATGATTTTTTAAAAATTGCCTACTGCTATGAGAAACAACAGTAAAGTAATGAAACTTATTTAACCATACTCTTGATCTCATTTATTTTTTTTTCCAAATATACGTATCCTTAGGTTACAAGAGGCTTGAACTGAGGTCCAAAAGCTTTAAAACCAACCTAATGGTTTCTTCCCTAGTGGACAAATTATATTAGTTTAGTTGCTAATGCTAGTTTGGGTGTGTCTCATCAACATTGATATCTTGTAAAGAATTCCACCCATAACATTCCTGGAACATAAATCTGCTACACTTTGGTTCACTGGAGATTGCTGAGCCTCTGCAAATTGCCTGGCTTCTTTCTGATTTATTCAGTTGAGTGGGAGTAGTTTTAAAGGCAAAAGGAGCTTTGGGCCTACATTATAGTATATTTAAGACGGTGGGTAAAATTTTTGCTAAAAATTTTTTTTAAATACTTGGAATTTTTTCTCACTTACCTTAATATATCTATGTGTACGCACACACATGCACACTTCCCAGTTTTGTAACCATCTTTTTTCAATTTCCACTGCTGTTCTTTTCAACTTATACTGTTGGAAATCCTGTGGAAAAGCCTTATTTTCCAGTATCTGAAAATTCTTGAGTTTTAACTTCTCAGGAGAAATGGATGTCTTACAAAGAGGTTTCAAAAATTGTTACATCCATAAAATTCCCTTTTGGACCACCAGATTTGAATTTGTTGTCATTATCCCCAACTGGATTTCCATGCCACTTTTATTTTTTGGCTGGATATTTTTCTTTTCTGATAAAATTCTGCTTAATACTCAGTACATGTAATTTTCTGAACAAATGCCATCGTGGGAGTTTTATTACCCACAACCCCTTAATATTTGACCATATGCATCAGTAGAATTGTTTTGTTACATACATGCTCTTAGTGTGATGGTTTGTGTATCTTTTTTGTTATTGGTTTTGTTAGGTCTCCAAGGAAGACAGGAAATCATATTTCTTTCATTTTCAGTAGATTTTCACACTATTATCCTGTTGTTCAGCTGAAAACGTATAGTCACTATGCATTGATTGACTGCTCTCTCTGAAATAAACAATACCCCACAAATGTAAATTCTCTTTAGGCGAAAAGAAAGAAGAAGGTGGGGGGAAAAGTGTTGCAGAGTGGCCAAGGTAGTAACTCAAAGGCATATATTAATATTTTGCTATCACAGTTCCAATAAAACTAATGATGGGGGCATTCTTCTCCTTCCAAGATTAGAAACTACAACTTAGTTCAGTATGTAGAGATAAAGTATCAGTTGCTCACCACTGTGACAGTTTTCTCTTTTGCTTCTGTTGGGGTGTTATTCCCTTTCCATCATTGCTCTTACTTCAGAATCTTCCAGCATTGTGTATGAGTTATGCATCTGTGTATAATTATGTGAATTCTTGTCAGCAGAACTTAATGAGAATCACGTGATCCCACTAAGGTTTAGTGGTAAGAATGATTAGAAATCATATTATTTTTTGTACCTGCACAATTGTACCACAATAAAAATATTTTACTGTATATTTTAAATAGTTTTATAAAATAACCTTTTATTTTATAAAATAAACTTTTCCTGAAATACTTGATTTGTTATGCATTAAACTAGCGCAAAGGAAATAATTCCTTCTTAAATGTTGCATTTTTACATTTTTTATGGTGTGGGATAGAAAATAATTGATAAGGACTTATTATGTGCCAAGTGCTGTGGTAAGCACTGGCAACACAATAGAAAATTGAGATAGCTTATGAAACCATCCTATGGCAAAACAAATATATCAGCTACACTTAATAGCTTTTTTCCCTTCCTCTCGTACTGAGTGGCAGTTTTATTGTGATGTTTATCTTCCAATATGATAGAGGTACATGTAGCTTATGTGCTTTTTTTATTTTAATATTTTGATTTTTTTTCCCAATTACATGTAAAAACCTTTTTTAACCATTTTTAAAAATGATTGTGAGTTCCAAATTCTTCCATCCTCCCTTTCACCGCCCTTGCTGATAAGGCAAGCCATTTGATAAAGGTTATTTATGTGCTCTTTCTATGTGTAACAAGACTTTGCTGATTAGATCTTAATATTTTAATTGATTTTTTTTCCTCTTGCCTAGGTCGGTGATTTCATTGGTTTGGTAACTGTTGCTAATAAAATTCTCTCTACCATTGCAGATCCACAGATATTCTGAAACATAGATTTTTTTTAGAGAGTTGCCTTAGGGCAATAAGAGGCTGTGTATCTTGCCCAGGATGATCAGACAGCCATTCTTGAGTCTGAGGCAGGATTTGAAGCTCAGGTCTTTCACATGTGACCTGGTAGGTTCTCAGGTGTGGCTCCTTGATTCCAAACTTTACTGAACAAGTCCCGTTAATAAAAGGATTTGTTTGTAAAACTTGGACTCAGTCAAAAAGCCCCACTGAAGAACCTAGAAGGCCACCTGTGGCCTCAAGGAGACAAGTTCCACACCCCTGCCTAGATGATGCTGGCTTTTTTGCTCAAATGGATATATATGATCCCATCAATGTGAATATTTCCTCTAGTAATTCAGATGTTCCAAATCAGGATGATGGTTTGGGGCCATTGAAGGAGCTTTGTAGTTTCCTGAAGACTTTCAAGCATACTCACTTTTTCCTATTTAAGCTGGAGCCCAATTTATTGTCCATTTACAATGACTATCCAAAACACACATATGCACACACACACACACACACACACACACACACACACACACACACACACACATAGATAAGCTCTATACATTGTCCATCTAAGTCCATGTAGTAATTTAGACAAATTTTCATTTGACTTATTTTCATTATTTTTTATTGGATTTTAAAAAAAATCTGAATTTACCATGAAATAAAACAACTGTTTCACCATGTATATGCACACTATAGAATAGGAGAGGATTGTGCATGAAACTGAAAATCCCTATTATGTAGAACTTTTTTTTTCTTTAAGTATATAATAAATTTATGTAATTTTCAAAGTCATCTATCTTGTCTGTTACTCCTTCTCACTTTCTGTTCTCTTATCATTTTTGAATGGGAAGCCCATACCTAACCCCACTTTGCCTCCCAACAACCCCCACTTTGATAGAAAAACAAAAACCCTTGTAACAAGTATGCATAGTCAACCTAAACAAATCCCCATGTTGGCTTTGTATAAAAATACTACAACTCATCTTGAGTCTGTAATCTGTCTGTCAGTAGACAGACAGTATGCTTTATCATTAGTACTCATTGAGTATTGAGAATTGAGGTTATTATGATTTTTGATCATATAATTATATAATACATTATTATTGATTAGAATTCTTAAGTCTCTCAAAGTTGTTTTTCTTTGCACTGTTATTGTATAAATTGTTCTCCTCATTTGACTGTATAATTCATACAAATCTTCCCAGGTTTCTCCCTTTCATTATTTCTTATGGTTCAGTATAATTACATTCTTAGGCCATAATTTGTTCAACTATTCCCCAGTTGATAGATACTGTCTAGTTTCCAGCTCTCTGGTGCTACAAAAAGAATTCTTGTGAATAGTTGTGTACACATGGCTTTTTCTTCTTTCTTTGATCTCTCTGGGATATAGGCCTAATAGTGTTCTCACACAGTTTGTTTATTTTGGGAGCATTGTTCCAGATTGCTTTTTAGAATGTCTATACCAATTCATAGCTCAGTTGTGTATTAATTTGCCTATTTCAACAGATATTTTTCATCTACTTGGTTTCAAAGTTTTTGGAGTATTTTTGGATCTCATCTAAGGGGCTCTGCAGTATATGCTTTCCTTATTATTGTGATCAGAGTGTCATTGTACAAGGTTGTCTCTGTTGTGTTTTTCAAGGAATCATTAATAACTTTTATGCCGGAACGGGAGACACTTTTTGGGAAGAGAGCCTTTAATGAAGCATTTTGCTCTACTGAATCAAATACTTTGTTTTTATCAATAAATAATAGGTACAGTGGGACCTTGTATTCTTTTTATCTCAATCATTCATGTGATCGTGATCTACTATATAATAGTACTGCCTATTTCCTACTTTAAAAAATTTTTTAAAAAAATTTTTAAAGTTTTGAGTTCCAAATTTTAACAGTTCCCTCTCCTCTCCCCTCCCCTCCCTGAGACAGTAAGCAATCAGATATAGGTTATACTTGTGCAGTTATGTCAAACATTTTCATATTAGTCATTTTGTACAAGAAGACTCGAATGAAAGAAAAACATGAAGGAAAGCATGAAAAATAGCATGCTTCAATCTGTATTCAATCAGTACCAATTCTTTCTCTGGAGGCAGATAATATGTTTCATCGTTAGTGCTTTGGGATTGTCTTGGAACATTGTATTACTGAGAATAAGTCATTCACAGTTCTTCATCCAATAATATTTCTGTTGCTGTGTACGATGTTCTCCTGGTTCTGTTCACTTCACTTTGTATCAGTTCATGAAAGTCCAGGTTTTTCTGAAATCATCCCTATTTCCTTCTAATACCCTAATCAAGGATGCTCTTTATGTTTATATAGATTATTCTTTAAAAAATTTCATAGATAAGGAAAGTAAGCCTGTATATTAGTTGCTATCACTATCTTCTCAGTCACCTTTTTTGTTGTTTTAGTAAGGCCTGAAAAATTTTTCCCATCTTTTTCAGTAATCTCCCCATCTTCAGCTGTCGTATGAATCAATCCCTCAGTGCTTTTAAAATTGTTTCCTCTAACAGAGATCTTGTGGTACATTTGCATTTTTCATTTTATTCTCTTTAATGCCATTTCTACCTCCTCTATAATCACTTGCAGGCCTGTGGTATTATCCAAGTGTGGTGGCTCTAATTTCCTTAGTGGTGAAGTTTATGAAGATCTTTTAATAGCTTTACTATTTTTTTTCCTTTGTCCCCTTTCCATTTTCATTCTCAGATACCCTCAAGATGACTTTGTTCAGTTGTATTTCTTGCTTATCTTTTCAAAACTAGTTTTAGGCTTTACTGCTTCTCTGTTTTTACAAGGTGATCATAACCTTTTTGTGATCTTTAACCTTATTTCTCTGTGAGATTTGACTTAGGAGTTTATATTCTAAACCAGTGTTGCCCATGCCTGCGATCCTGTTTATACAAACAGTTGATACAGGAATGATTCCAACATCAGTAACAAGTCATTTCTCAGCTGTTAAAATGGTCTTCTTTGTGATGCCATTAGCTGTGTGCCAATGTGATTTTTTTTCTTGAATAAAATATTCCTGTTGTAAGAATAAAGCATCTGCGTAATCTATAAGACTTTGAAGTCTCTCATTCTTTATCCCTCATGCATATTTTCAAATACTTATTTTCTTCACCTATTCCCATCTTTTCACTAATATCAACAAATATTGGAGTATGTCGATAGAATTTGGAGATTCTTATTGAATTCTTCATAGAATTTCTCTACAAATTCCTTTTCTGTATTAGATTTTAGTGCATATGCTGGGATTGTTTTTATGGTGATATTTTTGCATTTGCTATGAGCACCGCCATTACAAGTGGCCAAATCAAATATGCTATGAAATGATGTTTCTTGTTGACTTACAACCAATTCTGCTAACTTTCTTTGTCTTTCCAAGGAGAACCTTTTAGCCATCTTTCTATTTTGTTACAACTTTTTCTATCTTAAATCTTGTATATACTGAGAATATAAAAATTACATTGTTTTGATCCTCTAGTAACACGTTCATTTATTGCTCATTGGACAAGGATATCACGTTTAGACTATAAACAGCCAAGCCTGCACCAAAAACTAGGTCATTCTTGATCCTCTCTGCTCCCTTTCCTCTCAGTCTTCTAATGTCACTGCATTGTAGAAGCAGGACTGTTTTGTATTTTTCTTTGTTTCATGGCTTGCTATGGTCAGAGGATTCATCACTAAATAAAAAGGCTATTGGTGATGAGTTTCTCACATTACTCACAGAAGGCAGACTCGCAGATGGCAGACTCAGTGTGTTGCCAATAACATGCACAATCATCCCATCCTGGTAGAAAATATAAGATCTTCAATTCTGTAAACATGGTCTTTAAGACTGTAGATCACTTCTAAGAAACAGGGAGGCATCAGAGTAGGACCTACTCAATAAAGGTTTCATGTGAAATTTGCTTCTTAATAATTATGTATATTTATTTGTTTATTATCTTCAGAATAAACATGCATAGTAAAAAATGTATACAACACTGAGCACTGGGTGCTTAGCAGAATAGAATCAAATGAATAAACAGACAACAAATTGAAAAAATGCTGTGTCCTTTTTCTTCAAGACCATCTGAAATCCTGTAATATTTGTCTTTGTTTACATGAATGTAAGTATGTATGTATGTGCTCTCAAGGTACAGGGGATGATATATGAATATCTAGGTATATATAAGATCCTTCCAGAGAACCTTCTAAGATACATCCAGAGTACATGAAGGAAATCTGAAAGGAGAAGGAATTAACATGGCAGGTGTGGGAGAGAGGGACCAGGAAAGTCCTTCTTTAGAAAGTGGGAGGAAAGCCAGGGCAACTTAAGAGGTGGGAATGAGGGAAATAGCCTTTTTTTAGACATGGAGATAGCCACTGCCAAGGCACAGAGAAGGGAAAGGGACAATTATGTTCAAGAAACTACCAAGTAGACCAGTATACCTGGATTGTGGAGTGTGTGAAGGGGAGTAATCTCTATGAAGGCTGGGAAAGTAGCAAGGAACCAGGTAGTGAAAAGCTATAAATGCCAAACAGAGGACTTTGTATTTGATCCTGCAAGTGATAGGAAACCACTGGAGTTCCTGACCAGGGAAGTGATGTGGTTGGATCTGTGTTTAAAATAAAACAAACTATCATGGCACCTGAGTGAAGAAGTGTTTGGAATTGGGAAAAATACTTGGGCAGGGGGACCAGTTTAGAAGACTGTCCAGTGATTAACAGGGTATCTTGCATACTGTAGGTGCTTAATAAGTGCTAACTGATAGATTGAACCAGAATGTAAGCTGTAAGAAGGTACTGAATGAAGCCTGTGTCTAATGAATGGAAAGCAAAAGATACATCCATGAGATGTTGTGAAGGTAGAATCTACAGTATTTGGCAATGGATTGGTGAGATGAGAGAATAATAACGCATAGAGGATGACTGAGGTTGTGTACCTGGGTGATTGGGAAGATGAAAAGTGAGAAACAGCCTGTAGATTGGACAGTCGTGAGATCTTTGCTAACTTTGGAGGGCTCAGTTTCAGTTGAATGATAATGTCAGACGACAGTTTGCAGAATCTTTAAAAGAGTGGAACACATGACTAATATGGAAATGTTTTACTTATTGCACATCCATAACCCATATCAAATTGCTTACCTTCTTAGATAGGGTAGAGGAGATAGAGAGAGGGAGAACATTTGGAACTCAAATTTTTAAAAAAAATTGTTAAAAATTGACTTTACATGTAATTGGAAAAAAACAAAATACTATTTTTAAAAAAGAGTGGGAGGAAATGGAAGGACCAATTGTAGATGATTTTCACTAGGACTTTAGTCACCAAAGGGTAAAGGAATATAGAACAATAATGGAGATGGGTAGGTTTAAGTGAAGTTTTTTTTTAAAGGATTAGAGAAACATGGACATATTTGTGAGCAGCAGGAAGGGAGCCAATACATAAGAAGAGATGAAAGATGAGGTAGAGGGGAATGATAGGGAGTGTAATATGCTGAAGAATCTAGAAGGGATTGGGATCAGAACACACATGGGGAGGTTTGGCTTGGCAAGGGGAAGGGCTGCTTCTTAATCTGAGACCATAGTGAAGGAGAAGATAAAGAAAGGTATCAGAATGTGAGATGAGGCCCAGAGGAGGAAGATGGAGCTCTCTGCTGGTTTTAAAAAAATGAGTATGAAGGCCTTGACTGAGAGGTGTTGGGAGTGGGTATGGTTTGAGACTTGAGGGGAGAGCCATCTCCTACACCATAAAGACCCCTGTTCCTTGTGGTCTCCTCTAATGTTATATCCTAAAGGCATTTCTATCCTCTTTGCAACTGAAGTGTCCTTATATATGTTACTTCTCTCAAGTAAAATGACACTTTCATGAGAAGTGACTACTCACTTTTCTACTGACTATCCCCAGCACTTAGCTCATTAGTAAGTACTTTAATAAATGCTTTTCCATTCTAGTAACCCAGTCAGAAAGGTTCATCTTTTAAGACATATTCTTGAAACCATCTATGCAACCATCCAAATCATTCACTTATTCCTTTTCTAGAGGTTCTCTTATGAGCCTGTTATTCTATAATTACGAATCAGTGTCACTAGCCTACAGTTTGCAGACCCCACTCTCTTCCTTTTTATAGAAACCAGGGCATTGGCAGTTTTACCGTCTTGTATCTTTCCCGTTTTGTGGAGTCTTTCAAACATCTCTAACTACTCAGTAATCATTCTCGTCAGTTCTTTCAGTGCCCTAGGATATAGTATATTTAGGTTTGATGGCAGACTCATCTAGGGCAGCTACAGGCTTGCTCTCTTTTATGTCTCTCCACTAATCTTGTTTTTCAGCTCCCACGTAGCCATTTCTGTTCAATCCTTTCCACTCCAGATATTCTCCTCAACATAAAAAAATAAGGAAAATTACAATAGAATATCTTTGACTTGTCTGTCTAAGCAGTGGTCCTGTCTCTTTTTTTATTTTCCTCTCCGGCACATTTTAATATCTTTTTTAGTTGTACAATTTAGTTTTCCTCATTCCAAGCTTTGAAAATTCCTGATACTCCTCTTACGGAACCACGCCGCACTTTTGTATCCACCTTTGATTATCTGACCTAGCTTTCATTTTCTATACGTCTTTTAAAAATCTAAGTTGGCCCTTGAACCAGAAATTTCATTGTTAGGCATGTGCCCCAAGGAAGTCAAAGATATATTCCATATTCACTAGAATATTTACCATAGCCCTTCTTAAGTAGCAAAGAACTGGCAGCAAAGCAGATTGAAGAAAACCTAAACAAATAGTGGCACATAAATATAACGGAATATTAGTACATGACAAGAAATGGTGAATATGAAGGATTTAGAGAAACATGTGAAAACTTAAGAATTAATGTGCAATGAAGCAAGCAGAACCAGAAAAACTATATATACAGGGAATACAGCAGTGTAAATGCAAAGAATAAGGCTTGGATCTATTAGTCCTGTTGCTTTTTAATAAGGTATGCCCTTCTGCAGTCATATTTCAGTCATAGGTCTCATTTCATGAAGTTTCAAGTGATACCTGTGAGGTAAAGTTTGCCTTCTTGCATCAGAATCTCTGTATCTTTTACTTGGTTCACAGTTCAGGTGGTATAGGTTGTATCTCTCCTTCCTTGGATTTTGTGTTCTGTGCATTTCTGAAAAATTCTACTACTGTTCCTCCTACATTACAGTGTAATTACAGCCTGCTACTCTTTGTGATCTTTATCCAACTTGGTTTATATATGTAGACAGCTTTCTCCCTACACCTTCAGTTTTAATTTCAAGCATTTTTATTAGATTGGCAAAATTTCAAACATATATTCTATTTGAAAAGTTTTTGTTCTTAAATTTTATCTTGTTTTTACTTAAGCCTTTCATTTTATACATCATATTTATTTCCAAATATATCCTCTTTCTCTTCCCTTCCCTAGCGAACCATCCTTTGTCAACAAAGAAAAAAAAAGGAGGGGGAGGAAAAAGTTCAGCAAAATGTAACTCATATATTAATTCTATCTGACAGCATATGCAAAATTACACTTCCATAGTCTTATCATTCAAAGGAGGGGATTGCATTTTTTCAGCTGTGCTCCAGGGCCAAACTTTATCATGATTATGTAGCATTATTTCTTTTTTGTTGTTCATTATATTTACATAGTTGTAATCCTCAAATTTTTCTGGTTCTGCTTGCTTTACATATCTTCAGATACTCAAAATTTATATTCATCCTTCCTTATAGGTCAGAAGTATTCGATTTTGTTTATGTACCACAATTTGTTTAGCTATTTTTCTTTCTTTCTTTCTTTCTTTCTTTCTTTCTTTCTTTCTTTCTTTCTTTCTTTCTTTCTTTCTTTCTTTCTTTCTTTCTTTTTGCTTTTTGGAGGGGAGAAGGTAGGGCAGTTGAGGTTAAGTGACTTGCCCAAGGTCACATGGCTAGTTTTGGAGTGTGTTAAGTGTCCGAGGCTGGATTTGAACTCGGGTCCTCCTGGCTCCAGGGCCAGTGCTCTTTTCACTGCCTCTCCTAGCCACCCCTGTTTAGCTATTTTTCAATTGATGGGCATTTTTGTTTCTAATTCTTTGCTACCATGCACAAAAAAAAGCATGATAGTGAATATTTTGGGGTACATGGTACCTTTCTTTCCATCTTGATCTTCTTGGGGTATAAATTTATTGACAAAATCTCTGGTCAAATAGGTTCTTATCAATTTGTTCTTTTCTTTTTCTTTTTATTAGTATTTTGTTTTTCCCAATTCTATGTAAAGTCCATTTTTAGCATTCATTTTTATAATATTTTTGAGTTCCACATTTTTCTCCCACCTTCCTTTCCCTCCCCTTTTCCTAAAATGGTATGCAATTTGATATAGATTATATATGTGCAATCATGCAAAACATATTTCCATATTAGTCACAGTTGTGAAGGAAGAAACAGATGAAAAGGAAAAAAAAATCATGAAAAAATAAGTAAGTGAAAAAAGTATGCTTCAATATGCATTCAGTTCATCAGTTCTTTATCTGGATGTAGATAGCATTTTCCATTGTAAGTCCTCTGGAAATGTCTTATGTCGTTGTGTTTGTGAGAAGGGCTAAGTCACTCATAATTGTCATCGTACAGTGTTGCTATTACTGTGTACAATGTTTTCCTGGTTCTCCCCCTTTCATTTTGCATTAGTTTCTACAAGTCTTTTCAGAAGTTTTGCTGAAATCTGCGAGCTCATCATTTCTTAATTGCACAATAATATTCCATTACATTCATACACTGCAACTTGTTCAGCCATTCCGCAAATGATGGGCCTCCCCTCAATTTCCAGTTCTTTGCGATCACAGAAGGATTACAACAATGTAAATACTTTTCTACATGTCAGGCCTTTTCCCTTTTTTATGATCTCTTTGGGACACAGACCTCATAATCATATTGCTGGGTCAAGTAGTATACAGGTTTTACAGCCCTTTGGGCAGAGTTCCAAATTGCCCTCCAGAATGATTGGATCAGTTCACAAGTCCATCAACAAGGCTTTAGTGTTCCAGTTTTCCCACAACGTCTCCAACATTGATCATTTTCCTTTTTTGCCATATTAGCCACTCTGATAGGTGTGAGGTGGTACGGTACCTCAGAGTTGTTTTAATTTGCATTTCTCTACTCAAAAGTGATTTAGAACACTTCTTCATATGACAATAGATAGCTTTGATTTCTTCATCTGAAAACTGTGTATTCATATCATTTGACCACTTATCAATTTGGGAATAGCTAATATTCTTACAAATTTTACTCAGTTCTCTATATATTTGAGAAATGTGCTCTTTATCAGAAACACTTGCCGTAAAAACTTTCCAGCTTTCTGCTTTTCTTCTAATCTTGGTTGTGTTGGTTTTGTTTGTGTTAACAATATGTTCTTATTCCTATATTTTAATCTGTAGTACAGAAATTTATATTCCATTCTCAATTACTGTTTCCCCATTTTTAAAATTCTAAACATAAGTAAAAAATAAAATGGGTTCTTAAATATGCATAAAGAACAGAAAAAGAAGATTTTATATGAAACAATCCCTGTTATCTACAGTTTTCTTTTTTAAAAAAATATATAATAAATCCAAATTCAAGTCCCTGTTGTTGTTTTTTTTTAAACTGTTCACTTATTAGATCTACTTTTGTCTTCAGTAGCCCTCGTCTTTGATAGGCAGCAGTGAGGAAGATGCCACCTGGGCCCTTAGGGTCTTCCGTTTCTTGCCCAAGACTTTGTAATCTTTAGCCATATTTGTAGATTTCTTCAGACTGTGTCATTTGTTCTCCTGAGTTATGAGAAGGGGTATTAATCATCTGTTTAACCAGTTTTGGGTTACAGTATCTCGGACGCGTGGACTATGCAGAGAGGAAATTTCACTATATTGTTATGAAATTGAAAAATAGATGTCTCAATATCTCCAGTTATCAGTGCTACTCCCTTTTGACTTGATAGGTGATCTAACATCTTTGTAACTACATCATCATTCCTGTAGGATAAGCAGCTGCTTTCTTTTTAGAGGATTCATCTCTCTTATTGAGAAGAACTTTTACCTTTTCTTAGTTTCAAGTGTTTTAATGGCTTATTTTCTCCATTTTTTTGCAGAAAATTTTTCCTGAAAACCTTTAGAATGGAGAGTTGTTTGTCAATCCCTTTTACATTCTCTTTGAGGAGAGAAACCAGTCTGTATTATGAATATGAAGTCTCATAGCCATCGCAGAAATAAATACATGTGGTCACTACATGGTTCATTGCAAAATACTCTCTGTTTTTCATACTTATTGCAACTGAGATCTTTATCATTCTTGTTAGCAACACTCTGGACATTTTTAATGATGTCCTTTTTAATGATATAGTTCTAATAATGGAATTCCTGGGCCAAGAAGTTTGTTCACTTTGTATATAATGATATTGCTTTCCATAAACATGGTGCCCAACTTCTGTCCCACCAACTTTGTTTAGGGATTCCTTTGAAGTTTGAATGTGTCTCTGCAAACTTGTCAAAGTCTGAGGCTTCTCACATGTAAATCTCTTGCCTTCAACAAGGTTTTGGAAGGACAGATAAATTTATTTTTGGACACGTTGAGTTTAAAGGGTCTATGAGATACTCAGTTTAAGTTATGCAATAGGTAGTTGGAAATTGGAGTCTGGAGGTTAGGAGAAAGGTTGGAGCTAGCTAAGTAGATCTAAGAATCATTAGCAGAGAGGATAATTGAATCCATGAGAGATGATGAGATCACCAAGTAGAACAGAAGAGAAGAAGGTCCAGTCTAGAGTCCTGGGGAACATTCTTTTTTAATATCATTATTTCTTTTTTGCCTTTTTTTTTGCAGGTGGGGGAGGTAGGGCAATTGGGGTTAAATGACTTGCCCAAGTGACTGAGTCTGGATTTGAACTTAGGTTCTGCTGACTCCAGGGCAGGTGTTTTATTCACTGCACCACCTAGCCACCCCAGGGGAACATTCTTTATCTGGGTGCTGTGATACTGTTATTGTGATAACTGTTCTTGTGGTACTGTTATTCTTCCCTCCCCTTTTTCCCCCTGGAAACTTTAAGTATTTTTCCTTATATTTGGAAAGACACTATGACAATATAATTTGTATAGACATATTATTTCTTTTGCTACTGTTTCCTGGAATATAATGTTGAGATTTAAAAAAAAAATTCTGGGATTTTAGCAATTTGGAGATTGCTACATTGTGACCCGTTTTTGAAATCTCTCATTTGAATTTGTTTTCCATTTTCTTTGCATTGTAAATGAATGGAGAAAGGTTTATAAGCACTTACTACATGCAAAGCAGGGCAACTAGGTGGCACAGTGGATAGAGTGCCAAGCCTGGAGTCAAGAAGACTAATCTTCCTGAGTTCAGACTTGTCCTCATATACTTACAAACTGTGTGACCCTGGACAAATGACTTAACCCTCTTTGCTTCAATTTCCTTGTCTATAAAATGAACTGAAGAAGGAAATGGCAAACCATTGCAGGACCTTTGCTAAGAAAACCCCAGATAGGGTCATGAAGAGTAAAACATGACTGAACAACAAAAAATGGGCAAAGCACTGTGCCAAGCCCTCCGCATACAAATGAGAAAGAGTTTCTGCTTTCAAGGAAAGCATGCTTATTGAAGGTGGGAGGGAGAGAACACAGGCTGGGTCGGCTGTAGGGCAGTTGGTAGGGCCTGTTGGTTTATCACCTTATTAGAAGGATTGTAGTTGGTGAGTCTTCACTTATTTAATCACTGTGAATGACCATATCCATCCCATGGGGAAGTGAAACTGGACAATCCTGAATGTCATGACCATTGGGAAGAGAGAGAGGGCTAGTGTTTGAATATCCTTCCCATAGGGATGGGACTGGCCTTCCGCTGAGAAGAGAACCTTGGAAAAAAGGAGTAGTCTGATAAGTTCCATGTCATCTGGTCCTTTTTTTTTTTTTTTAAACCTTTTAAAGCATCTCTTTATTACATCTGAAATTCATCCTGTAACTTCAGTTTCTTCGAGGTGTTTTTTTAGGCCTGTGGTTTTCTTACCTTTGTCATTCACTTGAATATGTGTTTTAGACTATCTTGTTTCTTTTTCCATCTGTGTTTCCCGTTCTTTAACTATTTGAATTGTTCTGCATTATTTTTTAAGTAGACTTTTTGTTGCTTTCCTTATTTTCTGTTATGGGTGTGAGAGCATTTTTTTCTTCTCATAGTTGTTTCTCTTCTTTTTTAAAGGCATATAAAGAAATTTGTTCACTTCAGTCTTCCCCCTCTGGAAAACCTTTACTCACAAAAAGCTGAAGTTATACCCTGATACCATTTTTAGGACTTTGCTTATAAATTGAAATCCTTTTCTCATTGTGGTTGGGATATAAATAAGTTCTAAATTCAAATTTGACTTCTGTCCTAGATTCATCATGTTACTCAGAATGGTGGACTGTACAAACGACCATTTAATGAAGCCTTTGAGGAAACCCCAATGCTTGTTGCTGTGCTGACATATGTGGGATATGGTGTTCTAACGCTCTTTGGATATTTACGTGATTTCTTGAGGCACTGGAGAATTGAAAAGTGTCACCATGCTACAGAAAGAGAGGAGCAAAAGGTAAATGAGATTTTTTTAAACTCTGCAATAAAAGTTCATTATGAATTTTTTTTTCTCCTTAGCCTTTACAGGGATTGTTTTATTTTCCAAGTATAGTAAAGTGAAAACATTTGGAACCATGTCAAGATACAAAGGAATTGATGATACATAATGGGAAAAAAAATATTAAGTAGAAAACATCTGTGACCACTATAGACCATCCCAATTAACAAAAAAAATTGTGTTCCACAAGTTAATTTGTAAGTTAATTGTTTTAGAATATATCCCCCCTGAAACAAGGCTATGATCTTAGGCTTGGGTTCTTAGGCTAACCCAAAGAAACAATGCTATTAGTGATGATTTACTTTCTTGGCTGGTCCACAAATGGCTGGTTTAACCCATACTGTAGCTTGAAATACTATATCAGTATATTTGCCATATAAACATAGCACAAAACAGCACTATTATGTTATTTGTAATCCAATAAGTATGTATTGTCTACTGTGTGAAAAGTAATGTTCACAGGAGAAAATGCTGCTTTTGAATAAAGGCATGGACGTGCTTTTTAATTAAATACATGGAACTTATAGCTCCTGTGGAGTCTCTACACCCCAACAAAAATGTAAATTCTTATTAGAACCATACAAAGAGATAGGTGAAAATGAAAGAATAGTACATATAGCAGACTAACACACAGATTGATATTGTCAATTCAGCATATTAAGCCATTTAGTTATGCATTGGTCCATCAGTGGATAAAATGTTTAATCAGTTGCAAAAAACAGCCTAATATAGAGATTAAAAAAAATGAATCAGCTCATGTGATTATGTTACAGATACAAAAGTAAAAAAAAAAAAAAGCAGGTCATCTGAACAATCTGTGCATAATCCGTTCATATTAAAAATTTAACAATTAATTGGAGAAACAAGTTTAATTTAAGTATTTGTTCAGCAAAAAGAACCCAGACAAAAGAGAACAAAATTGAATATGAATAATTTTTAGCTTATTTAGATACTTGAGAGTACATGCATGCTATTCTTCCTCTGGCTTTTACCCTGTCAGCTATAAGTAGACCTTGTTTCATGTTGCTTCCTACTCCAGTAGGTATCACCAACTGACCAGAAAGGTTGGCTTGTTGCCAGACTGATTCCCATAGCCCTGTCACTTGGAGGGCAAATGGGAAAGCAATCAGTCAAGGAAAAGAAAGGAATTCTTTGTATTCACACTGAGTTCCAGGAGTTCCCAGAAAAATTGCTACTGGGAGCCCCAAGCTAATGAAAGGACACTTTTTGCTCCATGGCCTAATTCAGCTGTATCTTTACACTACTCTTTAAAGTTAATGACCTTCAAATTAATTACATAATGAAAGGCTTTGTTGTGGAAGACTTTTTTCATGTTGTGGGTTGACTTGAGAGGTGTTTATATTTTAAGGACTTGCCTACGTATGCTATGAAATGCATAAATCATTGTTTTGGAAGTTGAAGGGCAAAGGTATAACATGAAAGCTATCCAAAAAATAAGGAACAAGATCTTTCTGTGCACGGAGTTTGTAATTTATTTGTGAATATTTTATAAATCCATGTTGTATGAAAGGGAATAAATGGATTTGTAAAAGCATATTGCCACTGGGGTAGCTAGATGGTACAGTGACTAGAGCACTGGCCCAGGAGTCAGGAGGACTTGAGTTCAAATATGACCTCAGATGCGTAACACAAAACTAGCCATGTGACCTTGGGCAAGTCACTTAACCCCAATTACCCTGCCTTCCCCCTCCAAAAAGCAAAAAAAAAAAAAAAAGAAAAAAGTATGTGGCTACTCCAGGGAAAATCTGAGTTGTGTTTATTTTGATAGAACAATAGCTTTTTCTTTGTATGAGAGACAGTACATTATTACAGAATAAATGAAATAGATAAGGTCTGATCTCTACAAGTTTATGGTGTAAACCCAAACCTCATTAACCCCTCCCCTCCAATATAATATTTGTATTAGTTTGTAGTGCTGTTGGGATTAAGTCTTCTCCCAGCTTTCATTAGCTAGGAAGAATATAGATTCCACCATGAATTTGTAATTTAATTTGTAAGATGTAGCAGGCTTTATTGTTTTGGCTTTTTTTTTCCTAGCTAAATGCTCACCTTAAACTTAATTGTTTCTCTAATTAATTAATACATAATTTGAATAGCTGACATACTTAGGTACTTGGAAAACCTGCTTTAATGACTTGCTTGACCATGTATCTGTTGGTTGTGATTCATTTCTTCAGTTGTTTTCTACTGTTGATTAAAGTAAACTTTGTTTTTTATCCTTTGATAAAAGGGCTGACAACATTGAATCAGTAATGTCAGTTTGATTGTACTAGGGTAGGATTAGAAGCAGTGGATGACAATTTCAGAGAGATAATTAATATAAGAAAAAACTTAATAACTTTTAACGCTATTAAAATTAGGACTTCCTGGAAGGTCGTGATTTCTTCTTCAGTAGAGATCTTTAAAATAAAGACTGAGCATTTGTTGTAGATGTCGTAGAAACAGTTTACCTCATACATTTATGGGTTGGATTTAAGGTACTTAATTATATGGTTTAATGCTTACTAAGCAAGATACAAATGAGCATATTCATATGTTTATGTTGAGGATGGGAGATTAAAGTAGTAATTTGAGTAGAATTCCTGGAGGTGTGAATTTGGAAGGAATAGGGGAATTGGAGAAAATGAAGGTCCAAAAAAATGTCTAAATTTTGGCTGTTAATCATGAAAACATTATTTTGGGTTTAAACTAAACTAGCCATAGAAATTTCTAAAGGTTAATATTAATAGAGATAGTTCTTAGGGACCACAGAACTTTAATATTATTGTTGTAAGGATAATAAGAAGACCTATTTATATAACCCTTTAAAATAGGCAGTGAAAATATTATCCCTTTTTTATAGATGAGGAACTAAGATTTAAACAGATAGTATCTAGCCCAGGTTCATAGAGAAAGTGTTAAATGGAATGAATGCAAAGTGAAGTCTTTTTTTTTTTTTTTTGGCTTTTTAGAGGGCAGTTGGGGTTAATCGACTTGCCCAAGGTCACACAGCTAGTTTTTTGTGTTAAATGTCTGAGGTCACATTTGAACTCATGTCCTCCTGACTCCAGGGCCGGTGCTCTGTACACTTCGCCACCTAGCTGCCCCTGAAGTCTTCTTTCTACAAGATCAATGTTCCTTCTGCTATACTAAGCATTTTCTGTCTCAGAGGCAGAATTAGACAAGGGAGGGATTTTTAAAAAATAGACTGGGGAGAGGGGCAGTCATGTGGTGTTTGAATGGATGCCAAATGCCCATTCAGTTCTAGGAGATTATAACATGCAAGTTACATGCTATTATTACCACATTCTGTTCTCTTCTGGAAAGTTGCATCCCCAACACCATCTCTAGGTCATCTACCATTCCTCCTTCTACACCTACTGTACTAATTCTCTTCTTAGGGCAATTGATCAAGTGATGCTGAATTCTTCAATTAATAGACCCTCTGATAAAGATGTAGTAAGAACAACTTTTATACAAATAAGATATAATTCTCAGTAGAGTTCTTTTCTGGATCTCTGTCACCAATATTGAGCACAGATGTATAGATTAGACTGTATGTGCCTTCCCAAGATATTCCAAGATATTGCCTTATTTATCTATCCCTTTTGTAGTAGGAAGGTACTAGGAGTTCATATATATACTTGCTCTACTTTAATGCCTTTGTGGTGTATTCTAAATGATTTTATTTCCAGAAATAGGAAGGACTTGATGATCAAGATCAAAGGTTTAGGGATGGAAGAGGAGTTAGAATCATGTAATTGGACTTAAGATCAGGGAAGTTAAGTGACTTGTCTGAGGTTACTTGGGAAGCAGTACTGTCTGTATTTAAGCTTACGTCTTCTAAGTACAGATCTAATACTCTTTTTTACTGCATGGCTTTGAATGGAGATACTGGGGAGGGCCTCATATGTGATTACAACCTGGATTGTTTAATTTTCATATACAATAGGAGGAAATAGATCTGATTGTATGAGTAAGGATTCCTGGAAGGATTTTGTTCTTAACTTCCTTCAAAATGTACCCAACAGTTTCCTGGTAATTGGTATTCTAACAGCCTCTTAGGACAGTTTTTAACACAGTGTTGTTTCTTGGTGTATTGAACTAGGTCCACCCAACAGGGCATCAATATGATTATTGTCCCAAAGCACCTCCAACTTTTTCATTTTCCGTTTTCATCATCTCTGACACTCTGATGGGTGTGAGATGGAATCCCGGAGTTGCAACTTCTGGGGTTTAGTTTCAAATTGCTTTTTAGAATGACTAGACCAGTTTACAGATCCATCAACAGTCCATTTATGTGTTGGCCCTCTTATACCCTCCAACAGCTGTGATTTTCCCTTTTTGTCATCTTTGCTAAATAGGTGAAACCTTTGAATTGTTTTAATTTTGAATTTCTTTTATTAATGATGTGGAACTTTTTTTTTTTTTAACAAAATTAGTAGTTTCGGTTTCTTCAGAACCACCTCTTCATATCCTTGGACCTCTTGTCTGTTAGGGGAGAGACTATTCATTTATAAGAAGCTCTTATAAGAGTTACACCTTTTAAGAAGTCTTCAGTTATGTTTTTGTTTGATTTGCCTCTTTCCCCTTTGTACTGCAAAGAATTGAGTTTTATGTACAGAGTATACATATAGCTATTGTGTTGTCTTGTTGCACTTCATAAAAGCATTAATAAGAATATTTTGGAGTTATCAGCAGTAGTTAATCTCAGGTTTTCTCTGCACTTGGTATTTTGGAACATAGCTTTTCACTTTTTCCATGTTAACAAATTTTCTGCTAAATTTCCATTAAACATCTTTGCAGGTATAAAGGGCTGATTATCTGACTGTTGATCTCTATCCCAAAGCTTAAGATTTTGAATGATACTGGTCAGTAGTTGCTCTTAGACGGGTTAGTCTCATACCAGAGGAATGATAATGCCACCTGCCTATTCACATGTGACTGTCTAGCACTTTGTAAAGTATATTTTTCTCTTATTTTATTTATGATCATCACTTTAAAGAGAGCTTTTGGAAGATTAGGATAATATAGCTATGTAACCACACTTTAAATGAAAAGAAACCTCACATTGTGATCTTTATGGATTTATAACACCTTTTTTATTATGTTCCCCTCAGCCCCAGCCCCCAGGGATCCCTTATAACAGAAGTAGAAAAGAAAGAGGGGAAGTAAAGGCAGTTTAGCAGAACTAACTAATATAATAAACAAATCTGACAGTATACACATGTTTAATGTCCATAGTTCTCCCCTGATGTAAATGGCGTCTGCAAAGGAAGGAAGGTAAATTTTTTCATCTCATATTTGGAGCGAGTATGATGAAGTATATATAATTACACAGGACTGTATTTTATTTTTGTAGTTTTGTCCTTTAATGAATCTTTTCATCTGTTTTCACATATGTTTTAAATGCAAGGTTGTTATATTTTCTCTTTTGGAAGGGTGAAGGAAGATCAATTGGGGTTAAGTGATTTGCCCAAGGTCATATGGCTAGCAAGTGTTAAATATCTGAGGATGGGTTTGAACTCAGGTCCTCTTGACTCCAGGGCTGGTGCTGTATTCATCGTGCCACCTAGCAGCCCTGTTGTATATTCTAAGGGCAGTTTTAATATCTTGACTTCTACTCAATATGATTTTTTAAAAAAATGTCACCACAGATAGCTTAAGGAATAGTAGAAAGGTTTGGTCTTAGAGTTAAGAAGACCAGGGTTCAAGTTTTGCCATTAAATATAATAGTGTTACATTAACATGGACAGGACTTTTAACCTCTGAGTGTCCCAGACATCTCTCTGCAATTACAGGTTACAAGTGACTTGCCAATCTGCATTGGTGGAGGGAGGTCTTAACCATAGTATCACCCTCATGAAATTGTTATTAGGTCACTGATGTAATGATTTATTAACAAATAATTTAATGTGTTCAATTTTCCTTATTAAAATAATATGTTGAGATTTTTAGCAGGAAAAAAAACCTTTCATTTTGTGCAAATTAACTTTATGCTTTCTAAAACAGAGTTATTGAATTTTTTTAGTTTTGTTTCTTGTAGGAGTTCCTTGGGATGTGCTCATTTTCTAAAGTTCTGAAAATGTTGACACTTAGTTGCTTATGCCTGAGATGTTTCTAGATTTATTGGGTTGCTTTCTACCATGGAAAAGAAACTACCTGAATTGAAAAGTTTATGATTTCCTTTATGACCTGCCTTTGGTAAAAATCCATTTATATTGGGTTTATGGCTCAGCTGTATTGAACTATTGTAACTTAAAAGCAGTTCATTATTATTGTTGTTGTTGTTATTATGTTTTTAAGTGGCTTGCATTTGGGTTCAGCTGATCTAGAATGTTAAGAATTTGGACGTTTCTCAGAGAAACTGGAATCATTCTAGCAGTATCACATCACAGTTAAAATGGATTTCGTTAAGGTCAGATGTTAGTCTGGATTCCAGAAGAATCTAGATTGTTATTTTGGGGCGTACCAAGGTGGTACAGTAGATAGCGCACTGGCCCTGGAGGCAGAAGGAGCTGAGTTAAAATTCAGCATCATTTACTAGTTATATGACCCTGGGCAAATCACTTAACCTGAGTGCCTCCAAACCCCATCCCCTCAAAAAATAAATTGTTGTTGTGGGCCTCTATCTGCTCAACATAAATGCAAAATTTTTCTGAAGAAATGAAGGTCTTGAAGGAGAAGAGAAAAAGGCTACACAATAGAAAACTCTTAGAAGAAAATGTAAGTCATGATAATTTATTTTCTTTCCAGAAGTTTGATTTCTTTAGTTGAAGCACAATCTCTTAATTTTTTTTAATTATGTAGAAATCAAGTGAAAAAAAAAAGGACAAGTGGAGGCCTGGAAATATTTTAGATTGTAAAGAAACAGGCAACTCAAGAGAAGGGGAATTTGTTGGTACACAACTTGAAGAATGTTTAGTTAAGAAATCCTAGATTTTGGAAGTAATTTGAGCATCCCATCCCACGGCACGTGCATGTGCGCGTGCGCGCACACACACACACACACACACACACAATATGATAAACCAGTTTCTTAAAGTATATGTCCTATCAAAATTTTTATGTAGAGAAAATAAACTGACCTCTTAGCTTTGGAAGTATAAACATAACCTGTATCTGCTGTCTCTGATTTTTTAGAAGTTTCTTATAGAAAGTTATGTTTGTTTTTTAGGAAAATAAAGTTTCACTGCTGTATTCAATCCCTTCACTTTTTTTTTTAATCTTTTTTTTTTTGAGGACAGTTGGGGTTAAGTGACTTGCCCAAAGTCACATGGGTAGTTTTTTGTGTTAAGTGTCTGAGGCCAGATTTGAACTCAGGTACACTCCTGACTCCAGGGCCGGTGCTCTATTCACTGCACCACCTGGCCGCCCCTAATACCCTTCACTTTTAACTCAGGTTAGTTTTAAGAGGGTTTTGGTTCTTTGCCAGATATAACTGGACCTTGTTGTTCCTTATGGTTCCTAATTGATCTCTTTTGCTAAACCACCATCCTTCTTGTGCATACCAGTTATGGTGTCTTGGATCCTCTTCTCTTTATTTCTCTACTTGTACCTGGTGATCCCATCAGCTCTTATGGATTCACTTGTCAAGGTTGTGAATTCCTTGAGGGTAGAAACTTTTGCTTTTGTCCTTGTATTTCCAGGACTCAGACTGTATTATGTGCTTTTATATTCCCAGTTCTGTAAATCAACTCTAGTATCTCTTGAGCTCTAGTCCTGCATCATTGACTACTTGCTGGACATTTTGAATTAGATATCCACTAGGTGTCTCATACTCCATATGTCTGTAAAGCCAAGCATGAGCAGCTTTCCAGAGGACAGCTGCTGTGAACAGACAATGCTGCTCCCGCAAGTTCTGGCTCTCTAGCCTGGGCTTTTCTTTATATAAGGTATTAGCTCCTCCCTGTTCAGCCCCTTCCTGTTACATCAACAAGTCCATCCCACTGTGGGATTCACAAGTTCTGGGTATTTATACTTAACTTGAAACTAAATGCTAAGTACCTGTTAGCTTGCCAATACAAAGGGATCTTCAAATTCCATTACTATTACAATGTCCAAAACAGAATTCATTCTCTTTTTCCTCAGACTTCCACCTCTTTCAAATTTCCCTTCATGGTTACCCCGATCCTTTTAATTATCCAGGTTCAAAGACTCAGTGTTATCCTTTGCTCCTTGCTCTCACTTGTTCCTCATCTAGTTGTCAAACATTGTTTCTGTCTCAGTGTCTCTCTCATGGGCCCACTGCACAAAGCTACTGCTCTCCTTCAAGTCTATGTTGCCTTTCGCCAGGGCTATTGGAGTAGATTGCTATTGGTTACTTTGCCTCAGGGTTTCCCCCAGTCCAATCCAACTGCCCTGTACCATCAGTGATTTTCTGCCTAGCACAGTTTTGTCCATGTCTCTCCACTACTCACACTCCAGTGCTTCTCTTAATCCTGTGGGATCAAATAAAAAGTTGGCTTGGCATTTAGAACTCATTTTGTAACCTGTCTCCACCCTACTTTTTCAGCCTTCTTATACATTTGTGCCTTCTATGAGCTTTAGCTAGATGCTGTTGCTCACACAGGACATTCTTTCTCCCGTCTTTGTATGTACTGTATGCTTTGGATGTACCCTGTGCTTTGTGTACTGTGTCTCCTTATTCTTGCCTCTTAGCACCACTGGCTTCCTTTTAAACACAGCTCAAGTTCCCCCTTTTGCAGGAAACCTATCTTAGTCCTCCTAGTTGGTGGTGCCTTCTCCGAGTTTCTCTTCTATCTGCTTTTCAGGTGTTTTGAATATGCCTTTGTATGTGCGTGGGCAGCTAGGTGGTGCAGTAGATAGAGCCCCAGACCTAAAGTCAAGAAGACTCATTTTCCTGATTTCAAATCTGGCCTCAGACATTTGCTGGCTGTGTGACTCGGGGCAAGTCACTTAACTGTTTGCTTTAATTTCCTAATCTGTAAAACGAGCTGGAGAAGGAAATGGACAACTACTTCGCAACGAGTCATGAAAAGTCAGACATAACTGAAAATGATTGAACAACTTATATGTATGTGTTGCCTTCCTGTTGGGGATATAAACTCCTTGAAGGGTAGAAACTGTTTTGCTTTTGTGCTCATACCTCCAGCATCCAGCATATGGTAGGTGCTTAATAAATGCTTCCTTGACTCCCATTAGGATATAAGCTATGTGTCTCCTTCAAGGTGTAAATATTAGCATATGGAGGAAAGGAGTAAAAGATGGCTGTGGAGCCTTATGGCTACATGAGATATTTCAGAAATAAGTCAAAGAGAAAGAAAAAGACAATAAATATTGGGGAAATAGTATCCAGTCACAGCTTGAGGGTGAAATTATACTGCTTTTTTTGTTGTTGTTGAAAAGTTATTGGACCATCATTTGTTCCTTAATAATAGAAATATAAAACTGTGTTCCTGTATAGGTTGCTTCTTCCATCCTGTCCTCCACTTCACTTAAATTTTTCCCTGTGGAAGAACTACATATTACTCACTTCTAAACAAATAAGGAAGTGAAAGGTCAGAGGGTGGAAAGCAGGATCCTTTTTTTAGAGAGCTGTTTTACACCCATAGAGAAGGATCCTCTGTTTTGTTTTTTACAGATTGAACATTTCAGGTTTTTGTCTGTGGCTGTGAGAGAGTAGGTAGCTCTCATTTTTAAAATGAGCAAGTATCATTTTAATTTTCAAATTATTTGGAAAGACTTGAAAATTTCTCATCCTTTGAAAGCATTTAAAGCCCAGATACTAGGTGATATTATTTCATAGACAGGAAACTTTGATTTCCTAGCTTTGCTAATTTTTGGAATTGCCTTGTTTATCTTCCTGAAATGAGTTTCGTTTTCAGAAATTACTTGACTGCTAGAATGAGTTTACTTGATTGTGCTTCTACTTCTGCCTCCCTCCTCTTCATTAAGCCACAGAATGTCAAGGATGACGTTTTAAATCCATTTATGTGAACTGACGGATTTTGAGGCATGAATTTTTTCAAGCTTTTCATCTCAAGGTCAGAACAGTTATTGTTAGTGACTTCAAACGCTAGCAAGGCAGACTGAAATCTCATTTGATAAGGTATACAACGTATTTTAAGCTGTGTTCTTTGAAAGGAATAGAATCGAGAGGTCCAGAGGTGAGAGGACGAGACGTGAGGGTTCTGGTTGGAATCTGTACTGAGAACATGTCAACAGTCCCAGACCAATGAGTGTTTATCCTCCCTGTGTTTCTGAATTCTGGTAACTCTGGTCAAGGCATTTCGTCGTTGTATTTCTAATCCATTATGAAATTGAAAATCATAACGATTACTACTGTTTTTGAGATATAACTATGAATTACATAGAGCTAATACTTTATATTCAGGGAGCGGTAGTTATACCGCTGCTAATAGTTGGAATGTCTGTTTGTGAAGTCTGTCCTCTAGTAAAAGATGTCTCTGAGGGACTGAAATAGTGTGTTTAAACAACAACAACAAAAGAATCATGGTATCTGGATGGGGAGACCCTTTTGGTGAGGGCCACTCCCACTATCTTTTAAATCATCCTGTGGAGGAGGTACTGTATTCTGCTGGCTCCTGACTGCATGGAGGAACAGAAGCTGATAGAGAGAAGAGGGGCATAATTTGCCCAGAGAATTACTCAGCTGCCTCTGGCGCCTGTACAAAATAATAAATCCATTGATCACAGGTTTGAGTATGGGGTCATAATGTTAGGATTTCTTTAGTAATAAAACTAAACTGTAGGTAGATCCTTCTGTTTTTTAACCATGAAGAACTTCCACCATTCCTAGCTGAATTCGGAATGTCAAAGATGCTGACCTTGGGAGGAGTTGAGATGAGAGGGATAAAAGTTTAACCTGCTCTTCCTTCCTCTAGTAACCTCCTCCAACCTTGTTCCCCACCTGTAATGTTAATGGGATCTTCCTCACCCTTTAATAGGCCTCGTGTGGAAGGTTGCTTAAGGGAGGCTTGCTTGTAGGAAGTCTTTCATGCCTTTTGTTAATTTCTAAGTAGAAACTGAGCCAGGAGGGTTGTGATTGCCCTGAGGGCTTTGGGGCTTACTTATTAGAAGAATGTTCTTGTGATTTGACCAGATGTGACTCTGGGTAGCCATTAAGGAACCTGTCATGCCCTTCCCCCACCCCCTTTGAAAAGCCCGGATGTTGGTGCTTTTTTCTCTAGTAGCTATGTAGGTATTGTCTTGATCAAACAGTTGGATCTGTGTGTTGATCTGTGCTAATTTCTTAGACAGAAGCCCTCTTTGTTGGTCTTTATTTCTCTGCTTAGATTTTCTCTGTTTGGATTTTCTCTGAAGTTCAGGGTGCTTTTACCCCGAACTAATGAATGTAATTAAAAAGATTGTTGACCCCTTAAACAGCTATCTTTCCTAGTAAAGCAGATCTAAGAACTTGTGCTAGCGGCCATCCTGGGTATGCCAGTGTGTTTGCCACTACACCACCCCCATTTCTACCCCAAGATCTACTCCTTTCTCAAGACTTCAGTTGTCTCACTCTGTAAAATGGGTAGAGAGGAATAGAACCCTTGCCTAATTCCCAGACCAGGTACAAATAGAGACAGATGCTAGATATAGATACTAGGTCAGTTCACTTTCCTTGGGTTCATATTCCCTTGACCACTTTTCCAGCCCTCAGACATTCACTAGGAAAGATTGTTTTCATCCACATTCAGTATATCCTGTAGTGCAGACCACTGACCCCAAAGGTTTCTTTTTCCTATATAGTTTAGGAAAAACTCTGACCTAGCATGAGCTTCTCTGGATTATCCTTGGCAACTATTTTATTAGATTCTCTTGGACCCTGATTGAGGTTGTAGCAGAAATTGGAAGCTAATACCCTAAAAGATGGCAGAGAAGACATTTGGGGAAAACCTTGACTTATTTGTAGTAAAAACTGACTGTGTTTTTCCTTGTTCCATATTTTACTCCTTTTTCAAAGGCATACTTTCTTCCTGTAAGATAGGTTTCTATATTGCATATCTCATACAGATTTCTAAGTCAATATTCTATTTTAAGCACAACTGAGGTAGATATTTGGAACATTTTAATCTGGAAATTAATAAAATGGAGACATGTGTTATATATTAAAGAGCACTAAGGTAAGTACTGAGCCCAGCATCTGGAATTAGAAGGCCTGGGCTTAAACCCTACCTCTGACATGTAGCCTTGGGCAAGGCAGGCAGTAAATCTCCCCAGACCCCAGGTTCCTCATCTATAAATCCAGAACATTGAACTAGATGGCCTTTGACATCTCTTCCAGCTCAAATCAAACCAATAAGACTGATCAATGAAAAATCTGTTCTGGAAGGAGATAAAATTCTTTAGTGTTTCATTCTATGAAACCATATAGAATTGGCATGGATTTCTTCTTTTGGATCTTCCCTCCTCTTCCTAACTCCAATATCCTAGGAGAGTGAATGAGCAGACATTCACTAATGTGGTTTCTGACACAATAAAAGAAACTCCTGACATCTTCTAGGACAGTGTTTCTTCAGCTGTGGGTTGAGATCCACAGTGTAGAAGTAGTGAAGGGGTCCCAAGTGGAAAAAGTTTAAGAAGTCCTCCCCTAGGAATACAGGCAGAATTGTACTTAACAATTAAAATAGCTATCCACTTTTTTTCTCAGCTCAGTAGAGGTAGATATTCCCTAACTTCATGTCAAGTAACTTACAAAGATAGGAAATCTTATCTAATGTCTAACTTATTAGTGATTTTTTTTAAACTAGGAAAAACTAGGTTTTAAGCACCTTCTGCTTAAAAAAAAACATCATTAGGGAAAGTCAGGGATAGCAGGTGGATACCATTGCATATTGTCTTAAAACGTCTCAAGGAAGGAAGAATTCTCAAACACATTGTAAAGTTGCTGTATAGAGGATTTATGGAAAGATGGCTAAGAACTGTGTAGAAGGAAAAGTCATAGCTAGATGATAGTCTTCATGGATTAAGGGTGTGTCCACATTTGTGATATCATGGGTCCTATGCAGTTTTGGGATATCAATACTTCAGATATCTGTTTTTACCTATATTTAGAATCTAGATCTTCCTCTGTTCAAGTCTCAGACTATCAACACTTCTTTCCCTTTAAATTTATGATTTTGTTACACTTTAGGTTTTTATGGATTTTAAAAAACTGAAATTATAGTGCTTGAACTTCTAAAAGCTATAGTATTTTAACTTTTTTTTTAATTGATTGCTGGCTAAAATGTGAATTCAATGAGAAAAAGACAAAATTTCTAACTTTGAGTACCATGGTTTTTCTCTGTTTTGTTTGTTGGCTAGGACTTTGTCTCATTGTATCAGGACTTTGAAAACTTCTATACAAGGAACCTCTACATGCGAATTCGAGACAATTGGAACCGACCAATCTGTAGTGTTCCTGGAGCCAAGGTGGACATCGTGGAAAGACATTCCCATGATTATAATTGGTCATTCAAGTGAGTCTGTATTATGGATAACTTCCCAGATGATCACTCTATGAAAAACAAAAATAGACTTAATTTTGGAGACATTTGATAATGAATTGAATGAAAGATTTTGGGGGGAAGGGAACTAAGCTTAATTCCCACCATAAATCTACAGGTTTCATTGGAAAATAGATTAAAAACTATTGAGTTTTTAAAGTTGTTTTCTGACATTTTACATTTGCATTAAATTTAACTTTACTGGAGTTAAAGTCCTAGCCAACAATCTAACATATATGTTCTCTGTTTTGGAGTCATTAAATTTGGCCTTCAAACAAAACCAACCTTGTGCTCCTTATTACAATCAAATGTCTAACTTTTTAACTGCTTAAAGGGTTATAATAAGATTGCATGGAAATGTTACTAAAGAAAGAAAACAAGTCTGAAAAATGGAATTCATAGAGTATTTTAACTTATGTGCTTTAAAGTTTGCATATGATATGGAAAAATTTCAAATTATTGACAGACATTGGACTGTGTGGTTTTTTTTTTAATTTTCCCTGTGTCTTAACATCTGATGATCAACAACTGTCAGAATTACAGAATCTTGGGGTTGAGAAGGATTTCACAAGTTAGTTCAATCCACATGGAACATTGGTGCAAAGTGGTCACATAGCTGTTGCTTTAAATGAATAGAAGATTCATTACCTACTGAGGGAAACAGGTCCATTTTAAAACGTGTCTAATAGTTAATGTGTTTTTCCTTATATGGATCTAAATCTTCTGTGCAATTTCTATCCACTCTTAGCCAGTTTTCTTCTCTGGTAACAAGCATATCAAATCTGATGACTTTTCCACACAACATCTACTATATCACTTGAGCTGCCACAGCCACTTATCCAAGCTAAACATGCCCAGTTCTAAGTTCTTCCCTTGGTTAACTAGTTCCTAAAAGTATTTAAAGAGATTTTGCTTTATATTATCAACAATTGCAAATGATCAGATACACAGTAGGATTTAGACTGAAAAGGAGTATTTTTTTTAAGTGTAAGACTAGGCTTTGTTTATTTACTATAGTTAGTAGCAGTTTTTTTTATACCATTAGTATGTCTATCATTAAATTTTTCTTTTGACTTATGGGTTTTATTGACCATATGCTACTACAACATAGGTACACAGGAAATATAATTAAAGATGTTATCAACATGGGTTCCTACAACTATCTTGGATTTGCAAAGAACACTGGGACGTGCAAAGAAGCAGCAGCCAAAATCCTGGAGGAATATGGAGCTGGTGTTTGTAGCAGTAGGCAGGAGATTGGTAAGCTTGGCAACAGGATTACAATTATAAAACTGAAGTTTCTGAAATTTTTATTGGTTAATGAACCCATTATCAAAATTATGGCTATAAACTTTAGTCAAAACATTAAAACTGACTGTTGTATCATTGAATTTCAGCCATTGTTCACATCAGATAATGACAGGTAGCATACGATAGAACACTGAATTTGCAGTCAAAGGGCCCGAGTAATCAATCAAAAGACATTTTTTTTTTATCAGGTGTCTGTTATGTACTGGACTTTGTAAAGTAATTTTAATATTTCTTTTTTTTTAAATGATTTTGGGTAAGTCATTTAATACCTCTGGAACTCATTTGCATCCTTTGTAAAAATAAAGAAAATTGGACTAAATCATCTCTAAGATCATATGAAGTTATATAAAATAAACAAAATCTTGACTATAAAATTTAGCAGACTTAATTTTGATTTTTTTTCCCCCTAAAGTGGATGAGGTTATTCAGTAAGCAGTTAGCTGCCACTTGTGTGCCTACATAGTACTAATTGTCTTTAAAATTATGAATATTTAAGTGCTATGTTTTTAAAAATAAGTTATTATATATAACTTTCTCCTTTTTAATTCCTAATCTACAAATTTGTACCCTACTTAGATTCAAACTAGAAATTCTTTTTTTCTTTCATTTTTTAAAATAAAATTATTTATTATTAGTTTACAGCATTCAGTTTCACAAGTTTTTGAGTTCCAGATTTTCCCTCTCTCTTCCCCACTCCCAGCCCCCCCTCCCCTCCGCAGCAGCATGCAATCTGATATAGGTTCTATGTATACCTTCACGTTAAACATTAGTCAAGTTGTAAAGAATTATAACCATTGGAATGAAAAATGAGGAAGAAGAATCAAAACAAAACGACAAAGAGACAGAGCCAAGTAGTTTACTTCAGTCTACATTCAGACTCCATAGTTCTTTTCCTGGATGTGGAGCCTTTTCTATCAGGAATCCTTTGGAGTTGTCTTAGAACCTTGTGTTTCTGAGAGGAGCCCAGTCTATCAAAGTCAGTCGTCACAGATACAATGTGTCTGTAATTGTGTACAATGTTCTCCTGCTTCTGCTCCCCTCCCTCAGCATCAGTTTATATAAGTCTCTCCAGGTTATTATGAAGTCCACCTGCTCCTCATTTCTTGTAACACAATAGTATTCCATCACATCCATATACCACAACTTGCTTAGCCATTCCCCAATTGATGGGCATCCCCTTGATTTCCAATTTTTTTGCCACCAAAAAAAGAGCCGTTATAAATATTTTTGAACATAGAAGTTATTCTTAAATTTGTAAAGTTTGGGTTTTTGAAGCTAGTATTCATTCTGCATATAGGAAACCTGGATAAGCATGAAGAACTCGAGAAGTTAGTGGCCAGGTTTTTGGGAGTGGAAGCAGCCATGGCATATGGAATGGGTTTCGCAACTAACTCAATGAATATCCCTGCTATTGTTGGCAAGGTAAGATAGTAATTCATTTGTTATAGACTGTGATCATTTCCACCTTGATTTTCCTGAAAAGGTAAGACAAAACAGAATGAGTTATAAATTTCAGTTTTGGCTGTGATTACCATATGTACTAATAACCAAACCAATAATCAGTGTTTGTCAGGTTTCAGATAAGCATACGCCATGGCAGATTTTGTCACTTTGAGTAAAAGTATAACTCCTTATTAAGATTTCAGACTTATCTATTACTATCTTCCTTCCTTGCAGAAAAAGTTTATTTCAGTCCTTGACTTCTAACAAAATATAATTTAAGGGAATTTTTCATTTTATGTAGAAGATTCTCACAAAAGTTCTATTCTGTTGTCTTCATCATCATGTCAAGATGAAAAGCATAGATTAGCTGAATAGGATTTCGTGGACCTGAAGTAGCAACCAGTAGCCAGTTGGGGAATTGAGAGGTTTGACTGCAATAAATGGGCCTGCTCTTAAGGATTGGAAGCTTTCGGAGGGCGGCGGGATAGTTGTCTCTCGTGAGGTGGGGATTGAGGTACCACTCGTGGTGGGGATATGCTTGAGGATAAAGCTTTGAGATTCATGAATCATAGATGGTATGTCTATGTAATATTAACAAGTAATGTCTTATGTATAATTATACTTTGACTTATTATGTATCAGTTAGGTTTATGTATAAGAAGATATGCTAGTGTGTTAACATTTATATTAATTTTTGATTTAATGTATTTAGTAATTTTTGAGTAAAATGTCATTAGTTATATGCTAGAGGACATGATATTAATGTACTATATACATAAATGTTTTATTGTGATAGACTTTGTCTTTTTGACATGTATATAAATTTTTAGTAAAGTTAAGGTTTAATGTAAGTGGGGAATTGATGTAATGTATTAGTTTGTAAGATAGTGGTATGGGTATGAATGTACTATTTACATGTAATGTCTTGTAGCATGGATGTAACATAAAGACCCTGGACTTTGCTACGCCGTCAAGCTCTAGCAAGTATTATCAGGCAGGATAATATGTAGGTGTATGGACTTTTTGACAGGGTATACGTCTGCTATGCTTGACTAACCTAATTAATTATGTAGTTTGTCATCAGAATGTTGCTCACCACATTCAAAAAAATTTTTTTTTAACCACGTCATACATGATATAGACAAAAATACAAATGAACAATGCAGTTTTCTAGAAAAAGGGGGCTAATCGGGGTTGGTCTACAAGCACTAATTTAAATGTCTAATATATTCTGTATCCAGTGACTGGGTTGACATGGAGGAACTGAACAACATCTATATTGACATTCTTACTGTAAATGAAACCAGGAGACAAAAGACCTTACAAGTAAATGAAAGGATGGCTTGTTTTCTTCAAAGAGGTAGATGCAGAGGCAGCATTGTTTAGTGGATAGAGCCTAGGACTTGAAAGGAGAAAGACTAAACTTCAAATCTGGATTCGGATGCTTACTGGCCATGTGATCTCAAGAAAAGTCATTTAACCTCTCTGCCATAGTTTTGTCCTCTATTAAACAAAAGATTTCAACTTGCTGGCCTCAGAGATCCTTTCTAGATCTAAATCTATGATCCTGTGAGTCTGTGATTAAATGAGTTGGCTAAGTTGGCGCCTAATAAGAATGTATTCCTTCCCCTGATGTGCCCCAGAGAATCACTTTAAAACAAAGAATTTTTTAAATAAAGATGGGGAAACCAGCAGTTCAGCAAGACCAACAAAAAACACTTGATAATGTATGTAACATTCCACATCCCGTCTGCCACTTTTATAACAAAGTCCTTTTTCTCAACTTTTTTTTGTGACCAAACTTTGGTTCTTGATGTAGTATGTGGTTTCGTTTCTGTGGTTTTTGTTGTTATTGTTGTAGTCATGTGTTTTGTTTTCCTAGTTGTTCTGCTCATTTCACTTTATATAATAAGTTCACATAAATCTTCACATACTTCTCTGAATTCTTCATAGTCATTTCTTATGGTTTTCTCTAGTGTATTTTATTAAATTCATATACCTTAATTTGCTTAGCCCTTCTCCACCAGCATTGCTTTATTTACAGTCCTTTACAGCTAATATAAAAAGTGCTTTTGGCATTAACTGATAGCCAGTCACTGGTAATGATGAGACTCCGAGTCTCAGTTTCCTCATCTGCAAAGTTAGAGGCTTGGAATAGATAATTGCCAAATTTTCTTTCAGTTTTAAACTCATATGATTATAAGTAGAGAAGTTCTTTAAGAATTGATAAGATTCTTTAAACTAACTCATCACATGTTTTAATACTTTTATTATTTCAAATAAAAATGTATGGGCATAGAGAATGACATTGAAAACTTCTGGAAAATATAGTTAAGTGGAATCTCTTGTACAATATTCTAAAAAACCAAAGCTATAACAAGTCAACAAACTTTTCATCTAAGAAAAACAGCAGAGTGGAACTTATTTTCTGTACTTGTGGCATTTAGTGAAATCACAAGCAATTGCTCACAAAAAATAAAAATTAAATATGTGACCCTGGAAGAGGAATTGAAATAAATGTGGAAATAGAGTACCATAAAAGTAAGTCTGCATGTCATTTTGATGGTTTGAAATGTATTATGCTATCCTCAGGTGTCAGAGTCCTCTCACCCTGACAACAGGTCTGTCAGGGTCACTTTCCCTGACAATAACTCTGATGGTAGAGGCAGCTGATTACTTACCTACTTACCTCAATTGAGAAGGTGCCAGTGCCTTCTCTAGAACAGAAGAGTCACAAGGCTTGGAGGTGCAAACAGAGAAAGTTTATTGAGTCCTCTCCATGGGAAAGCCTAATAGCCACATTTCAAGACTGACCTCTTCGTGCCCCAAAACCTGAGTCTTATATATCATCCAAACTCATGTACCACACATGATAAACAACAAGGCCCAGCTGCAAGGAGCAGGATGTAGCCAAATCTGGGGGAGCAGTTACAAGGGCTTCACCTGGCCCCAGAGTAAGGAGACACTTTCGGAAAATCGGGTTTCTACAAGCCTGAAAACTTTAAGCATGGCTGCTCCCCATGGCCCTTGAGAGACCCGGAGAGTCCAGCACACCCTGAACTCTACGTGACCCAGACTTTTCCAGGGCCTCAACTCTCCTTGTGCCTCATCATAACCACCTGCAACCTGCAAGTATTTCCTAGACCCTCACACATAATGAGTATAAATTTGTTATATGTGAGATCAGAAGAACTCAGAGATTCCCTTAGCCAGGAAGCAATCTTGTTTCTTTTTTCTTCTAAAAAACTAAACATTTTTATTTAAAATTCGAAGTTATCTCTTTCTCCTCCTCCCCCCCCATTGAGAAGGCAAGAAATACAATACTCTTTATTCATATGAAATCACACAAAATATATTTCCCTATTAGCCATTTTGGGGGAAAAAAAGCAAGAAAAATAAAATTTTAAAAAAAAAATGCTTCAGTCTCCACTGGGTTCATTAGTTCTCTGGAGGTGAATAGTATTTTTCATCATTGAGTCCTTTGAAATTGTTAATCATCATGTTGAACAGAGATGCAAAATCTTTCATAATAGATTATTATTATAGTATTACTGTTACTGTGTACGAAGTTCTAGTTCTGCTCAATTCATTTCATATCAAATAAAATATATCTTTGAAGATGTTTCTGATATCATCCCCTTTTTCATTTCTTATGGTATAACAGTCATATGCCATAATTTGTTCTCACCAACCTATGGGCAATCCCTTAGTTTCTAATTCTTTGCCACCACAAAAAGTTGCTACAAATATTTTTTTACATATGAGTCCTTTTACTTTCATCTCCTTGGGGTACAGACCTAGTAGCAGTACTGCTGGGTGAAAGGGTATGAAAAGTTTTGTAGCCTTACAGGTGTAGTTTGAAATTGTTGTCCAAAATGGTTGGACCAGTAGCTCTACCAACAGTATGTTAGGGTGCCAATTTTGCTATATCTTCTCTAGAATTTGTCATTTTTCTTTTCTGTTGTCTTAGCCTGATGGTTATGAAATGGACCTGTAGAGTTGGTTTAATTTGCATTTCTCTAGTGATTTAGAACATTTTTTCCTGTAACTATTGTTAGCTTTGATTTCTTCTTCTAAAACTGTCCATTCATATCCTTTGACCATTTATCAGTTAGAAAATGGCAAACAGTCTTCTTTTTTTCCCCGGTTTTTCGCAGGGGGGATGGCAGGGCAGTTGGGGTTAAATGACTTGCCCAAGGTCACATGGCTAGTAAGTATGTCAAGTATATGAGGCCAGATTTGGACTCAGGTCTTCTTGACTTCAGGACTGCACCACCTAGCCACCCCAAACAATCTTCTTTCTAAGAGGAAAAGTATACAGAAGGGCAATGTCAGCTGAGAGTATAAGGTTATTTGCAAAACATTATGGAGGAGGAAGATTGAAAATTGAATATTGTCATCTCACAACACGAATGAAAAAATAGTTCAGAAAACCGATCTTCAAAGAGCTAAAGCCAGACCATTCTGACAGCATTTGTAGATGAAATTAGGACCACAGACATGAAATAAAACAGATTTTCTGGTATTCTTATACTGTCTATTTTTATCAGTGATATAGAAGCATTGGCATCGACATCTCAGTGCCCATTGTACCATGTGGTGAAATGTCAGTCACACTTCAAGATAAAGGAGAAAAATGTAACAGAACCTGATCACATATTTATGGAAGAAAATTTGCATTGAACATGACATCATTTTTGATGCCTAGAATTTGATTTTTTCAAGCTTTTTCAAAGGAGAAATCCAAAAGAAAGGAAAAGGAGATTTCCCTTATTTATATATTGGCATTGCATGCAGGTTGACTTATTCATTCTTCAGTTGATGGACGTCTTATTTGCTTCCAGTTCCTTGCTACCAGAAAAACTGCTGTTAGGAATATTTAGATGTCTATTGTCTTCTCTCATCCTCTCTCCCTCTTTACCTCTCTCCTACCTTTCTCTCCGTCCCCCTTTCCTGCTCCCCTAAATTGCTTTCCAGAATGGCTGAACTAATTCATAGCTTGATCAGCATTACTGTTAGCATGCCTTTCTTTCTGCAGTCCCTCTAACATCGATTATTGTCATTTTGGGGAAGGGGGGCTCGTCTTTGCACATGTACTGGGTATGAAGTGAAACCTCAGAGTTGTTTTGATTTCCATTTTTCTTATTAGTTATTTGGAACAACCTTATAACAGCTCAGTTCTAAAGTAAGGGAAAAAAAGCCTCAAGAATGTTCCAGGAAAATTTCACTTGTTAATATATTTCTCATTTTATTCTGTTCTTACACTTTCTCTTATCTTTTCAACAGCAAAAATCATTTGGGAAAAGTTCAGGTGTAAGAAGTGACAAATTTTAAGTCTAAGAGTTCTGAAATATATAGAACCAGTCTTTCATTGTACGTTGCTTAGCTGAAAAATTGAAGCTATGTGGCATGATAGAAGCACATTGGACTAAATGAGAGAAGACTTGGATCTAGCCTCAGTTTTCCCTCTAACTAGTTGTATGACCTTGAACAAGTTAGTTACCTTCTTAGGAACTCAGTTTCCTTATCTGCAGAATGAGGGATTTGGATTAGATCTTCATTGTCCCATTTCTAATTCCTGTGTTTTTTGTGAAATTTTTTGTTTTAAAATTCTCCTGAATTCCTGCTTCCCTTTGCAAGGAAACACTACTTTCCTCATTTTTAAAAAAAATTTCAGTACTTTCCAGAGTAAAGGATTGGTTTATTACCTTATCCTGTCTCTGGAGAAATGAGTTTATTTTAATCATCTAGCAAAAGTATTATTACAACAAATACATATGAAATGATAAAAGGCATCACAAGGAATTTAAGGAATCAAGAGGTACTGTAGAATCTTGAAAACTAACTTTGGAGTCATTGGACCTGGAGTTTGAATCTCACTTTTTTTTTCCTAAAGGATTTGGAGTATTTATTTATTTGTGAATAGAATTTTTTCCAATTACATGTAAAGATAGTTTTCAGCATTTCATTTTTTATAAGATTTTGAGTTTCAATTTTTTTCTCCCTCATTCTGTCCCCTTTCCCCTCCCCAAGACATGAAGCAATTTGATATATGTTATACATGTGCAATCATGTAAACATTTTCACATTAACCAGAACAAAAGGGAAAAACCACCAAAAAAAAAAAGTGAAAATAGTATACTTCAATATACATTGTCTCCATAGTTCTTTCTCTGAAAGTGGATGCCATTTTCCACCATGAGTCTTTTGGAATTATCTTGGATCATTATGTTTCTGAGAAGAACTAAGTCAGTCATTGTTGATCATCAGCACAATGTTGCTGTTACTGTGTACGATGTTCTCCTGGTTCTGCTCACTTCACTCAGCATCAGTTCATGTCAGTCTTTCCAGGGTTTTTCTGAAGTCTGCCTGCTCATCATTTCATATAGCAGTAGTATTCCATTACATTCACATACCACGGCTTGTTCAGCCATTCCTCAGTGGATGGGCATCCCCTCAGTTTCCAATTCTTTACAAAAGAAAAAGCTGCTGTAAATATTTTTTACACTTGGGTCCTTTCCTTTTCCCTTTTTTCTGATCTCTTTGGGATACAGACCTAGTAGTGGTATAGCTGGATCAGAGGGCACGTACAATTCACAGCTCTTTGGGCATAGTTGAACTGCAGTTTAGACGCTGTGTGACTCTTAATTATTTAAGCTCTAGGTCTCCGCTTCCTTACCTCTAAAGTGAGGGATTTGGATTAGAGGACCTCTAAAGTTCTTTCCTTCTCTAAATAAAAATAGAGATTAAGAAAAACTTAAAGAGAGATGTGTTAGTCATCGTACTTCCTGGTCATGAAAACTGTATATCGTCATTATGATTTTTATGATATTGTAAAAAGTCTAAGATAGGACTTTGGATATCTTTTCCTAAGATTGGGAGGGAGTGAATTCTATGAATGATTTGTTACCTCAAGGCTGAAGACAGTGGGTGGAGCTGTAGCTATAAGGGAGAGGTTTGCTATGTTCATTGCACCTACAGTTAAGGCCTTGCAGAAACTGGGACTCTAAAGCAGCACCATTGGTTTTTGGAGGGGGGAGGCAGGGCAGTTGGGTTAAATGATTTGCTCAAGGTCACAAGGCTAGTAAGAATTAAGTGTCTGAGGCTGGATTTGAACTCAGGTCCTCCTGACTCCGGGCCAGCCCTCTATTCACTGCGCCCCCTAGCTGCCCCTACCAATTTTGATATCAGAAGTAAAAGATAATTATCTCTAAGCATTGGACAGAAAGTTCAGTGCTTAGTTTTCGGGATATAAAACAGCAGAGCTATGTAGATGGGCGTGGTTTAAAGGGAAACCATCACACAAAGGATGAGCCAGCTTAGTCACTAAGTGGATGCCAATAGAATGAGATAAGAACAGGATTCTAGAGAAGGAAGGTCAGACACAGACAAACTGTTGAATTTCAGCTGTTCTCTTCTTCTAACATAGTTTGACTTCTCCCCACCCCCACCCCCACCCCCAGGTCCTTAGTAAACTGTTTATTTGACCTTGTGCCATTGAGGATTGTTACATTAGCTTGCTGGCATCAAAATCAGAGAGTCAAAGGAAGCGTTCCTACTCCCTCAAGATGCTCTGTTATAGTCTAGTAACCTGATGAGAGAAGGGAGAAAACTCATTCATGTAAAAATTTGAGATTTACAAAGTGCTTTCTTACAACAATCCCATGAGGAATCTATAAAGAGGTATAAAAATGCTAGTTGTTATTAGGGAGCATAAAAATTACCTCTGTCTTACAGATGAGGAAATAGGCCCAGATGTAGAAAACTATCTGCCCATAATCACATTTATAAGGATCTGAGCCAGTAATTTAACCCAACCCTTCTAATTCTAAGTCCAGCACACTTTTCACTATCCCTTGTTGATCCCAGAAGGAAGAAACAATGTCAGGGTGAGGTGGGCCAGAGGGAAGGGCTTTCCTTTGTGGAAACCATTCCTGGCCCATCATGGGGGATTTTTATACTGATAAGAACTCAGGGAAGTTTAACTTCAGACAAGTGAAAAAATGAATTCTGATAACCATTTTTACCTAGGCAAAAAGTAACAAAGCACTAAAGGGTGCACATTGCAGAGGATGAGAAATTATTGATGGAAATTATTATTCTAAAATTAGTCTAATAGAACTTATACTCAGTTCTTCTGTTTAAGTCATACTCAGGTGTGGTTAGCTTTCCTGGTTGCACACCTATTAGATAACTCACCGACCTTGCTTTTCTAGTAAAACATGCCAAAAGAGTCACTTGTAAACATGAGTCTGCTTGATTCATATACCGTAGATCCCATCTGTTGAAATCCAGCTAACCTTGTAACTTTTTGCAGCATTAATAATCCTTTAGATGTATGTGAACTGTTGCAAAGGTTACTTGATTTTTAGTCTGGAAAAAATATCCTTAATACCCTTTTGAGGAAAAAGAATAAATCAAGCAAAGAGAAGAATTAAATAAGTTCATTTAATTTTAAAGTATAAATATATTCCAGGAATGTGTTGGACCCCATAAGTAATCAGGTTTAAAACTATTCCCTTGGGTAGCTAGGTGGCGCAGTGAATAGAGCACTGGCCCTGGAGTCAAGAGGACCTGAGTTCAAATCCAGCTTTAGACACTTAATACCTACTAGCCGTTTGATCTTGGGCAAGTCACCTAACCCTAGTTGCCCTACCTTCCCCTTTCAAAAAAAATGCAAAAAAAAAAAAAACCCCAAAAACCCAAACCCTGTTCCCTTAATGTGGAATAAGAGGAATGTAGCCCCTCTTTGAGTAGATGATCTGGTAGGCAGATTTTTTGAATCCTGATTTTAATCAGATCAGACTGTCTGAGGAAGTACTGTAAGAATATTCCTGTGATGTGTCAGGGCATTTGAAATCCATTTATAAGAGGGAGAAGAAGAAATTCTAATCATTGCATCACTAAACTTTTTTCTTTCAGGCTTATTTTGACCAGTACATCAACCTTCCTTCTCCTCTCTCCCCACCTCCCCAAACATCAAGCCATTGCCAGGAATGAAGACAATTCATTTCACTGAAAGAGATTTATATTTGACAGGAAAATCTGCTTTTGAGTACAGGTCTTACCTGTTAAAGATTGTTGGCAAGATTATTTTGAGTTCTAGAACAACATGGAATATCAGAATCTGGGAGTGGTTAAATAAGAAGTGAAAAATCTCACATTTTCCTGTTTCAGCAAAAACAAAGTATCTTTATGCTGGAAAGAGCTCTTTGCTAGGTTTTAGGGGCAAAGCAAAAACTTCGACTTTGCTACCCATTTCTAACATTAAGGAAGGGCAAACATTAGACTCTGTGTGAGGAAGAACAGTCTCTCCCTTAATCTCAGTTCTTCTCCTTCCCCCACACAAAAAATAAACATTAAAAAAAGCCTCAGAACAAACAACTCAAATCCCTGTGGAACTGGACAGGTTTCAGGTATAGCTTTTTAAAAAAAACTATTCTTTTAACTATGAGCCTACAGTGTATTATCCAAGTACTGCAACCTTCTACCAAGATTATGTAAGTGCATCAGTTGGGGCAGTGCTAAGCTGATGATAAGTGTTTTGAGATATATTGAACTATGCAGTTGGTTATACATATGGCATAGTTTAATAAGCCTAAATTCTTGGAATGAGAAAATAAATTGGAAGCATTATTTTTATTATTTTTATTTGCTTTCATACTGACTTTCTTTTCCCCCTCAAATTTTCAGGCTTTGTTTTTGTGTTAGTTTGGCTTAACAGGATACTGTATTTTAATGGTTTTAATTTTTTGCGATTTGTGTGACCTATTTTTCTCATCAATTTTTTTCTTTCCTCTGACTATTCTACACAGGGCTGCCTCATATTGAGTGATGAACTGAACCATGCATCTCTAGTTCTTGGAGCAAGGTTGTCTGGAGCAACTATTAGAATCTTCAAACACAATAGTGAGCGGTTTCAATGTTTTTTGATTAGTCTTAGTTATTTAATTTTTTTTGATCAATGGTTAACATAGGCTGGGAATCCCATTGCTTACACCAAGCATTATAACTATATTGGAAAATATAGAGGAAATAGCAGAATTTAAAGATGTTTCTATTCTTTTAACACTTATTATCTTTTCAGTTAGATCATGGGGAAAGGCTGAAGGAAGGCTTTTTCTCCTAAAGTGATTATTCCCTTATGTTTTTTCTCCCCTTTGTTGTACAGTTCTACTTTATATGGTGAAATTTCTTCATGTAAATCATCTTACTGGAAATATTTTCTCCTTTGAAACCTAAAATAAACCACCTAATTTTTTTTCTTCTGAATATAAACATGGGAAACTAGAATAATTAGCACATTTTCGTGTGGTTCCTTCTAACTTTCCTTACTCTCTTGACTGTAACAGAAGCTTTGGTTTCAACTCCTGAAACCATACATTTGGGCGTTTTTTGGAGTGTGGGTCAGTTACCACATGGCTTGTTTGGTGATGCATAACTTGAGGTTTAAACATGCATATTCTACTGCTTTTTTGTTTTCTAATACCATGTTTCTAGTATCTTCTGCCACCTTTCTATGTATCATCCTTTATGAAAATAGCAAAGTAATGTTTCCCCCATAAATCTGTAATTTTAAAAAGCTTTTTATGACAGGGGCGTGTACTTTTAAAATCACCCCCCAGATTTTATGCTACACAGATTTTTTTTTCCTATTTTATCTCAATGTGTATCAGACCCAACATAAATATGTAGCTTCTGGTCTATTTAGAACTTCAAGACTAAATAAATTTTTTTTTTTTTTTTTTTTTTTTTTTTTTTTTTGCTTTTTGGAGGGCAATTGGGGTTAAGTGACCTCCCCAAAGTCACATGGCTACTAATTGTGTCAAGTGTCTGAGGTCAGATTTGAACTCAGCTCCTCTTGACTCCAGGGCAGGTGCTCTACTCACTGGGCCACCTAGCTGCCCGAAAACTAAATAAATCTAATGCGAAAACTTCTTTCTGCTCAGGAATACTACAGCTATGGAAATGGCAGTTAAATTATTTCCCAGACTAGTGAACCCCTCAAAGGGGCAAATAGAAAAGCAAAAGCTCAAGATGTTAGAGTCCTTTGTATATAATCTATACGTAATTAAGCCCAATTTAAATTCCTGGCCCAGGTGTAATGAAGAGTGTGCTTTATATTTTCCAAACTAAGATAATTCTTTTCTCCACATACAAATTATTCCCCTAACAATTTTTAAAGAATTATTATTTCATAACTCTATGGCTAGTTACCTTATGATTAGAAAACATACTTTTCTAAGGAAATACTGTATGCATTTTAAAAATATAGCAAACTAATGTTTGGTAACTTTTAGTTAAACAGTTAAACTAATTGTTTGATTTATTGTTAAATATTTAATAAATATTTTGTGGGCCTTACTATTTCTGTAGTTAGAAGTCATCTTTTTTGACTTGCCTGGCACTTTGTGACATAATTATATGTTTGATTTTTTTTATCCACTTTAATAATTCCACGATTGGTCAAATCAAATATTTTTATCCCAGTTGACTGCTAAGAAGACTGAAAATATGGGATTAGTGGTAGTACATTCTGCCAGAATCAGGGAAGAATGAAGAACAACTGCAGATTGGGAGAGCAGACAGTCTTAACATAAAGAAAAACTTCCTAGTAATTAGAGCTATTCAGAATTGAAGTAGACTGCCTTGGGGAGGAGTGGGTGCTTCAACAAAGGCTGAGTACCAGTCACTTGTTGGGGATATTGTACAGATATCATTCAAACTAAATGGTCTCCATGATTCTGGTATCTTTTCAGTTGCATACAAAGATGACATTACTAACCCACTATTAGCATTAGGACATGTGTTTTATTGTTATGTGGCATGTTATGGAGAGAGCGAGAGAGCAAGAGAGAGAGAAAGAGAGAGCATGTGTGTATGCGCGTGCGTGTGTGCGTGTGTGCGCGTGTATGTATGCGTGTGTGCGCGCGCATGTGTGTCACGTGTTTTAATTCCCACAATCAGAATAGGGTACCTGTGTTGATCTATCCAGCCTCTGAATCAGCCTTTTCTTGTGTATTCATTTGTGGGATGACTGACTGAAGTTATAGCTGTAGCCTGTGGGTATGGAACAGAGCAAAACTCTTTTTAAAAGAAATTAAATCAGAAACGTTGACCTAGTTTGGTCGATTTCTGCTATTTAGAAGCTTATAGTCTCATAACTAGGCCTGAGTTAGCTCTGATAGTAGAGTCATATTAATTGGGTCATTTGGTTCATAGTAACTTAAGGGGATCTCAGTAATTTCTGATGACACTCCAAATAAAGATCTTAATTCAGGCTGACCACCTTTCTCATCTTCCTCAACACTAACATTTCTGGCACCTTTTCTGAACTTAAAAAATTATATATTCTTGAATGAATGAAGGAGGAGAGAACTTGTGGAGTGCTATGATTATTTTCTGTTTGCTCTAGATATGCAAAGCCTTGAGAAGCTGTTAAAAGATGCCATTGTGTATGGACAGCCTCGAACACGAAGACCCTGGAAGAAAATCCTCATCCTTGTGGAAGGAATATACAGGTAATCTTGTAGCCCTTCATCTTGGTGGTGATGTTCCATAAAATCATAGACTAATGATAACAGCATTAACACTGGTAACTTTATATAATGCTTTTATGTTTATAAAGTGCTTTGCCTAATTATATTTAAATGATCCTCTCAACCCTTTGAGGTAAGTTCTAGAAGTAAAAAAATTTTAAGCTGATCTTAGGTATCCCCTCATTTTACAGATAGGGAAATTGAGGCTCAAATTGTGGAAACTATTTGCCTGTTGGAATGAGACTTAGTGACACAGCCAGGAATATAACTCTTCTTTGCATTCTGACTGCATTACTCTTTTTGTTGTGCCATACTTTCTCCTTTCTCTCCCTTCTGTTTAGATGCACTGTCTATTTGCTGACTACAATTATGCATCCTGGCAGCCTATTTCTTTTTAAAAAATCTTGATGCAGGGGTTCTAGGTGGCTCAGCCAATAGAGCACTGGCCCTGGAGTCAGGAAGACCTGAGTTCAATTCCGGCCTTAGACGCTTAACACGTATTAGCTGTGTGACCTTGGGCAAGTCACTTAACCTCCATTACCCTGCCTTACTCAATCCAAAAAGCAAAGAAAGAAAGAACATTTTGTTTCAGATGTTTATGTCCTGTGACCATACTCCTCCACTTCCCACACCCAATTTGTTTACTGTTTTTCATTGCTTCCATCAAAATTTAAAAAAATTTTTAAATACATTGTTAACTCTTAGATATAAACTTGAGGAAAATCTGTTCTGACCTTGTTTCTTCCAGGGTAGATTAATTTCTGTTGCTGACTGCTTATGAAAGATAAAATTTCTTTCCATAGTAGTCTGCAGAAAAATGATATTCATGTTGTTTAGCAATCAATGATATATTGTAATATGGCATCCAAATCTATACCATTATGTCATGAACTGTACTTGGAAGCTTTGATTGAATTCCTGCCTTAGAAAGGACTGGATTATGAGAAATAGCATTTGAATTAAAATAGACATTGAGACTTCTTAGATACTTTTAAAAACCATGATAGCTGCAAGAGGGGTAACCATTCAGTCACGGGACCAAAACAAGTTTCAGTGTTTTTGTTGCTGCCTGTAGAACAATCAGACTTTGTTCACACATCAATAAAGTTAGCAAGCAGGAGCCAAAATATTAGCTTCCAGTTAAAATCTAAGTTTATGTATCCTGTTATCCTGTTTTGCCAGCATGGAAGGGTCAATTGTTCGCCTCCCTGAAGTGATTGCCCTTAAGAAGAAATACAAATCTTACCTGTATCTAGATGAAGCCCACAGCATTGGGGCCCTGGGCCCCACAGGTCGGGGTGTAGTAGAATACTTTGGTCTGAATCCTGAGGACGTGGATGTTATGATGGGGACGTTCACAAAGAGCTTTGGAGCTGCTGGAGGATACATTGGAGGCAGGAAGGTAAATGTGGGTCAAGAAATGGGGAGCATGCTTGAAACTAAAGACAATCTCTGTTGAGCAGTTGAGTGACATGTTGGTAGACCCTTGAGTAGCAATGCTGTGGGTATAAATTTGTTTCCTCCTTGGGTTTGCAGTACCAGTGAGCTTCACACTTTGGTTGTATGGTGAGTAACTCTAATGTATCTTTGCTGAACTAAAGGTGCCTTCTATTCTTTGTTTTTCATTCTTACAACTTTTTCCCAAACTAAATGCTGATCTGAGGTACAGAATGCCCTGTTGTGTGAGAGAATACACAGTGGTACTTCCTGTTAACAATGGACTTATATTTGGTTTAAGTTGTGCTAGTGATCCTGGATGCAGAGGATTTTAGAGACCAACTGGAAGTGAAGTTATTTTGCTGGCTTTGGGGTTCCAGATGATTTTTGTTTTTCAGCTGGGTGTTAAGTATTAACAGCAGGAATTTGGAAGAATCCAATATTTTCCTGGTTTTGCCAGAATCAGTCTTTCAGTGACAACCTGCTAATGGTATTTCATAATAAGCATACAAAGCCTGGGTTAGGTTTTTTGTTTTAATTTTGAAGTACTCTCTTTGAAGAGTGTCATCTTTGGGAAACGGATCAATGTTTGGAAAGTTTTGCTTGCTGACCAGAAAGCTACAAAAGTGATGACCTAAAGAATAAGCATGTGCTTCAGTATTGCTTCCCATTATCCAAGATAAGAGTGGAATTGGATTCTTATGCAGATGAACATTAGAATGAGTTCATGTACTTTTTAACCCTTTGCACTCTGAACCATTCTGGACATTGGCTACCAGCTACTCGACGCTACCTTGCAGCGAAAATGTGCATTTACAGAACCTCGTATTATTTAGTATAATTTTGGAACCAAGTAACGTATTATAATGATATTGGATTT
>CM053598.1:186621608-186646837 GCA_028646575.1 Pseudocheirus occidentalis
ATTCTTTTATCTTTCCACGCAAGAAGCATAGTATTATTCTTTCTGTATGCAACTGTTTTAGTGCTTGAGAGGGGACATCCAAGTGATATGCTAGAATTCCTATGTCCCCTGAGAGGGGACAGCGGAGTGCAAAGGGTTAATTTAACTGGTTCTATTCTCATATGTGTGTATACGCTCCTATGCATCTAGCATACACACTTTAATTTTGGAAGGCAGCTGCTTAAGGAACACAAACACAAGATATGAAACCCTTATATCTGGCAAACTTTGTTTTTATTCAGTGACTTTAACTGATTTTTTTCGCTGATTATTTTTAGGTAGTTTCTTTTTTTATAATTTTTGCTGCACTTCATTCTCCTATGGATAGATCTATAGAGATTTGCTTAGGTCTATGAAATGTTGAGTTTGAGATATTAACAATATCTTATTTGTATCCTCTTTAGGGATTTGTGGAGCTCAGGGTAAGATGTAAGTGGTAACTTTGTCAGAATAGAAAGAATTGAACAATGTACAGAAAGAGTTACCACAGACAACTACCTAGGAAAGCCAGCCTGGTATCTTTAGGAATATGAAATGGCATCTTCTGCTGAGTTTAGCCTTTGGAGAACATATCTTTCTGTGTGAGGACATGGGGAATAAAATTCAACAAACATCTAACATGCAGAATTAAGTGCAATAAACATTTATTAAGCACCTGCTCTGTATGGTACAGTATGAAGGACTGGAGATAAAAAGAGAACCAAAAATGAAGCTACTCCTGTCTTTGAGAATTATATATTCTACTCAATGTAAAAAACTGTGGATGCCATATACTTTCCAATATTTATTTTCTTGATTTGGGGGTCAATTTTTCTTGGACTGTAATGGTAGTAATTTTATGTCAGCCTAACTTGTTGGTTTAGGAGATCAGAATTGATGACAGTGAAGCACAAAATCTGTACTAGACTCCAATAGGATAGTTGTTTCATTACTAAAGCCTTTGAAGACAAGAGATGCCTCTAATGTGTGTTTTTGGTGACTTCCTCAGGAATTGATAGACTATCTCCGAACACATTCTCATAGTGCCGTATATGCCACAGCACTGTCACCACCTGTTGTGGAACAAATCATCACCTCCATGAAATGCATTATGGGTGAAGATGGCACAAACCTTGGTAAGGATTCATTTTATTATATAATATAGCTCTTAGCTTGGGAGTTGTAATAATAGGGCAAATTACTTTGCTGCCCTTCTTCCTGAACATTGTTTTGGGACAGGCTCTCACAGAATTCATTCTTATCATCAAGTATACCCAGTGTAGAGGCAGTGTATTCAAGAGTCTTGTTTTCTAGATGTAAATAATCTAGCAGATGAGCCCTTTCAGGTAGGTTAGGTTAGCTCACTTCCCTTTGAGTTTGTGTATAGTCATATTAATTTTAATATCACAACTTTTAAAATTACATATCCTTCCATCCTTGGCTGACTGCAGTTGTGTGTTTGGTGATGTTATATTATGGTTTGATATGTAAGAGCTACTATTTCTTTCATTCAGTGCCTTCGGCTTTCTTGTTTCATATAGTAAAGATTCACCCTTTGGCTCCAATTATTCTCAGTTCTAATAAGGTATTTGGGGGCTTTTGAATGTCTTAGATTATATATTGGAAGATAATATTATTTATGCTGTTTGGTATAATTGTTGATCACTAGGGGGCAGTGTTGATTGTACAATGTTTATGGTTTGGTTAAAAGTAGAAAATGATTCTGTACCTTTGGAATGTTTTTTTTTTTTGCTTTGTATAGCAGGTAAGACCTTTATTCATTTACCTTTTTTTTTTTTTAAGGGCAATTGGGGTTAAGTGACTTGCTCAAGGTCACATGGCTAGAAAGTGTGTCAAGTGTCTGAGGCCGGATTTGAACTCAGGTTCTTCTGAGTCCAGGGCCCGTGCTCTATTCACTGCTCCACTTAGCCGCCCCTGTCATTTACCTTTTTAAGTATTTTCAAAACAATTTTGACTCTAGTAAAAGTTGTCAGACCCACAGTCTTTTGAAGCTACAGAGAGGCAGACTCAGACTCATGGTAATGGGATGTCAGTGAAAACTCCATCACAGTCCAAGCTGTCCAAATGTGGACCAGACCAGACCGCCTTCAGAAGTCTGATCAGAATTGGAGCTCTTCCTCTGGAGCTCTTCCTCTGGAGCTCTTCCATCATGGGCTCAATAGCCACTTGTCAGATCCATCATAGGAGAAATTCCTTTAGGAAAAGACTTGGACTAGGTGCTCCTGAGATCTCTTCTAACTTTCAGGTTTTGTGATTATATGTAGGCTGTCCACAAGGTGCGATTCATTTTGTCTTACAAGGATGAGGAGACAGCTGAAAGCTAGATACTAAACGCAGTTTTTTATAGATTCTTTGAACTACAAGCTGGTTTTGATCATATTTGAAAAGTCTGAAAATGCGTTATCAGAGGGTAGTGGAAAGAGTGTTGTATTTGGAGTGAGAAAGTGCTGGGTTCAAATTTTACTTCCAGTTCTTCCCTCTGAGATGTTGGGCAGGCTCTCTGCTTCAATGTCCTCATCTGTAAAACTGGGACACAGATACCCAGCTCTTACCTCCCAGTGCCAAACAAGAAGCTGCATATCAACTGCTTTGCAAAGCATAAAGTGCCATGTCAGTATCAATGATCATGACTCAGCTAAATTATCTCTCCGCAGTTTTCCATTGTAATTCCTTAAAATAGAATTGTACACTGTTTCAAATTTGTCTGAGAAAGGGAAAGTCCTTAGACATTGATTTTTGTTCAGTTGAAACGGCAGAGAGGACACTTTCAGGTTTATTCTTCCTGATTCATGCAGATTTAAAATTTGTTACTTAAAGTTGTAGCATTCCTGTGAACAATATAAGCACTATGTTAAGTAGGAATTAAATTGTCTTTCCAAAACCTCTTTTCACTGTTCTTTTGAGTTGGTGTCCATACCATTCCTATCTCACTTTCCTTAAATCTGGTCTTTTCGGGCATTTCAGACACTTCATATGGGACACTAACACAATATCTTGGCCCACGTGTATGAAAACAAGTCTCAGTTTGCTTCCTTAGATAACTGCTCGTTTCTTATCTCCCATGATATAGATCTACATAAAGTATTATTTGAGGTAAATTAAATATCTTTTGTCTAATAAGAGAATGATATGCTGGTGAAGGGGGCAGGAAATATAGTGACAGGACACAGGCTTTATGGTAATAGGAGACTTGCAAATAATGAAAAAAAATTAATCCCAAAGGCATTTTTGAGACGTTTTTGAGAACAAATATCACATTTTTGTCTCTGTAGAATCAAAGCCTAACACAATATCTTGCATATAATAGGCATTTAATAGATGTTTGTTGGATGTAATTCACCATGATAAATTTATGTTAGTTTCATATATCAGTTCCTTTGTCCTAGTCATTTTAATCTTTGGCTGCTCAGTAAAATGAAGAACATAGTACAGGCAAAGGTTGTGCTTATGGTAGGCAGATTTACAGTGAAAATTAGCTCAAAGTAGAGAAGAAATTATATTAAGTTACTTACTTTAACTTTAGATCTTAGGCATGTAAAATAATACTTACTTTATGGTTTTTCTTAAAAGAGCATCTTTCTACCTTCCTAACAAGAAGGAAGAAATGTGATCAGTGCTGTGCCACTTAAGTGAATTTACAAGCAGACGATGCCTTATGCTAATATTCGAGGGGCTTAATATCTTGACCTTTTTTATGTTTGAAGATTAGAATTAGATATTATTACATTTTACTCCAAGCAATATTTTTAGAGAAATATTTTAGCAAAGGAACCCACTATTTAGACCGGTGGTTCTCAACCTTCCTAATGGCATGACCCTTTAATAGTCATGTGTGGGTGTGTCTTCATGTGGAAGGACCTGCCTGGTGATGGATAGAGGAGGTTCCTAAGACCATCGGAAATCTGTGTTTTCTGATGGTCTTAGGTGAGCCCTGTGACCTCTGTGAAAGGGTCGTTCGACCCCAAAGGGGTTACAACCCACAGGTTGAGAACCGCTGATTTAGACAGAAAGCAATATAATATAGTCTAGGCAAGGTGACAGTTAAGAATGACCAAACATAGTATTCTTAATGTCTGGTGTCATTTCATAGTCCTTAGATAAAGAGTAGTTAATGTGTCTCCTTTTGGGTTGATAACTTTTAGGATCAGTATCAAATATATCCTGCAGCAAGGCATAGATACTTAAAATATGACTTGCTTAATTTTGGCCTGCATGCAATTTCTTCTTTTTGGTTGAACTGATAAGATTCTTTTTAAAGGTATTGATCTTTTTATATCTACATGTGTGTGTGTGTGTGTGTGTGTGTGTGTGTGTGTGTGTGTGTGTAAATTGTAAATGTGCATATATACATATTGTATAAATGTATGTGAGTATTTTTTGTCTCATATATATGAGCTTCTTAGATCTATAAATTAAAATACTTTGAACTTTTACTTAGATGTTTCAAAGCTCTTTGTAATTATTGGGATTGCTTATCAATTGTCCTAGTAGTATTATTCTTTTTAGTTTAATTTAAACTGTAACGAGTATTTAAAGAATCAAAGTTTATGTTGTCCAGTACACCTTTATTTACAAAATTTGAAATCTTTTTAATACTTTCTGTTAAGGAAAACAAATACATCTCTGCTTAACAGAAGAAGGAATATCATAAAAAGCAAATTACTTTTAGAACACTTGGTGGTTTAAGGAGATCTTAGGCATAACATCTGGATCCCTTGTTTCTTATTCTGTTGGCTTGAACTCTAAGTTAATGCTCTGTGCCTCAATTTTCTTCCAGTATTATTTTAAATGAAAAGAAAAATAATGAAAACATCTATAGAGTCATTTCAAGACATGTCTTTTTGTAGAGTACCCTGTATTATGGTATTCTGTAAGATTATTAAACTTGTATAGTCTCCCATAAACAGATTGTTTGCAGCGAGTTTCCTCTGAGACCATTCTAGAACACTGTCTCTAACCAAAGATAGCATGATTTTGTATACTGGACTGGTCATTTATAGATAAGAATGGAGGAGTCAGTGAAGGAAATTATTAGGTGCTGTTTTATGATTATGTCACATCCAGTGAGCAAACTCACTCTTTCACTTCTAAATTTTGGTACTCCTGCCCACTAGTTAGTTATAATTAGGAGCAATAGAACTGTACAGAGTGTGAATGGATGGAAATAATTTCTATTGAGAAAATATAGATTGCCTATTCTATACCTGATATGCCCTTAGCAGTATTTTGATTGGTGAGAACCCTGAACCAAAAGTGTGCCTACTACTTTGATCTCACCAATGGCTAATAAAGAGAAGAATTTTTATTTTGCACTTGCTCTATTTAATTCAACTTAATAAAGATTTAATAAGGATCTACTTTATGCCAGCCACTGTACTAAGCACTGGGAATACAAAAGGAGGCCAAAGACAGTCCTTATCCTCAAGGGGACAATCTTTGACTATATTTGCATTGCCAAAATATCGAGCTTTCAGTCATAGTAATAAAAGGTCAGTCAAATTTTTGGACTTAATTGGTTTATTCTAAAAAGTTTAATATTATTTAAAGAATATAATAATTGTGTAGTGGAAAGAAAAAGTTATAGGGACCCATAAAGCTTCTCTCATTGGTAAAGAAAACACTTAGTATCAGGGATTCTAAATTTGAAAACCATGACAAATCTTTCATATTTGATGCTCACGAAGGAAGCTATGCCATCTTTTCTAAGTTAATTCTCCTTTTCATCTTAGTAGCACATTAGATAGCCTTTTGTGCGTGAGCCTTTTTGAGTTAACATTTTTTTCAAGTGATGTTATGTTGATCATTGTATCTTTTGGAAATTCATTCCTAATATTTTTGGAAAGGTTCTAGGGAAAAAAAGTGATCAAAACATGAGTAAAGTTCCTAATTACAGGTCACTAAATATTCGAGGAAAAGACTGTTGAACCTGACCTAAAAATTGACCAAGCCATAAATGAACTACAAAGGAAGGGTTGTTTTCATGTACATCAAATACATTAATAATAATTAATACCACTTCTATAAAAGTCGTTCTCAATAAGTAAAGGGGAAAGTGCTATACCAAAATCCTTTTGTAAGACCAGTGGTCCTGATGTTCAAAGAAATGAATGATAAAACAAAGAGAGACCCATTTTACTAATACTGTTTTACAGTACTGTTGACCCATTTTACTAATGAATATTGAGTCAAAAATTTTAAATAAAATCTTAATAAAAAGACTACTGCAACACATAAATTTGTTATTGCCAAGTTGAATTTTTAATTGTTGTTATTTAGTCATTTGAGTAATATCTGATTCTTCATGACTTCTCTGGAATTTTCTTGGCAAAGATACTGGAATGGCTCGCCATTTCCTTCTCCAGCTCATTTTAAAGATGAGGAAACTGAGGCAAAGAGAATTAAGTGACTTGCTTAGGGTCACACAGCCAGTAAATGTCTGAAGCTAGATTTCGACTCAGGAGGATGAGTCTTCCTGACTTCAGGCCTGGCACTCTCTCTACTGTGCCACTTAGCTGCCCCAGAAATGATGAGTTTATCATGAAGATACAGAAATTGTTCAACAGTAGAAAAATAATTAGCACAGTTAATAATACAAATCACATTATTGTCAATAGATAGAAAAAATATTTTAATAAAAGAGCAGTTATGTTAAACATCCTAAAAAAGCATGTGTACATATGTCAACCAAGTTTAATACTTTATACAGTATCCCACATTTAATAGTCCTCTACCTCTGCAAAGATGGAATGGAAACACGTAGTCATATCTCATTTTTTCCACCAAACTTGGACGTTATAATTATACATCATTAAGTTGCTATTTTGGGTTGTTGTTTTCATTTACTTTGTCATAAAAGTATATTGTTATGTTACTTCGATGGAAATTGATCACGATAGAACCTCCAGTAAAGGCACAGGACACAGAATTTATCTTTTCAAAATAATGATCATTTGTCATACTTATGAGATAGATCGTTTTCCTTGTTCTACTTGCTTTGCTTTGCATGTCTTCCCAGCTTCTCTTATTTTTCCTGTTTTTAACTTTTTTACAGTGCAGTAATAGTCTTACATTAATATACCATAATTTGTTTAACCATTTCTGAATCTGGCTATTATCTCCTTCGGTATATATAAGATCTCTTTTTTTCTGTATTTTCTTTTGTTGGGGTAAATGCATAGCAGAGGAAGTTCTGAATCAAAGGATTTGGACATTTTAATCATTTTTTAAAACCAAAATTACGAGTTCCTTTCCCTAGTGGCTGGACTAATTCGTAACTCCACCAGTAGTCTATTATTTCACCTATGGAAGTGTTCTTTAAAGCAATAAAAAATATTTAACAAACATCAAGAGTTAGCATTATTTGGCATGGAGAAATCTTGGGTCCTTTCCTCAGGAAGTAACGGGTGTAAAACAAAGATGCCCCTCTTATCATCTGTTACTTGACATATGCTAGGTATAATAGTTAACAAAAAGGAGAAATTAGATGTATAAACAAACCCAGACAAAAGTTGAGGGCAAATTATTCTTATTTAAAGATGGCATGTAGGGGCGGCTAGGTGGCGCAGTGAATAGAGCACTGGCCCTGGAGTCAGGAGTACCTGAGTTCAAATCCGGCCTCAGACACTTAACACAAAAAAAATAGCCGTGTGACCTTGGGCAAGTCACTTAAACCCAACTGCCCTCCAAAAAAAAAAAAGATGGCATGTAGACAGCCTGAAGAATTAAGAAGAAACTAATCAAGATAGTACCTCCAATAATGTGATAGAGTACAAAATAAATCTACAGAAATAGTGAATATTTCTATATAGTACTAATAAATGCCAGGAGAAAAGAAAAATAAATTTTGAAGTAATTACTAAAGGAATACAAATTTTTTGAAGTTACTCTACTAAGATTAACTAGAACTTCATATAAATACACCTATGATATTTTTTGGAGGTGGGAAGGCAAGGCAGTTGAGGTCAAGTGACTTGCCCAAAGTCACACAGCCAGTTAAATGTCTTATGTCTGAGACCACTGTGATTTTTTTTTTTCAGAAATAAAGGAAGATTTAAATAATTGGAGGGATAGTTCTTGTGGTAGAGTCTAAAGTGATTTACAGCCTTGTTGCTATGCTAATCATAAGAGTTATTTTTAAAAAAGAACTAGAAAAATTAAAACAATCCATTTTTAAGAATGAAAGGTTTAGGACCTCAAGGGAAATAAACATTTTAAGTAGGGATGAAAGGGGCCTAGTGTCCCCAGATCTCAAACTATGTTACAAAGTTGCAATGAACAGTTCTGCTCTGTTTATATAGCATATAGATTTAGAGCTTGAAGGGACATTAAAGATAATTTTAGTACCAGCTCTCTCATTTTATAGATCAGAAAACAGAGCCTCAGAGAGCTGAAGGAATCAGCCACAGCAGATTGCAGAGAGTGAGAGTGAACTCAAGGGCTCTCACTCCAGATCCAGCCTGGATCCCTCTTCTTCTGATTCCCTGCTTTTTCACATCTGCTGCTTTAGCTGTAACTCACCTTTCCAATGTCTTCTTGGCTCAACAGCTCATCTTTTCAACCTCTTCAGATGCTTTTGTTGCTGTGGTTCTAATACTATTTTAGAGAGAAGAAAACATCATTAGAAAAAGGGAAGAAAGTAGTAAAATAAATACAACTTGTGTGGGAGGAAAAATCATTTCTTAATAGATTATGATTTTATAAGTGTAGACCAGAACTGTTAAAAAGAAACTGAAGTAAATGTAGCAGTTTTATCCCTAAAACAGTTAACAAAACAAATTCTTGTGTTTTAAAAAATTATTGCCTAGTAAACAAATGGTCAAAAATATGAATGGGCAGTTTTCAAATGAAGATATCCAAACTCTCAAAAACCATATGAAAAAGCACTTTAGATCAATAATTATTAGAGAAATTCAAATTAAAACCATTTTGGGGTTTTACCTTACCTATTAAATTGGCCAGGATGATAAAAGAGGAAAATAACATGTTTGAGGAGCTATAGGGTAATGGGCAAGGACGAATACTCTGTTGATAGAGAAGTAAATGGGCACAGCTTCTCTAAAAAGCAGTTTGGAGCCATGCCCCCAAAAGCACAAAACTGGGCTTACTCTTTGATTGACTATACCACTACTAGGCCTGTATGCCAAAGAGATCAAAGATAGAGGAAAAGGTCGTATATATACAGAAATATTCATAAGAACTCTTTTTGTAGTAATAAAAAATTGGAACCTAAGGAACTCTGTTTTCTTATTTCAGAATGACTAAAGGGCAGTTTTTTTTTTTAAATTATGATACGTGAATGTAATGGACAACTTTATAGAGGTAATCAGCTTTGAAAGCTTTTTATATCTCTAATTCGTATAGGGATAAACTACTAGTCCAGAGTCCTGAACTTTCACCTCTTGACAACGAAGTAAAGAATTTTAAAATGTCAAGAGAGCCATGAGGTTTCCAGCATGACTAATACAAGAATTTGTTTTGCTTGACCATGTATGTTTATGATGAAGGACTTCATTTTTCTTTTTTATTCAATTGGGAGAGGGAATAGGCGGTACAAATAATAAATTTATATAAAAATCAAGAAATTTAATTTTTTTTAAAGAAAGAAACCAGCCAGAGCCAGAAACAATCCAACATAATAGCATCATATTTGAGAAACTGAGGAACCCTAATTTGTAGAGTAAAGAATCAGTATGGGGTACAGAAGGTGGAGAATGCCTGGAAGTTTGAAGAATGAAGGTGAAGAATGCCTTGACAGAAGTTTGGCAGAAATTAGTTTGACACCAATTCAACACCATATGCCACAATAACCTCCAAAGCTGATATGTGATCATATCATGAACAGATTTAGAGAAGCACAGATGGAGGTACCTTTCACAGATATAAATAAGGAAAGAGTTCTTGATCAAACAAGGGATGGAAAGGATCACAGGAGACAAAACAGACAATTCTCACTGTGTACATTTGAAAAGTTTTTGCACAAAATTGATGCAGTAAGAATTTGTGGGAAAACAACTGAGGTCAAGAAACTTTTCAATTAAATTCTTCTGATAAAGATTAGATATCCAAGATTCATAGAGAATTGATTGAAATATATATGAATAAGAACTATTCCCAATTCCATAAGTGGTCCAAAGACATGAATAGTGTGAGAAATAATTCATTTGAACCTCTATTCCAGTCAGTATTTATCCATTTGGTATTCTACATAAATCATATAGGCATTGATAGGTTCTTAAATTGGGCCTCAAACTTTAATGTAATGTTCACTGCTTGTTTACCAACTTGTGAGGCACACTTGTGCAACCACAAGAATGCTGACAAAGATATCTCCATCTGTTTTACTCAGATTCCATGTCCAAACACAGCACGGGTGAGATGTTTTGATGCTTTGGAAAGTCGCAAACTTATTTTTGAACCCCTGGACCATTCTCTCTTGTCCAACCTGAGCAGGTGATCATCTTATGACCACTGGGTCAGTGGAAATGCCCTGTGCTTCATGCAACCTATGATCCCTTTTCCTCCCCCTATTGATATGGCATTTTTAGTCCTCGAGAGCAAGGGCTATCAACCAATAAGATCCTGTATTTTGTCATGCCTCTTTTGCACATTTGGGTAGCAAATCCTATTAAAAAAATAAAGTCCCAGAAGAAAGGGGCATCTCAGATCATGAGGAAAAACTGAGATCCGCTTCATTGAAGAGGACTGTGGAACCTTTAATAAAGTGCTATGGGCTCAGAACTCTGCTTTTGTCTCTTTTATTGAAGGCTGAACAATTTTAATCTCCATATGTTTGGCACCCTGAGATGGGACTGTCATATGGGGACCTCAACCTCTTTAAGCTGGCTCTTGCAAGGGACCCCAAAATGAAGTGCATGCTGAGTTAAAGTTTCACCAGTGTCTCCCCCAGAGACACTGGCTCTGGGAGCTTGTACTTCTCTCACTATCTGTACTCAAATTCTCTGAATCTGAGGCAAGTCTGTCTAAGCTAAAGGTTGAGGAGTCTGCCTAGATAATCCTAAATTCATTTTCTCTAAGAAGGGTCCCTGATTGGGCTAACAGGGATTGTTTTTATGATTAATCTGCCTAAATTTATAAGTTCTGGAGGACTCAAACTCCTATTTTTATAAAAGTTATATGGCCATAATTTTAACTTTTTATATACTGGTTACTGTTTTTTTTTTTTTAAAGACCAGGGAGATTCAGCAGTGGAATTACCAGTTCTTTGTTTTCAGCCAGCTAGCCACCTAACTAACTTTAAAAAACTTACTGTTAGCTGGGTTACAATAATTTTTTTGCCTTTAAATTCTTTTACCAAAGAGTAATTAAATGATTCTTGTCATTAGTAGAGAAATCTCTTAAATTGGTTGAGGGGAAACTTTTGGTGCCTCACAATGGGCAAGGAACCCATGAAGAAGACCCTATGACCATTCCCTGGATGGATAGGGCTTGGGGGAGTAATTCCCCACTGAGTGCTCTGACATGACCTTGAGGGAGCAGTAATTCAGGCCAGACCTGATAGCCTTAGGGGAGAGATTCCCCGTCTTATGAGTAGACTATGACCATCTTGGGAGAAATCCCAGCCTCTTCTGACCTGAGAAGAAAGCTTATTTTTAGTTTTACAGAGATGAGGAAAGGAAATGACTCCCTTTCATTTAGTGAGTAAGCCTATTATTACTTATATTTGCTTAGGAGTAAGCAACTCTGAGTATCAGAGCTAAATTTTCAGCAAGTTTTAAAGGAAAGTAGGTATAAATTTTGCTGAACCTTTGCTTATAAAGAACCTTTAGGCCTTCATTGACTGGTCTTTAGGACCCTACAGGTTAAGCTCAGAAATTAAAGATTGGAAGTATTAGAGAATTTGCCAAAACAAATACCTGAATATTACACTGTTAACTATAGGAAAAGAACTTCCATATAGGTGGAACTCAGGCAGATAGCAGATTGCCTTCCTGAATTGATAATCAAAGGGAAGCCATCTCTTGTGTCTTCAATGGGGAACTTCTCAGTTTGAATAAACCAAAAGGCAGGTACCTCAGGAATCTAGCCCAGTTCTCTCAAGAGCACTTGTTTTGAGGAGTGCCCCTCCTGGTTGGGGACACCCACAGGAGAGATGGGGTCAGGCATAAAAGGATAAATGGATCCTACAGGATCCCTACTGGGATAAGAGTGGACTCCCTGTGCTGGGATGAGTAAAGAAAGCACTATCAAGCTGTGTAAAGTTTGGTTTGAGAATACAAAGAGTTTAGGGAATTATTTAGACTAAACCATGGAATTTTTGGTTACTTAGAAAAGAATTTTATTGAACAATCTCCCAAAATCAGCTTAGCACAAATGATCTATTGAGATTGCTACATTCTTCATGAGTCTCAGTCTTTCTTCCTATGATTGTACTTTGGCAAAAAGTCTGTAGGAATGGAACTTTAGCCTTTGTTCTAAATACAAAGCGCTCTTTAAATGGGTGAGCCCGATGGACCATTTAGACTAAAGTTTGTATTGTTACTAAAGTACATGTTTTATGATAAGATTCTAAAAGCATTAACACAGTTGGGAAACAGAAGAATTATCTTAGGCTGACGAGAAGACCCTGACCACAAGATGGTTGCAAGTTCTGTACTTAGTAGATGAAATAGGTAAGACCTTGACTTCAGAATCTCCTAGAGAACAACTTAGGACAAGTTCAGGCCTGATTTAATGTTGTGTCTTGTGGTTTGTTCTATGTGTGTCCGTTTTGTGAAGATGGAACTAAGTTTGGGAATAAGGGATACAAAAAATGATTGGAAACCAAATTTGTGAAAAAAAGAATCAAATTTCTTTTATTTTTAAATTATAATTTGTTTGTTTTGTAAAATATTTTAATGAGCTGTAGATTTTAGTGAAAATGACAACAAGAACAAAATTCACAAATCAGTTATTTCTTAATGGGGCCTTTAAAATGACTAGGGATTGATTTTAAAGCTGTAGTTTGAATTTTAAGCACTGTCCTTTTAGTCACGAGATACGTTCAGGAGAGATTTAATGAAACAGGAATTCAGGTAAGTGTTAAAATAAGAAAAACTTAGGAAATAGTATAGGAGAGATTAGATTAAAACTCTCAGAGACTTAAGTAATTTCATAGCGCAGATTTTTAAAAGGAAACATATTTGCTAAACCTGAAGAAGTTTAATTTAGCCAATCTCTAAGTCTGAAGTACCAATCTGTGAAATTGGTTTTAATTTTAGTGTGGAATACAGGTATACTTAAAAACTGTACTTAAAGTTGGGATAAGTTTATTGCAAGAATTAATTTTTATTACTAGAATGCAGAATAAGGAAATTTTAGACCATCTCCATAAAGGAATAAAAGTATAGAATTTGAGTTCATTTACCCTTCTGTTGCTTACTGCTTTTAAACAACCAACCTGAGGACACCAAGCAAGTCCTGATTAGGACTGCCAGATTGAAGGTGAATCCCAAAGTGCTCCCAGAAAAAAAGAAAACTTGTTTTGAAATCAGAAAGCAACTGAAGGTAAGTAAAGTTAAATGATTCTACTGCAATTTAAATCAATTGTTTAGGGAAATTAAAACATAGTAAAACTTGTGTTGAAATCATTTGGTTAGTGAAAATAAGTTCAAATTGCATAAATAAGTCTATAGTGAGTTAAGGAAAGAATTATTAAAGGTAGAATTAAACAAGAATTTCTAAAAAAAAGATAGATATAGGAATAAATTAAATGAATGCACATCTGATAGAGGGTGCTCAGAACAGAAAAGATCAAATTAAAATGAGCATGTGGCATATAAAACTATAAAATACTGAGAGGGAAAAGTAGACCTCGCAAATTATTTCAGAACAGATAAACATTTTATAGAATGAAATAAGGAAACTTACTATATACATATAAAGTTCTTATCAGTTGGAAGCTTGCAAAGTCATAAAACAAACAGTGATATGGACTGTCAATTAAATATACCTTATGCTACGTTAAGAAAAGAGATGGACTTAATCTATAAGTGATTTAAAAGGAAAGAGAAAACGTTATGCCCTGAACCCTTGAGACAGGTATAATCTCCATCAGATAATTTTCCAATAGTGAAACTCCTATTAACAGTACATGAAGTCAAAACTATCTGTGAAAGCATCCTTCTCATTCAAATCATTGTCAAATATATATTAAAGCATGAGTATAATTCATGATATTGAGTCCTGAAACTTGAAGTCTTGGCAGTTAGTGGAGTTTCTAGACACTGAGACTTTTAAATTATTGAACTGTTTTTCATTTAGGTGATTTCAAAGTTAAATTAGTGTAATAAGGATTCCTGTTAATTTATAACTGTTAGAAAATTAGCTCTTCTTTTCATGAGAAGCAAATAAAATTCCAAACAAGGAAATTAGTTTGGGAAAATATTAAAACTTTGTTTAAAAAAAAAAAGCAATTAGGAATCAGGATCATTTGCAGTCAACAAACACCAAAATGGAAATTGCCTTTGAGAAAATTATTCAGTGTTTCATTAAGAGTGAATAATGAAGAAAAGAGTAATAGTAGTGACTTACTATTCTGAGAATAACAGAGAACCTTAACCTTTTATGGTACACTGGTGACATTCCTGTGCCATAGTTGGTCTTTGATCCCTTTGGGCATTGCCAAAACAGCTAGATGAATGCTTTTCTGGCATAAAAGACGTTAACTTTGAGGAGATAGGTAGTTTTTCTCCAGAGTCCTCCTGTTTACTGAAATCTGGGACACCCTACAATAAGGAACTTATTACAACTAATTTGTTTTTGCATCTGTTTGCCTATCACAAAAAACTAAGGGATTATAACGATTTCTTATTATCCAAAAGCCCTTAAATAAATTGCTATGAGCTGTGGGTCTGTAAATTACTAATCCTTCATCTGAACTCTCATAATGTTTACAACTTGTTTCAGACAGTCATGATTTTACTTTATTGTTATTTGGGCATATGTCTTAATTCCACTCTTATATGGAGAGCAATAATTACATTTAATATATTTTTTAATCTCCTCTTCTTCACCCCCACCCTGTGCTTTGAATTGTTCCTTTAATAATTTTTGAATGTAAGTACATTGTTAAGGGGAGCTTGAAAGTCAGGATATAGCTACTTTAGGAACATCAAAGAACTTGCAAAAATTAATAAAGCTGATTTTAGTCTTAAAATTTTAGCTTAAAAATGATTTAGTTTAAAAAATAAGCATTGCTTTATGTTTGTCCTGCTTGTGTATACCCCCCATCCTCTCCCTGTCTCAGTGGTACAAATAACATCTTCAAGGCATCTTCAAGATAATTCTCTCTTTATGGAATTTGTTACTAGAGGCAGTCTTGGAGACGAAGGCATGTCACAAGAGCACTGTCCCATTGTTCTTTCTCAGACTTGGGGTTTGGGATCTTGTCTTCTCTTATCTTCATTTCCTGGATTCTCCAACTTCTCCACTCCAAAATGGGAGTTCCAAATAGCTGATATTCAACTGTGGAGTATACAAGAGAGGTGAAACAGCTTTTTTCTTTTCCTAGGTCCCTTACTCATAGTCCTCCAAACTTTTTATATCTTCTGTAATGCTGGTGCAAAACATGGATGATATTTGGGAGCTACCAAGCTTGGAGCAAACACATCCTGGTGGTTTTTCCTTGATCCTTTTGTGTTATGAACCCCTTTGACAATTTGGTGAAACATATGGATCTGTTCTCAGACACAAAAATACATAAAAAGAAATACATAGGCTTATAAAGGGAAAATTATATTAAAATGGAGTTTTATATATATATATATATATAAATATATATATTTAACAAGTTAACCTCATTTAAGGTTTTCTTGGCAAAGATACTGGAGTGCTTTGCCATTTCCTTCTTCAGCTCATTTTACAGATGAGTATACTGAGGCAAATAGGTTTAGTGACTTAACTCTGGTTCACACTTGCTCTGGTTAGTGTCTGAGGCTGGATTTGAACTCGGGTCCTCCAGGCTCTAGGTCCAGCACTCTGTCCACTGTGCCACCGAGTTGCCCTTGATTTAAAAAAAAAGAAAGGAACTGATGTTTGGGCCCTTCATCACAGTGTCACTTAACAACATTAAAGAGCTTTTTCTTACCTCCTGCTCTTTTCCAAACCCGAAAGAAAAGGTAAGGTTATATGCTTCTACTTTCATTCTGCTTGTGCCTTGACCTGAATATTTTTAGTTGGAAAAAAGTAGCAAATTAGAGTAAGACCTAGACGATTTGAAAAAACTGAATTGAACATTAGTGAAATCCAGCTTTCTCTCCCAAATCTCAGAATTTAGGATTAGTAATCTAAATTAGGACTCAACATCCATTTATGAATCAAAGCAAATTAAGGTATACCACTGAATTAAAGAGGGAATGTGGTCTAGTGAAGAGTGTGATGGGTTTGCAGTCAGATATCTGGGTTCGAATCCCAGCTCTGCCATTTACTGCCTGGGAAAATTTGGGCAAGTTACCTAGTCTTTCTTGATCTCAGCTTCTTACTCTGTAAAGTGAGGAGTTTGGATTAGATGATCATGAAGATCTCTTCTAATTATGAATTTATGATGTTACATATTATACATAAGTTGGCTGTGTAATAGTTGTCCTTAAATATATAAATTTTTATTTTCAGGATAACTGGCTTTCTTTTGATCAGGCTTTGCCTTATTCCCAGATTTGTATTTTGATACGCACTACTTTTATACTTATCTTATATGTGTGTGTACATATGTATGTATACACTTATGTGTATATATATTCAAACAACATGTAATTCAAGGAAAATTCAGGAAGGTTTTCAAAGTATTTTATAGTGTTGCAATTTAATAAGATGTTGAAGTAAAATTCAATAAACAATAGAATAAAATAAGCTTAGATTGATGCTTTTATACAAGGATCTAAATATATGCTTGATTTAGGACTCTTATTCTCTCTCCTGTAAAGTATTGTATTGTAAAGAATTATGATATACCCATTTAGTTTAGATTAAAGCAGCTATTTCTCAAGGGGAGGATTTTTTGAAAGCATGTGGTTGATTGAGACCAAAACTATTCTATTAAAATTAAACTTGGCTCACTTGATTTTTTTCCAATCATGGACTTGTTAATGAAGTGTTAATTTATCACCTTGAGTTCCCCAGGGTACTGTCAAAACTAATTTTTGAGAATTGAAATTTAACCCTTTTGAATCTCAAAACTGAAAGGGAATCTGGGGGGGAAAAAGAGGAGAGACCATAAAGAAAATTTCTTGTTTTTCTCCAAGGTATTGATGATTTTTAAATATGTTATTTAGTGTTTTTCTGTCTGATACACTTTTGGTCTGATTGAACCTTTGTACCTCTCCTAATTAGCAGAATGTTCACACTCCAAGCAAACAGATAAATTAGGCAACAATCACATTCTCTCAGTTGCTGTATAGAAGAAAAAAAATTTACTTTGGTGGTCCCAGATGAATTTTGTGCTGGACAGGAAACCATCACAGTGTAAGCTTGTGGTTGCTTTTTTTCTATCTTTTCATGAATTTCCTGCTTTACGACAGTTTGTATGTTGGAGTTTTTAGTAGCTTAAATGTCAAAATTATTTTTCAAGTAAGCACAGTTTTGACTTTGTGTATCACATACGTTTTGTCCCTGAGAATTGATGACTAGATTTTAGATTTTAGAATCTGGGTTCCCAAGATGACTGTTAATAACATCTAATGAACCTTATGAAAGGAAATTTAGGTCATGTAGTCTAACTTACTCCTTCGCATCACAGAAGACAAGTAAACCTCAGGAAAACTGACTTGTGGGTAGAGTTGTTAAGACTATTGTGGTTTGTTTTTAACAGGGGGAGTGATAATATCTCAATTTCTTAAAATTTTTCATCCCCTGAAAATAAACAAAGCCTTCTCCAGAGTTGATTGAAGCAGCTGATCCATACATAGATCATTTTATAAGAGCTAGCATGGTACCATGGATTTGGAGCTAAAGTGCCTGAATTTGCTAATCATTTATTACCTGCATAAATTTGGCTAATCACTTAACTAAAGATTGATCAAAATGCAAAGACTATCTCAGGTTGGTGTTAGGGTTTTCTAATCTACCTGAAAAAGTTCCTTTAGGCATTTATCTACTTGTTTCCTGTTCATGAATGAGTGGCCCCCTTTATCCTCAAATACCAAATTTGTCCCCAAATCTACCTAATGAGTTCCAAAGTTTTTACTGTTTTTTTAAAAAAGTTCCTCTTCTACTCCCATCTCTTTCTTCCATAACCAAATCTTTTGCAACAAGAATAGTCTCCCCTTTTGTCTCTTGTTTTAATTTGTTTGAAGCTAGTTAAGATACTCATAGGCAATAGATGGAAGTTAACCTTGAAAGAGATGTAGATTCATTTTAAAGTAGAAAACTGGGTTGGGTTTTTTGTTTATTTTTTTAGTATTAAAAACTAATGAGGAGATTGGCTATGTTCCCAGGATTAGGGAAGGTACAATGGACTTCTTCCTCTTCATTTAGGTATAGATAGAGCAGACAAATTCTTTTGCAAGGAAAATAGCCTCTTTGCCTTGGATATTATTAAAAAAGCTATTATTTTTCAAATTGTTGGAGAGGACAAAGTTCCTTGGCATCTGCATTTTTAATGTAGAAGTTCTCTCTTCTCTCCTTGATCTGTTCGTTCTCCCTTATCCAGAACTACTGTTGATTTCCTGGTTTTCCTCTCATCCCTTGAGTTTGCTAACTGCACAAAAAAAGCTCCTGTGCACATTTTGAGGAATAATTGTAAATTCCCCAAACTTACCTGGTAGGACTTGCTTTCTTTAAGATTGTCTTTAAAGGCTTTGTTGTCTAGAAGATTTCATCCCAGTCACTCTACATCTTTATGAAAACGTATGTTACCACATCAACACAATTATAAGGAAAAACAATCAAAACAATATAAACTGTGTTTCTTCCTAATTAAAAGCTTATAGTTAATTCAGTGGAAATTTCAGTCTTCTGATGGTTTGCCAAATTTGGGGGCTCTCAAAGAAGAGGCTGATTTTAAATTCTGTCACTTTTTGCTTTAAAACTACTCTTAAATATTTAATTTTTTTCTCATTTTCTTTGGAAAGCCCATTCGCAGAGCATTTTTATGTCTTTTAAAGCATTCCTCAGCTGTAGGCATAATCATATCCTTGCTGCAGTTCTAATCAACCTCAGCCTCTGCCTTCTAAAGATGAATCTCCTGAGGAATGTTCCATTCAAGTTATTAGACAGTGCCTGCTGACTTGGGAAGTGTGAGTCCTTGTTTAATTTGTTGTAAAGGTTGCCTGAGGCCTTTATTATCTTAAAAGTGTCTGATTCTACATGAGAGCCTAATGCTATGACTTGTTGGTGAATATTTAAGGGATTAAAGAGTTATCTTGGAGACTTCTTGTGCTTGTACAAATCAGAGGAGGAAAAGGCACCTCTTTACTAAGCTGTATTCTTTCAAAGGAAAAAAAAAGCAGGGAGGCAAAATGTTTCTTCTAAAAAAAAAAAAGAAAGTGAAAACACAAATTTGGAATATAGAGAGTAGGAGTTTGTAATCCAAAGAAATAAACTGTTATAAAATGTCTTTGGAATTCAAAGTGGATAGAAGTTACTCTTGATAGATAGCAAGTGACCCTTGTTTTATTGCTTAGCTAAGACACGAATTTGGAACCATAGAAGGTAGAAAATGCAAGATAACAGTTATAAGAGATCTGTTTCAATGTATTTAAGGTTTTTGAGACAGTAATGTTTATGGTTGGTTTTTTTTTTTTAGATCAGTTCCCTTATTCCTTTTCCTTTCATAACGTCTGAGATAATTTTCCCCCCAATGATCTAGAAGTTACTTCATCCATTATAAATGGTTTAACGTGATGATTTTGGGGTAGTTGTTGCAGAGTTATATATGGCTTTGGTGTCATATATTGATACGCGGAACCCCAGCTTCTCTTGCATTGGTTTATAGAGTATCTATTTGCTGAATCTTTAAATTTCCAGTTGAATAGCTGATCCCATCACAGGTGCTTTTTTTGACAAAATCAGCAAAGATGTATTTAAATACTCTTTAGGCTCATCTGTAAGATCCATCTCTTGGGATGAAGGTAGAATATTGTCCTGGGGATGAAAATTCTTGAACATGTGTTGGCACTCTTCAGTTCTCAACTCATTTATTTTTCAATGGGACCCAGACTCTTTTTTCCTTTTGTTCAGGGTCCTGTTTCTAGCTATGCCTTAGCAGCCATTCCTTTGGAACTCTGATTATAATGAAACAACTTTAAGCCTTGACCCCCTGCTGTTTGTAGCACATCCTGTAGCAGTCATCAGGAACTGCAAGAGGAAATCCTAGTTCTTGGCATTGGAAGGATTTAAAGGATTAAGGCACAACTGAGAGGGAGTGGGGGAGGAGTGGTGATAGGCATTGCCTTGTTATACTGATTCTTCTGTTTGCCCTGTAGGAGGTGTTCAGTTGGCAAAATGTTGAGACAAAGATACTTTTTTACTCACCTGGAGAGGTAGGGCATCAAAAGAGTTCTGTTCCATTGGTCATCCTTGGTTCTTTGAGAGTTGGGGGAGGGGGGGCTCAAGCAACATTGTCTTTGATGTATTGCAGTTTGACTGTGACCCAGATAGAACACTGATTTGTCTCCAGTGTGGCAAAAACAGAGCCTGCACCAGGCCGATGCTAAACATGGATCACACTCACTTTGGTTCAGAGTTAAGAAGCTACTGAAGACACAAAAAAACTGCTTATATTTTACTCAATTTCAAACTTTATTAGTCTATATATTTTAATTGTAAAACCAGAAAGCTGCATCTCTCTCCTCTTTTTGTGTGTGTGTGTGTGTGTGTGTGTGTGTGTGTGTGTGTGTGTGTGTGTGTGGTGTTTTTTTTAATGTCATATCTGTTTCAAGTTGTTTTATACCAGGAAGGGAGTGGACCCATGGCTGGGATGCGAGGCACAGCAGAGATGGTAGGCACACCCCCTCCACCATCAGTGGTCCCGTCCCTATCTTTAATCTCCACCCGTGACCCAACGTGTTTTTCTTTTTACTCTTTCTTTTTTTAAATTTTATAATTTGAACTGTTCACAAGGTTACATGCCATGAGTACCCACTATACAGTACAGTACTGGTGCCTCAGTGCTGGCCAAACTCTGGAGTAATTAACTGGTTTGATTTTAATACAGTGAATATGCATTTGGTCTGTACTGATCATGGAATAAATGCATCTCTTTAAAAAAAAAAAAAAAGAAGCTACTGAAGTCTGACTCCCCAGAAATCCATTATAAACATCTCTTTTATGACACAGTTTGCTGAAACATGAAAATTCCTTAGCTTGTCAAATTCTGTAGGGATAGTTTTTTTATTCTTTGGAACTCCTAAGAAAGTAGCAGTAAGAAAGACTTTTCATCATATTTAGGTTAGGATTTAAGACAGAATTTGTCATTAAGATTAGTCCTTTCAGTTTTTTATCTGCCACTTGTCATTTTAGTTCATATATTTTTCTTGTTTATTTTTCTTTCTCTGAAATAAAATTTTTAATAATCATAATAAATAAATAAAAGATGGATATAGTAGGGTTTGGAATAGTTTTTGTGTCTCTTCCCTACATTCCTTGTCCCTCTTTCCTACTTCTACTATGTTTACTAAACATTGCTACATACTAAAAATTCAAAAATTATTTTGTTTTGTTGCTTTATTAATTTTTCTAAATAAAATATTTCCCATTAAAAAGAAATTAGACAGTTTTTGCTATGAAATTTACTTTGGACTTTGGTATTTATTAAGGTAAGACATAATGAAATATAACAGTTAATGGAAATAAAATACTAAATCATTCTGCCATTACTTATAAAACAGGATTTTTTTTCATGAATCAAATTTTACTTTTATTATATAGTCAACCACAGATTATTTGCTTGCTAATTATTTATGCCTATTGTGTTTTCCTGCTCCTTCCCCCCACGACAGGGTATGAGTAGCCTGTCAAAGCAAATTTTTGTTCTGATATATTTTCAGTTATTCTTGATTTTAAGTAACACATATCACACAGAAATAGGTTCTCAAACATCAGAATAGAAATGGTTCCTTTTCTGGAAATCTGTCTATTTTGCAATTGATAAAGAATAAAAAGGTAGGGGCGGAGCTAAGATGGCGGAAAGGAAGCAGTAGCCTTTCCACAGTCCTCCAACAATTCTGTCGCTAAAGGCTAAAGAGTGGATTTGAATGAATTTAAGAGTGATAGAACCCATTGTGAGACTGAGTGTGACAGATTCCCAGCCCAGGAAAGTGCCTACTCAGGTCTGGGTAAGGAGAACGCAGAGCACATGGGAACCTCACCGGCGTGGAGCTGAGAGCAGAGTACAGCAGACTGAGAAGAAGCCCCAGCCAGCCAGCAGACTCACCCAGCCTGGCCATCTCACCACAGGACAGAGGATCATTGAACGGGATAGGAAAAAACTCAGGGCCCACAGCAGGGTCAGCAGCTTTTCCTGGGGCAACCTGGATGTTTAAAATTATACACCCATACTTCCAGAAGCCAAGATGGAGGAATAAAGTTTAGTTGCTCTGATCCCCCCTCTCTGACCCAGTTAAATGTCCCACCCAGAGTAAAATCTTAAATTAGTGGAAACAGCCTCAGGCTTGGGTGTGGCTGAGGAAAGGGGAAAGAATACAGTATAGAGTCTAAACCCAGGAGGGTAGAGCCAGCAAGCCCTAGCAAGAAAAGCCCAGGTGTGCATTAGTACCACGGGGCCAATCAGCAAACTGCAGTTCTGCCCTGCCTCTGACCTTCAGATGGAGCCTGCTCTGAGCCTGCCTGAGCTGTAGCCCAGAGACACAGAGGTGGAAACCTAAAGGGGCCAGACCACCTCATCCCCATAGATTACTTTGTAAGCCTCAGGGTAACTCAGGGGAATCCTTGAGAATCTTGGTCTTGGCCTCAGGCTACATACTCAGAGCCTACAGCTACCAAAGCCCTACCTCCCAGCCTGAGAAGCTCAATAATTCGGCACCCCAGAAGCGGGATATCCACTCTAAAAATCCAGGACATAGGCGCTCACAATGGGGAAAAAGGAAACTGTAAAGGCTAGGACCATCAAATCTTTTTATAGCAAGCAAGAGCAAACATTCAGAAGGCAACATGGACTCTATACTCACACTGGAGACCACAGAAGGAAATGTGAATTGGTCTCAAACTCAAAGAGCCTTCTTGGAGGATCTCAAAAGAGATTTAAAAAATGAAATTAGAGAGGTAGGAGATAAATTTAGATCTATAGTGACCAAATTGGAAAAAAATCTCACTGAAGAAAACAAACCTTTAAAAAGTAAAATTGGAAAACTAGGACAGGAGGTCCAAAATCTGACTGGAGAAAATACCTCCCTAAAAATGAAAAATGAACATATGGAAAAGGAACTCCAAAAACTAATTGAGGAAAATAATTCACTAAAAATTAGAATCAGATAAATTGAAGCTAAGGACTCTATGATGCCACAAGAATCAGTCAAACAAAACATAAAGATTGAAAAATTAGAAGAAAGTGCAAAATATCTGACTCGAAAAACAACTGACCTGGAAAACAAATCCAGGAGAGATAACCTAAGAATTATCGACCTACCAGAAAGCCATGCTGAAAAAACCAGCCTGGACAACATCCTCCAAGAGATTATCAAGGAAAACTGTCCTGAGGTCCTAGAATTGGAAGGAGAACTGGTTATTGAAAGAATTCAACAGTCTCCTCCTGAAAGATTCCAAATCGAAAAAACTGAAAAATAATAGCCAAATTCCAGAGCTACAAAGTCAAAGAGAAAATACTGAATGCAGCCAAAAAGAAACAATTTAAATATCGTGGAACTACAGTCAGGATTACACAGGATTTGGCAGCTGCTACGTAAAAAGATCAGAGGGAATGGTATGCAATATTTCATAAAGCAAAACAGCTAGGACTGCAACCGAGGATCAACTACCTGGCAAGACTGAGCGTATTCTTTCAGGCAAGGAGATGGTCATTTAATGAAATAAAGGACTTCCAGAATTTCCTTATGAAAAAGCCTGAGCTCAATGGAAAATTCGATCTCCACTTACAAGATTCAAGAAAGACATAAAAAGGTAAACAAGAAAAACATACAGTCACACATACACATACACACACAGATGCTCACACATGCACATGACTTGGGACTCAATAAGAGCAAACTGTTTACATTCCTTTATGAGGAGCAGATACCTGTCAATACTGAAATTTGTATAAGTATTGTGACACTTAAAAGGGATGTGCACAGAAAGAGGGTGTGGGTATAATTGGACGAATCTGAAGATTAAAAAAAAATATTAAGGGGAAGAAAGGGATTGTAATGGGAGAAGAGGAAAAGTAGAGGCAGAAGATGGTAAATTATGCCACAAGAAGAAGCATAAAAACATACTAAAGTGGAGGAGTGGGAAGGAAGGAGAAGGGCATCATATGATAGTTACTTTCATTGGTTCTGATTTAAAGAGGGATCCATACAAATGGCTAAGTTTAGATTCTAACATGAAAAGACACAAAAATTCATAACAATAGAAGGAAAAGAGGGAGAGAGAGGAGCAATATATGAAATGTGCTAGCATTGGTTTAGGTCCAATGAGGGAATAACATACTCTGTTTAAGAATAAAAATCTGTTGTGCCCTACAGGCAGTAGGAAGGATAAGGGAGGAGGGGTGTAAGAAGGGGAGGGTATTCAGTAGGGAGGGGAAGAGTAGCAAGTGGAAAGGGTAGTAAAGAGGGGGGAACACAGGGAGGGATTACTGAGGGAGGCGGTAGTCAAAAGGAAAATTCTTAAGGAAGGGAAGGGAAAAGGAAGACATAAAGATATAAACAGGGGAGGGAATAAGATGGAGGGAAAGTCACAGATAGTAATCATAACTGTGAATGTGAATGGGATGAATTCTCCCATAAAACAGGCGGATAGCAGAATGGATTAAAAACCACAATCCTACAATATGCTGTCTACAAGAAACACATTTGAAACAAGGGGGATACGCACAGGGGTAAACGGATGGATTAGAATATATTAAGCTTCAGCTAAAGTAAAAAAAGCAGGGGTAGCAATCCTTACCTCAGATAAGGCAAAAGCTAAAATAGATCTAATTAAAAGAGATAAGGAAGGAAACTACATCCTGCTAAAAGGCACCATCGAGAATGAAGCAGTATCATTACTTAACATATATGCACCGAGTGGTATAGCATCCA
>CM053598.1:186647337-186671103 GCA_028646575.1 Pseudocheirus occidentalis
TAAAAGTAAATAAACAAGTCAATAAATTTTTTAAAAAGAATAAAAAGGTATGGGGGGGGCCTTTAACTAGCATATTCTAGCCATTAATACAGGATAACATTGCAGTTCCTTTTGTATGTCCTTGTTTAGTTTGCATAAATGAAGAGACAAAGTATAACTAGTACCAGAGGTTTTCCTGCAAACTTGTGGCTACTGGTAGTATTAGTAATCCCATTACTCTGGATGATTGAGGTTGTATTCTTTTTCATTTTGAATTGTATTCTGATGCCTTTCCGTTACCAATTCATTTCTTCCATGAAATTTCTTTTTCTTCTGCAGAATTTCATTTTTAAAAATGGCACTAGGCTCAGTTCTTTTGACATTCAATACATGTGTTAAGTATCTACTATGTGCAGAGTAAACCCTTTGCCAGGCCTGGGGAGAGATAAAAGATTTAGACAATATCCTTGCCATTTTAGAATTGACAGTCTAGTAGGAGAGTATAACACATGTTCATATAATGAGAATACAAAATTATGCACTTGATTTAGAGCAATGTACAGTAAAGTGTTGTGTGAGATAGGGGAAGAGGAATCTTTGTTGTACATTTGGAAAGACTTTATGGAGAAGGTGACCTTTGATATGGACTTTAAAGATTAGACAGGAAGCATAAATAAAAGTACAGATGAAAGAAAAATATTCTGGGTTGCAAAGGTAAGTGCCTTTTGGCTGGATATTGAGTAATAAAAGAGTGGTATGAGAAGGCTAAGGTACGGTGGTATTGTATTATAGATGTCCTTGAAAGCCAAGCAAATGAGTTTAAACTTTATAATAGCAGTAAGGAATGATTAAAGCAGTGGCATAACATGACCAGATCTATGCATAAAGACAGATAAATCTGACAGTAATATAATGGCTGAATAAGAGAGGCAATTTGAAGTTAGACGGGAAGTCTAGAATACTACAAGAGCTACTCTTATGGTAGTGGCAGTAGAGACTAAGAAATACAGTAGAAACAGATTTGGAAGGTCTGCAACTTTTGGATATAAGAAGTGAGTTAGAAGGAAGCATCAAATAGAATACCAAGATTTTGAACATAAAGTTAAGCGAAATAGTAATACTACTGAGGGAAATAATCCTCAGAAAAAAATCAGGTATATGGGTCCAGATGATGGGATAATTCAGATCAAGATAGATAACAGTGTCTATATTTTCTACTACTTTCTTTTTATATCTTTTTAATATTCATGTTGCTTTGTGTTTGTTCCTTTATGTGTGTTATCTATCAATTTTCTCTTGTTAATGCTCTACCTGCAAGACATGAACAATGATATGTACTTAAATTTGTTTTAGTTGAACAGTTTGTTTTGATGTTTATCTTTTAAAATAGTTCTTTCTACTTTTTAAAATTAATTTAGAAAAAAGCCTTTGGCTCTGCATATTCTCCTGAAATGAGCAGGAAATTCTGTTTTATCTACAAAATAAGCTTTTTGCTGGGGATAGTGGGTGGCATGGAGGGGTGTAAAGGAAGTTCTCTGTGCCCCTTACTTTCCTTTCCTCTTCACCCCCCGTTTTAAAATAGGTTGTATGCCTATTATATATAATGGAATAGAGAAAAGGTCAAGAAGAGAGGGGATAGATAACATATAGAGTTGTCAGAGAATGGGGGATATAAAAGGGAATCAATTTTACATGACTAATACTTGTACGTTTTTGGCCTCAGAACAATAGCTTACATAGAAATAGTCCTTTGTTCACAAACTGCTTTCCTTCCTGCAGCTCTGTGAGATAGATAGTAGTGGTGAAGCTATTAAAAAGAATTTGCCAAGATAATAATATTTAAAATAGTGGTGGGCACTCAGATAACTTGTTCAAAGAATGAATGCATCTAACTGCTTTTTTACTACCATTAGGAGACTATTTCTAAACTTCTCAAGGACTGAAGAAAGAAGAGTTGTTATCATTCCTGCTAGCCTTTGTTTACTGCATCAAAGCAATTAAATACTGACTGTGTACTCATGCATAGATCTCCATTTTTAAATGACCAGCCCAACATCCTTGAGTATGACTTGGTTTTACTTCAGTCAAGAGAATAAGAACAATCCATTCCATTTTATACCCACCAGACCATTTTATTCATGAATGATAGGAGTCATGTTTTGTGGCTGATAACAGAGAATTATGACACACAAGGCTTGAATTAATGTGTACACTTATATCCTAGGTATTTCATTCTTCAGGTCTGAATTCTGGCAATAAACTGAAAACTTTTGGCAGTGCTTGCTTGTGCATGGAATTTTACCTTAATGAACTGAATAGAGTTCTTTAAGTTAACTCCAGTGACTTTGGGCTACTCATATATATGGTGATTACATCTTTGGCAGTCTCCACCTAAGAAACAGTAGGACAAAGGGGAGCTAAGAAGAGTAAAGGTAATTGGGAAATATTATTTTTAACCTGAATTAATGATAATAGAAAACTTATGCAAAGGAACTAAAAAAAATTGTCACAGGCATGGATTTCATGTTCCTTTGTTTAAATTTGAGGGTTTCTTTATTGTTTTGGAATTCCAAAGATACTGTGATAGAACAGATTTACTTTATGTTAAAAGCCTGTTATTGCCTATATTACCCATTCAAATACATATGCATTCAGGACCAGTAAGTTTGGGATTCTGTATACAGAGGAATGATACTTAGATGGGATCACTTCATTTACCTTATTAAATCTGAAAAACATAACTACTTAAGTGGTTTTATTTTTTTAAGGATACTAAGTTAAAATGGGGAAATAAGTCAGCAGTTCTTTACCAAGTAACATTAAATAACTTTGGGTCTACTATCACAACACTAGATTTTTAATGTGGTATTATTGAGTTTAGGGAAAACAACAAAAAAAAGATAAACTGATCATCCCTGTGCTTGAACTGCTAAGAATTTTTAATGACTCCTAAGAGTAACAAAGTAGGAGGAGGATCATATTGTCAGCTGAGCATCAGCTGGAGAATTCCATGTAGAACAAGAAGTCAATAATGCCTAAATTCAAGTGATAAATATATAACGTGCCTTGAATGCCATATCATTAGCAGTCACCATGTATTATAACAGCTGAGGAATGTTCTTACTGATTCTCCCTTTTCAGATAGTCTAGTCTGCAGTACATTCTCTCAACACTCAGCAGCTATTTTATATCAAATATAATCATACTGATGAAGGGAAATAAATTTCTGTTGATATATTTTAGTTTTATATCATCTTCATTTTAAAATAAGGCCTTTTTCACTTCCCATAATTCATCACTTGTAACAAAAAATAAAAAAGATTTCACTATGGGAGGAGCCAAGATGGTGGAATAGAAACACAAACTTGGCATGAGCTCCCACTCCAGCCACTTCCAATACATGTAAAAAAATGGCTCTAAACAAATTTTAGAGCTACAGAACCCACAAAGTGACAGAGAGAAACAAATCTCCTGCAGAAGACAGCCCAGCAGGCCCACAGGAAGGGTCTAACACACTAGGCTGGGAACTGAGCCCAGTCCTGAGTCAGCTGCAGAGTTCTGGCCCCAGGGCAGCCTCGACCAGTAGCAGCTGGAGCAGACTTCAGGAGAGCAGCTGTTGCAGTTTCCCCACTTCTCAACCCATAAATGCCAAAGATAAAATAAAAGGTCAGGGTGGAATTCTCTTGGAACCAGGTAACAGAAGAGTGTAGTCTGGCCCCTGCCCCCAGGGCAAGAGGTGATGGAGCTGCAGCTGCTGTGGGGCTTCTTTTGGAGCTCCTGGCCTACAGATTGTAGGGGGACCAAGTGACCATTCAGAGGATAATTGCTCTTATTTTGACCAGCTTGGATCTGGATCCTGTTCTTGGATGGTGGTCCTGGGCTGTGTAGCCAGTGTGCCAGAGCTTGTGGGGACTGCAGAGAAGGCACTCTCCTAATAGCTCCAACAGCTGTGAAAACCCCAGTGATTTGGGACAAAGCTCTCTCCATTCTGGAAGCAGAGTTCTGCTGTGGCAAAGAGTTCAAACATCAAGTAATTGACTGGCAGTATGAGCAAACAGAGGAAGAGAAATCAGAATGTAGAACCGTTTTGGGGGGACAAAAATGACCAAGGCATGGAGCAGTAGGAAGACAGCGAAGTCAGAACTCTGGCATCAAAAGCCTCCAAGAAAAATATTAACTGGTTACACACCATGGAGAAGCTCAAGGAGGATTTTGAAAATCAAGTAAGAGAAGTGGAGGAAAAATTGGGAAGAGAAATGAGAATGATACAAGAAAATCAGGAAAAGCGAGTCAAGAATGTGCTAAAGGAGACCCAAAAATACACTGAAGAAAATAACACCTTAAAAAATAGATTAAATCACATGGCAAAAGAGGCCCAAAAAGCCAATGAGGAGAAGAATGCCTTAAAAAGTTGAAGTTGCCAAATGGAAAAAGAATCTCGAAAACTCACTGAAGAAAATAACTCCTTCAAGATTAGATTGGAGTAATTGGAAGCTAATGACTTTATGATAAATCAAGATACTAAAAAACAGATCCAAACAAATAAAAAAATAGAAGGCAATGTGAAATATCTCACTGGAAAAACCACTGACTTGGAAAACAGATCCAGGAGAGATAATTTTAAAAATATTGGACTACCTGAAAGCCATGGTCAAAAAAAGACCCTAAAAATCATCCTTCAAGAAATTCTCAAGGAAAATTGTCCTGATATTCTGGAACCAGTGGGCAAAATAGAAATTGAAAGAATTCACCGATCACCTCTTGAAAAAAGATCCCCAAAAGAAAATTCCTAGTAATATTATAGCCAAATTCCAGAGTTCCTGGGTCAAGGAGAAAATATTACAAGCTGTCAGGAAGAAACAATTTGAGTATTGTGGAAACACAATCAGAATAACACAAAATCTAGCAGCTTCTACATTAAGGGATCAAAGGGCTTGGAATATAATATTCCAGAGGTCAAAGGAGCTAGGATTAAAACCAAGAATCACCTACCCAGAAAAACTGAGTATAATGCTTCAGGGGGAAATATGGTTATTCAATGAAATAAGGGACTTTCAAGTATTCTTGATGAAAAAATCAGAGTTGAACAGAAAATTTAACTTTCAAATACAAGACAAGCATGAGAGGGTAAACAAGGGAAAAGAAATCAAAAGGAACTTATTAAAGTTGAACTATTTACATTCCTACATGGAAAAATAATGATTGTAGCTCAATAAGACTTTTCTCAGTATGAGGATAGTTAAAGGGAATGTATATGTATATGTTTGTATACATACATATGTGTGTATATGAATGTATATATATATGAGTGTGAACATATATATGTATATATGCACATGTATACAGACATAGGGCACAGGATGAGTTGAATATGAAGGGATGATATCTTAAAAATTAAAATTAAGAGGTGAGAGAAGAATTTATTGGGAGGAGAAAGGGAGAAATAGATCAGGGTAAATTATCTCATATATAAGACAAAACTTACAACGGAGGGGGAGAGCAGGAAGATGAAAGGGAATGGGACAACTCTCATTGAATTTGGATTAAGGAGGGATTAGTATACACACTAAATTGGGTATTTTACCCTACAGGAAAATGGGGGGGGGGTGGGGATAAGAGGGAGGAATAATAGAAGGGAGGGCAGATTGGGGGAGAGGGTTGTTAGAAGTAAGCACTTTTGAAAAGGGATAGGGTCAGGGGGCGGCTAGGTGGCGCAGTGAGTAGAGCACTGGCCCTGGAGTCAGGAGGACCTGGGTTCAAATTTGGCCTCAAACACTTGACACACTAACTAGCCGTGTGACTTTGGGCAAATCACTTAACCCCAACTGCCCTTCAAAAAAAAAAAGGCAAAAAAGAAAAGGGATAGGGTCAAAGGGGAAAAATAATTGAGGGGTGGGATAGGATGGAGGGAAATATAGTTAATCTTTCACAGTATAACTACTGTGGAAATGTTTTGCGTAACTATACATTTACAACCTATATTGAATTGATTATCTTTGCAGTGGGGGTGGGTGAGGAGGGAAGAAGTAAAAATAAAAGTCTGGAACTCAAAGTTTTAAAAACCAATGTTTAAAAAAATTTGGTGTTTTGGTTTTGTTTTACTGGCAACTGGTAAATAAGACATACAGGCACTGGGGTATAAAAATCCATCTTGCCCTACTAGAAAGTTAGGAGGAGGATGGGGGAGGGTATAAGAGAGAACAGATTGGGGGAAGGGGTATTCAGTAGGCTTGCTATTTTGGGGTGGGAGTAGGAGAAAGATGGAAAGAAAAATTTGTAACTCAAAATCTGGTGGAAATGAATGTCGAAAACTAAAAATAAATAAATAAAAACTAAAAAAAGAGTATTTCACTATGACTGTTCTAAATTACTATTTACCAATTTTCTAAAAAATATATATTACCTGTTTAAAAAAAAAGAAAAAAATCAGTTGCCATTCTGCCAATAAATAGATCAACTGAATACACATGTGCGCATGCGTGCATGGGTGCACACACACATACACACACGAGTATTCCATAGTCAGAGTCCCCCATCTCTGTAAGGAAGGGAAGGAGTTACATTTTCTCTACCTCAGATATACCTTAACTGTATGACTCTGGGTCATACTTAAAGTCAGACTTAAAAGTCACGTAACCTCTGTCTTTTTCAGTTTCCTAATCTGCAAAATAAAAAAATTAACTTCCCAGAGTTTTTGAAAAGATAAAATGAGACATTATCTGTAAAGATTTTGCAAACTTTACAGCACTGTATAAATGGTGGCTATAATTATTCATTTTTTCTTTTGGTCCAAGCTTCATAGTCATAATGACATAGCATTTAGTTTTATATTTCATTTTTGTTTTTCTCTCCACTTACATTGCTGTCATTGTGTAAACTGTTCCTCTGGTTTTGCTTACTTTGCTTTGCATCAGTGTTGGGGGCCAAGACTTTCAGGGGCCTTGGCCACACTAGCTCCCCAGTTCTACAAGGTCATTAGGCTGATATGCAAGGAAAGTATAATCTTGTTGGGTGGATGCTCTCATTGGTTTCTTGAATATCTAAGGAAAGTACTGAAAGTTAATTTTCAAGTCCTGCTTGGGACTCCAGGTTTTTTATGCCTCCAGAGGTGGTTCTAGGATACAGATCTTAATGAGTGATTAGCCTTGGGCTGGGGTCAGGGAAAGGCAAGACCCAAGTCAAGTAGTCATCCCTGCAATAAGGAATATAAGCTCTATGATTTTCTTGTATCGTCTCTGTATGAAATGGTTCTTCAATAAATAGACTATGGAATACATCCCCATCTCTCTCCCCCTTTTCTTATTCAGCTGGAAGCTTTCTCTCACTTTCTCTTTGTTTTCCTCAGCTGGTAGCTAGGCCCAGACTGTGCTGGCCGCAGCACATCAGTTTGCAGGTCTTTTCATGAAAGACAAGCACACCAATGCAACTAGTAAAGCTGCGAATTTGTTCAGCTTTTCTTGAAAGCCATTTGTAACTCTGCCTCAAAGGTTATTAAATTGTGTGTGCATTTTGATCCAGCACTGTCACTACTGGACCTGTAACCCAAAGTGATTACAAATTGAAAAGACTCATGCACAAAAATAGTTGTAGAAACTTCTTTGTTGAGATTTTCCAAAGAACTGAAAGCTAAGGGGTTGCCATCAATTTGAATGGCAGAACAAATTGTGGTACATTAATGTCATCGGGTATTATTGTGACATAAGACCTGATAAAAAGGATGTTATCAGGGAAAACGAGGAAGACTTTTATAAATTGATGCAGAGTGAAGTGAGTATAATAAAGGGAAGTATTAATACTAGAACAGTAGTACTGTCAAGAAGTACGTCTCAGAAAGACTCAAGAAATTTAATCAATAAAATGACCAGCCATGATTCTAGAATACTGACAGTAAAACATGCTACTCACCTTCTGACAGAGAGGTTATAAACTTAAGATGTAGAATGAAAAAATATCTTTGGACATGGACAGTGTGGATTTGTTATGCTTTGTGATGCCTTTTTGTTTAAAAAGCTTTTTGGTTTTTCTTTTTTTTTTTCCCCCAAATCAGAGAAAAAGGGGAGCTAGCAATAGTATTGCCAAAAAAAAAAAAGTGGCAGGGAGATTGCAAAGAAGATCATTGAAGCATTTTTTAAAATCCATCAAAGCACGTACAAGGAAGTAAGACAATCAGAACATCTTTGAAAAAACTTTAAATTTATAATATGCCTAAAATTCAGCTGTATGTTTGAGAGATTTGTGGTTTCATGTGCAATCTTAACTCAGCTGGCATAGCAATATAATCAAAAAAGTTAAAAGTCATACTCAAGTCAAAAGTAATCAGACATGTTGGACATAAAATGCATTCCATATAGTAATAGCAGATATTTTTAGAGTATTAAGTTTTACCAGGTGTTTTTCATGTATTATTTCAATATCTATAACCCTGCAAGGCAGGTTGTGTGTACATTATTTATTCCTATTCTCTATACATTATTCTCATCCTGTAGTTTAATAGTTCATAAACTCTGTGTGTGTGTGTGTGTGTGTGTGTGTGTGTGTGTGTGTGTGTGTGTAAGAGAGAGAGAGAGAGGGACCCTTTATTCTGACAGAAACCTGTCTGAAATCTCAGAATAATATTTTTGAAATTCAGAATTGAAAGAAATGTAAATTTTCATTTAGAGATTAGTGGGAATAAAGATGTATTTACTTTACCATATCCAGGTTCGTGAACCCCTTGAATTCTACCCATGGCTACATTAAAAGGTTTATGACCTCCTGGTTAAGAATGCTTAATATAGATGAAGAAACTTGTTTCAGAGAGGCTTAGTGTTTTACCTATGGTTGTCAGCTAGAAAGTATCAGAAGTAGATCTTAGATCTAGTCTCTGTTGACTCCAAGTCCATTGCCCTTTCTAACATAGTATGCTGGGAACCATTTTCTAATCAGGTAATCTAGCTCCCCCTGTTGCTTCCTCGATAACATAGATAATGGAGAGCTGGTATTAATTATATTTTATTTTGTTGGCTGCACTGATGCTTTATCATAGCATGCAGATGACCCCAGGTTTTTAAAAGCTATCCCAAAAGAGTGCAAACTCTCAGGTTGGAAAGGTTTTGAATATGGGCCAATGATAGACAATGTATCTGCCAGCCAAAGGCCAATCTAAGTTCAGAGATCTTCCCAAGAACCCTAGTGATGAGTTTTTCAGCCTCAACAACTCTCAGAGAACATTTTCTAGGCACATAATGGGCATAGTAGGATTACAGTCTTTATTAGTACAGGGAGGTTACACAGATTATAGATTCTTATAGCAGAAACATTTTGTCAGAGAAAACTCTTTAAGTGTCATTAATTAATTAATTAATGGGGTAGGTGCTTTCTTAAGATGATGTTTACTTTCTTTGATATGTTATTTCATTTATTCCAAGGCCTGTTAAGTTGACCAATATTAATTGTACTAGATTAATATTCATTAAGAAGGAGACATGTCTTGTTGGATTGAGAAATATGGTTCATATTTGGATTCTACTCATCTGTAAACTGCGAGTACAAAAGATAACATGCAATGTACTGCTCTTTGTTGTTGAATTTCGTAACTTAAGCATAAGAAGGTACATCACAAAGCCATTTAGTTTTAGAAAAGTAAATCAGTGAAACACATTAGATATAGAAACATGAAAAGAATGTGACCCCATAACTCAATAGTCAGTAAATACCCAAACATAAATTAACTTGGAAATTAAATTCCTAGTGATAGGATAAAAACAGAAAACCGGAGAGCAGTCCAGCACAAATTAGGTTTAGACCATCATTTTAAGCCATACTGTTTTTTGGAAAGCTCTTTTCTTCTGAACTTAAACACCCAAAAAATCCTCTAGCATTTCCATCCACATAGCAGAACCCCAAAAAAGAGGATACTGTATGAAACCACTAATCTCTTTCATAATCATCTTTTTTTAAAGTATATTACAACTTCTGTGTGTTTCTTTCAAAACCTCTGCTTCCTTCTGAACTTCGTTCTTTTTATGTTCATTTAAAAGAAAATTACAATGACCTTTTGGGGGGGGTGGAAGGGAACAATGTTGACCTCTTTCCAACCATTCCCTCCTCTACTAAAAAAATGAAAGAAAAAAAAGAAACCCTGGTAATAGATAAATTCAAGCAAAATAAATCTAAAAGGCAGTTTTATTAAAAAATGTTTCTCTCTACACCTTGTGTCCAACACCTCTCTGTCATTAGGTGATCAGCATGCTTCATTGTAGGTGCACTGAAGACATGATTAGTCATTGCATTGTTCAGAACTCTTAAATCTTCTGAAGTTGTTAATTTTTCTACCACCTTTTAATCTTCCCTTGAGCATCAGGAAATTTGTTTTGGTTGGGACTATTTCTCTTAAACCTCCTCTCCTGTTATCACTGCTCATTTCCCTGTTGATTTTCATCTGTTCCTACATCAAATTGAATCTACGTTTTTAACTCTTTTTTTTTTGTCCATTTCAGATAACAGTGCATTTCCCCTGGTGCCTGTTTGTCCTAACCTTTCCTCTACATTTATTTGTAGGTCCTTCCTCTCAACCACTCCAATGAGAAATTACGTAACTCCTTTCTGTTGCTCAAATGAATGTCCAGGTTTTTCTAGACTCTTGTTTGTATCTCGGTGAAATTTCTACTCAGATCTAGTCTTTTCATCAGAAACACTTGAAAGTTATCTATTCCCCTAAAGTCCATTTCCCCCCTAGTATAGTATTATACTTACCTTTTCAGGGTAATTCTTGTTTAAAGATCTTTTTGCCTTTGAGAATATTGTATTCTAAGATCTCTCATTTCTCGTAAAAGCTGCCAAGTCTTGCAAAGTTAATAGCAGCACCTTTTGTGGTGACAAACTGACAACAAAGGAGAACCCTTTAAGACTTTAAGGAATGACAAAACAAATTATGATACATGAATGCAATGGGAGATTGCTCTGTTATAGGGAAAAAAAAGCCATTAACATGATGAATACTAAGAAGCATGGGAAGATTTATTTGAACTGATGCAAAGAAAAGTAAACAAAACCAAAGAAATACACAATGGATACAAAAGTATAAATGGAAATAGTAATGCAATAATCAAAACTAAATGCAGTGAAATTATAATAACCAAGTTTTGCCCTAAAGCAAAGATACTTCGGACCTCTCTTCTGATATGGAACACTGAATATAATGCAAGACTTAATGGATTTGTTGTTTGATTCCACTGAAATTTTTTTCTTCCTCCTTTAAAATTATTTATTAAAACTGATAGAGGGAGGCATGCACTGGAAAATACAAGTGAAAACAAGAATCAATCAAAATCTATTTCAAAGAAAAAAAGTAGGCCAATTAACCAGGAAAATAAGGGGAAGAGTGAAGATGAGAATTCTTTTATGACATCTTATCAAGTTATCATATAGAGTTATAGAATTTAACCTATGAGGTTATCTAATCCAGCTCCCACATTTTGTATATAAATAAAAAACCCAGAGAAGTAAATCATTTGCTAATAAGTAGCTGAGACAGGATTTCAGTCCAGTTCCTCTAAATCCAAATCTAAATGTTCTTTTTATTATATAATTCTATTTATCTTTGCATTAATTTAGTGCTACATTTTGTAATAATAATGCTGTCCGATTAAGTTCAAGGAAGCTTCACTAGATGAATATTATATTGGGTAACTTTGAACTTTATAAGGTTTTTCCGATATACTGGCAAAAAGAACTATAATAATTTTCTTTCCCTTTAGTGAAGTCAGACTTCACCTGTACATCTTTATCTTTTTAAACTGAAAAGATTAGAACATAGGACTACACATTATGGTTATTATGGTCAATTAGCCAGATCTTCTTGACCTTTTTCTAACGTAATTAAATCTAAACAAGGTGAATTTGTGATTGAAAAAAAATAAACCGTGTATACCCATTTTCCCCATTTAAGCAACACAAAATACATACAGGATGGACCAAAAGTCTTTGTGCAACTTAACCTTGTTACTGTATATGTTATGAGAAAAGGATAAGTGAGAAATGTCAAAAGTGTTTATTCAATTTTGTTTGAAATACAAGTTTAATAAACACCTCAGCCTCTAGTGCCTTTCATTGGCCTCAGGATTTGGGGTTTGACCAGATAAAGTCCCTTCTTTTATGCTTACTCTCATATCTAAATAAAACAGATAAGTACCTTGTAGAGCCCTGAAGAAGCAGGAAGTTGGGCCAGTCTGCTTCAAAGTTTTATTTAAAATATTCTTTCTAGTTCAAAAGAAAGGTGGTTGCTTTGTGTTGGAACGATAACAAAACTTACCCCTTTGTAGTTCTTTTCCTTCTGTTGACAGTGAACCATCTGGTTGTGATAAATCATGTCCCTTTCTGGGTTGCTGCTTTCTTAGGAGAGATAGGTGACTGATGAATGGCTTTGCTTTTGTGTAGTATATGCCTTATTCTGTGTCTTTATCCTTATAAGCCTACCCGCTTTTCTCAGTGATGGATAAAGCCTCTGTTGTTTCTTGCTGGTTCACTCTGGGTAGCTGAAGTATGCCCATGTGAATACATAGAAAATTCTAAAGCTGCTTATGTTAGAAAGATAATAATTATGTTAACTCATGTTAACTAATGGATCAGATGGTTTTTACTCTTTAAAATTTTGATTTAGAAACACTTTTTGAAAGGTAGGTAGTTGTTTCCCCAAATACTGTGGCAATTCGTTTTGTATGTATATATTTATCAGAATTAAACATGCTTCTTTAGAGAAACAAGTGGTTTTATAACAGATCTAACCCAAAGCTACGGTGGTATGACTTGTAACACATTGGATTTAATGTCTAATCAATTTGTAGAACAAAAGAATAATTTGGTAATAGCTATATTGTGGTATCTGGTGTATCATTTTCATGTTGTTTCACTTCCTGATCTCCTTTCTTCCAGTGGGGCCCCATCCAGTTATTTTTGGAATTTGAATATTTAGACTGCTTATCATATTGACCACATATAATGTGAGACTTCAGTTAATTAAAATGCATGTGGAATGGGACAGTGATGAAAGGTACCATGGTTAATTTAGTTGTCTAGTTTAACAGTCTAGGCTTGAATAGAAAATCCTTTTGCATTGTTATTTTTTAATCCTTGTTCAAAATATTAGCATACCTTCATGAACTTAAAATACCAAAATGAGTTTTGTTTTTTCCTCAGAATTTTGAAGTTCAAATGTGGAACTGAATCTTGTAAATTAAAAGTAAATAAACAAATCAATTTTAAAAAGATAATTTTGAAGTTCTGTAAAATCATAATCAACATAAATTATTGTAGTAGTAGATATACATAAGTATACCTATATCTATAAGCGCATATATATATATATATATATACATATATACATACATATATATATATATATGTAGTGTAGGAGATTGAATTGGATGTGTTTTGACTTCAGGATGTGCCTCAGAAATCACTGAAAATGGACTCAAAACCTCTTATATCTTTTAAAATATTTTAAAATTTTTTCTGTCCTAGGAATGGAAAATAGACAAAAAAAACCCCATGTCTTTATTGGTTTCTGACTAACTGAAATTTTAATATGCCAGCTAGTATATATTATTTTCATCAGTTAACATAACCACTGAAGGCCAGAAACCTTAATTAAATCCAGTCAGGTAACAGAGTAAACTAATGTTAATTAATTTTTCCTGACTTCCTTGTAACTTGTAAGTAAGCCCTCGGTCAGTTTGAAAAGACCTTTGAAAGGATTTGCAGGACTTTGGACTGATTGGGTGTAAGGAAGGTGACTCCACATAGGAAACACTTGACAGTTAGTTCAGAACATTAAAATCATACCTCTTGGGCTAAGTATAAAAATAGCATCTCTTCTGACACTTGCCACCACCCTGGTCCAGCTCATCACTTTACACCTGGACTATGGCATTCTCCTTCTGGTTGGTCTCATTGGCTCAGGTCTCTCACCACTCTTGTTCATCTTCCTAAAAAAGCAGATCCGACCAGGTGAGCCCCCTATTCAATAAACTACTTGGGAGTGGATCAAATGGTTTTTACCCTTCAAAATAGCGATTCAGAAACATTCTTTGAAAGGTAGTTGGTCATTTTCACAAATACTATGATAAAATTCATTTTGAATGTGTATAGTTATCAGAATCGAGTGTGCTTAATTCTAAAAACCAAGCAGGTTCTCTGTTACCTCCAGGATCAGATATAAAAATCCTGTTTTGACATTCAAAACCCTCATAACCTGCCCCTCCTTCCTTTTCAGTCTTCTTACACTTTCCTCCCCAGTATGTACTCTGAAATTCAGTGATCACAGAAGCACTTCATCTCCAGCCTCTGGGCATTTTCACTGTCTGTGTCTCAATTCTGGAGTATTCTCCCTCCTCATCTCTACCTTCTGGCTTCTCTGCTGCCTTTCAGGCCCAGCTGAAAGCCCATATTCTGTGTGAAATTTGTCCTGGTCTCCCTTAATTCTCATAGCTTTCCTCTTCTGAGCACTCCATTTTATCTTGTATGTATCTCGTTTGTATATGGTAATTTTCATATTGACTCTCCGATTAGACTGTGAGTTCTTTAAGAGGATTTTGCCTTTCTTTGTACTCCCAGGACCTAGCACAGTGCCTGGCCCATATTAGAAGCTTAACACACACTTAATGACTGACTGACCTTTGGGTCACTTCTTCCAGTGCCCGTGGCTTATGGCTGGTGGTCATTGTTTTGGTAAGCCTGGTCTAGATGACAGAACTTCATATTGTTTTTCTTGGAATTTATTGAACATCAATTATTCTGATGCTCTTTTTGTTTTTGGAATTCATATGGGAGAGTTGGGCTCTTCTGTGACCTTTTCTGTTGCCATTTTAACTGGAAGTCCAGACTTTTTCTATCCTGGACAGCAAAACTAGGTGGAGATTGTAGGATAATAAATTTCTAGTCTACTTATGGAATAATTTCCTAGTAATTAAAGCTCTTACAAAATTGAATAGATTGATTCAGGAGGAAGTGAGTTTAGTTTGACTAGAGGTTTGTTTGTTTTTTTTGGTTTTTTTGTTTTTGGTTTTTGCTTTTTGGAGGGGGGAAGGTAGGCCAGTTGGGGTTAAGAGTTTTGTGTTAAATGTCTGGGGCCACATTTGAATTCATGTCCTCCTGACTCCAGGGCAGGTTCTTTATTCACTCTGCCGCCTAGCTGCCCCTTACTAGAGGTTTTCAAGAAAGAAGGTAGACTTTGTCGAGCATCCTAAAAATGAGATTCATAACTGGACCTTGGTCTTCCTCTCATGTTCTAAAAATTTGTGATAGATTCTTCGGTACATATTTAAGAATAATTTTTAATTGATACTTTGAAAGAGTGTTTTTATAATTTCAGAGGCATTTCTTCTACTCAGACTGATTAAAACCTATCTAGAGTTTCTTACCCTGAATGAATTTTATTCATATATTTCTATAAATCCAGCACTATAAGCACTTCGGGCAAGGGCTTTTTCATATATGTCTCTGTATCTTTATATGCCTAGTGCCTTGTTTATCAATGCCTAATAAATGTTTGTTGAATGAAATTACCATGAAATTTTATAATGATGATCTCTCCTGAGGACTTAAGTCATTCATTTTTTCTCCTATTTTTTGTGGCTATTATCCCTTGCTCCGTGAGCAACCGAATATCTTTTAGGCATATGTGTCTTCCCCATTTAGAGGACTTAGCATGGTACCGAGTCTATATTCAGTTAAAAGACCTGGATTCAAATGCCAACAATCCCAGTTATTGATTATTATCTGAGTAAGTAATTTTCTGAGCCTTAGTTTTTTCATCTATAAAATGAGAGAATAGAATCAGCTTGCTGTCTGTCTTAGGTCCCTACCAGGTTTAAATCTTTAATTTCTATAATGTTTTTTATGCCACTTCTCTCTCTCTCTCTTTCTTTTTAAACTCAGTAGCAACAAATGAGGTTTGGAGAGGAAAGAAAGTCGAATGACTATCATATAGACAACAACAACAACAACAACAGCAAAAGGTTTTTAACTTCTTTTAAGTTCCCAGATCAGGTTTAACTCCAGGGATCATTATTTACTTCACAGATAATGAAACTTTGCAGCTCCTGCACTTCTTGATTCTTTGATCTCTGAATCTGGGGTAATAACCACATAAGTGTAAACAGGAGGGAAAGTGGGGCAAAAGGTACCTCAGACCTTGAGGTGGGAGTGGGGGTCGTTTCCCTCTCTTTTTTTCCCCTGTAAACCAAAAGATTTGTTGCCTTGGACCTTTTCATACAAAGGTGTCTGCCACAAAAGACCCTTAACATATATTTAGAAGCAAAAAGCTAGATAACTTGCTGTCAGGGCTAATTTAGAAGAGCTTTCTGAATTGGATGGGAGATTCCTAATGTAGAGGCTTCTCTGAAATCCTTTAAATGGAATTTAATGAAGCTAATTGAGCTTCTTGGTGCCTCATACTTTTTTTTTTATTGTTTTGATGGATCTGTGATTTTAGCAGTGTAGAGAATTTCGCAGAGATTACTACCATCTGCTCTGCAACTTAAAAGAGTACCTGGGACCCTGAGCAGCTAACAGGGTCACACATTGAGCATGTATCAGAGATATGGCTTGAACCCAGGTTTTCTTGTTTCTTAAAACTATCTTTCTAGACACCCTAGCTATCACTCTTACATATAGTAGACATAACTAGGAAGTCTCTGAGGATGTATTTGAACTTGGGTCCTCCTCATCCCAGGGCTGGTGTCACCTAGCTGCCCCTTCATAGTAGACACTTAATAAATGTTGCTTGAAATCTAGTCAGGTATAGTTCTAGATTGTCCCACAAAACTTACTATGGAATGATGAAGCAGATGCACTTCATAATATTGACTGCACAGATATTGAAGTTATGTGTGACCCCAAAACTGCATAAGACATTATAGTAAAATTATAAAATGTTTTCCTTGTTTTCAGCTGGAGAATATAAATGAAGATATGGGTCTCTTCCTGCATTTCTAGTGTTCTTACACTTTAATCCTTTATGTGTACTTCTTGATGCATTAGTGTTGGCCTTCTTATGTTCTTTGCTCATGTCACACATCAACATTATTGATGCCTAATAAATGTTTGTTGAATGAAATTTTATAATGATGATCTCTCCTGAGGACTTAAGTCCTTCATTTTTTCTTCTATTTTTTGTGGCTATTATCCCTTGCTCCCTGAGCAACCAAACATCTTTTAGGCATATGTGTCTTCCCCATTTAGAGGACTCAGCATGGTACCGAGTCTATATTCAGTTAAAAGACCTGGATCCAAATGCCAAATGCCCTGACTCATGCCTACAATGATTTCTGGCCTCCCTTGTCCCCTTGGCTTGTCCGTCTTCCTTCGAGACTCAGTCACATCCCGCCTTGTGCCAGAGGCCTTCCTTGGTACTCTGCAAAGTGTGAGCCCTTTGAATAGAGAGATGGTGCTTTTTGCATTTGTTAGTATTCCCAGAACTCAGCACAGTAGCTGGCACATAGAGGTGCTTAAGATGCCCACATTGAAGCTGGCTTATAGCCATGTAAATGGTCAGTCAGTTGGATTAATGTTAATACAACACTGTATGGGGTGCAACTTACACTCAAAACAAGGGACTGACACACCGAAGTCCCATGATTAAGTGTTTATTGATTGATAATATAGAGGAAACATAGAAGAAGTCACAGAATTGAATGTGGGAGGATGCCCATGGTTAGTGGGCGAGGTGTGTATATGTGGACAAAGATACTGAGAAGGGAGCAGTCATATTCCAAGTAGGAGGAAGACCAGGAAAGAACAGTGTCATGAAAATTTCGAGAGAAGTGAGAATTCAGTTCATGTTGATAATTTTAAATATTTGGAGAGGTCAGAAAGAATGATGACTAAGCAAAGCCCATTAGGTTTGGCAGGTAAGTGATCATTGGTAACTTTGGAGAGAGAACACCTCTTGGTGAGAGGGGAGAAAGGGAAGGAACCAAGTGCAGATGGCTTTCTCCAGGATTTTAGCAGAGAAAAGTTGGAGAGATGATACAAGAGTTGGTGGAGATAATAAGGTCAAGCAAAGATTTTTAAGGTTCAAATAGAGGGTTAGAGAGATAGTGGGGTGGTTGTGGAAGCAATATAAAAAACACAGGAAAGGATTGCCTGTAGAGGGGTTGACTTTGGCAAGCAGTAGTGCCACCACTTCACATGAGAGGAGAGCAAAGGAATGATTGGGAGGAGATGGCTGAGTGAAATGAGGTGAGGAGAAAGGGAAAAGAGAGAACTCTTGGCAGATGACCTCAGTGTTTTTGGAGAAGGTCCTCAGCTGAGAGGGTGGAGGCAGCACATGCTGTGGGAGCCTTGAGGTGAGGACAGTGGAGAAGGTTTGCTTAACCAATTAAGGAGGAGTAGAAGGACTGCTTTGCTGCAGTTGAGGGCCCATTTGGGATTACATGAAATTAATTTGTAGTGGACCCAGACATCATGGTTTGGTGATGATTCTCGAGTTCAACTCAGCAAACAAGTTCCTATCATGTGCCAGTTACTGTGCCGAGCACTTTATAAATATTATCACCATTTTGTCTTCATGACAACCCTAGGAGGTAGGTGCTATTATTATCCCCATTTTACAGTTGAGGAAAGTGAGGCAGACAATTTAAATTACTTACCCTGGCTCACACAGCTAGCAAGTGTCTGATGCTGCATTTGAACTCATCTTCTTGACTCCAGACCCAGCAGCACTGGGCCACCTGGTAAAGGAGGTAGATGGTGAAAATAATATAGAGTTGGGGTTTGTTAGTGTGTGGTGAGTGATATGACAAAGACCTGAGGGATTCAAGAGTAGAGCTGAACTGGTTCACACTGGGGTTGAGACAGGGACTAGCTGAAGGAAGGTATGTTCTGTTCCAGGGTGATAGCCTGAGAACTGAGAGATAAAGAGATTAGAAGTTGCTTTTAAGGATTAGGAGCCCTAAGGCATACAGAAAGGTAGATGATAAAGGATTAAAATCAGATAAAGGAACTTCAGAGTTCATTAACATGGATGGGATGTACTTGTGAGAGATGGCAAGATGAAGGGTTTGACCATCTCTGTGTAACTGAGGTGTAGTTGGAAGATACATCAGGAATTAAGTAGCTCCAGAAACTGGAAAGTTATATTGGAGGGAGTGTCAATATTTATGTCACCTGTACAAAAGCAGGAGTTAAAATTGTTTTGGAGAAGAAAAGACTGATGCTAAGCTATTTAAGGCAGGAAAGACAATGTCTTGGGGTTTGATTGGCAACTATTTGCTTATATCCTTTGATCACTTATCTTTTGGGGGAATGGCTCCTGGTCCTTTTATTTATTGCTTCTTAATCATTTCCATAACCTCTCAATATCCCTTTTACTAAGATCATCACCTCCATCCCTTCCCCACTGATAACCTGAACTTTTTACTCCTAGGTGCCTTAGCTTTCATAAGTTGGCTTTTGGCTTATCTTTCTGGAACCAAGACCTCCACAACAATTCCTAGGCTGCACTACATCAAGCCACCTATGTACACAGACTGTCAACTCCAACTCCCTGCCTTTTCTAGATCCCTTTCATGTGTTTCCCCCATTTGAATGTAAGCTCCCTGAAAGTAAGGACTATTTTGCTTGCTTATACTAAAGAATACACACATTTCTCAGGAACTTGTGACTTTACAAACTATAAGTCTTGTGTTAAGGTGCAGAGAGATTATAAATAAATATGAAAAGCAGAAATATTAAATACATCTTTTATTTTTATAAACTCATTTTATATATCTTTTATCATATTTCATATAATAAAAGTAATAGTGATTACAAGGAACACAAAAGATGCAGACCTAAGTGGAAGCTCAATAATTACATAATGAGTAATTTGAGGAGCAGGAAACAATAGCAGTACTAACAATGGTGATGGGAAAGGATAGCCATCAGATGGCATGATTTTTTTGACTTGAAGCTAAAGTAGTCCTCAGATGACATAATATACCTGTGAAAACATACATTAATAAAATGGAAAGAGAGAAATTAACTGAGTATAAACTTTAAAAAACTGGTAAGTAAAATTCAAAATAAGCACAAAAAAAGAAATCTTAAAAATTAGAAGAGAAATTTTAAAATTATAGCAATAGAACCCCCCCCAAAAAAGAAATAGAAGCAAAACCTAAAAGTGATTCTTTGAAAAAAGTAACGGAATTGATATCTTTCATTTCACTTTTACACTACTTCATAGACTCTAAGTTGAAGAAAGAGGTACTGATCTACAATTGGTAAAAGAAGTTCTTCACTAGGAACTATCTACATAGATAAAATCATAAGTCCAGTTTTGAAAACACAATACAGTAGGAAATAAGAGAAAAAGAAACTTCATTCAAAATCCATGAAATATCTGGAATCAATCTAACAAATCACAAAGAACTTCTACAAATACCATTATGAAACACTTTTTAAAGAAATAAAGGATTTAAATAATTAGGGATATTTGTTGGTTTCACAACATCACATGGTCAGAAGGAGAATTCTCAAATAAAATATAAGGTAGATCAGTAAAGATAATATAGATAATTCAATTACATGAAATTGAAAAGTTTTTTAAAAAACTAATTAATGCATTCAGTATAAGAAGAGAAATTTTTAACTGGGGAAAGTCTTTGCATCAGATATCACTTGTTAAAAATCTGCAAACCAGAAAGAAAATTAACACAAATTACTAACAAGTAACTGATTAATTGCCAATAGTTTGTTCCATATCACTATTAAGAAACATTTCTGATCAAATAACTGAAGTTTCATTTAAGAAATGGGCAAAGATGACAAAATATGACAATAATTAATGTTGGAGACACTGTGGAAAGACAGGCACGCTAACAGTTTGTGGAGTTATGAATTGGTTCAGTCTTTCTGCAGAGCATTTTGTCATTAAAAATAACCATACCATTTGATTTGGTTCATAGATCCACTGCTATGTATATACTCTTGGGAGATCAAAGTTAGAAAACAGGTCCTCTACACTTGCCAAACTATTCATTGTAGGTAGCATATTTTGCCCATAACCAAGAAAAGGAGACAAAATCCCTGTTTAGAGTTAAACATAGAATTATAAGGAAACTGGGATCCAGAAAGGTGAAGTAATTTGACTGAGCTAGGATTCATATTCATAGGTTCTCTCTCTCCTAATCTAGGGTTTATTCCAATGTGCCAAGCCACCTTTTATCTAAGAGTATTGTGGTATATTTATTTAGTGGTGAGTTAGGAGTGTGTCTGACACAAGCTTGTTCACAAGACTTCTCACAGTGGAATGAGTGGATGAGAATAATTTTTCCCATCAACCATGAAGCCTACTGAAGCAGGTACTGTGGCACACTTAGCGCAGGTCTGTGAAACCTGCGGCTGGGGCCGCTTGCTGCCAAAAGATTTCAGGAACCCCAGGGAAATGTGTTTTGTGCAGGTCATGCAAAATCCTTTTGCAGGCCACCTGTTGTGCAGGCCTGTCTTAGAGCTTGTTCAGACATCAGAGACACCAAAGTCATCCACTGCATCCCAAGCCATTACTAGTCATCTTGATTTTTGTCTTGTCTCTGGACTTCTGTGACTCTGGAAGGAGGTGAGGCTGACAGCTTTGTGTAACTCTGCCTCACTTAAATCCCATTTATGAGCAGGTCAAGACATCACCCCATGATACCATTGGTCTTTGAATATGAAGAGGATTGGCAGGCATATATAAACTGACGCACTTATATATATACTGATGTGTGTGTGTGTGTGTGTGTGTGTGTGTGTGTGTGTGTGTGTGTATCAGCATATATAAACTGAGGGCACAGTAAACCAAAGCATTAAAACAAAAGTGAGCACTGTAATGACCAGGTTTGACCTCCTAAAACAATCCTCTCTCTCTCTCTCTCTCTCTCTCTCTCTCTCTCTCTCTCTCTCTCTCTCTCTCTCTCTCTCTGTCTCTTTCTCTTTCTCTCTCTCTCTCAACATATTTCTCTCTCTTCATTGAAATAGAGTGCTGAGATTGTGAAGCACTTCATATACCATTCACTGTGTCAATGTATATGGTTGGTTTTACTGAACTTGTTTTAATTTTTTTATTATTATTATTTTAAAACTAATTTTTTCGTTTCTGGGGTTTTTTGTTTTTGTTTTTAAGAAGGTTCACTGGATTGAGATGGATGGTGGAAAGGGTAGGGATAATATATTTGGAATTGAATGTGAAGTTGAAAACAAAGGACCTCGGTTTGCTTTGTTTTTTTGAAAGAAACACTACACTACCATCTTCCTTTAAAAATCATTTGGAGGCAATATCTTGAAGTTACAGTACATGAGGATGTTACTAAATGAAAAGGGATTTTTGTTGTTGTTGATTTAAAAAAAAGGCATGGCATTTTTTCAGTATTCTAAAGCAGGAAATAAATTATACTTTTGCAAAGTAAAATAATAGAGAGGATTAACAAAATACTTTCCCCTCTAAACTTTAAGAATTTAAATGCTATTCAATATGTTTTTTGATAGTGCTTAGTCACATTTCTAATGTATAGAGAGCTGGGTTTGTTTTCTTTTTAAAGAAGATAAGCCGTGAGTAAATTATTGAGATTTCTATTTATTGAGATTTAGTAAGCAACAACAACGAAAAAAGATTTTGCACCTCTTCATATACTCTCATTTTTTAAACCTCTAGACATCTATTTGCATTATCTAGTATTTTTAAAAATGCAATTTTTAGAACTCTTTTCTGCTGTCCTTTCAGGTGAAATCACAAAGAATGTTAGGTCAAACAGCTTTCTTCTTCTGCCTTAATTTGTTTTCAGACTTTTGAGTCCTTAGGGAGGCTATTTAGGACCACCTGGCTACAGAATTGAATAAGTGTGAATTCCAGACTGATAGCAATATTCAGCTGTCAGCACTTCAGAAAGGTGTCAGAGCAGCTGTATAGAACATGTTTATTTTGGCTCAAAGCTACCTGAGCAGTTGGGAGGTTTCTCAGAAAGTGTTTTGCTGGTGAAGCTTCGGGGAAGCAGTTTCCTTAGAGCTCTCAGAATTCGGAGTGCCCTCCTCCTCAGAGTCACTCAGGCTGGGTCTGAAATGTGTATAAAAAGACCTGTTGAACCTCGGCTAGAGGTAGAGGGAGGCAAGATAGAAAACTGCCAGATGTCAACAAGGAGCTTTCTTATGCTTTTCATTTTTAGTTGCATCTTTTTGATTTAGAGAGAAGCAGTACCGAGGAAGAATGCATTCTTTTTATACCCAGAGAAGCAATTCTAGCTTTCAGGAGGTTGAAGAGACTTTCAATACACCTCACTAGTAAGCACATAGTTCTTGATCAGCTATAATAAAAGAATGCTAACTGAATGCCCGTTTCATATCTAGTTCCTCCTCTTCAGCAATTAAAAGTTGAATGTTTAAGTTTGAATATAACGATACTGCATACTGAGAATACTGGCTTGAAAACGTATTGGACCTTTGGCTTCCAGCTCGTGGTGGTGAAGGTGTAACTTCTTTCAGTCATCCCGAATCCGGGTTCATCCGACACCGGCAGCCACCCCGCAGCGTCCAGGCCAAGTCTCTCTCCATTTTCATCGCCACCATGCCGCCCAAGTTTGACCCTAATGAAATTAAAGTCGTGTTTTTAAGGTGCACTGGTGCTGAAGTTGGTGCCACATCAGCTCTGGCCCCCAAAATTGGTCCTTTGGGTTTGTCTCCCAAAAAGGTCTCCCAGACAGGCCCAGATTGAGGTTGTGCCTTCTGCTTCAGCCTTGATCATTAAAGCCCTAAAGGAACCTCCTCAGGACAGAAAGAAGCAGAAAAATATTAAACACA
>CM053598.1:186671603-186688609 GCA_028646575.1 Pseudocheirus occidentalis
GCAGGGGAGGGGCTTTACAGTGGGATTGCTGTTATGGAGTTGGGGCAGGAGCAAGACGGGGAGAAAATGTGTAATTCAAAAAATGTAATGAAAATGAATAATGTAAACAAGAAAACAAATAAAAACTAAATTAAAAAAAAGAATCAGGTCTATCTCTTATTTTACATAAGATTCTCTCCCTTTTGCCAGAGTTGTGAAAGATGTCTCCTTACTTTGTCATCTAATTTTTTTATGATATGACCTTTTACGTGTACCCAATTGAAATTTATTGTGGTATATAGCTTAAGGTATTGGCCTTAATTTTTTTTTTTTTGAAAATCAGAGTTCTGAAGTCTTTCAGAGTTATTTTCATTTTTGAGCAATTTTTTTTTATCAATTATGGAGTTCTTACCCCAGAAGTCAGTGTTCCTAGATTTATCAAATACTATGCTCAATTACTTCTAGTTCTTATTTACCTAATTCATTGTTTTAGTGCCTACTGCTTTATTGTATAGTTTGAGATACAGTATTGCTAGACCCCCTTCATTCCTACTTTTTTCTTTATCTCCCTTGAGATTCTTGATCTTTTGTTCCTACAGGTGAATTTTTATTTTTGTCTAGATCTACAAAATAATTACTTGGTGGTTTGATTGGCATGACATCATATTTGTAAGTTAATAAAGGCACTATCAATATTTTTACTGTATTGGTACATCCCAAACTTAAGCAATTAATGTTATCTCCAGTTATTTCTATAAAAAGTATTTTTATTGTGCTCATAAATTCTGTACATCTGAGTCTCTGAGACACTTTATTTTAGCTAATATTGTTCTATTAATAGTGACTGAATGCAATTTTTATCAGTTATCAATGATCAGTTTATCAGTTATCAAAATTACTGAGTACTTGTCAAAGCTTTCAGTAGAAAAGCATTATTTGTACCATAATGAACTGAAAAATCCCCTTTGCTTTAGGGGAAAACATTTTTGAAATGATGGTAGGAAATCATTGCAGTCTGTAATAAGAAAAGGAGTAGTAATTGGGAGAATATCAATAGCAAATCTTTCTGATGAACATTTGATATCTAAGATAACACAGGGAATACAGATGTATATAAAACAAGAGCCATTCCCCTAATAGGTAAATGGTCATGGGATATTAATAGATAATTGTCAGAAGAGGAAATGCAATAATATGAAATAATGTTCTAAATCACTAATAATAAGAAAAAGCCAAATTAAAACGACTTAAGATGTTTCACATCACACCTATCAGATTGGCAAAGATTACCAAAGACTAAACTGGTAAATATTGAAGGAACTGTGGGAAGACAAGGCACATTAATGCAGTTTTGGTGAAGTTGTGAATCATTCCAACCATTCCAGAAAGCATTTTGTTATTATGCTAGAAAAGTTACTAGCTTGTGCATACTACTTGATGAAATTACGAGTTAAATACACCAAGGAGTTCAAAGATAAAGAGAATACATGAAAATATTTATTGCAGCACTCTTTGTGGTATCAAAGAACTAGAAATAAAGTGGGGTTCCTATAGTTGGAGAATGACTTGAATAAATTGGGAAGCATGAAAGTAATGGAAAGGGGTTGTGATAACTACTGCATTTTTCTTAACTGTACTAGTTTTTTCTGAGGGAAGCTTCTTCAAGATGGGTAGAGGGAAGTAATCATTGGAAAATGACAGTGAAACAAAAGCATATATAAAAGAATGATTTTTAAAATAAAAGAAGTGAAAAGCGTATTTTTTTAGCCTTTTTTCTTGATTCGAACTGTGGTGAGGAAGAGAATTGTGGATTATGAAATTTCCTTGCTTGAAAAAGAAGAAATTTCTTTCAGCACTTAGCCACAATATGTGAGTTTGGACAAATATGACCTCAATTCTCACCAATTTCCTTGAACCTAAAAGTTTTATTTTGTTGTTGTTGTTGTTTAAAGATTAGGAGATATCCTGTGTTTTCCCAGTTCTGAACCAATTGCATATTTTATTTTTCAGCTCTCAAAAATGTAAAGATGTTACTGTGATTTAAGCATACTTTAGTTTGCTTATTGCTTCTGTGGTTAGCCTACTAGGATGCACATCTGGGGGGCCGGCCCCTTTGAAGTTGTGTTGTTTCTAAGTCTCAGCAGATCATTTATGTGTAATGAGAAAAGAAAAGAACCAAGGCACATTTGACTCACACTTTCTTCAGCTGCCAGGACTCATGGTAGAAGATGTATATTGTTTGGAAGCTTGGCAGACTCTGCCTTAATTTTTCATGTGGGCAGAAACACCTCCCCAACTTCAAGCAATTTGGATCAAAGTAGTCAGATTTTTTGAGTACAAGGCTTTTCTAACACTTTCTGTGTCTGGAAACCTGCTCAGGCTTACAGGCCAGTTGCTGTCCCTAAAAGTGACTTTGACATAAAATAGCTGCCTTGACTGTCAGTTCTAGGTGTTTATGACTCAATTGAACATGAAGAAAAATCATCTATTGCTATGAGCCATTGCTGCTTCTTTTTAGCTGTGTCCTGGTTTCATAGGATGGATTTTGTAAGACACTTTTGTTGATGTATTTTTCTTGATATAAATTGATTTCATTAAGTGAAAGATATTGAGAATTAAGTAAACTATTAGCCCAGGGAACAAGATATTTTGGACACTTGGAATTTTCTGACATAGTGAAAACAATTTAGGTTAATAGAATAGAATAGAATCTACAAGTGTTAAAGAGTAGGGCAAATTGATTAAAGAATATGATTGTTATAATAAGGCTTCCTGAGTTAGCTAATTGTAAGATACTATGCTATGTAAATATAAATATCAACAATTATTAATATGTTACACCTCTGATGAAACAGACTGCACAGGAGCTACATATTTTTTTGAGGCAATAAGTGACTTCCCCAGGGCCCCACAGGCTAGTATGTGTCTGAGGCCAGGTTTGAACTCAGGTCCTCCTAACTCTAAGGCCTAGGAGTTACATTAATGTTCAAGAAGTATATAGTCTTTTCAAGTGATTTCACTGAATCCCTGTCTAATATCTTAAATTGATCCATTTATTAGGTCTGTGATTCATTGGAATGTGGAACTCCCAGGGGAAAAATTTCTTCTCCCAATGTAGATATGTACATGCTCTGCAACTAAAAAGATGTTAGAGATTTGCCAAGAATATTCAGTAGTTAAGTGACTTGCCCAGGCAGATATTAACACAGACTTTCCTGACTCTGAAGCCAGCCTTCTCTTTGGATACCCTAGGTTTTCTCTGGTTGATTCATTCTGAAGTAAGATGGTGATTTTCCTGATTTGGAATAGGATAATCAAGAGATTTGAGGAATTGAATCTCATTGTATAGAGCTGCTTACCCTATCCTCTCTAAGTTTTGCTGGTCATACCTGGTTCTACTTTCTGTCCCTGATCTTTAACAGACACATACTAGCAGATTCAGAAGATCTCCTGGCTTGTTTTATTTTGGGGAATACTTGGTATATGCTGTATGCTTTTGAGACCTAGTTCTGCCACCTAAGAATTAGCGTTAGATGCTATGCTATTATGTACATGGTCTTCTGTAAGTCAACCTCTCAGTCTCCATTTCTTCATCTGTAAATTGGAGGTGATGATAATATTTACATTTGCTACACCTGACTGTTGTGGGGATCTTATGAGAATGTATATTATTAACTTGACACTTTATAATTGTCCCCTGTTACTCTTCAGATACTTGACAGCCCTTGTAGTGGGTAAGTGTTTAATAAGTGTTAAATAAACACCAGAGAGAACACTGGTGATCCCAGCTACCTACAAGGCAGAGACAGCTCTGAAGTGAGGAGCTGAGGTGGGCTAACCTCATCAGTTTGCTCTACACTAAACCTGACATTATTATACTGAACCCTCAGGAAAGGGAGGCCACCAGGTTGTCTAAGGAGGAGGAGATCATTCCAGGTGCCAATTAGTTGTGATGTCAGCCTGTGAGTAGTCCCTGCCTGGGACAAAATAAGGAGACCTACAATTAATAAATCAATTAACAATAAATAAATTTATTTAGTTAATTAATGAATGAACAAGCAAATACACACCAGGAAGGGGCAAAAGAAAGAACAGAGTGACAAAGTTAGATAACAGTTCTTTTTAAAAAAATAAATGGGTAAACAAGAAAACAAATAAAAACTAAATTAAAAAATTTAAAAAAAAAAGAAATTACTATAAATGAAAAAATAATACATCTACAGGGGGCACAGTAAATAGAGTATCAACCCTGGAGTCAGGAGGACCTGAGTTCAAATCTAACCTCAGACACTTAACACAAAACTAGCCATGTGACCTTGGGCAAGTCACTTAACCCCAACTGCCCCTCCAAAAAGCAAAAATAAATAAAAAAATAAAATAAAAATAAAATAAAATAAATAAGCGGGATAACTCGATATGAGGCAACCATGTGATGTGGCAACCAAAAAGCTAATTCAGTATTTGAATATATTAAAAGGGTGTGACTTGGGAGCCTAGGGAAATGGTAGTCCCACCATACTCTGCCTTCTTCAGGTATCGTCTGGAGTATTGTGTTCAGGTCTGGGTACCGTAGTTGAAGAAGAATGTTGATAAGCTGGAAATTATCCAGAGTAGGGCATCCAGGCTGCTAAAGGGCCTTCAATTTGTGTCATATAAGGGTTGGTAACTAGAGATGTTTAACTGAGTTCAAGGATTTGAGGGGATATCATGTGGAGAAAGGGTTAGACTTGTTTGTTTTGATCCTAGGGGGCAGAATGAGGAGCCATGGGTGGAAGCTGTAAAGAGGCAAATTTAGGCTTAACATGATGAAAACTTCCTAAAGTTTAGAGCTATCCAACAGTGAAATGGGAGGTCAATGGGCAATGGGTCTCACTTCCTTTGAAGTTTTCAAGAAGCTGAATAGAGCACTATTGGGTATGTTATAGTGGGGGTTAATTTCATATATGGATTAGATTAGGTAGACATTTATGAGATCCCTTCCAATCTCAGACTCTGTGATTTTATGAAAGAGGAGAGTATAAATGAAGAATTAGGTGCAAATGCAGCTCAGTGATAAACATCACATAGTACCTTTTCCTTATGCATCTGTCTTTATAGAATATTTTCTTTATGGAAAGCAACCTTGCAAGATTAGAGTGGTCTTATATTTGATATTGCCACCCTGCCTCCCCACCCCAGCCCCAACAAGTGGAAAATTGAGACCTTTGAATATTCTAAGAAATTTTGTCAAATTTATTACCTTTGTCTCTTTGGCAAGGGTAGAAATGACAAACTTGTCATGTAATTTTTTCCTCTCTGTTCCCTCTTCTACTTTACCCTACATAATTCTTCTTATTGAAAACACACATACAAATGCACACATGCCCCCATAAGGTTTTAACTTTAACTCCTTCCTATACAAGCAACAGGCTGTCTTTTTTGTATGTGTGCCAAAGACACAAGATTCAGCTTAGCAACTTAAAATGAAAGATGATCATGAGGTATACGTGACCACAAAGAGAACCTTTCCTTATGGGTTGCTTCACATTTAGTTTACAAGGTTTATGCCTATATGTGTACTCTGACATGTCTTCTGTCACCACTTTGTTTTTTAAAACCAAATTGCCAGATATTATAAATATCATTTATGATGTACTTTTGACCTTTCTTGGTGTTTTTTCAGCTGTCATTCTTTTATGGTATGGGTGTTGAATGATAAAAAGTTTCAGCATATCGTGAATTTATTAAAGTTTTCATTCCCAAAATTGAGGGTTTGCAAACAATAGCCTTAATGGGGGCATAGTTTTCTTTAGAACTTTAAGAAGGAAGTCAAATGCAAAAGGATTTATTGGTTAAATCTTCCTACATCAAAAAGACCTCAAAACACATTTTCAAAACTGTTTCTGGCAAACTGAGATGACTAATGTTTCCCTGGAGATAGACACATTGACCTCCTTTAGAAGTTTACCATACTTTTTTTCTATTCCTACTGAAAGATGTCATAGATTCGACCCAGTTTGTTGCATTTATAAGTCTGATGTGTTTGGCATTCAGCTTGATATACAGCCTGGCAACTGAATCATCATATCACCCTCACTGACCAAATCATTCCAAGTCAAAGGACTTTGCACAGAAAGGGCTTTGTATGTCTACAGAGATTGTCGTCTTTCAAGATTGATTTTCTATTTTCAGTTTCATAAGCAGCAAGAGGTTATATAGCTCCCAGAACTTTGTAAGACCTTGAAAATGTGTTCTGCTTATATCCCATTCTTAAATTAAAAAAAAAAACCTATTAAAACACTCCTGAGCTGTTCCTGGAACAGTGACTATTCAGGTTAGGGAGAAGGTACTTTTTAAATTAGAATTGAATGGATTTCAGTTTTCCTTCATAATATTCATGGTGTCTGTGCACAATGTTCACTTTTACCAAGGTTTTGACTATGGAATCATTAAGATACTATAAAACCTTATTGACTCTTTCCTTCTTTCTTTCTTTACTCAAGACATCTGAATAAATCTTTGAGCATTTCTCTTATTACCTATTGGGATCCATGCTTCTAGATTTAATTTAATGAATGCCCTCTCACTGATTTTTTTTTCCCAGCTCAGGACTACTTCTGCAAATTCTTTAATTTAAAAAAAAAAAAGCAGTTCTTTCTGCTTCTGCCTATCTTTTTTTTTTTAACTATCTTCTACTTTGCAACAAGTTTGTAGTACTTAAATTTTTTTTAAAAAACTTTTGCTTGCTTTACGTTTTCTTTCTCTTAAACACGCTTTCTGGTATGGGATATGTCCCTTCAATATATAAAGATAGCTATCTTGGGGAAGAGGGAATTGACTCATTCTTGGTTGCTTTAGGGTAGAAGTGTCAGACATGCAGCAGGGAAAGTGTCATTTTGAAAAGCAGATTGTTTAAAGCATATACCTACTTAAGACATGTCTCAGCACAGCATACAAATGCATTTTATATTCTGCCATAATTTTTTCATTTTACTTAAGTCAGCCAGAAACATTTTTTGAATGCCAGTTATGTTCGGACTATGATATATACATATATATGCCATGTTAGGGAAGATTCACTAGAAATAGGAAATGCAGTAGTGAGCCTCAGAACCTATAATTTATTTGGAGACACAAGGAAAATATAAATGAAAAGGAATTAAGAACACTTGTACAGGAACATATAAACAAGTACAAATTAACGTACAAACTACAGACAGACTTAAAGTGCCAAAGGGAGTTTTCCATGACTTCATTTTCTAGCCTCTCTCCACCAAAGTTAGTGACTTTTTCAATGGCGTTTGATTCCTTTAGGGATTAAACAAAAATTTTAACGTATCTGTACATGTGTAAAAGACAACAAAACCAAAATGAAGCTAAAAACCAAATTTCCAGCGTTTACTGAGATTTGCATGGTTTTCATTTAAATAGTAGAAGTTTTTCCACAAGAATTTTCATCTTTACTAAGTCAGTATCAGTGTTGGAGGAATATCATATCTAGAGATGTTTGGGGTTTTTTTTTTTTTCAAATAAACCAAAGAAGCCCTCTGTAGAACTAACACTTGTATCATTTAATGTGGATGTGTTGCTTTTATAGGATGAGATATACATTGTTATGTAACCTATCATCCAGAAACTCAAGCTGTAGTTTTACACAGACCAAGTTCAGCCTTCAGGGCTTCTGAGAAATCATATTCTTTGGTTTGTGTCCCTACTCAGGGTTTCTCCTAAGGAACATTATATCTAGTTCTCTATGAAAAAAAAAAGATTTTTTAAAAGAGTCCTCGACCCTCATACAAGCACTTGAGTTAACAAGACCTTGATTATAGAAGAGGTTTAATTTTACTTGACAGAAAATGAAACTCATCTCACACATAAGCTGATAGACAACTAAGATGACTCTTCTTCCATCTTTGGTAATCCCTGCCCCTTCCATGGATCTTTACAGTCCTCTAGACTTATGGTAAATAACTTGTGGTTGAGCCATTCTCTCTCCACCAAAAGGGGAAAAGCACTTGGGGGTTGTCGCTAGGGAGTCAACCCCCTTCCAAATGTTTGTTCACATTGTGGCTGTGTCTCATGCCATTCCTTCCTTAGCTCCAGCTCCTACTTGGTCCTGAAACTCCTCTGTTTGATCATGGAATTTGACATCATTCTGAAACTTCACTTCATCTCTCCAAGAAGTTGAGTGCAGAAATTCTTGATGCTCTATTTCCATCTTTATAACCAAGGGCGTCTGACCTTTCTTGAGGCCACCTGTCTCCTGGAAGGGGTCGCCGAGCCATGCAAGTTTTTCCATTGAGAACCAATGTATATGCATATAGCCCAGGTTCTCTGTCATCTTGGATTTGGTTTCCCATTCTTTGGTCCCTTTTAAAAGCCATTTCCAAAGGTATGACTTATGTGTATACCGGCCTTGACTTAGTCATCTTTGATATGTCAGTGAGCCAAGAGTACCCAGGGAAAGGGTTCTAAGATGTCATCAAAGTCTTAAATGTGGTGTCAGTGGCAATAGTTTGTTTATTCCTTACAAAAGGAAGATATCTTCAACAAAGACTTCAGTCTTCAACCTTTTCAGTCTTGGACAGACTCCTTCATTCTACCATCTACATTTTAAATAGTTTTCACTTAATTCTGACTGAACTGCGGCAAGCCGTGATAAGTAGACAATAATTTGAAATAAAAATATAATTTTATGCTAATTCACTATGTTTGGAGACCAAGTGTTGCCCTTTCTTAATTTTGAAATTCTTGGTGATGAAAGCAGAATGTTCCTAAAAACTAAATGCTATATGTTGACTTTAATTTGAATCAGCAACACTTTTTTCCTTTTCTGAGTTTCCCCCTCCCCCCAATTTCTCCTAGTCATAAGATCCCAAGGATATTGATTATAAATGATTGAGTTAGCTTGACATTTTGAAGTAAGTTTTAGCCACATTTCCAGTGTGGTTCTTTTTTTATTTGTATTTTTTAAAAAAATGTTTATGGTGTGGTTCTTACTGTTGTTAAGTCTTTGGTTTTCAGTGCATGGTTGAACCTAATAATCAGTGATATTAGTGATATCACTATATCAGTGATAGCCAGAAATGCAGTCAAGGAAAAGAGAAAATGTAAAGATTGTGCTAAACCAGGCATCTTGAAAAGTAGAGGAAACAATCCTGCCTATCTTTCAGGAGCCACCTGGGTTCCCTCTCCTACAGTATGGCTTTCCTGACCCCGGTAGCCCATGCTGATCTCTGAACTTTGAGCTTGCACTATGCATTTTAGAATATAATCAGTGATATTGTGTACCGTTAAACCGTGGCAAGTGCATCTATGTCTGGTCTCTCCTTGCAAACATTCTAAATTTTGATAGACTGGGACATAGTTTAGTAGAAAGAGTTGGGAAAAGATCAGAGTTCGAGTCCTCACTAGTAGCTAGTACTAAACATTTAAATATTCTATGTTCTGACTTTCCTGGGTAATTTTTGCATTTTGTTTACTTGATAAAATTCTTGTTCTCAACAGTTTGTTCCAGTCATCCATTTGACATTACATAGTGAAGTAAAAGGTCAAACAGCTACTGTTGGTTTCATTTTCTTGTGTAAGAGGCTTAATTATCCAGGGATCTATTGATGCAGCTGTAGTTATGTCTGTCACAGTTTCCACGCTCACCCCCTTCTTTTTAAAGAGCATGTAACACGTACGAGTACATGTTTCTCTCTAGCCAGCACCTTGGCAAGTTCCTACTTAGCCTGAAGTAACTTTTAATCCAGTTTTTTGTAGATGGTTTAAGTTTTGTTTTTTTTTTTTATGGTGGTTTTGAACTTTAAAGCTACATTGTATCTTCAGGGGTGTTTGAGAATTAGTACAACAGGTCATTTTCCCTCAAATTAGACCTAGCTCCCCTAAACAATTCTGAAGTAGGCTTACTTCTACTGTATGTAAACACTTTTCCCCCTTAAGTTTCATCCTGTGCACATATACTAACTTTAGACCACTAGAAACTTTTAAGTATCTCTTAAGAGAATACAGTTCTTTTAATCATAATAATAGATCTTTTAAAGCACAAGCGTCTCTTTATTTGGAATAAATGACACAAGATGAGACAATTACTTTTTATATACATTTTATTTTGCTGCATACTTTTTTGAAGACCAAACCAAATTTTGCCTATTTTAAAAAAAGATGCTAGATGGAAGTATGAATATTATATATTTTATAAAAATGTTAATCGAAAAATATATAGTATATTTCCTTTTGGCTTTAGACAATCTTTACTACTTAGTAACCAGGACTTGATATTAGCTCTGATCTGAGTATGCTCAGATAGATGCTGCTTTTTATCTCATGATAAAAATTATCTTATAACCATTTTCCTGAATAGTGGAAACAGAAATACTGGGTCTAAATCTTTCTTAAAGTAGCTGTTTGCTCTTATGCATAATGTTCTGTTAGCTTAAAGTTTAATTTGGGACAATTACCATGAAGCATGGAAAGGCTCCTATATTTTAGACTTCCTAGTACTTTGGTTTTGTTTTTTTTTAAGCTTAAACTTGAGTCTGTTTTCTCCCTTCCAAAGGAAATACATCCATCCCAGGTTTATTTTCCTCCAGCAAATATATTGCCATTATGGTAGTGTCTACACAGCCAATTTCTGACTCCAACATTTCTAGAGAATGTTTCTTGCCTTATAAGGAGTTTCAACAAAACTTTTTGTGAGTTTTTTTCAAACTGAGCTCCCTGTTACTGGTGATATGCCCACTCAAAACCACGTTAACACTTTGTAGCCAGATTTACCTTTTGCAATTGACCAGAAAAACCTTTTCCTTAATACTCCAGGTGGTTTTGTGTCAGTGCTTTCTTTTGGTTCTCTTCCTTGAGTCTGACATAACCTTTTCAAACTTTTTTGCTGGATCTTCATCATGGTTACACCCAGTAACCATGGGTGTCTGCCAGGGCTATGTGCTGGGCCTTCTTCTCCTCCCTTTATACCATCTCACTTGATGATCTTACCAGTTTCTTTGAGCTCAATTATCTTCTCTCTACAGATGATTCCTAAATCTCTATATCCAGCCTTAACCTTTCCTAAGCTTCAGTCTCTTAGATTTATTGAATTGAATGGCCTGTAGTTATCTCCAAGTTAACATATTTAAAACAGAAACTCATTATATTCTTCCCCTCTACTGTTGAGGGCACCACTGCACTCTCTGTCAACAAGGTGCATGACCTCAGTATCATCCTTGACTCCTTGTTCACACTCACTCCACATAGCCATCTGTTGCCAATTCTAGTCTCCTCTACCTTCATAGCATCTCTTATATAAGTCCCTTTCTTTCTGCTAATGGAGCCATCATCTGTATCCAGGCTCTTATCTCATGCTTGGAATATTCCAATAGCTTTCTTGATATTCTCCTTGCCTTGTTTTTATCCCCATTCTATTCCATCTTCTACTTAGCTGCCAAAGTGATCTTTCCTAAAGCTTGTCTGACCATGTCACCCAGGCCCTTTCTGGTGGTTCCATATTACATCTAAGATCCAATATAAAATGCTTTATTTGACATTTAAAGCCCTTCCTAACCTGGCCCCTTCCAATCTTTCCAGTTTTCTTAAATTTGAATCACTTCAGTGTACTCTACAATATAGTGGCACCAGCCTTCTTAGAGTTACTTGTATATAACACTCCATCTATTGACTCCGTGCGTTTTGCCAGCTGTCCCCTGTGCATGGAAGGCTCTTCCTCCTCACCTCCATCTACTGATTCCTGTCTTCCTTCAGTACTCAGTTACAATTCCATCTTTGTGCAAAGATCACCTCACTCCATTTCTTGCATGTATGCTTAGCATAATAGTGCCTGCCACATCTTTTTTTTTTAATTTTTCCAGCTAACAAATATTTATTTTCTCTCCACATTGGAAAAGAAAAAAAAGAAAAGGTACAACTTTCCTAACAGATATGCATAGTCAAGCAAAATAAATTTGCATATTCAAAAATGTTTCTCTCATTCTGCAGATTTAGTACATTATCTACCTCTTCAGGAGGTAAGTCGCATTCTTTATCATCAGTACCCTGGAATCATGGTTGTTGCATTCATCAGAGTTATTACATCTTTTAAAACTGTTTTGTTTGCATGATACTGTTATTCTATAAATTCTGCTCCCCTCATTGCTTAGGAGATCTTTCAGAGTTCTCCTACCCACATACCTTTGCTTTACCTCTGAGATTATTTTCTATTTATTCTGTTGCTGTGTGTTTGGGTATCTTAGAGGTACATAATCTTTGGATGTTTTCTTTTCCATTAGAATGTGAACTCTTGAGGAATGGGATAATCTTTTATCTTTCTTTGTATCTCCAGCACTTTGTAGTGTCTGCATTTAGTAAGCCCTTAATTAATTCTTGTTGACTGACCAACTCTCATTTTATAGATGATGCAAATAAAGTATCAGAGATGCTTAATGACTGACCAGGTTCATAAAAACAGTAAATTAACAGAAGAGGGATTTGAAACCAGGTCCTCAGATTCTAAATCCAGTGATGTTTCCAGCATGCCACTTGGAAAACTTTGAGCTCACAGGTCTAAGAATACAATGAGACATAATGTACATGAAGTACATTTCAGCTATCTTGTTACCTTAGGGTACCTGAGAAGTGAAGCAGTTTGTCTCTAAGAACCCTAGTTCCATATCCCACTGCTAATAAGTGTCCCATCATTCTGCTAGTTAGAACAGTCTTGTACTGGTGGTGTCTTGTGCTACCCATCAGTCAACATCTCCCATCTTGTTAGCAGTTTATAGAGGTAATCTCCAACAGTAAAACACCCAGGGGAAAAAAATAACATAAAGAAAAAATTTTTAATCAAAGTGAATTTTTTGTACCTAGAACAGTTATATTCATGCATTTATTCATGTGCTCATTCAAAGAGAATGGGGACTACTCAAGGAAAAAGGACTTTCGTAGTATTTCTCCTGTCTTAGAAATTCTATCACTGAATATTTGAATAATTTTCCAGTTTTGTCTTGAAGCAACAAAAACTGAGGATATTTTAGCTCACTTCTATAATACGTAGGTATTACTAACATTTCCATAATAGTAGATGTTATTCCTTATGATTAAGATACACTTAACCAAACTCAATTCAAATTTCTTTCTTTCTCTCTTTTAGTTTAGTTTTGGCCTATTAGCTTTTTTAAAAAAAAAAACTTCCTGAAAGAGGAGGTTGGAGATGAGAATATAAAGGAGAAATAGAAGTATCCACGTAGTTACCCTCTCAGGGTTATAGTGAAGTTCAGATAAGGTAACATAGAACACTCTGCTAAAGTGCTATAAAATCAGTCTTGATTATTGGAAGCTCATCAGGTAATGCTTGCCCCCTACTACAAAATGGAACTAGGTATACATTTTCTTAGGAAAAAAAAATGCCCCCAATTGTATTTAAAAACAATTTAAACATTCAATTTTTAAAAAGTTTTGAGTTTCAAATTCTATCTTTCCCTTCTTCTCTTCCCCCATCCCTGGGATAGCAAGCAATCTGACATAGGTTATGCATGTGCAATCATGTAAAACATATTTCCACATTAGTCATTTTGTGTACTTTAAGATGCCTGGTATTCAATTTCAAGAAGAACAGCAAAAACAAATGTGATTGATGATATCCTATTTCCCTCCTAATTTTTAGTTTATTTGATTTTTTGGTAATACTTTTGAAATGAACACCATAAGATTGAAATCTGTTCCTTTTTTATCTCTACTGAATAGAATAGATAAAATGTTAGGGGAAAGCTTTAAAAATGCATGGAAATAGGGCCTTTTATATGTAAAAATGTACAGCTGTACTGATATTACAGCTGAGCAGTCTGACAAAAAACAGCAGGTAATGGAGGTGACTAGTGTGAAATATTGACAGCTCCATTACTTGATATGCCAAGAAAACAATGAATATGTTTTTGAAGCATATAATAGAACATTGTGACAGGCATTTTCAATATATAGTTTTTGAGAGTGTAAATGATAATAAAAGATTTATTTTTCTTTATTTTCTCCATCCTGCTTGCTACTTTCTGTTGTGTTGGTCACTGAAGTGGCTGGAGGCAGATAGTTACATATCATGTGTGCACAGATCTTCTGGTTTTGCTTTACTCATTCTGTATACATAGCTAAAGCTAACTAGTTTTAAAGATTTGTCCAATTCTGTGGGGTTATCTGCAATACTTAAAGTGATTACCAATTGAGAAAGCTCATGTGCCACCAATTACCTACTTTCATACTTGTGCCTTTGAGGGAGGAAAAAAATCAGCAAAAAGAAGGTTCTTTAGTTTACTTCCAGATTCAGTTAGTCAAATGCACTCAATTGGAAAGTACATGTTGAAGGGGGTGGATTCTATCAGCTCATCCAGGAAATCTGTAAAGATTAGGAGCCGTGTAGTTGAGTGTAAAGTGAATTAGAGGATTAACTCTGTGCATCATTTGTATAAATGTCATTGGTGGCTCGGAAGGTTTCAATCAACACCTGGAATGTTATTTTTGAAGTTCCAGACTCATACATTTTGTTGGCTGTGATGCAAGGTATACAAAAGAAAACAATTCACTATTTTAGCCATAGCTAGTTAAATGGAAAATTACATTAAAATTCAAACAGGTGGGCACATATCAAAAGCACATGCTTTTGAAAACCAAATGTTTAGGAAGTTGTACTAGTGACAGTTACGGCCAAACTTTTATATCCTTAACCCACTCCAAACTTCTAATCAACTGCATAGATTTCCAAGAACCTTCCATGGAAAATAGCTACGTGTCCTGTCTAAGATCACTTATGTCATTTGGTTGAGGTGGAATATTATGAGTAGCTTTTTCTTTATAGCAGCTGAATTACATGATATATCAGATGTGAGAGAGCCAGTGTAACTGGAAATCTTCTAATTATGTTCAACTTGGAAACCTAGTCACAATTAAACACAGATCACCAAACTCTAATCAAGCAGTATGAAAGGATTATACTATTGATATAAAAATCAACGTTAAGATTGCCAGTACTGGTTAGTAATTTAAGATGCTAATGTTTGAGAAGAGCATAGGAGTTGGAAGAGACCCCCCCCCTCTGAAAACCATCTGTTCTGATCACCCTCATTTTGAAAATGAGGAAACTAAAGCACTGAGAGTTAAGATTGGGCAACAAGTGTCAAGACTCAGAACCTTAACTCAGATCTTCAAACTGTAGCAGTCTTTCTGTATACTATACTAGCTCCTTAGAAAGTAAGTAGCATGTTTTTTATTCTTCTGCTGCCTGCACCGCAGTTGTTGGAAGTTTTCTTCCCTCGTTTTTTAATTGACATTATAACCTATTTCTTCCTATCCCTACTTACTTTCTCACCTTTTTAGGTGTATTGTAAACATTTCTCTAAATGTTAGGCCAAATAATAATGTAAATAGCCTTGAATTTCTTACCAAACTCTCTTGATGAAGAATATTCAGAAGTAACATATAATCTTACTTTACAAAATGGACTGAATTCTCAATGGGAGTGGGTGAGGAGGGAAGAAGGGAGAGAATCTGGAACTCAAAGTTTTAAAAACAAATGTTAAAAAATTGTTTCTACATGCAACCTGGAAATAAGATATACAGGCAATGGGGTATAGAAATCCATCTTGCCCTACAAGAAAGTGAGGGGTAAGGGGTAAGGGGGGTGTAGGGCGCTAGAAGAGAAGGCAGGCTGGGGGAAGGGGTAATCAGTATGCCTGCCATCTCAGAGTGAGGGGTAGGGGAGAGATGGGGAGGAAATGTGGAACTCAAGAGTCCTGTGGAAATGTATGCTGAAACCTAAGAATAAATAAATACTAAAAAAGAAAAAAAGAAAAAAAAGAAAATGAACTGGAATAAAATTTTTAAATTTTTTCTGCAAGAAACAAGGGGTATTGCTCTTAACATTTGTCATTTAGTAGTCTTTCTCTAATATTTAGAGTTGATAGATTATTTTAATCCTGATATTTTCAACAGCTAAATGGTACAACATATTAAAGTGCAGGTCAAGTAGGCCTGAGCTCATATATGGCTTCAGACACTAGCTTTGTCACTTAATCTCTGTCTGCCTCAGTTTCTTCCTCTATAAAATGGGGATAATAGCAGCACCTTCTTCCCAGGGTTGTGAGAATCAAATGAGATAGTCATTGTAAAGCACTTGGCATACCACCTGGCACATGGTGAGTCCTGTCTAAATGCCAGTTGTTAGTAGTGATGGTGGTGGTGGCCCTGCTGGTAAGAGCATGTTGGTAATCTTCAAAGGCCCCTATTTTTCCAGTTATTTTCACTTCTGTCCTACGTCTCCAACTACCTAATACGCCTCTCAGAGTGGATATTCTGTTGGTATCTTTAACTCAACATTCCCCAAACTAAACTCATTATCTTTTCCCCAAGACCGTCCCCCACCCCCAACTTCGCTGTTCCTATTAAGGGCTCTGCCACACTCTGTTCTCCTCAGCTACCTCTCACTTGCTGCATCCAGTCTTTGGCCAGGACCTGTCATCTGTACCTTTGTGGCAGTGGGTGGAGCACTGGCATTGGAACCAGGAAAACTTATCTGCACGAGTTCAAATCAAGTCACATAATCCATTTGCCTCAGTTTCTCATTTGTAAAATGAGGTGGAGAAGGAAATGACAAATCACCCCAGTATCTTTCTCAAGAAAACCCCAAAATGGCATCATGAAGAGCCCAACGCCAGTGAAACAGCCCAGCAACAGTGTCTCTGTTTTGCTACTATCACTGCCCTGGTGCAAGCTCCCACCTCCACACTCCTGCACGGCTTCAGCAGCACACTGATCACTCATTGCTCTGCCTGACGCAAAGATCTCCCACCATAGCCTGTCCTCTGCTCAGCTGCTAAAGAAATTTTTCTCTAAAGCATAGGGCTGCCATGGCATTTCTTCTCTCTCTACTCATTAAACTTCAGTGCTTTCTTATCACATATAGGATCAGATAAAATCCTATGATATCCAAAGTCCTTAAAAACTTAGCCTCTCCTCCATTTTTCAGTCTTCTTACACCTTACAATGCAAACCCTACCCCATCCCCTGTACTC
>CM053598.1:186688709-186727274 GCA_028646575.1 Pseudocheirus occidentalis
TCTCTCTCTCTCTCTCTCTCTCTCTCTCTCTCTCTCTCTCTCTCTCTCTCTCTCTCTCTAATATTTTATTTTATTTTTTTGCTTTTTGGGGGGAGGCAGGGCATTTGGGGCTAAGTGACTTGCCCAAGATCACACAGCTAGTACCTGTCAAGTGCCTGAGGTTGGATTTGAACTCAGGTCCTCCTGACTTCAGGGCCAGTGCTCCATTCACTGTACCACTAGCTGCCCTTCTCAGTCTCTCTTATTCTAGTTGCTTCCCTTTGTTGATTATTTCTAACTTATCTTGTAAGAATGTCTTCTCAGAAGGATTTAATTATGACAAGTAAATAGTAATGTTTAGTTCATTTAAAGTTTCTGAAAAATACAGTTTAATTATGGTATGTTATTTCTGCCCAAATAATTTTTATGCATCTTCTAAACAAATCCTTGAAAATAATAATTTTATGTTTGAAAAATAAGGGGAATAAATCTCGATGTCTAATTTTCCTACCTATTCTACCTATAGTAAAGATGAAAAAATTGTGAGAACCTATTCTTCTGTATCGTTTTCTCCATTAATAAGGCTAAATTAACAAGGTAGCATCCTAAGTTTTTGTTGTTCATTCTTTTCAGACACGTCTGACTCGTCATGACCCCATTTGGGGTTTTCTTGGCAAAGATACTGGAGAGGTTTGCCATTTCCTTCTCCATCTCATTTAACAGATGAGGAAGCTGAGGCAAATGGGATAAAATGACTTAGAACACGGAGCTCGTGTCTGTGGTCATATTTGAACTCAGATCTTCTGGACTCCAAGCCCAGCAATCTGTCCACTGCACCACCAAGCAGCCACATCCCAAGGATGAGGGGTCAGAAGAGAACTGACCTTCAAATCAAAGATTTGAGGGTTTGAATGTAGACTCTGCTCCTTTAGGCCTCACTTTCCTCATCTGTAAAATGACGGGGTTGGACTAAATCAGAGCTCTTAACCTTTTTTGTCTCATGGACCCTTTAACAATCTGGTAAAACTTATGGTCTCTTCAGAGTTGTGTTCTTTAAATACAGAAAACAAACTAGGATAGTAAAAGAAACAAATTATATCAAAATAGGTTGGGTTTTTAAAAAATTACTTTTATTTATTTTTAGTTTACATCATTCATTTCCACGAGGTTGTGAGTTACAAATTTTCTTCCAGTCTTTCTCCTACCCACCACCCCAAAGCAGCCGTCCCACTATATGCCCCTCCCCCAGTCTGCTCTCTCCTGTATCCTCCCACATCACCCCTCTGACTTTCTAGTAGGACAGGATGGATCTCCCTACTCCAGTGCCTGTATATCTTAATTCCCAATTACATGTAAATAATCATAATTATATATATTATACACGCACATTTTTTTAAACATTTCATTATAGAATTTTAAATTCTAGATTCTTTCCCTTCCTCCCTTGTCTCCCACTCCCACTGGAAGGACAAGCAATTCAATACAGGCTGTACATGTGTAGTTCTGCAGAACATCTGCACAATGGACATATTGTGGAAGACTGACTGTATTTCCATCCTTCCTATCCTCCCCCCCTCCCACCCCCTGCTTGTTCTATTCTCTACTTTGTCCCTGTCCCTTTACAGAAGTGTGTGCTTCTAACAACCATCCCCTCCATCATCCCCAATCTCATCCCCTTCCCCCGAACTCCCCTGTAGGCCAAGATACCCAATTTAGAGTGTGTCATTCCTTCCCTAAGCCAGCTTCAATAAGAGTAAGGTTGACTCATTCCCTTTTGCCTCCTTGTTCTTCCCCTCCATTGTAACAGTTATCTCTTGCCTCTTCTGTATTAGATGATTAACCCCATTCTGTCTTCCTGTCTCCTCTCATTCTATTCTTTTCCCACCTCTCAATTTCACCTTTTAAAATATCATCCCTTCCTATTAAATTGATCCTGTGCCCTCTATGTACACATATACACACACTCACATATGTATTCATACACACACATATATATACCCTCCTGTATAGACATATGTGTATGTATACATATATATACATTCTTATTCCCTTCACCTATCCACATACTGAGAAAAGTTTCATAAGTTACAATTTTATCATTTTTCCACATTGGCATGTAAATAGTTCAGCTTTGATAAGTTCCTTATGATTTCTCTGTTTACCTTCTCATGCTTCTTATATTTGAATGTCAAATTTTCTATTCAGTTCTGGTTTTTTCAGCAAGAATGCTTGAAAGTCCTCCACCTTATTGAATGACCATATTTTCCCCTGAAACGTTATACTCAATTTTGCTGGGTAGGTGAATCTCAGTTTTAATCCTAGCTCCCTTGATCTCTGAAATATCATATTCCAGGCCCTTCGATCCCTTCATGTAGAAGCTGCTAGATCCTGGGTTGTCCTGATTGTGGTTGCACAGTATTCAAATTGTTTCTTCTTGGCAGCTTGTAGTATTTTCTCCTTGATCTGGGAACTACAAAACCTGGCTATAACATTTCTAGGAGTTTTCTTTTGGGGATCTTTTTCAAGAGGTGATAGGTGAATTCTTTCAAGTTCTATTTTGCCTTCTGGTACTAAAATATCAAGGCAATTTTCCTTGAGAATTTCTTGAAGGATGATTTCGATGATTTCTAGGTTCTTTTTCTGGTTATGGCTTTCATGTAGTCCAATAATTTTTAAATTGTCTCTCCAGGATCTATTTTCAGGTCAGTGGTTTCTTCAATGAGATATTTCACATTGCCTTCTATTTTTTCATTTGTTTGGATCTGTTTAATAGTATCTTGATTTCTCATAAAGTCATTTGCTTCCATTTGCTCCACTCTAATTCTGAAGGAATTATTCTCCTCAGTGAGCTTTTGAGATTCTTTTTCCATCTGGAAAATTTGACATTTTTAAGGCATAAAGCCTCATTGGCTTTTTGGGCCTCTTTTACCATTTGAGTTAATCTTTTTTTTTAAGGTCTTACTTTCTTCATTTAGGTTGTTGACTCTCTTTTCATGATTTCCTCGCATGATTCTCATTTCTCTTCCCGATTTTTCTTCCACTTCTCTTATTTGGTTCTCAAAATCCTTCTTACAGTCCTCTATGGCCTGTAACAGTTTACATTTTTCTTGGAAGCTTTTGGTGCAGGAGTTCTGATGGTGTTGTCTTCCTCTCATTCCATGCTTTGATTCTTTTTGTCCACAAAAAAAGGAATCTAAAGTTGGATTGCTGAGCTTGGTTTGCTTCTTTTGCCTGCTAATGTTGCCAGTCAGTTAACTTGATTTTTAAGCCACAGTAGATCTCTGCTTCCAGGTGGAAGAGCTTTGTCCCAAATAGCTGGGGTTTTTGCAGCTGCTGGAACTATTAGGAGGCCGCCATCTCTGCAGACCCCACCAGCTTCAGCTCACTGGTCACACATCTCAGAACCACCACCCAAGACCACAATCCCAATCCAGGCAGGTTAAGGCAAGAGCACTTAGCTCCTGAATAATCTCTTGGCCCACCTGCAATCTGCAGGCTGGGAGACCTCTGAAGCGGCCACGTGGAGGTGACTGCAGGGCCATGGTTTCTTCTGCTTTCTCACCCTGTGGACTGGCAGCCAGACCTACTTCTCCCACAAATTTAGCCGAGTTCCATTGACCTTTCACTTAGTCCTTGTTCCTTATGGCTTGATAATTCTGGAAAATGCCACAGCAGCTGGTGATCCACTCTCCTGAATGCTCCATCTGGGCTTGTCCTGGCCTCTCTGGGGCCAGGTGGTGGTTTCAGGCCCAGCTGGCTTTGGCTCCCAGCACTCTGTGATGAGCCCTTCCTGTCTGCCTGGGCTGCCTTCAGTGGGAGATAATGTTTTTCTGTAATTTTGTGGGTTCTGGAGCTCTAAAATTTGTTTAGAGTCATTTTATAGGTATTTGAGGTGGTTATGGGGGAAGCTGCAGAGTTTTCCTGCTTCTACACTTCCATCTTCTAGTGAACTTGGGTTTGTTTTTTTAAAATCACAGACTCCAGGACCTTTGGATGAGATGTTTTCTAAGGATCTATACTTTTTAAAAGATTCCATGCATATTCCATTGAGCTAGTAGATTGGAACAGAGAAATGCTGGTTCTTTTTGGCTTAATATGATCTGCCTTTTGGATAAGATTTAGATTAGAGTTGAGTGGGTTCCTTTATTCTTGAGGACCCAATTATACTTCAGGAAGACTGAGGAGTATTTTTTTTTGTCTTTTTGGAGGGAGAAGTCAGGGCAGTTGGGGTTAAGTGACTTGTCCAAGGTCACACAGCTAGTAAGTGCTAAGTGTCTGAGGCTGGATTTGAACCCAGGTCCTCCTGACTCCAGGGCCAGTGCTCTATTCACAGGGCCACTTAGCTGCCCCAAGACTGAGTAATGTTTAATGGAAAATTAATTTTGGATTTTGTTGGTTTCCCACAGACTTTACTTAGCTATGATATTTGACTCCATTTCCTGTATAAGATTTTCTTTTTCTTTATATTGTATTGTTGTTGCTTATTGGTAATAGCAGGAGGGAACAGCAAACATGAATGTGGCAAGATCAGGTTGAATCATTCTGCAGCAGGGATTATTTCTTGGGATGCAACAAAAATGAGAAGTAGATTGTAAATTTTGAAATAGCTTCAGCTCTACCTCATCATTATTGCTATCCCATACCTGAAGAGCTTGGCTTGCTATTATCATTTTTTTTTTTGATAAATCACTGGGATTTTGTATTGTTTATGCTGATGTAACTCCTGGGTAGATAAGGTGTTTCTCTTACTGAAACTAAATTACATCTTATATTTGGCTAACTCCTTATAGTGTTGTTGAGCAAGTAAAACAATATGTGTGGAAACATTTTATATTTGGTAAAGTGCTTTAGCAATGGAAGATTGTCTTTGAATGAAATGGTTGCCAATTCATATTTATGAGAGACTTGCTTCTTTTTCAGGAAAGTGTTTGCATTTTTAATCTTTGCAAAATGACAATTGAACTGAATCTCATATAGTTAAACTTTTCTGGTTCTATATGTGTTTTCCTCTAAAGCCTAAGGCAGCGGTTCTAGCCTGTGGGTTATGTTCAATTTGTAACAATGGAAATACACCCTGCATATCAGATATTTACATTATGATTCATAACAGTAGCAAAATTACACTTATGAAGTAACAACAAAAATAATTTTATGGTTGGGGGTCACTACAACATGAGCAACTGTATTAAAGAGTCGTGGCATTAGGAAGGTTGAGAACCACTGGACTCAAGTATTTCCCTCAATAGAATTCATATTTTTCATAAATTTTTATTTGAGTTCAGGTTTATTAAATACTATAATTGACCACCCCATACTTGCTCTTATAAACATTGTCCAAATAGAACATTGCTCATATTGAATTTTCACCTTGCCATGTGGCTGTTTGTATTTCTTCTGTTTTCATCATCTGTTTGTCTTTTCACCCCATCCAGTATGATGATGCTTCCTAAGCCTCTTAATTTTGATATTGTCTGAACTTGTCTTAAACTTTGATAAAAACATAAGGCGAGAACTTTGGCTCCTTTTGGGGGAAATAATGAGGCTTCAGGAAAGAGTGAATCATTACTGCTAAAGACAATATCCAAAATATGTGGTATAACCTTTATTGCAATTAAGGAATCAGACTGACTAGACTAAGCAGTTCATTCATGTTGAAGAGGAGTCGTTAAAATGACTCTTGTAATATTATGCTTTGGTGAGGTGGTGGGAAAACAGTCTTCAGAAGCAAGACAAGTATTTTGCTATTTCTAGGTAATTAAGGTAACTCACCTAAATATTCTTTGAGCTACACAAAATGACTGAGAGAGAAATTCAGAAAAGAAACGGCATATTGTAGATGAAACTCTTTAGTTAGGAGATGATTGCAGACTTTTCTGCTTAGCATTGCCCCCTGACATTTATTCTCACTTGTGTGAAGAAAGACCTTGAGTTTTAATCTACTTTGGAAAAGTATTTCCTTACCACTCCCTACTTGTTACATCTATTTTTTTTTTAATGTCAGAAAACTTCCCTGTACTTTTTAGGAGTGAGTCCATATGGGACAAATCTGTCTCATCTCATAAACTGTATATAGGAGTTACTATGTTAAGAGGCAAGTTCTATTATGAGAGCCATGGGGTGAAATGTTCAAGGAGTATTCCCTTGTAAAGGAAGCTGATCTTGTATAAGGAAAACCTTTGGCATAAGACTGGTTTACTGTCATGGTGGAATCCAAGTTCTATTGCTCAATTGTCTTCTGTTCTCAAGCTGTAAAAGAAGAAGGTGTCTGGATTTTTCCATAGAATGAAACACTAAGATGTACTTTTTGTATGCCTCCGACTGACTAAACAGTAATGAAATCTGGACTCAATATTTTCTCCTTTCTGATTTGCCAGTAGATGTTCAAAGTTGAGAATAGTAAGAGACCCAAGGGGAAAAATACCTACTATGTGCCATACAGTATACATATTATGTATGACTTCCATTTACTTTGTAGACTCTAGCCTGCAAATTGTTCAGGGTCAGCTTGGGAAAATCTCTTGCAAATTTGGCCAGTTATATTCTGCTTAAAATAGTGAGTCAGGAACTCAGGAAACTTTCAGAAGGGTCCTGTGAAAGATGCTGCAAAATAGTATATTGCTTCTGTAGGAGATTAGCCTCTTTTTTATTTTAGAGGTATGGCATGTTGTCAGGTATCCCTGCCTCCCCTGCCTTTTTGAAATATTTAAAAGGATGGCGATTTGTGTCTCAGCCTACGAATGTTCCTGGTATTCTAGCAAAATATGTTTTATATCTTTTGTTTGTAAATTGCTAGTGTATTAAGTACATATGTAATCATGCATATAAAGACATATGATACACATACTCTTTTGGGGGGGGAATATTACTCTTTATTGAGGGAACAACTGTATTAAGAAATTCTGAATTTAAATATTAGTGTACTTGAACCTTCTTAGCCAAGTAGTTCATTTCTTTTCTGAGCTGGTTGGTGTTCATTTTTGTGACTGACCTAGCACTACTCTTTTTTTCCCATGGGATTGCTATTAACCTTCCCTCCCCCTTCCTGGAACCCAGGGTAATAATGCCAGATTATAGATGTATTTGCTTCAAGAAATTGGGCTACTTTATGTGGTATATCACTTGTAAGTCTTTTTTTGGTTGTTTGTTTTGCAGGGGGGAAGGCAGGGCAATTGGGGTTAAGTGACTTGCCCAAGGTCACACGGCTAGTGTGTCAAGTGTCTGGGAGCTGGATTTGAACACAAATCCTTCTGATTCCAGGGCCGGTGCTCTATTCACTGAGCCACCTAGCCACCCCCACTTGTAAGTCTTTTAAAAGGTGAAGGGCTAGGGGGAATAAAGGAAGAGAATAAAGAAAGGACATTTGAAAAATATATTCCACATGCCACCTTACTCAATTCACCATGTCTTAATCCAAATATAAATATTTCTCTTCATTCTCTTTCGTGGTTACTTATAGTTAATCATTGTTCTATGTCATCTCATATAAATTTCTCCAGCTTCATGTATTTTAGAAGGAAAATCAGGAATAAAGGTTTTTCCCAGAAAAATCATTCACCCACACCCCTCTGTTTTTAAAAGAACACCCAAATGCCTGTAACTGAAGGAGACAGAGGTGAGGGTGAGGACATCTATTCAGTCCCTTTGGAAGACTCCTTCTGTCTCATTTCCTCCCCTCCCCTTCCTTGTCACTCTCCCCTTCTTAAAGAAAACTATTTATTAGAAATGTCACTAAAAGGAATTGGCTAAGAAAAAGAAAAACTTTTATATCTTGATTGCTTAAGGAGAGAAACAGTAGGCTAATTTTGTTTCTTAATGCCCTGTAACTCTATGTGTACTGTCTTTTTAGTAAATAATAGTGAAAATCTCAAAACTTATTAAATAATGCTGCCAGATGCTAGATAATTCTCATGAAGCTTCTCCCAACCCCAACTTATAGGTGTAAAAAAAATTTTTTTCATTAACGAAGAGCTAGGAATTAAGTAAACAGGGCATTTTCATTCTCTCCTAGTTTTGTTTTTACTCTTTTTCTCTTTTAAATCAACAAATCGGGGCGGCTAGGTGGCTCAGTGAATAGAGCACCGGTCCTGGAGTCAGGAGTACCTGAGTTCAAATCCGACCTCAGACACTTAACACAAAAAAACTAGCTGTGTGACCTTGGGCAAATCACTTAACCCCAATTGCCCTACCCCCCCAAAAAAGCAAAAAATAAATAAATAAACAAAATCAATGTTACCCAGAATGTTATGGCAAGAAGACTTGCTTTAAAGGGAACAATTGGCATCTTTATTTTGTAGATTGGCAGAAAATCATACAGAAATGTTTTAAGACAATTCATATTTAAATGTATTCTATAAGAAATATAAGAAAATAGAAATAACCTTTTTTTTTTCTAGCAAGAAATTATGTCCATTGCCTGAAAGGGACTTTGCAATGAGATCATTTATTGGCATACGTTTACTAGAAGAGGGATTTTTATATATTGGATTCTCCAGTGCAAATAAATTTCTGTTTAAACAACTTTGCTAAAATTTTAAATTTGCATTAATAGTTTGTCTTTTTAGGAGATCATGTAATAAGAGCCTGGGAAGAGCTTATCTAATTGTGGGTTGAGCATAGGTTCTTTGAAACAGGAGCTATGCATTCAAAATGTTTTTCATTTCTTTTGGAAGAGATGAGTGCCTTCTTAAAGAAAGAAAGGCCTATTAAGAAGTTGTTGCTGTAGTCCAAGTGAGAGGTGTGAAGTGCTAGCTGTATGAGTGATGAGAATGCAACAGAGATGAATGGAGGTAGAATCATTGGTTATGGAAGGTGAAGGGAAGACTGAAGATTGAAAGATGACTTCTAGTTGATGAAATTTGGGTGATAACCCTTGGCAGAAATACAGACATTATGACGAACGATGGGATCCTAATAAAGCTGTCCTCAGCCCCAATATTCTAACTTCATTATAGGCCTGGCCCTACTGAACAGCAGGAACACTGCACCTACGTAGCCCCCCCACCCCTAGTGCCCTAACTTCTTCGTACGTGCCTCACTGCTCACAGGAACAACAGGTGTGTCCGTGTGATGGGAACCCAACTACTGCCTCTACCTGGTCACTGCCCCCAGACCCATTCCCACAGAAACAGGTGTGTTCTTGCATTTAATCACAATCACATCATCCATCTAGCCCAAGACAGGACCACAGTACCTAACTATCGGTCTTAGGACCACAGGAGCGAGGCAATTGTAGGGCAGAATGACCAGAATGTTTTAACCACTGAACCATAGATGGGACCCCCTCCTCCATGACCTAATCCCTTAAGAAACTCCTCCTGCCTTTTTAATATTGATGATATTCCTCTATTCTATGTAAATTTCTGTTGTGTAATTGCATCTTTGCCCTATAAAAATCCCTTTTGTTTTCTCTGAAGTTGCTGGTTCCTCTTGGAACTTCATGAGAGGTGTCAATCTCAATAAATGCCTATACTTGGATTAGACATGGTCTGACTCTGAATTCTTTGGTTTGTTTCACCACAACATATCATGAAACCCCAACAGTTTTTGGGTGGGCAAAGCCCCCCCCCACCTCAACAGTTTTTGGCATCGCTGGGTTTAAACCACAACAGAAGGAAAGATGCTGAGTTCTCATGCATTTGAAACACCTGTATGACATCTAGGTAGAGATGTCCAGGAGACAATTGGAGATATGGGTCTAAAACTGAGGAAAAGGATGAAGGTCTTTTTGGATTTGGGAGTTATCTGTATAAAAATGATACTTGAGCCCAGGAGAGTTGATGAGAGAGCAACATTTGTTCTTAGTGCTATGCCAGATGTGATATAAAATGAGTCAATAGATATGAATCTTTATCTAGAAATTAACAAAGAGAAAGATCATTAATGCAGAGATTAATCCATAAGCAGATGCCATGTTAGGGCACTGAGGATACGAACACAGTCTCTGTCGTCAGGGAGTTTACATTCTACAGGGAAAGACAATAAATGCAAGGTAAAATGGGGTGGGGTAAGGGGGCCACATGCAGTTCTGGGGATTAGGAAAGACTTCATTTAGGTGTCACTTGAACAAAGTTTTGAAGGAAACAACATATTCCAGGGGCATTCTAAGCACGTAGATCAGCCAGTGCAAGACTTGGAGAGAGGCTCTCTGGATTCTAGAGTGCAGAGAGGGAAGTAATTTATAGTAGAGATACGTTTGGGCAGGGTTGTGAGGGACTTTTAAAAACTAAACAGAGGAGCTTATATTTGACGCTAGAGGCAAGGCATTTGGGTTTGAGTAGGGGAAGGACATGGTCAGATCTGTTCTTTAAGAAAGTTTGGTTCTGTGAGTAGAGAGAAAGGGAGAGATATTAGAGACTTTGTGAAAATAAAAACAAACACTTGGCAACTGACAAGATAGGAAGGGGTGAAGGAGAATGGATAGTCAAGGAATAATGCCAAGGTTGTGAGATTGGGTAACTTAAAAGGATGGTGGTGCCATCTGAAAACACTGAGAAGGGAGAGGAAGATAACGAGTTCAGTGCTGGGACGTGATTCAAAGAGTCTTGGTTTCAAATATCTAAGTAGAAACTAGAGCTGGACATGTAGGTTTAGGAGGCAGCTGTGGAAGTCAAGTCAGCAAGCACGTATTGTGGCCTAGGCACTGTGCTAAGTGCTGGGAATACTAAGAAGCTAAAAAGACAAGTTTATATTCTAATGGAAAAAGACAAAACATAAAAGGAAGTTTAAAGGGAGGGGGATGTACCTGAGCATAGAAATTATAAGTAAACTCTAGAACAGCAGTTCTCAACCTGTGAGTCATGACCCTTTCACAGAGGTCGCCTAAGACCATCAGAAAACATATTCCCCATGGTCTTAGGAACCGAGACACTGCTCCTCTATTCGTCTCCAGGTGGGTCCGCCCACATGCAGACATACCCACATACGAGTATTAAAGGGTTGCTGCATTTGGAAGGTTGAGAACCACTGCCCTAGAAGCTGATAGGTCACTAGGTGAGAGAGTATAAATGGCTCAGGACAGAGCCTTGGGAAATACCCACAGAGGACATGATACCAAAGAAGAACCAGTATAGGAGGCTAAACAGGAGTGGTCAGATAGGTAGAAGAGAGAACCAAGAAGTAGCACAGTTCTACGAAATGCCAGAGAGCTCGAAGTATCCAGGAGGAAAAGTGTGGCCGTATGTCACATGCTGCTGAATAGTAGGATCAGAACTTCTAAAAGACCAGTAGATTTAGCAATTAAGATGGCTCATTGGTGACTGTAGAAAGAGCAGATTCCGTTGAATAATGAAGTTGGAAGACAAATTACAAAGGATTTAGAAGAGGAGGTTGGAGGCAATGAGTATAGACAACTTTTTCTAGGGATTTAACGATGAAAGGGAGGACCAAGAGGGATGATAGGATCCCGTCAGGATTTTCTTCTGGGTAGGGGAAATTTGGGCATGTTTGTAAGCAACAGAAACAAACTAGTTGACGGGGAAATATGGAAAATTAGAGAGAAAAGATGATTATGGTAGCAGTCTGCTGGAGAAGATACAGAGCCATATTAATGTTGTCACACAACATTATGTCAATGTCACACAGAGCATTTGCTGTATGTCACAGATAATAGAATGTTTTTTTGTTTTGAAAAATGAAAATGAATCGGGTTGATTATTATTAATAGAGGAAATCCCATCATTATGAGTTTTTCAGTTAATCAGAAGAACTCAGATTAGCACACTATCCTCCTAGTTTTACTCTCCTTCAGAAGTTCTCTTCATTCTTGAGTCAGGCATTCAGTCTGTAAACATTTGGGGGGGGGGTCTTTTTGGTGGTGGGAAGGCAGGGCAGTTGGGGTTAACTGATTTGCCCAAGGTCACATGGCTAACGTGTTAAGTGTCTGAGGTCGGATTTGAACTCAGGTCCTCCTGACTCCATGACCATTGGTCTGCTCACTGTATCACCTAGCCGCCCCTAGTAAACATTTTTTTTAAACACGTACTATGTACTAGGAACTGTGCTAAGGGCCTGTGTGCTCAAAAACCACATCATTCCTAGACGATCAACTGAATTATGCTCAGTCCACAAATACCATAGTGATAACATCTGCATGTGCTACCAAGTTTGCAAAGAGCTTTTACATCCATCATCTGGCTCATTTAGACCTCACAACAACCACATGAGGTAGGTGTTGCAGGTATGGCTATTTCCCTTTTACACATGAGAAGAAAAGGTTTAGAAAGGCAGGCAGAGTAGTATGTTCATGGGCACAAAGCTAGGAAGTAGCAGAGGCAGGATTGAAACCCAATTCTCCTGATTCCCAAGTCCGGCATTCTGTCTACTGAGTCACACTGGTCAACTGGTTCTGAATCAAGTCCAAAGGACTTGATTATTTATTTTGCATATTTTTCAAAGACTACTTTAAGGGATAGTGTTTGACCTGTTGATGATTTTGTTTGTGTATGTTTTTCCTCAATGTTTTCCAGGCAAAGAATGTGTGCAACAGCTAGCTGAAAACACTAGGTACTTCAGAAGGCGATTGAAGGAGATGGGCTTCATCATCTATGGAAACGAAGATTCCCCTGTGGTGCCTTTGATGGTGTACATGCCAGCTAAAATTGGGTAAATCATAGAGAAAGCAGCCTATTGAAAAGGTCCTCTCTGAACTTCAAGCAGCTAGTGTGAGAATATGTGTTACTTTCTGGGGCATATGCTGTTGGGGAAATTTTTTAGCTTCTTTATTAATATAAGTAAAATAGCCTCTACTTCCTGAAGATTTTACAAATTCAGTAGATTCAGAGTTAGTAATTTATTAATTCAGAAAGCAACTATTTGTGGCTTTATGTATTTATAGAACTGCAGGAGCTGCTTTGGTGTTGGGATGTTTGGGGAAGCACTATGGTATAGTAGAAAGAACCCAGAACTTGAAATAAGATATAGATGTAAATCTCACTTCTACCATTTGCTAGCCATGGACAGCATGGCCAGTATTTTACTTCTCTGAACTTCAGTTGACTCCTCTTTAGAGTGAGGACCATAATATTCATGCTGCCTATCTCACAGGCTTGTTGCAGAAACACTTTACAAATCTGTGCGGCTGGCAGGTGCAAGTTCCAGAATTACCAGTGTAATAAGTAATGTTTTTAAGTGCACTTAGCATACATGCCCCAGGCTTATAAGGAGCCTGAGTCATCTAGCCGAGCTGCCTGTCTTCAGATAGGACTACATCTAAACTATTCCAAAAAGATACATGAAATTATGTAAATTATAACTTATATACATTTATTTACAAAGAGAGAAAAACAATGAAGCTCTAGAATGAAATAAATAGATTGGTGTAGGGGAATAGGTTGAGCAAAGTAAAATGTTTTTGCCTGAGTATAGTAGTGAGACGTTGCTTGCTATATTTTACTCCTGTTATAGAGTATTGACACTGCAAATGCTAGAGAGCAGTTGGCTGGATAAGGTCTGGGGAAAACTCTTGACGAGTGCTGCTGTTAAAGAATAAATGTTTTTCATTTTAAAGAAGTTTGAACAACTTGAAAAGAAAGTTGTTTGTTTTTGAGCTGTGCTCCATCAACATGAACAGAAAGAAAAAGGACAACTTAATTAAGCAAATACCAAAGTCTCCATGGGTGTTGGATCCAGTGTTCTATGTAGACAAAATGGAGATGTGGAATCAGTAGCCTATACCAGAGACTTGCCATGTTGCTACCACAACACTCCAGAGTTCAGGCAGAACCAGATTAAAATTTAGCTGGGAATTCATTAGCAAAATAAATTAAAATTGCAATATAACTTAGATAATACCTGGTGCTGTGAGCTAATATGCACTCACAGGGATCCTTATGTACAGTTTTGCAGTTCTGTTTCTATTTGATTTTGACACCACTGGCCTCTTAGTACCAGCTTGGCTTGAGCTGGAAGGGAGATTAGACAGAACTGTGTGATCTTTTAAAGCTGGATGATGAACTGACCCTGCAAACAAAAGGAAGAGCTTAATTTCAAAGGCAGTCTTGGTCTCAAGCTAATCAAAGAAGTTCAGAGTCTGGAATTATTTTCACTTCTAGGGGCTAAGCCAGTTGGCCAAAAACTCAAGTTTGACAGCTCAAAAACAACCATGTTAGAGCTGATTCTCTTCTTCTGGGCAATAATTTGATCACCTGCTCTGTGTGAAATCTGCCGGCCATTTTATTCCAAGGTCCATGGTTTAGACTTGGACTCATTTAAGCTCTGTGGGTCACTGTAGTATATCGGAAAGATATAGGTTATGTTACAAATCCATTTAAACCAGCCCTGCCAGAAAATCTCTGTCTCTGCCAAATATAATCTTTCAACTTTGTGAGTGAAATCATTTGGGGGCAAGACCACCTTAAGGAATGAACAAAAGAAGCCTTTGTATCCTGTCAATTCTACAACTGAAAGAAGGCAATGGGTGATTCAAAATAATCTCTAGTGCACAGTTCAGTTCAGCAAGAGCCTTATTCTTTTTTTTTTCTTCCTGACTTTCTTCCTTGTTTTCTCCCCTTTTAGTGCATTTGGACGGGAGATGCTGAAGCGGAACATCGGTGTGGTTGTAGTGGGATTTCCTGCTACCCCAATTATTGAATCTCGAGCTAGGTTTTGCTTGTCAGCAGCACATACCAAAGAAATGCTTGATACTGTAAGTCTCCTAGTCTTGGGCATGTTTACAACAATGATAATTATGTTTTAGATATAATGGAATTATTTGTAAAATTAACCCTGATTCATTCATTCTTTGTACTTCAATTTGAGCAGCGTCCAACACTATCTGTGGTGATACACAGCTTTTTACATTTCCGTCCTAATGCCTTTTAATGCCTTCTTCCTTAGATCAGACAAGCAGGACAGTATTCAGACACCTGAAGTACACGTCCCCTTGTTCTCATAAAGGATCCAAAGATGACGTAATTTTGAGTCTCCTGCTCTGGTCATCCTCATCTTAATGCATCCCCTTATTTGAACATGAAATGATGTATGCCATGGTAGGCCACTAGTTTAGTTGGAGAGATGAGACTTCAACACTAATACCCTGACTCCAACTCCTAGGTCCTTTCTTATATACAATATTGAATACTTCCTATAATTAACTGCAGTTCCATTAATCCTAAAGAGCATTTGAGAAACAGAAAATGTCTAATGTTGCAACCACTTATTTTATATTTTAAAATTTCCAAGTTCTTAGGGCTTTTTAAAGATCTCTTTTTTTCAGCAAAGCAAAATGACTAGAATTTTTTAAAATGTGCTTTTTGTTTAAGTTCTTACATTTGGTAGCTACCTTATTTAATTTGAGTTCAGCTCGGTGATCCTGTGTTCCAGTTTCTGTGGTCTCTTCAATCCAATTTCTGAACCCTGCCTTGGGAATGCTATAGCCTCTCATTCTGTAAAGACATAAAGTGAGGGAAAATCATGTAGCTCATATAGATTGTATGCCTCATACTAGATTGTAAGTAAGTCAGTTGCATTTGATTTTCTGGTCTGCCCTTGTGCTTTTCTTTTCAGCAGAGATTATGAGAGTGCATTGCGCACCTCTGATACCACTGTGGCTATAGTAAAAAAAATATTGACCAGCTCCAGGAAATCATTTAGACTTGTCCAGTATAACTATCCAGTTTCTGATGCAGTCATGGAAATTGTATAAGGTGAACTAGTGAAGTAATTGAGAGAAATTAGTCTTTCCATAAATTTTCTCATATCTGGGAATGTTCAATTTAACCTTTTAATTTTAACTTTATGATACATTTTCCAACTACATTTGAAATGTTTGCATCTCATGGCCTTTGGTAGAAATAAGCTCTTCTTATGAGTAAGCCTATTATGAAATAAAAATAAAATTCAGATTATATGCTCTGTGAACAATGATTTTTTCCAACAAAGCTGCATAAGTTAGATTTGTTTTAAGGGATGAAATTTCCTTGACTTTCATAGCCCGTGTATTTATATTTCAAGGATGTTGTTAAAGAACAAACTAGGGTGGGACTCTAATAGTTCATTTACTTCTAATCCATGGGAAATTCTTTGTCCGTTGTTGAGATGGTATAAGGAGAATGTAATTATTTGGTGATTTCCCTGAAGTAAGAATTACCTAAAAAGTACTTGAAATCATTGTTCTTAAATGAGCTTGGCCTCCTCTAACTCAGTGCAAATATTCTAAAATAAAAGAATAAAAGGAAGAGCAGGGGGACCAGCCCAGTGGGAAGGTTAACTGGAATACTCCCTCTTCCAGTATTCAACCCTATCATTAACAACATGGTGTTTTCCTAAGAAACCATTCTATCCAGTGATTCAGAAGTTCAGGGTAGACTATTTGTTATTAAATGGTGACATATATGTAATGCTTCCTTATTTCTGTTCTTATTAAATAAACCCACGCAATGGGCATTAGTTTTCAGTTACAATTTATAGCTGTTTTATGTAAATAGAACTTCCTTGCCTGGAATATTTGGCATGGGATCAGAGGAAAACCTTGAAACCTGTGTCCCTTTGGGCCAGTGTGGGTTTTTTCTTTCATTTTATGATGATGAAAAATATTACACTCTTCTGAAGTCAGAGTTCACAAATGCCATTTCCTTTGTGGTCTTGACAAGTCACGTGGTCTCTTTCTTTAAATTAATAAAATCCTAAATCAGAGTTTAGGAAAAAATGGTTAATGGACTTTCCCAGCTGAAATTCAAACTTAAATTGTTTCCATATGGAGCTTTTAGGTCAATATCTTCTCAAAGGTACCCACTGTTCTTATGGTAAAGTTCAGCTTTTAGTAACTTCCTGTGTTTTCTCCATTTTGGAATGAACAGTGTCTTTCTGCCCAGCCTAAGAAGCTTGGGGGAGCTATTTTCTTTTTCTCTTTTTAAAAGAAGCATTCCTATTTATCTAAGACAAATAGTTCATTTAACAATTAATGTCTTTTGTAGTGACTAACACTTAATCCTTTGAGGGAAGAGGGTATGAAAACCAGAATCTTTCAGAATAATGTTTTTGCCACAGGGTAGAAGGAAGATATTCATTCAGCCCATATTTGGTAAAAACTTGAGGATTAGTGAAGGGGAAGGATACATTGTGGAATATGGCTTCACTGGGCATGGGCCTGCCCAGAAATATCCTTGTGCCTCTCATTAGAGCCACAAAAGGCAGGCCACTTATCTCTAAGAGTCTGTCCAGCTCTCCTCTGATCAGATTATCTAGTTGATACTTAGCAACCCCAAGGGATAAGGTACTAGACTAATGGTAAATTTTAGTTAGAGGAGCTTGACCTCCCTTAGGAGGTCTAGCAAAAAGGTCCTGAGGCAAGAGTGCCAGCTTTGGATGTGGAATGCTTGGCACAAGAGCAGATTGCAACATCTCTTTTTCAAAAATCATCTATTAACAACCTACTTCGCTTGGTGCAGAGCAAAGAGAATTAAAACGAAGTCTCTAACCTCTGTTCGCAGTCTTTCCTGGTACCAGCCCTCTCTGCCACATCTGTGCTTGTTGAGTTAGAGTAAACAATTTTGCCAGTCATTCTGAGAAGGTCCTGCTCTGGTCTGGTGCTTTGTGCTCTGGAGGAAACCCCCTCTATATTCATTCCTTTGTTTGCACCAATAGCATTCAAAAGCTGGTTGAGAAATTTTCCAGTATTGTCTTAACTCATCTACTCATTTGTAGGGAGGAAAGATATTCACTTGGGTTGAACCTTAGAAGTAGGAGTAGAGAAGTGTGGAGGAGATTGAATGAGACAACACACGTATTCAGAGACTGTGAGAATAAAGGCAGATGACTGTGGGAAAGGAAAAGATGAGCCAATGATTGCAGCCCATTAAAAACTAACTGTGGAGAAATTGGCTAAGAAGCTTAATTCTTTAAAGAAAGTTTGAAATGCTACTGTCCGGTTTAAATGTGCATCTTTCAGACATTCTCCCTGCCTTCAGCTCTTGAATTCCCAGCCATCCTTTAAAGTCCAGATCCAATGTCACTAATGCCCTTCCCACTCAGCTCTCACGTGAGCTTTCCAGCTCTGACAAAATTATATATAATGTGGGATATCATATGTTATCATATAATACATATTATCATATAATACATATTTTATTCATCTATATCCCACTATCCTTGAGGCCAGGAATCATGTTTTATCTCAACTTTGTTATTTCACCTAGTACTTATCATAGAACTTTACATACCATAAGTGATTAATAAATGTTAATTCTGTTTGTAGGACCATTGAAGGGGAGGGAATGTGATTTTTTTTCTTTTTTTTACCAATTTGGTGGTTGAGATTTTGGCTTCCTTGTCTTTTTAACCGTTTCAGGAAATATTTATTAAATACATGCAGTGTGCAAGGCAGCATGCAAAGACAAAAACAAAACCATGCCTGTCTTAGTGCTTTCACTAATCCCAAGAAAAAATGAATGATATCAGCCAGTAGATTTGATTATGTATTTTAAATTCTCCAGCACATCCCAAATTCATGCCCCAGGTAAGCCACACACGTCCTGATTCTCTAATGTCTGATCTACATGGAGGTTAATTGTGTTCTCTCTGCCTAATAGTGTAGTAGATACTTTAGAGACCTACCAAAGAAAAGCATAATCCCCACCTCAGAAGAGACTAAATCTCCCTGCTTGTAACTGAAGAACATTTTCTTTTCTAGCTGTATGTCCAGACTGTTTTCCTAAGCACTGGAAACATCGACCATACCAAATAAGGTTCCTGCTCCGTAAATAACTGTGGCAAAAGAGACATGCAAGTATCACACTGACTGGATTGATCATTTTTTGTCTTTGCTCTCGTCAGGCATTAAAGGAAATAAGTGAAGTTGGGGACCTGTTGCAGCTGAAGTATTCCCGTCATCGGTTGGTGCCTCTGTTGGACCGGCCCTTTGATGAGACTACGTATGAAGAGACAGAAGATTGAGCCCTCTTGGTGGCCTCTAAAGGACACCCTCCCTCACCCAGGACAATATGTGGCCTTTCTGAGCCCAGTCTAGGAACCACACTTCTGTGGCTGCTTCACGTAAAAGACATTTTCTCACAGTACTGAAGGTGACCACATCCAATCCAAATGGCATTTTGTAAATAGTGAAAGTTCTTTCACATTCTTTCTCCACTGCATCTTTCCTTCAAAGAAAGGTGGCTTATTTTTTGCCTTCCACCCTCCACCCCCCCACATTTTTGGAAGAGAAAAAAAGGTTTTGTTTTATAGCTCTTGTCCTGTTCAAATCACGATATCCTAGCCTGCCTTTGGCTGACCCCATAAACCACTCCCTACCCCCACATCTTTCCTCACCACTCTGGTCCCAGGTAACCCTTCTTTGCAAGCTGTTGCTGCTGTTGGTTACAGAGTGGTGCCTGCAAAGAGAATTCACTGCGTTCCTCCTCCTTAGGAAGCAAGTGCCTTCCGCTCATCTCCCATCCAGTCCTTGAAAGTTATTGATGTTTAAACCCTAATTTAACCAGACAGATAATCAACCAAAGCTCTCTTTCTTTAGTTTTGTCTTAAGTTTAAACACTTGAAACTTAGCTTTTTTAGGATAACAAATGTTGCTGATGGGATCATTATGTTATTCCCCCTGGCCACAGGCCTCCAAGACTTTGTCCCATATCCATGTTCATCCTGGCCACCAGATGTTTCTTACTTTGCCAACAAGTGTTTCCTTGTGATATTCACAAACCTAGAGTATGTCTAAGCAGGACAGAATTTTCCCCCATTAAGCATGTTTAATATTTATGAGACAACCATATCCCATTCCTATTTAATCTCCTTTTGCCCTTATTAGTGAAGGAAAGTTTCTTGTTTTGGTATTTTGTGTACAAAGCTGCTCTACACTGTCAACTGGTTGTTTGGCTATGAGACGGGGCTTTGTAAAAAGAGCGTAGAGAAGAGCACTGCTAGCGTGACTGACCACGGTTTATGACTCTTTTTCTTCCTGCTTCCTATATCTCAGAATTGTGGCTGTCCACAGGAAAAGCTGTTTCCAGTCAGGATTAGAATGATTGAGTAAAATAGGGATAAGTTCTCTGCCTGGAAACCACTCCGTATATTTCTGTGAAAGAATTAACATTGCTACACTAGCTCCTTTTAAAAGTCTGTTTCCTTCTTCTGATCGGTTTTCCTTTGTTGTTTTTCCATCAAAACATCTCCTATAGGAAAGAGACACTCATTACTTTGGTTATTTTAACCTGCTTCTGACACTGAGAAACTTTCCTGTTTCCTTGTTAGCCAGCCTTTGTCTTTTTTTTTTTTTTCTGAGAGGTTCGGAATGCACCCTTCTCCTAAATTGGGCTTCCTGGACCCTCTGCCAGCAAGGCCTGCTTATATAATCCATGTGCATCAGCCAGAAAGTTGATCTGTACACCACCATTCCAAAGCTATTCTCTTTTTTTTTTTTAAACCAAAGCCCAAGGGGAAAATATTCTTGACTTTACTATACCCAAAGTTATCTTGTCTTTCCAAAAGATAAGGGACCATCAAGCATCTCAGGGGAAGGTTGGGGAAAAAATGGAAATGAGTACTTTGTGTATGGACTTTTGCATGTGTGTGTGTGTTTTGAAACTATTAGTTTTACTGGCAAATTTTCTCATCTCAAATTCTATCCAGGCAGCTTTTCATCAACTGTAGTATGTTTGTGAAGAAATGCTAAGTTATTAAGTAGAAGGCAGAAAAATTACTATTGAAGGGGTGAGTTTGTTATTTGCTTTTAGTGTATTAAATATGTTGATTTCCCTGATGCCCAAACTTAAAGCCTTTGGGTAAAGTCCACGTTTTTTGTGATTTTTCTTTTGTGTGTGCTTTTTTTTTTTCTTTAATTTGGAGAAAGTTGAGTGGAGGTGGAAAAGACTATATGTAACATATATAAAAGTGAAGAAGTGCAGAGTAACAGCAAGGGAAATAGTCCTTTGGCAAAAACCAAGCAAATAGGTAGCTTTTCCAAAATGAGTGCTTCCCCATCATAGCACCAATATGCCAAGCAGCAATATCTATCTTCAGTTGAAGAGAATCCAGAATTTCATACATAGACTTTCAAATCAGTGCATTTTTCCTATCCTTTCTTTTACCTTGGGATACATGAGGTGGGAGCAAATGAAAATGTGCGACATTTTATGGCCAGTTTTAAAAATTGATATTATTACATTATGACAATGTGGAATAAACTTAAGTTTAAATATAAACTACTATTTTACTTGTAAGGGATAAAACCCTTGTGTTATCCATAATTTCATACTTTCTAAGAGATGAACTGCTATTTTACTCTAACAAGTGGAAGAAAGAATTACACATAATGATTGGTTGTCTTTCTTCTTGATACTGTGATATCTATAGTATAGTCAGACTTCTAGTACTTTTACTTAACTAGCTGTTTTGAAAACATTAAGTCTACATGTTGATTAATGAGATGGAACCTGGCACACCACTTACTAGTCATGACAGGACACCATGATCCAATGTGGTGTGGGAATCTGATGGGACTCTAGGATTGATCTGTTAATCAATTACCACCACAGACTGGGATCCAAAGTACCATATTAAGCCCTGCAGAATATGTCATTTCGTCTTTTCCTCATCTTTATCTCCCCTCTTCTCCTCCTTCCATCTCTTTAGTGAATGACATAAGCTGTTTTGAAGTTCATATTATTTGGAGTATATATCAAATCAATCCTCACCTCTGAGAAATAAAGTTGTTGGATTCAAATCCAGTGGCTTTCTCCCTACACACCCAGCAATGTAAGATCAGGTAGAACAGGTAGGAAGGGAGGAGGTGGCAACCTCTTCTGTCTTCATTTATGCTTTCACCAAACACTTCACAGGGTGCTTGCTTCAACACAAATAAATGTAATGATTGTAAAGCTTTCCTGGAGATACTCCCTTTAGGAATAGAACCTTGGAGAGCTTCCTGTTTAGTTTTGGATGAAATCATCTTCATTTCAGTAAAAAATATATTAAGGAACTGATTATGTAGGAGCATGCAACCCAAGGACCCAACAGTATTTTGTCCACTTAATTGAGCCTTTGCTACTTATGGTGTTTTCAAGTGAAAAGAAAATGATCACTTCTCAACATCATTTTGGAGGCAAAGAAAAGGGGTGTTACTTTGTGGAATTTCCCTTCCCACTTGCTCCTCTGAACTCTGCTTTCTTAATTTACCCTCCTTTCTCACGAGAGTCCCTCTTTTTTTTCCAGTTTTTTTTCTTTTAAGTTTCCCCCAGAGAAAGCGGATGCAGTGGTACACTGTTTGTGGCATTTTAGGATGAGTATATCAGAATGTTTTTTAAATTACAAATCAGAGACAGGTGTGTGGGCCTCCCCAAATGCATTTGGCCCAACTTCTTCTGGTTTTCTAATGGGCTGACATCCTTTTTTCCTCCTCCCAACTTAACAAGGAATCAGCCTCCATATTTCCTGACCAATAATCATCTATCTGGCTGAATTTGCCAGAAACTACATATGCCTATTCTGCCTGTTCATGAATACAGGGGAAAAGGATGAGAAGGAAGTTTCGTAATTCCTTTAAAAGAAAATCCTAAAGTATAGTCCAACTACCTCCATTTCTTTCTCTTCCAAATTGGTGAGGAGACTGTCTCCCTCAACAAGACTAGATATGGCGACCCTGCTACCCTATTCATTAAACCATAAATGGGAAAGAAAAATAGTTTAGTTAGTCTATCTAACAAAATATCTAGCACAAAATACCCAAAGAAACATGGTTCCTATTGGAAAGCTCCAGGTTCACTGGCTTTAGATAGCACTTGGGTGAGCTATTGTTCCTTAGAGTCTAGGTAAGACACTACGGACCTATTCCTTCTCCTGGTGCTCCGTATGTAAAGTGATTGTTTGGAATTTCTCTTTGTGTTTGTATAGCCTGACCCCATGGGATATGAAATGAATGGAACTAGAGAAGTCTTTTTTCCTTGTGTGGTCTCATTCACAATTTGATTCATGGTTTAGTGTTGAATATTCCATGCTGTTAAAATACGGCAGAGCATCAGTATATGGTGGGAGAACATCAAAATCAAGACTAGAAGACGATTCTGCTCAAAGAGCCTTCATTTGTGGCTGCTGCCTGAGAGTACCTGCTACCTGCTTACATGGGGGCACAGCCTTCAGCTTGCAGTTAAATCCGTCATGCTTAGGAAACTGAACTTCACTTACCTGAGGAGGACAAGGGAGACCAGGGAGGTCTGCTCCCTGCTCAGGTTCAATAACTAATAGGAAATGTGTTTCTCAGACCCCCAGTCTGCTGCCACGTGCATGACACAGGCAGAATTTGGCAGCTGTCTCTCTCCCTTATCGTGCAGAACAGATGCCTAGAGCCAAGGACTGGTTTTTGTTGGGTTTCATTTGATAGAAGATGTGGCCTCTTCTGTCCTTTTTAGCCTCTCAAATTTCTGGAGTATATTCTGCCATAGGATGAATGCCTGATTTGGGGAGGGAGCCAGAGGGATTGGCTCTCCTTCCTCCAGTAAGAATGCTATGTTTTGTGCCCCGTAACTAAGTGAGTCTAGAGTTATTTTGTTCCTATCTCATCCCATCCCAAACTTAAAGAAGAAACAGGGAAGGGTACAGACAAGTAAGATTTTGTTACTGTTCAGTGCACATCAGAAACGGCCTTAAACTGATTCTTTTTGGTATGATGTGTTTTCATTTACTGACCCTAAAGAATGCAGTGACACTTAAACTGCAGGTACTGTGTTCCTAATGAAGTAATACCTGCGACTTTGTTCTTGCTAAGCAAGCGGAGGGATAGGGAGCAGTAGGAGGGAGGAAACGGCCTCTTTTGCTTTCTAGGTGTGTTCCCCTACTATGATCTCCATGAATGTGCAGGGAATATTCCTATGCATAAGGAGACCTAATTAGTTCAAAACTTGCTTGACAAAAAATTCTACATCCAAGTCTTTCATGCAGAGCTTGGTAACTTGGCTGGGAATTCCTAGAGAATAAAGAAGGGAAAATAGTAGGAAGAAAATTAGGGCTTCTTCTCACTGCCTGATATGAGGTAATGACTGGGCTTTTCCTCCCTTGAACAGGGGGCTTGTTCTACTAACTGAAAATGGGCTTTGGAATGATGGGATATGTTACATCACCCCAACCTCTTTCAACCATCATCCCCATACAATCTTGATGATCCCTCTCTGTATGAAGGCAGCTAACGTAAGGAAGATGGGGTAAAAGATATGGGTTAAGAATTAGAGAAACAGCCTTTTTTCAGAACCTGAGATGACTGGTGGCCCAGATTCTTCCATTGCAGTAGAGGAGAGGACAAAGTGGAATTGCAGGGAGTGGGGTGGAATTGTCCCTCTCTAGTCCTATAATGTACATATATACATACCCTTGGAGGGAGGAAGGGGATAGATTGTAAATATGAAACATTTTAAATAAAATTTTGTAACTGATTCCCCTCTACCACCAAAAAATAAAGTATTTTATGCCAGATGAGCGAATTGTTTTTAATTGTTGAATGACTGTGAAACTGGGTGCAGTGGGAGGGAACTGTTCATTCAGCTTCAAAAGTGCATGTTAAACCCTGAAGGGGAACTGCCTGGGATAAATAAAAACAATCCATGCAAATCTAGTTGCGTTTTTGCCCAATAAAATATTCAGAAAGATGGGTTTTGGCTTCCTTCTTTAAAGTTTGTGAGTTTAGGAAAGAGGCTTTCTCGTGGGAAGAACAAAGGTTAATCAGATTATTTGTGAAAGCGTTTTTTTTTTGTTTTTTTTTAATGTAGAAGACACTTTAAAAATGCAAGTTGTGGGGGCGGCTAGGTGGTGCAGTGAATAGAGCACAGGCCCTGGAGTCAGGAGGCCCGAGTTCAAATCCAGACTCAGACATTTAACACTAGCCATGTGACGTTGAGTAAGTTACTTAACCCCAATTGCCGTACCTTCCCCCTTCCCCGCCAAAATACAAGTTGGCCTATGCATCAAGTAATGTACAAAACTGGTTAAATCTAGACTGAATTCTTAGTGGGGGTCTTGGGAACCTCTGTAGGTAGGTCAGTTGACCTGAAATGTATAAAAGTGTACCCCCCCCTTTTTTTTTAAAAGAAAAATGCCGAATTTGAATCCAACTTGCGATATTTCAGTCAAGCAAATAGTTCCTCAGTGGGCATCTTCCTGGTAGCCTCCTGACCGATTCTTAAGCATCTTGCCGAACGTGGATTTCTACAAGTTGTGTAGAGGGGTGCGAGCCACATCTGCTCTCAGACCGCATTCCATCATTTTATTGGAGAAACAACATAACCGTTAGTGACCGAGGTTCCTCTGAAGGATCTGACTCCTCCCTTCTACAGCGCTTGGCTATTCCTCCCTCCGAGGATGCTCGTTTTTTTTTCTCCCATCTGAACGTCACTTTCTTCCACCATAAAACTCCTAAAACTTTGAAGGGAAAATAAAGGGGTTGCTCTTCTCTAGTGACCGAAATAACTTGATTTATTCAGTTCTTGGGTATTTTGACTGTCAAGTTCACGTTGGGCAGCGATGGTGTGAAATTTTTAGCAGCAGCTCCAAATCTACAAGTTATTTAAGTGGTGTAAAAATGAAAGCCCCCCCCCCCATTCCCTTGAGATTCCTTGCGTAAAACTAGCCGTCTGCATTTCAAGAATAGTCCGACAAATCTTGAGTCACTAGAGTCCGATTCCTGCTGAAATCCCCAGGAACGGCCAGGCCCCCTTTGACCGCTTGTAGGATTTTTGCCTTTTTCTCTCGGAACTCAATGTCCCCCACCCTTACTTAGTCTCTAGCCCTGGAGAAGACTTGAATCCGCTTGAGAAGCTAGGAGTCCGCTTACTAGTGGGTAAGACAGTCACTCCCAGGGGCGGGAAGATTGTCGAAAAGGATCGAGCCACGAGCTGGAGCTGGAGACTTGACTGGTTCTGGGCTGCTCCTTCCCTCCTATTTGCAGGGGATTGTGCTGGCGACAACAGCCGGAGCCGGAGGAGCTGGGGTACCCGATAAACCCGGGGGCTATCTGCCGGGGGCTAGAGACATCAAAGAAGAGAGACTCGCGCTGAGAAGGAAGGGATATAGTCACAGAGAAGCATGGCCAGCTTCCAGATGGTGCACATCCGCACACACGTGCCCGAACCTAGATGGTCACACTTGCACGCACGTACGAGTTGGCTCCCGTACAGCTGGATAGAACTCCATAAAGCCCTGATTATTCCGTGTTGTGTTTACACGTGTGTGTGCAGGAGTGGGTACACGCGTCTGGGTGTGTACAGGAGTGTGTAACACGCACACACCCTTCTTCCTCCCTGACTCCCTCTGTCTCCTCCCTTCCCGCACCGCCCTCCCGCGCCCCCCAGAGAAGGCTGAAGGAAGAGTGATTCTCTCCGCCCTCCCTCCTTCGCCAGCACTGGTCCAATCTGTCCCCCCCGCCCCCCAACGGAGGGGAGTGGAAAACGGTGGAAGAGGAAGGGGGGCAGACTCGAGTGAGCTGAGCGAGAAGCACGGAGGCGCCGGGGAGAGCAGAGGAGACGATGCCTCGGCTCCTCTGGAAAATTGGGCTCCTCCTCGGCTTTGTCCTGCTCACGCTGCTGCTCCCCGCCGGGAGGGGGCTGCCCCTGAGAAAGCTCCGAGGACCCGATTCCGGCCCCCCGGGGCCCCGGGACAGGAGCTACTCCAAGCCAGCAGAGGTGAGACAGGCGGCGTGGCCTCGGCCACCCCTACTAGGGCGGGGGCCAGGTGGGGTAACTCGAGAGCGCGCTCTGCCCGCCCACTAACCCGCGGCTCGTGCGCTCTAGCCTCTGCTCAGTTCTCGGCCAGGTGCTTAGGGCCGTGCCCGCCAGCCAGTGAACTGGGTGGGCAAGAAGCTCTCCCCAGCCTCGGCGAGGTTAAGGGAACAGGGGGGCCTGAGGATAGGGACTGGCTGCAAGTAGCAGGTGGCCAAGGAAGAATAGTGGCTACCCCCCCCCAAAAAAAAGACACGATGGGGAGGAGAGCTGCCTTGGGCAGCTGGCATTTGGGGTTCCTCATTGACTCCACCACACCCTGTAAAAAGGATAGAGTTTTATGAAGGTGCTATAGTATCCTCACTGCCCGGTGTTCCCACGCACAGTGTTCTCCAGCCCGGGATAGCCCCAAACACGGACCGATCAAGCCGAGGGTTTTTAGCGAGACAGTTTAGAACTTGTGTTTCATTTCAGTACCGTGTGAATCATTCCCCTCAGGAACCAAATTGTCTCTGGGGGGAAGAAAATTACTTTTGACTGTTTGGGATAAAGACAAAGATAAGCGCCTAAAAATAACCCCAAATGAATACAGACCTACTGAAATAGAGCTCATGCCAGTTTTGCTGTGTACATGTATTCTTAAGTTCTTTTAGACCTACACAGCGAAATTTGCTCACAATAAAACTCTTAATAGATGCTTATTAAACTGAAATGAATTGAATTAAAGAGGGTATTTGCACTCTCTTCCTGATAGGACTGAATTTGCAAACACTAAATCGTTAGCCCCTGGTTTTTCTTCCTAGCTGGTCTCTGGAAGCCTGTGTTTTCCAGCAAGTAGTAAGTAGTAGTAAGTTGTTTTGTGATGCAAAAATGAATTGTGTTCCTTTGGCCAATTGCAAGCGTCATAGGGCTTTGAATAAATAGGGCTTTGAATTGAATAAAGGCAAGGGAAAAGAGCCAAACAAACAAAATTCTCCAGTTCAGAGGGGGAAAAAATCTACAGAATGGTGCAGGAACCTCTAATTTTACAGAAGAGAAGGCCCAGAGAGATTAAGGTCACACAAGTAGAAAGTGTCAGAGGAAGAAATCAAGCCAGAAGTCCTCTGATATACCCATTCTATGGTACCATGCTGAGACACACCCCATTGAGAAAACTGGTGTCATTGGAGAAGAAAAGAAAGGCCTGGGAGGAAGGGCTGCTGGGGTGTGTGTGAGCAGGTTCCCACCATAGTAAAAGACCAACAAAACTGGAATGGAGGACCTTGTGAAGTTGTGAGTTTCCCACTGCCAGCAGATAGTTCCAGGTGGAGTCTATCGATCATTTATACAGATGGAATTTATGGTTGTTTCAGATGAAGTCTCTTCCAGTTTTCAGTTTCTATTAAGTTTTCCTGTGGCGTCTGTATCTCTATCTCTCTGTCCACAATAGGGTAGCGTTCAGATTTGGGAACATCTGGACTCTTGGAAAGTCTGCCATTGGGGAAATTTGCGTAGCACACCCTGAAGAAATTATCCGATCTATACATAGGGAAAATTCTTCCCTTCCCTATTATAAACTAGCTATGGGGGTGGAGGGGAGGGTTCAAGGTAAGGAAGCTGTGACCTACAGAAGCCAGAGGAAGCAGGGAGCTGAGCTACCAACTGGGATAAGGGGGGGGAGGGAGTGTTTGAAACAAACTTTTATTAGCAGGCCCATGCAACTAGGTGGCAAAGTGGATAGAATTTGGGCCCTTCAGTTCAGTTCCTCAGTTAAAATGAGACCTCAAGCTTATTAATTGTGTGACCGTAGACAAGTCATTTAACCCTGTTTGCCTCAGTTTCCTCATCTGTAAAATGAGCTGGAGAAGGAAATGACAAACCACTCCAGTATCTATTTCTGCCAAGAAAACCCCAAATGAGTCACAGAGAGTCGAACACCTGAAGACGACTAAATATTACCCAAGCAGTGTGCTAAGCACTTTGGAAATATTTAATCCTCACAACAGCCTTGTGAGGTAAGTGCTTTATGACAGTCAAGTGTAGCATATAGAAAGAACCTAGGGTTAGAAGTCAGGAAACTGGTTAGAAGTCAGGACTCACTTTGACACTGACTTGAAGGGTGACTTCAGATTTTCTCATCCGGGAAAGAAGATTCTTCCAGTGTTACAGATTGGGACAGAGAGTGACACAGAGAAAGTGACAGCTTGAAGCCAAATGGCCTTTCTGATGCTTAGCCAGGTGCTTTGTGAACTACTTAAGGAGGCTGCTCGTTTTAACATCTAGGCTGGGAAGAAAGGAACTCTCATTTCATATCACCACCATCATCATCTTAATAATAGCAGCAAACATGGATGTTATTCAAGGTTTGCAAGGTATATTTGCTCATTTGAGCCTCATACTACCTCTATGAGGTAGTGTTACAGTTGGGATGCATTAAGTTAGGATGCATTAAGCATCCTAATGGTTAAGTCCGAAAGAACTCATGAAGCTGGTGTCCTGTCTGAGAGATGGCACTGATAGTAAAATGAACGCATTGGCATTTGTTTTTTACTCACTTGGCATAAATTGATTTTCTGTCCCTCCTTCCTCTGGCACCTTCCCTTGGTTTTAAGGGCCCTTAGAGTACCAAAGAATACCACTATTGTGAAAGAGATGAGTATCCTGTAAATGCTTATGGAGTGCCTGCTGGTGACTTAATTAGTAAGTGTTTTTGAGTACCTGCTACATAAGTTATCCTTGTGCTAGGCACTGTGAGGGACGTGGAACTTTTTATCTCTGCCCAAAAGGACTGCAGAATCCCCCTTGGGGAGATGCAGCATAAATACATTCTTCCCTCTCTCTCTCACCTTTCATATCTTAGCAGATACTAAATCCCATCAACACCTCACCAGCATCTCTCATGTCCATAATCCCTCCTCTCAACTCCGATACTACTATGCTCTAATTTACTACCTGATACTACAGATCTTCATCACAGATACACAGTAACTGCTTGATGAATGTTCGTTTCCCTGGAATATTTTAATAGTCTCTGAATAATTTTGCCTGTTTCTTCCCTCTCCAGACTCTCCTTCAGACAGTGGTCAGAATCATCTTTCTTATGCATTGATCTGGTCACATGATCTGAAGTCGCTAGATGGCACAGTGGATAGAGCACAGAGAATGGGGTCAGGAAGACCTGAGTTTAAATCCAGCCTGAAGTTTGCCTTAGCTGTGCAACCCTGGGCAAGTCACTCAATCTCTATTAGCCTCAGTTTTCTCAACTGTAAAATGGAGTTGTGAGTATCAAATAAGGAAATATTTGTAACATACTTAGCATAGTACCTGGCACGGTATAAATGCTATTATTATTCATATGTCATTCTTCTGCTCAGAAATCTTCATTGATTCCTAGGTCACAACCAAATAAAGCTCAGACTCCTCTGGCTGACATTTAAGGCCCTCCACTACCTGGCGCTATCCTTCCTTCCCAGCATTATCTCATGTCACAATTATCCCTTCCACATCGCTGGGGTGAGGGGTGCCGTACCCTGCAATCTAGAAAATCCATATGAAATTTTTTTTGCCTTCCCTTCATACCAGGGAAGTCTGAATTATTATGGTATTAAAGATAAAATATATCGATGTTATTTCTAAACATTTTCTGTGTCCAATGCTGGCCTTCATGTGTTATCTTTTTCCACAAAATTGTCAGCTCCCACAAAATTCCCAAAACATTCCCATTTGATTTCTGACACTGACCTGTGACATAGCAAATCCTCTGTGGGGAAGGCTGAGATATGGAAAGGACAGCTGTACTTGCTTTTGTATAATTTGCACTCCAGCCAAATTGTGCTACGCAGTCTCCCAAACATGCTCTGTGCTCCCAATGCTTCCATACCTTTAACACTCAGCTCATTTTCCAACTCTTCTACAAAGCCTTCCCTGACTTCTTTGTGGATAGCACACAGTCAGTAACAATTAAATTAAATAAACCAAGTTACAAGAAATAGCCCTTTGCATATGGAGGAAGAACTCTCCCAAGGTATATATGCAGGAAATAAATATGATCAAATACTCAGAGCAGTGAGAAAATGTGTTTATTGATCAATAGAATGGTATTAAAGAACCTTTGTGATCAGAGGATATGCATAGCCAGAGCATTCATGCCTCTGAAACCGAAGGGCCTAATGTTCACTGGTGAGATCACTGGGTACCAGTGCTTGCTTTAGGATGGGAACATCCTCTGTGGTTCCATTCTTTCTGCCACACTGCTCTCTGCTGGCTAGCTTTGCTGAGCTACTCTCATCTTCTGGACTTTGGCTTCTGTGCAGCTTTTTCTGTTCCTCCCTTCCCCTCCCTTCCATTCCATTGACACTTGCTGGATTATATCTGCTATTCAGCCTCTCCCCCATGGGTGTGTCTGAAAGGGGGGGAGGAGGCACACTTTCTTACTGTACAGATCATCTAAGGAACAAAACTAAAGCTGCCCAGATGAAATTGGTGTAGCTGGCAACCTTTGTCCCATTTTTTACAACAGCTAAAACCTTTGCTCCTTATACAAAGATTAAAAAAAAATGACACATTTCAAGTCCTAAGAGGGTTTAAAGGCTAATAGAAGGAAGATGGTACAAATATACAGATGAGCTTGATAAAAGGAAGGATATAATGTGTTCAGTGAAGAGCTAGCCAAATGCTATAAGAAATTTTGATCCTGACAGCTCTGTGGAATGATGTAGGCAGGGAACAGTGTTTATTTCCATTTTTAAAATGAGAAAACTGAGACTCATAAAGGCTTTGAGCTGCTCAAACTAAACTATATTAGGCTGAGCTGATTATTCTGTATTCCAGAAACCAATAGGAAATGTTAAAGAAGAGTCTTTTTCTACTCTGCATTCGGGAAGTCCTCACAATAGACTATGGCTATCTCAAAGACCCTGAGAGTACAGATAATAAATTGAAGGTCCCACCCTCACCCCCCAAAGTTCAGCATTTAATCATGGCCTTTAAACCTGAATCTTCTTGAGTTTTTCCCTAAGCTTGGCCACTAGTCACTCAGAGTTATCTCTGAACCAGTCACATTTCAGATCATAGGAACAGTGTTGGAAAGGATCAAAGGCCATCTGGCTCAGCCCTCTCCTTTGACAGATGAGGAAACTGCAGGGCGGGGGGGAAGTGATTTGGCCAAAAGATTATGCCTCTGCTCATCCACCTATCTGGAGCTCCTTCAAACCTTACCCCCTTCCTCTGAGCCTAGCTGAAACTTATCCATCCTTCAAAGCAAAGCTCATGTTACACCTCCCTTGTGAGGCTTTCTCTGGACAGACCAGCCCCTGGTAAATGCTCTTCTCTGAATTCCTGGAGTAGTCCCTGTTACGCTGTTCATTTGGGAATGACCATGTACTCCCTCAGAGTGTTATTCTTTTATATGCCCACAGTCTGTTTTATTTCTCTAACTTTATTATAAGATCTTGAGGGCAGAGAATCTTAGACCTTATTCCCTAACATGCAGGCTTTGATCCAGTGACACCAGCCTCCTGGCTGTTCCACAAACAAAGCATTGCATCTTTTGACTCCAGGCATTCTTTCTGGCTATCCCTCATGCCTTGGAATGCTCTACCTCTGTCACTCTGTCTCTGCTGACCTCTCTGGCTTCCTTTAAGTCTGAACTAAAATCTCACCTTTTATAGGAAGCCTTCACCAATACCTCAACTCCCGAGCTTTTCCCCTTATAATTATTTCCTATTTATACTGTATATAGCTTGATTCGCACATATTTGTTTTCGTGTTGTCTCCTCTGTTAGATTGTAAGCTCCTTGAGGACAGGGACTGTCCTTTGCTCCTTGGTATCCCTAACACTTAGCACAGTGTCTGGCACATAACAGGATCTTGATAAATGCTTATTGATTGTTGATATTATTGATTGATACGGGGGTTTGTGAAATACTAGAACTAGCTATCCTGGATGAGTAGAGGAATTGGTGTGGTGTACAATAGATTTGAGTAATAGGATGAATCTGTCCAGCATGGTAAGCTAGAAGTAGAGAGTTAGGCTAATTGGCCTTTGAGAGTCCCTCTCAAGGGACCTGAGGATGTTTTGATTCTGTCTGTGGGGTTTGGCAAGTTTAGATTAGCTAATCATCCTCTTCCCCATTGGCTAATACTCTGCTAGAGGTAGCAGATGCACAGTCTAATAATAAATAATAATAATATCACGAATATTTACTTAGTCCTTGCTGTGTGCATGGCACTGTGCTGAGCACTTCTGAATATCATCTCCTTTGTTCCTCACAGTAACCCAGTACCACAGTAAGGTAAGTATAATTATGATCCCCATTTTTTAGTTGAAGAAACTAAGGCAAAGTTTAAGTGACTTGCTCAGGGTCACATTGTCACATAGCTAATAAGTGTCTAGGATCACTTTTGAACTCAGGTCTTCTTGACTCCAAAAACAGTGATCCATCAACTGGGCCACCCAGCTGCCTCCATTAAGGACGGATCCTAAACCCACATCAGAATAATCCATTTAGGATCCTGAGGAGAGGCCATGCCCTTTATATACCTCTGCTGTAATCACAATCCTCTTGACCTTCTTTCTATCCATAGTCTTTTCATCCCATGACCAAAAATGACCTGAGCTATCTTGGTCCCTCCACCTACCACCCAAAATTGCCTTAGTCTTTCCCCAAGCTTGGACATTAGGTTCCCACAGAGTTATCATGGAGCCAATAACATTTGAGATCACATTAACAGCGTATGAAAGGACCTCAGTGTTGATCTAGCCCAACCATCTCGTTTATATGTAAGGCAACTCTTCCATTTCTTGAGGTCTAGACTCAAGAGCAAGAGGTCAACTTTTTCATGTTAGAGACTCCATGGGCTTTTGGCAGACTGGTAAAGCCTATGTATCCCTTCTAAGAATAATAGTCTAAGTATATAACATAGAATACATGTGATTACAAAGGAACCCAAAGGTGAGTGAAAATAAAGGTGTATTTTTTTTTCCCATCTAAATTCATGGATTCCCTGAAGCCTCTATGCACATCTGAGGTTAAGGAGCCCGAGTTTAGAGGTAACAGTAAAAAAGAGGGGACAGCTAGAAATGGAGTGGGGAGGGGAGGAGCAGTGAGATGTAGTTAAAAACAGAACAAAACTCTGAGTTTGAAGACAGTGGGGCAGGGTGTGGGGGAAAGAAGGGAAGAAGAGAGCACGTCTTTATCAAGCACCTCCTGTGTTCTTTCCAAATACTATGCCATTTGATCCTCACACCAGCCCTGTGAGGTAGATGCTATTACTTTACAGTTGAGGAAACTGAGACAGAAGTTAAGTGACCTATCCAGGGTCACACAGCTAGGAAGTGTCTGGAGCTAGATTTGAATTGGTCTTCCAACTGCTGTGATATGGCATGGTGAAGGGGAAAGAATACTGGATTTAGAATCAGAAGACCCGTGTTTGAGTCCTACCTTGGTTTCTTATCAGCTGGGTGACTGTGGATAAATCACTTGACCTCTCTGGGCTTCATAGGATTTAAATCAGAATGGGTGTAGAGATGAGCTAACTTAAGCTCTGCATGCTGATAAGGAGGAAACTGAAGACCAGAGTGGCAGATGGGAGTCACAGGAGCAGAAGGTAGCACAGAGCCTGTCTAAAGCCCAGGAGTTTTCTATGACATAATGCTTGTCTGATTTCCTCAGGAAAGTTTTTTAATTGAATTAAATTGATTTGACCCAATTTCCCCCTTGCAATACGGGGGCCAGTGTAACATATGCTACTTTGTAAAAAGTTATTATGAGGAGCAAAGATAGATGGGGATCATTATATTTATGCTTCTTTACAAAAATTTATTGTGAGAAACCAACAAGGATAGATGTACAGAGTGTATGTAAGTTGGGCCACTAAGTGGTACAAGGGGTCGAGTGCTGGGCCTGAAGTCAGGAAGACCTGAGTTCAAATGTGACTTTAGAGATTTACCAATTGTGTGACCCTGAGCAAGTCACTTAACCCTGTTTGCCTCAGTTTCCTCATCTGTCAAGTGAGCTGGAGAAGGAAATGGTAAGTTGCCCCAGTACTTTTGCCAAGAAAACCCCAAATGGGATCACAGTCAGATATTACTGAATGAGGAGCTAGGTGGCCCAGTGGAGAGTGGAGAGTAGGAGGACCTGAGCACAAGTGTGACTTCAAACACTTGATAATTACTAGCCATGTGACCCTGGGCAAGTAAGTTAACCTCATTGCCTTGCCTCCACGATCCTAAAAAAACAGTTGGACACAACTGAAATGATTGGACTACAGCTAGGATTTATGTAATGCTTTAAGATTTGCAAGTACTTTACAAATATTCTCTCATTTGAAGAGAAGGGGAGGCAGGGAGTACTATTATCCCCATTTCACAGATGAGAAAAAGGAGGCAGACAGAGGTAAAGTGATTTGCCCAGGGTCACACAGTAGGTGTCTGAGGCAAAATCTAAATTTAGGCCTTCTCAATTCCAGGTTCAGCACTCTGTCTCCAGTGCTATCTATCTCAATGAACTACTGTAAGAGATATTTCCTTTTTGGGGGGTGGGGGCTGGGAGGCGGGATTAAGATTTCAAATGCCAATCTTTGTAATTAGAGTGAGATCTGAACTGAGCTGTTTTTCCCACTCCCCACCTCAAAAGACTGTTATTGTCCAAACCCCTTGGAAGCCTGGTTTTAGGTAAGAAGTGTTTGAATCCCCTTGGATTCCTGGGCGACCTCCTGGGGCTCTAGAGTTTGAGGTCTTTCTTCCCTTCCCTCACTAGCTACAGTCATATTTGGGCAGCAGCCTCAGGGAAGATTGGAGTGGGGAGGAAGGAAGGGGACTGAGGACTGAGGCCCGGGAAGAGTCAGAGTTGCTCAAGAATGGGGGGGGGGGGGGAAGGATGACTGGGAATGTTGTAGGTGTAGCAGCTGGAGTTGTTGGGCCCCTTATGCTGAGACAAGTTCATAGTTCCTAAAGCACTAGTGAGTAGAGATTCGGCTAATGAGAGGGTTAAGGCTGGAATAAGTTAACAGCAGCTCTGCTCACGAAATGCATTAAGGATTATGGCTAACATGCTTCCACAATATTAACTGGGAACATGTGGCCTAGGGGTGGGGTGATCCAAGCCAGGCTCTAAATAGGAGAGGATATAATATGAGACTCTTAGCCACAGATTATCATATGCATACATATTAAGCCAAATATAGGGTTGTGTAACTGTGTGGGTGAGTGAGTTTGGGTGCATTTAGGAGCATGAGTGTGTGTGTGTCCTCTATATCTACATGGTCATTTTGGGGGAAGTTTGAGACCTGTAATTTCGCTGATACAGAGAACTCCCCCTGTGAGGAAATCCCTCTGCCTATGCAATTCAGGCACCTTAGAGAATTGCCTAAAGAGACCCATGAGGGGCTAAGTGATATGCCTGAGGGTCATGTAGTCAGTGTGATTCAGAGACAGGACTTGAAACCAAGGGCTTCTTGTCTGGGTAGAACCACCTTGGCAAACAGGTTAAACCAGACTGAGGGTAAAGGACAGGCTTCTAACCCATCAGGGAGTTAGGGGGGTGTCTACCTCAAGCATGTGAAGACTTCTCCTGCAGAAATGGGCAGATGAGAAGAATTTGTTCCAACAGCCATGAAGGCAGCTGAAGCTGTATAGTGCCTTAGAGCTTGGACAGACATGGAAAATGCATCCCAGCCCATCATCTGTCATCTTGATTTTTATTTTGCCTCTGGAGAAGGCAAATTCTGGAGAAGAGAGTGAGGCTGATGACTTTATGCAACTCTGCCTCACTTAAATCCAGTTCATGAGTAATTTAAGACTTCATCCTTGATGTCATTGGTCCTCTTTGGAAAGGAAGCATGAACAAAAACAGCCCCTCTGTATCTATTGCACTATGCTGCCTTTCCCACGTGATGCCATCTAAAATTCAGGTCAGTTAAAAAAAATGTTGAGAATGTAGCAGAGTTAGCCTTGGTGCCAAGAAGACCTGATGCAGCTTCCAGCACTGACAGTTAAGTAAGTGACTGATTGAGTCTATGCAAATCATTTAACATCTCAGTGCTCTGGGCAACTCTGAAAGGCCAGAAGTTTCCAAGAGGGCGCCAACTTGCATTAGTAGAGGGAATTTCTCCATCTTGGAGTTCCCTTTGTATCAATGAAATCACAGGTCCAGTCCCTTCCCTCTAAAATATTTAATGAGTTGAATTTAAAAAGCATCAGTCCCCACAAACGAGTCAGTGAATCTATGAATGTGTGCCTGTGTGATAGGATATGTGTCCTCCTGGTCCTAGGTCCTTCCATCATGTTCTCGTCTAAACTACGGACAAAATCTTCTCAAATGGGAGATTCTTAGATTTCTTTGAATTACGGAGGAAAATGAAGTTGTGTTGAAGGCTCAGTGAGGTGTGATTTTGGATCATAGGTTGTCAGATTTTTTTCTGACATCAATGGAAGGTCCAGGAAGAGAATTCAAGGCACTAACTGTTGCTTTCTAAGGGCAGTTGAGCCTGGCACTACAGTCATGTGCCCCCCTACTGTTCTCATTGCCATCAGTAAAATGGGAAGAGTGACCCTTTCCTACCCATCAATGTGTGAATGCACCCAAGTGTACCTCAGTGTTGGACAGCAACACCCAGGGCAGTCAGCCCTGGCTCACGGGGCATTTCCCTTGAGGACAGTGTCATCATTTTCATCTGTATGTCTTTATTAGCCTGCACCCTTGCAAGTAAGTAATCTTGTATCAGCTGCAGCCTTGGTCTGTTAGTACAGGCAAGATCCCACAGTAACTTGCAGGCTCACACAAGGTCCTCCATTCAGGGAACACTCAGCTGAAAAACTGAACAAATGCACCTTGTGTGCCTTTGGAAGGGAAGGCCTGGAGAACAACTGACTGGGCTAAAGGATTTTCCTTTGTATTTACCATCCCCAAGTTCTTTTAACTGGAATTGAGATTGCTCCTGGGAAAGGCTGCTCCTGAGAGAAGTAGAGAGACCTCTGCTGGGGCTAACTGGAAACACATGCTGGGGGGCACTGAAGGCTTAACATTAAAATACCATTTATTCTGAACTTAACAAACACCAAATAAAATGGATAGTTTTCTATTCATAATAGAACAGGAAAAAAGAAGATTGTACATAGAAATTCCGGTCTTTATTAAGCACAGCTTGGTTTTCTTTTTAAAGTATATATTAAGTTCAACCTATAGCTTTATTTTTTTTTATTTGCTTGTTTACTTTTTAGAGGGGGGAAGGCAGGACAATTGGGGTTAAGTGACTTGCCCAAGGTCACATGCCTGTTAAGTGTCTGAGACCTGATTTGAACTCAGGTCCTCCTGATTTCAGGGCCCGTGCTCTATTCACGATGCCACCTCACTGCCCCAACCTGTAGCTTTTAAAGCTGTCCTGCTTGTCTATGCTTTTTTTTGACTTGCCTTCTTTTTCTTTGCCTTTTTTTAAAAGTCTCTTTTCTTTCATTTCTTTTTTTAATATTATCTTCCTATCTTTACTAATTTTATTTCCTATATCCCACTGGCCAAAAGAAAGGAAAAGGAAATCTTTCTAATTAATGGATACTCAAGCAAAAATCAGTTCCCACATTAGTTGCATTTCAAATGATGCCTTGTTCTGCATCTTGAGTCCATCATCTTTCTGCCAAGAGATGGGTAGTAAGCTTCATTATAAGTCTCCTGGAACTGAGATTGATCATTGCATTTATCAAGATTCTCAAGTCTTTTGAAACTGTTTTTTTTTCTGTATGATGTGATTGTAGAATTTGTTATAGTTCTGCTCATTTCATTCTGCATCATTTCATTTAAGTCTTCTCAGATTTTTCTGGAACATAGAGCAATAATATTTTTTTTAAATTTTAATTTATTTTCTTGGTTACATCGTTCATTTCCACAAGGTTTTGAGTTACAAATTTTCTCCCCTTTTTGCCCCTACCCCCCCAGCCCAGAACATTGATCCCACTGTAAGACCCCTCCCACAA
>CM053598.1:186727774-186743462 GCA_028646575.1 Pseudocheirus occidentalis
GAATGCTTTTGAGACTCTTTCTCCATCTGGCAAATTCGACTTTTTAAGGCATTCTTCTCTTCATTGGCTTTCTGGGCCTCCTTTGCCATGTGAGCTAATTTGCCCTTTAAGGTATTGTTTTCTTCAGTCAGGTTGTTGACTTTCTTTTCATGACTTTCTCTCATCATTCTCATTTCTCTTTCCAATTTTTCCTCCACTTCTCTTATTTGGTTTTCAAAGTCCTTTTTCAGTTGATGTATAGCTAGTAGGCATTCTTCAATTGTCTTGGAAGCATTTGGTGAGGGAGTTCTGACTGAGTTGTCTTCCTCCTGCTCCATGCTTTGGTCTTTTTTTGTTTGTAAAAAAGGATTCTAGAGTTTTACTGCTGTTCCTAGACTGCTTCCTTTTTCTCTTGTTGACCAGTCTATTAATTGCTTGGTTTTTTATCCCTGTGGAACTCTGTTTCCTGGAGGGGGAAAGCTCTGTCCCAAATCGCTGGGGCCTTCACAGCTGCTGGCGAGGGAGTTCTGACTGCATTGTCTTCCTCCCGCTCCATGCTTTGATCTTTTTTGTCCATAAAAAAGGATGCTAGAGTTTTACTGCTGTTCCTATCTTGCTTCCTTTTTTTCATGTTGGCCAGTCTATTAATTTCTTGGTTTTTTAGCTCAGCTTCCTGGAGGGGGCAAGCTCTGTCCCAAATCGCTGGGGCCCTCACAGCTGCCGGAGCTATTAGTGGGATGCTGCAGCCCCCCTCCCCCAGCTTTGGCTCACTGAAAGCACACCCCAGGACCACCACTGAAGACCACGATCCAGATCCAGGCCGCTCAACGCAAGGGCCCTTGGCCCCGATGGATTGCGTCATCCCCCCTGCTATCTGCAGGCCGAGGGCTCCGATGTAGCCCAGTGGAAGCCACTGCTGCTCCGTTCCTGCTGCTACAGCCGCCTCAGGCTACTTCCTTTCACTGGGAGCAGTTTGGCCCGACTTGCTCTTCTCCTTCCCAGTTAGCAAAATCCACTGACCTTTCTCTTAGCCTTTTTGTCTTCTGGCCTGATAAATGTGGTAATTGTGCCTCCAGTGCAGGGATCTGCTCTCCTATAGGCACGGCTCCCCACCTGATGCCCCAGGGCCTGAGCCAGCCCGGTCGGCTCCCAGACTGCTGAGAAGAGCCCCGCCTGCTGAGCTGCCTGTAGCAACAGATGTGCTTTCTGTCTTTTGGAGAGTTTTGGAGCTTGAAAATCTGTTTAGAGTCCCATTTTATGAGTTTTTTAGTGTGTTTGTGTGGGAGCTGTGGTGCTTTGCTGCTTCTACGCCGCCATCTTGGCTCTGCCGAGCAATAATATTTTTAATAATATTTCATTTAATAATATTTCTTGGAGAGCAATAATACATAACAATATGGCATAATTTGTTCAGCTGTTCTCCAATAGATGGACAGTTATGATACCTGTATATGTTTTACAGTCACCACTTTCCCCACCAGCATTTAGGGAGAGTTTGGGAGTTTGATTTTGGAGCTGAAGCACTGGAATAATAGGAGAAAGAATCCTTTTGAAGCTCTTTCTTTGTTTTCTCCAAAGTCTTCACAGAGATTCTGTCCCCTGAAAATCAAAGAAAAGGGATAGTGTTGTAATCTGGGCTAGAGTGTCCTAATCCTCACACACACTTTGATCTTGACAAACTTGAGGAGAAAATGTATGTAGTATAGAGATTCCACAGACGCCTTGCAATGGAGAAATTAGAACATTTTGATGGTATGTGTGTATGTACATGCACATTCAGTCATGGAACATTTCTAAAGAACCTTTTGTGTGCCAGGTGGTGTACTCCCAGTCAATCGGCAAGCATTTATTGTGCTTACTATACTAAGTGCTTGCTATGTTCTAAGCAATATAAAAAATAAAGAATTTAATTTTAAAAAATCTCCCTCTCCCACCAAAGGCAAAACTAGTCCCTGCTCTCAAGGAACTCACAATCTAATGGGGGAGACTATATACAATATAGTCTATAGATATAGTCAATACTACATATATAAACAGCTATATACAAACAAGATATGGACAGGATAGACTGGAGATATCAGAGAAAGTAGTAGCATTAAGGAGAGTCAGTAAAGGCTTCTTATAAAAGGTGAGATTTTAGCTGAAACTTGAAGGAAGGCAGGAAAGCTAAGAAGTGGGGATGGGAAGGGAGAGAATTCCAGGCACTGGGAACAGTCAGCAGAAGATGCATGGAGTTAGGAGATGGAGTGTCTTGTATGTGGAACAGCATTGGTCAGTAGATCACCGAGTATTTGGTAAGGAGAGTAAGGTTGGAAAGGCAGGTAAGAACTATGTTCCTAAAGGTTTTGAATGCCAAATGGAGAATTTACACCCTGGAAGTAATAGAAGATCATTGGAGTTTATTTCTTTGGGTTTGGGTGACATGATCAGATCTGTACTTTAGGAAGCTCAATTTGACAGCTGAGTGGAAGATGGCCCAAAGGGGGGAAAGACGAGGCAAGCACACCAATTGCAATGATTCAGGTAGGAAGTGATAAGGGCCTGGATTAAGGTAGTGGCATTGTCACAGGAGATAAGGAAATATAGAGATGTTACAAAGGTAAAATCAATAGGACTTGGCAACAAAATTGATATAGGGGTAGTTTTGGGAGGATGGTGGTTCCTTTTTCAGGAATAGGAAAGGTTGGAAGAAGGCAAGATTTGGGGGAAAGAAGTAATGAATTCATCTTTGGACATATAAGGTTAAGGTGTCTATGGGACATTCAGTTCTAGATGTCCAATAGTTGATTGAAGATGTGAATCTGGAGATTAGGAGAGAGTCGATCTGAGAATCATAAGCATACAGAAGATAATTGAATCCATGGGAACTGAGGAGATCTCCAAGATAAATAATATACAGGGAGAAGAGCAAAGGGCCCAGAAATAGATTTCAGAAAAACTTACCATTAACAGGCATGATGTGGGCAATGAGTGTGGGTGGAAAGGGAATAGAGGCACCTACTGTAGACAGCCTCCTCGATGAGTCTAGACCCAAAATGGAGGAGAGATAGCACATAAGAGCTGTCAAGGATGGATGGATCAAATGAGCATTTTTTGAGAATAAGATAGATATGGGCATGTTTGTGGGTGGCAGGGATGTGGTCAGGATACAGGGAGAGACTGAAGATACTGAAGGAGCAGGGATGATAGAGAGGACAATCTGCTGGAAAAGACAAGGTGGAATGGGATCGCTTGTACATGTGGCTGAGTGGGGCCTTAGCAAGAAAGGACCATCTCTTCATGTGAGACAAGGTGAAGGAAGAGAGAGTGACAAGGCATCTGATGATTCCTTCTCTGTCTCCTTTTCAGGATCTTCCAGATCACAGCCTCTAACCATAGGTGACTATCATGGTTCAGTCCTGAGCCTTCCTCTCTTCTCCCTTTATATTACTTCATTTGATGATCTCATCAGTTCCCCTGGATTTAATTCCCATCTCTATGCTAAGGATTCTTAAATCTACCTATCCTGTGTCAAACTCTCTGCCGACCCTCCAGTCTTACATCTCCAAAGGCCTTTCAGACATCTTAAACTGGATGTCCAGTAAACATCTTCAACTTAATATGCCCAAATCCCGACTCGTTATCTTTCCCTCTAATTTCTCCCCATCCCTATTACTGTAGAGGGCAACATCATCTTCCCAGTCCTTCAGGCTTGCAACCTAGGAGTCATTCTGAATTTGTTAATATCACAAACACACCTTCCTCATCCACTCTGTTTCCAAAGCCTGTCTATTTCACCTTTACATCTTTGGAGGTGATAGGGAGTCATTGAAGCCTATTGAGTAAGGGAGGAGGGGGTGACATGGTCAAACCTGCGCTTTTGGAAAAATAACTTTGGTGACTGAATGGAGGATGGATTGAAGTGGGGAGAGACTTGAGGCAGATAGACCTACTAACAAGCTTATTATAATAGTCCATATAAGGTGATAAGGGTCACACAAAACTTCATGCTTGATCTCCTCCTCTCATCTGCAGAAGAAGGATTGTATTAGCACCTAGCTCACTGGGTTATTGTGAGGATCAGCTGAGAATTGTTAGCTATTATTATTTATGTTCACCACCTGTGAAGTTTCTGGATGGAAATGCCTTGGAGCTAGTCTGAGGGATACATAAGCATCTCAGAACAGCAAAGGAGGGCAGCATGTATGTGGGGAGGTGGGAACAGGACTGGAGTGCGTGTTGGGGGGCGGTAATATCAGAAATTATGAAGAAAACAACATCAGCAACTGGAAGATTCAGGTAAAATGATAGAATGCTGAGGGCTAAAAAGGGGGAATCAGAGACAAAATTAGCCAAGATTCTTTTGATACGGAGTACTTGACCTAGATGGTAGGTACAGGGGTCTATTTTTCATCCTTCTGTGGTATGTGGGAGAGGAGAAAAATAGGAGAAGAATATAGATGAGAAGGGAGAGAAAGGGAGAAATAGGATAGTGTGTGGGAGGGAGAAAAAAGATAGGCTGAGGATACAGGAAAGAGAAAAAAGATGGGATGGGGATGTAGAAGGAGAGAAACCGAGAATGGAGGAAAGAATAGAGATGGGCTAGGGTTTAAGGAAAAGAGAGATGAGATTGTGCGGGAGGGATAGAGAAAGAATGGGGATGGGAAAGAGAGATGTTGTGATGTCTGAAGCAAAGAGGACGGGATGGAGGCTGTGGGGGTAGAGTGGTAGTGGGGCAGGAGGAGAGGCATGGGAATGGAAAGAGACACGATGGGGTTGGAGAGGGAAGGAGAGAGACAGGACAGGATGAATGTTGGGGAAGAGAGGGAGAAGAAATGAGGAGTTCCAGCCCAGCTTGTCTCTTTCCATAGCTTCTCCCCTTGTCTTGGGTTGTTTCCTCTACTTCAGATGCCCAGTGTACACAGTGAACTGAGGGGCAGCAGTGTACAGCTCACTGTGGGGGTGGTGTTGGTACAATTCTGAGGATCAGCCAGTGAATAGTACCAAGAACTACTCAGACATGCTCTCTCCTTGTACCTTTTCTTAAATCCTTCTCCTCAGGGGTTCTTAGGACTCCTGGAAAGGGAGAGGACCAAATAGGCTGTTTTCTATTAGAATTAAGAATAGTGGTAACAGCATGGTGTAGTAGAAAGGTCACTGGACAGGGAACAATATGCCTGGGGTCTAGTTGTGGCTGTGTTGTTGTGTGGCCCTGAACTCACTCAGTCCCTCTGAACCTTAATTTCTTTATCTGTGTTACACTAAATTCCCTTTCCAGACCACATATTATGTGGCTGCCTGATTGGTTTGTTAAACATTTGTTGAGTTTCTACTGTACGCCAGGGCACTGTGTGCATTGCGTGTTTCTGCTCAATCAGAGAATTTACTACTGAGATTGGAATAGCACATTGAGGTCAAGGGCAGTATCATTTTCCCTTTTCCTTTCCCCCAGTGGCATGTGTGTGTGCATATATATATATATATATATATATGTATACATGCATATATGTGTGTACACACATATACATATACATATATATATAATAAGTACTTCAGTAAGCATTTGCTGAGTGAATTTTGAAAATCATCATCATACTTTTCATTACCATAGCTCCTTAGAATTCTCAAAGCCCTTTCACATTGATTATTTGATTCAATCCTCACAGAAAATTTTCAAAGTAGATACAACAGACCCCCATTTTACATAAGGGGAAACTGAGGCTCAAGGCCATTACAGAAATTGCCCAAGATCATTTAGTGAGTTAGTAAGAACCGGGATTAGAATTTACATCCTTATTCCAGATCTAGTGCTTTCATCATTACTGGGGTCAGGCACCTTTGACTTTGTTAATACCTCTATTCTCTAGGAGGGTTCCATGACCTTGTTCCTGGCCATCTCTTTATTCCCTCAGGTTTCTGGCCCCATGTTACCCCAGGAGGAGAAAGTGCCATTGTCCTTCCAAACCAAGAACCAGGCTGGGCTACGAAGACATAAGCACCGTGGCATATCCCAGCCAGTGATGCCAACCCATCAAGTCCCAAAGGATGGTGAACCCCCTACTACAGAGGAAGCTTCTCCCTTCCTATTAGAACTGCAGAGCCTTCCAGGACTGGCCGACGTAGATCTCAGTGCCCAAAACCCCAACATCCAGGTGAGTATCTGGGAGGGTGGGTCAGAGAATGGAGTAAAGGTCTAAGGGAGTGGGGTGGAGTAGGGTTGAGACTGAACTCATCTGGCAGATAGTGTGGTCAAGGGCAGTTCCTGGGTTTGGAATTAGGGGCCATGACTCCAGATCTTGAATCCTCACTGTCATCTACTGTCTGTGCAGCCCTTCACTTACCAGGGACTCAGTGTCTTCATCTGTCAAACAAGGGGCTTGACCTAGATGACCAGTCCTAGGGCTATAATCCTTTGATCTTTTGATTTTAGGTGTTGTCATTCAAATAGTCACATCAGTGCTTGGAGGATAAAGGAGTTAAGATGAAGGGGGTAGAATTTTCAAAGTTCTTTCCAAATTTCAGCCTTAAGATCAGTGCTTCTAGAAATGGAGGCTACAGTCCTCTCCCTTTCCATCCCATACAAGTGAGTTTTCTCCAGGGATAAAGAACTTGGTAGTAATTCACATACGTATGATGCTTTAAGCTTTGTAAAATGTTTTCTTCACAACACTCTTATGAGATATGCAATATACTTTTTTATTATCCCCACTTTAGAGTTGATTAATTGACTCCCCCAGGGTTATAAGACTAGCAAATCCAGTACTCATGTTGCTGCCCTTCTCTGCCTCAAACTATAAACACTTGAAAATGTAGTTTGTTCCTCAAACTGGGAAAACTTAGGAATTGAACAGTTTGGGGCCGTCTGCCTCATTTTATACCAAAGTGCTTCCTGGCTTCTATTTGTTGCCAGAAGTAAGGAAGGCTGAGCACAGGAGTAGAATACCTTGGGAATCCTTGGCCCGTCCAGTCCCACAGAGGCCCAGACTGGTTCAAATTCTTTTTTTCCTTCAGAGAGCCAGTTTCCAATCTTGTTGAAGCCGAGGGTTAGAAGTGTAGAATTCCAATGCAGGCTGTATGGAGAAGAATGCAGACTTTGTTTCCCCAGCAGCCCCCACTCGGCACAACTGGCATAGAACTAGAAAGAAGGGTTGAGGGAATGTAGCTTAGGCATTCAGCTCTTTCTGGGTAGGATAGAGCTTGGCATAGGAAAGAACCCGTCAAGGGGAGAGTGACTTAGATAAGATAGATTCTAATTTTGGTAATTCCCGGCAATGGCCTGGATAATACCCCAGAAGCACCACTATCCACAGAGTTAAGACAAAAGGAGTAGAATCTAAAGTTCCTTCCAAATTTCAACTCTTTGATCAGGGCTTCTAAAAATAGTGGACAAAAGTCCCACAACATAATGTAATAGAATATAATTAATATATTTATGTAATATCATTATGCTGGATTATCCTATAATTGTTATATCCTAATATATAACCACATGTAATTACAATTCTATTTTATAGCATGAATATATGTTGTAAATATTATATATCATATTATACTGTATCATAGCGTAATACTACCACTGTCCATTACTTTCATAAGCTCTTTTTTAGCATGGTAAGTGGTAAGAGTACTAGATCAGAAATTAGAAGCCTGGGTTTGAATCTTGGCTTTACTACCTACTTACTCTCTCTAGGCTTCAGTCTCATTTGTAAAATAAGTCGGTTCAACTAGATGGTCTCTGAGGTCCCTAAAGTCCTGGGAAAAAAAAGTCCTTTTTTCCTCATAGTCGTGTCCCATAAGAGAGAAAAAGCAGGCAGTATTCGAATCTCTGTTTTGCAGAGAACGAAGTGTTGGGCCAGAGGAATAATGTTTTTCCCTAGGTCACGCCGTTTGTTAGCGGCAGAGTTGTAACTAAAACCCCAGCTGTCTCCCAGACTCAGGCTATTTCAGTTAGACTCTGTTGGCCGTTATCCTGGACAGTGCTCCCAACAGATGAAAAACTGAGGTAATCTCTTCTCTGTTTACCCTAGGAAGACTCATTATTTCCCAAGCCATAGGAGTTGGGGCTGAGGACACCCCCTGCCCTGATCTTAAAAGGTTAAAGGAGAACCTTCTGTTTGTTCCCTCTTGAGGGGACTAAGAGGAGGGAGGTGAGATGGAAGAGTATGGGGCTTACATCAAGATGCTAGTCTTGGCTCAACTCCCAACAAGCCGTGTGATCTTAGTTAAGGTTAGCTAGGAACCTCAGTCCCTCATTTTACAAATGGGGAGAATGATATCAGATCACGTTTGCCTAGCCTAGCACTTTGGAGTTTACAAAGTTCTGAAGGTAGGCAGTATGGTATAGTATTGTCATAATACTAGTCAATAAAAGCTAGCATTTATATACTATTTTATAGATATAGTTTCCAATTAGTGCAAATGACAATCCTGTGAAGTGGTCAGATGTTGTAGGATTCACACAATTCAAATTTATAATTATGTAAAAATATGGTTCAATGGAAATGTGCAGTAAAAGTTCAAATAATACAACCACTTCCCAGGATTCATTATTCAAGCTAATTGGGATCCTCACAACAACGCTGGAGCTATTATCTTGCATTTTACAGATGGGGGAACTAAGGCAGACAGAGATTATGTGACTTTCCCAGGGTCACATAATTAATAGGTGTCCAAGCCTAGACATATTCATTTTGCAAAATGAACTTTCAAGAAAAAAGTGCGGCTAACTGTGCTCAGGGGCATTCCAACACTGGGAACTCTCTGCCATGACCTGAATACATCAGAGACAACACCATTCTTCATTCAGAGTAATAGTAATATCACCTTGATTGATAATATCCCATTAATATAGCACTTTCCTCCGTATATCTTCACCACAACCCTTGTGAGGAAGACAAGTTTCTAAAGTAGAAAGAATGTTAGATTTGGAGCCAGAGGAAGAGAGTTCAAATTCTAACTTCCACTTACTACCTGTGTGAGCTTGGGCAATTGATCAATAAGCATTTATTAATTGCCTACTCTGTGCCATGCAGAGAGGTAGTATGGCACAGTAAATAGAAAGTTGACCCTGGAGTCTAGGAGAGTTAGGTTCAGAACTCACCTCTAGGTGACTAGGTAATTCTCAAAGAGTCTGAGTCATAAAAAGTTGCATATTTTTAGTGGTAGGAGTTTCTTCATCCAGAGGACCCTACACCAGTGAAATGACAGACCATTCAATCAGCAAACATTTATTAAGCTCTTAACTATGAGTCAGGCACTGTGCTAAGCTCTGGGGATACAAAGAAAGATAAAAGACAGCTCCTGCCCTCCAGGAGCTCACAAGCTAATGGAGAAGAAAGACGGCATGCAGACAAATATAAACAAACAAGTTAGATACAGGATAAATAGGAAGTAATTAAAGAGGGAAGGCACTAGAGTTAAGAAGAGTTGGAAAAGTTTTCCTGGAGAAGATGTGATTTTATTTGGGACTTTAAGGAAGCCAGGGAGGTTAGTAGGTGGAGTGGAAGAGGGAGAGCATTCCAGGCATGAGGGATGGCCAGAGAAATGCCCAGAGCCAAGAGCCAAGAGATGGAGTGTCTTGGGGCCAGTGTCACTGCACTGGAAAATATGTAGTAGGGAGTAAGGTGCAAGAAAACTGGAAAGGTAGGAGAGGGCTAAGTTATGAAGGGCTTTGAATGTCAAACAGGATTTTGTGTTTGATCCTGGAGGAGATAGGGAGTCACTGTAAAACAAACAAAAACTTTAAAAGATACAGGGAAAAAAATGTTCCAAGCATAGTTCTAGGCAATCAATCAACTTTCTCTTAGCTTCAGATTCCACATATGGAAAATAAGAGGATTGAACTGTGGGTCACAACCCCATGGGGTCACAAAAAAATTTGACAACAGTAAAAGGTTTCTGAACATGAAATGACCAAAAATTAATTCAAAATCAAATGCATCATGAATCTGCGGTGTTTCTGGCAGCACTGCTAGTGATGTGGGCAGCCTCGATTCTGAACACACTACGTGCACACTTTGTACTGTGTATGCCCTCAGGCCACACAATGCGAACTAATGCTACCTAAACTGAAAAGGGGTCGGGAGTGGGAAAAGTTTAAGAAGCCTTGAACTAGAAGACATTCTAAGTTCAAAATCTGTGATCCTATGGGTATCTTGCCTCCCTTTTAGGATCACTATGAGATACAAATGAGATTCTGTGTTTGAAAGTACTTTGTAAACTGTAAAGTACTACACCATTACTATTGTTGTGGACAGAAGTGGCAGCTTTGCTGCTGAGATCTTCCTGACTGCCCAACCTGGCATCCCCCCCACCCAGGTGACCATTGAGGTGGTAGATGACCTACAGGCTGAGATGGAGATGGACTTGTTGACAGAAACCAGTGATTACTGGTCCTTGGGCTCCCCCAGCTGGCTTCCTGCCAAAGAGCTCTTCTGGCCTCTGTTCTGGGGCTATACAGAGGGTGAGGAGGGAGGATCTGGGCCCCAGCCAGAAGGTAAAGCCCTCAGAGAGGAAGAGGGAAAGGAGGAGAATGAAGAAGACTATGCAACAGAATATGAGGAGGAAGAAGAGGAGGAGGAAGAGCCCATGCTGAGTGGAGTGGGGAGCAATTGGAATCAGAGGTGGCCAACACCAAAGACCTGGGATTTTGTGGAGAAATATAACTATGGTGAGTAGATGGTGCACTGGGGACTGTACGCCACCTTGGGACATGGAAGAGGAGAGGGATCCAAGAGAGAAAGCACAGAGCTGTAGGGAAATGACAGAGTTGAAGAGATCACTCTTTTTGTGAATTAGGCATAAAATAATATAATAATATTGGGCATGGTATAATAATAATAATAATAATAATAATAATTTGATTCAATGATCTATGTGACCTTAGACCTATGTGATCTATGTGATCACTTAACCTGTCTTGGCCTCAGTTTCCTCATTTGTAAAATGAGGGAATTGGACTGGATGAACCCTGAAGTCTGTTCCAGCTTTAGTACTACAATCTTTCCACCAAGCTAGATCAAAAGACCTCTGTGCCTCAGGAGATAGTATCAAGAATTAGAGATAGGAAACAGACTAGTGATTTAATTGATATCAAGAGCTGGGTGAAATAACTCCTACTACCAATTCAGGTTAGCCCTGGAAACTTCTCTGCAATTGACAGTCTTAGACTGTCACTTATCTGTCACCTAGACTACGGAAAGGTTAAATGACTTAACCAGGGTCACACAGTCATATGTGTCAGAGGTGGGACTTGATCCCAGGTCTTCCCAGTTTTGAGACTAGCTCTCTATCCACAACACTAGAGGTGTCAAACACTGAACCCAAGGGCTGCTCTTGACCCAGAATGCTTCCAAGTGGGCCCCAAACCAGATTAAAATGTAATTGGGAAATATCTAACAAAAGAAATAAAACTTGAGTAAAACTTTAAAATTACATTTTAAAACTAAATCAATATATGCCTGCAAGGATCCTTATGTACAGTTTAGTGTCCCTCTTTCAATTCAAGTTTGACCCCACTGTTCAACACCATGACTGGAGTAGGAGGCAACTGGCATCAGCGATGTCCTCTCTCTTTAAGAGCTGCAGAGGCTAAAAAAAACCCAAAAACTTCAACTGTTGGCTGACCTTCTGGTGTTGAGCTTCCTCTTCCAAGAGAGTGCTTTGTTCAAGGCCATGAAGTCACTGGCAAAGGTAGGAACAGAATTAATCGGTAAACAAGCATTTATTAAATGCCTCCTCTATCAGGCTCTGTGCTAAGTGCTGAAGATACAAAGAAAAAATAATAATCCCTTTTCTTAAGAGGTTTACAATCTATGGATTCCATATATGACCAATGAGATCTTATCTCTGAGCAGGTAAGCAGAAAAATTTCCTAGATGCTGAAATTCACTTAATTAATCTAACAGGTGAATTTAGAACCATCAGTCAACCAATACGCATTTATTAGGCACCCACTACTATATGTGCCAGGTATTGGGGTTACACCAGGTAGAACTCCTGACTCCAGCTCCCCTGGAGTTATCAGCAGGGTAGGGGTCTCACAGGAGAACTGGGACAAGACATCTGTGGATCACAGCCAAGTTGCATTTGTGGGCAGTTCAATTATAAGGAAAAAAATGTAGCTTCACTCAGGGTTTCAAATCTTTACTGTAACACATACTAATCATCACAAAATAAAATACCTACATACCATAGAGAAGAGAATTTTCTGGCATCAAGAATCTGGGCATTTAGGAGCACTGGCCCTGGAGTCAGGAGGACCTGAGTTCAAATCTAGCCTCAGACACATAACATTTACTAGCCATGTGACCTTTGGCAAGTCACTTAACCTCAACTGCCCTGCCTTCCCCTATGCCAAAAAAAAAAAAAAATCTGTGCATTTATATTTTAAAATAACCCAAAGTTTTCCTGCTTGGACCATCCCTTCCCCATTCTTGCCCTCATTATATCCTAAGCAGCTGCTTACCTCATCTCAATGACTTGATCCTATTCTCCTGTCTCTGCTCCCAGATTATGAGGTGGAAGGAGAATGGAGCCCCTGGTCCTCTTGTAGTGTTACCTGTAGCAGTGGTACCCAGAAGAGGACTCGCTCCTGTGGCTATGCCTGTACAGCCACAGAGTCTCGGATGTGTGAATTGCCTCGATGCCCTGGTGAGAGCGTGAGCTTTGTAAAGGTGGAGCTAGTGTGGATGAGCTAATAGGCTAAATGCCCTAGGGAATTGGATGTTCTTATGTTCCCATGGCAGTAAGGGTATAAGGCTTGGGGGTGTGAGGATGTGTTGGAGGAAAGCAAGGAATACAGTCCCATGTTAGGCTTGAGAATGCCTAGATTTAGCCTAGGTCCCATTGGACCTTCCCAGGGATTGATGGAAATAATAAAGGATCCTGCCTAACTACTGAGATTATCCACTGGCTCTTTGTTACCCTCCAGGGTAACATCTCCTGGCTCCAATCCCAAAGTCTGCCTCTTCAACCTACTTGGTCTTCAGTCTTGAAGAATAGGGTTACAGGCTTAAAAGTTTGGTGGGACTTGGGGGGGAGAGGAGGTCACTGCTTTGCACTGATTTTTATTCTTACTAAAGGAACAGAGAGCAAGACAGGCTTTTCCAGTGAGGATTGGCTGCCTGATGTCCACAATGACACCCAAATGCTTGGCTCAGGTCGGTACAGAGTTTGGTCTTAAACTGGAATTGGAGTAGGGATGGGGATTGCGCAGGGATAGGGATGGAATCATCTACTGTGAAACCTCACACGGATAAGAAATCTCTCTCCTCATTAAAATAATAATGTAGCAGTCCTCTAATAAGGCTTGGGATGGTCACAAAGACCCTTGAAGTTGTATTTCTTTCCAGTCTGGGAAAAATTATATAGCATTTTATATAATATTTATATAACATTTTAAAGTTTAAACACTTTATTCACAATAGCCCTCTGAGGCAGGCATGCAGATGTCATTATCACTGCTTTACAGATGAGGAAACTGAGGCACAGAGAAGTTACATGATTTGGTCAAGGTCACACAGCTATCAGGTATTAGAGTCAGGACTTGAAACCAGACCCATGACATCCCAGATCTAGTGTTCTTTACACTACACTACATTGCCTCTTGGAAGCAACTAGGTGGTTTAGTAGATAGAGCACTCAGCCTGGAGTCAGGAAGACCCAGGTTCAAATCCAGCTACTAATACTCATTAGCTATGTGACCCTGGGCAAGTCATTTAACCTCTTTCCTTAATTTACTAGAGAAATAAATGGCAAACTGCTCTAGTACCTTTGCCAAGAAAACCTTATATAAGGTCACAAAGAGTCAGACAAGACTGAATAACAGTATTGCCCCTCATCTCTCCAGAGGTAGTATGGAGCAGTGGATAAGGCCTTGGACTTGGGGGCAGGCCAATAGGGGTTCAAATCCTACCTCGGACTTATTAACTCTCCTTTTGGACAAATTATTTAAACTCTCACTGCCCATTTCCTCCTGTAAACTCAGAGCTTTAATCTAGAGAACCTCTCAGGACCCTTCCAGTTCTAAATTACGGATTCTTTGAGCTTAAAGGTTATCTGGTCCAATCTCTTACCAGAAGCATGAATCACCTGTCATCTGACAGCCTTCACTTGAGACCTTATGTATGGGTGACCAAACACAGTTGCTTTTCAGGTAGTCCATTGATTTAAAGCGACCCTACTAGGAAGTGTGGCCATACCTGTCTTCCTGAGCCATGCCGTCCCCTCATTCTAGCAAAGTTTTTCTTCCTTTGAGGAAATAGCTAGGAGTCCCAGGCTAACCACGAACTCTTCCTACCTGGGTGATCACTCCACAAAGTCTAATGGAATCCAGTATGATCAGGGAAAGGGGATGAGGGGACTGAGCTGATCCTGGAAGGCCCCCAGGTTCCTCCTCCTTGTATCAGAGGGGCAAGGTCATTCTTGCCTTGACCTGCCAGGTTTTATTTTAGGGAACCCTGAATAATGACTTGAGAGACGGGGAGGTGGCACTGCCTGCTAACATCATCGGCATCTTTTGAATGTATGACCTTTATGTGTCTTTGCTTAATTAACAAGGACCAGCTCGGTGACCCTCTGATCTGCTTAGTCCTCGTCACAATTCAGCGGGGAGTCAATAGGGCTGGGTTCCATCTGGCAAATTAACAAATTAAGCCCCAGAGATCTTACCTGTAGGTATAACAAAACTAGAGTGGCCAAAATAAGACAGAACCTTAGCTCCTTTAACAACTGGCTCTGTGAATATGGCACCTTCCTCTCTCCCAGAATACCCCTTTTTCATCTTCTTAATTAATATTTCTGGGACACCAGCTATATATAAGGCACTGTGCTAAGTAGTCAAAATGGATTCCTTCCTTTCCCCCACCCAGAGGTAGACAGCTGTGAGAAGTGGCTAAACTGCAAGAGTGACTTCCTGGCAAAATACATGAGTAAGGTGCTGACAGATCTGCCCAGCTGCCCGTGTGCCTATCCTCTGGAGGCTGTGTACAATGCTGTGAGCCTTCCTGACGAGCGGCAAGGCAGAAGCTTTCGCTGGAGGGATGCAAGCGGCCCCAAGGAACGCCTGGATGTCTATCAGCCGACTGCCCGCTTCTGCCTGCGCTCCCTCCTCTCTTTGGACAGTACCACGCTGGCTGCCCAGCACTGCTGCTATGATGAGGGCAGCCGGCTGCTGACTCGAGGTAAGGGGGCTGGTGCCCCTGACCTCATCAGCACTGACTTCTCCCCAGAGCTGCACTTCAAGGTGGACATGCTGCCTTGGATCCTGTGTAAAGGTGACTGGAGCCGCTACCATGCAGCACGACCCCCAAACAATGGGCGGGCCTGTGCTGACAACCCACCTGAGGATGAATACCTGGCTCAGTTACAGGAGGCCAAGGAGTATTAACCAAAGGGTCAACATGGAGGATGGATGGAGGCTTGGCTTTGTCTCTAGTGGCAGGGCCAGAGGCGATGGGCTCCTGTTGGCTGCTCCCTAGGAGTATCTGGAAAAGGGTAGGGTAAAAACACCTCACAATTGGGGTATCTATGCCAAGCTGCTAAATGGGGAAGGGGTTTCCTGGGCATCTCTGACCCTTGCATGTTTTCTCCCAGTTTAGTGGAGTGAGAAGCCTCCCTGAAAGAGGGACTTTAGCTTAGAAAGGTGATTGGCTTCACCTGTCACTTTTTTGTTTGGGATATGGAAGGCGAAGAGTGTGTGTGTGTGTGTGTGTGTGTGTGTGTGTGTGTG
>CM053598.1:186743962-186762503 GCA_028646575.1 Pseudocheirus occidentalis
CTCTCCTCTCTCTCCTCTCTCTCCTCTCTCTCCTCTCTCTCCTCTCTCTCCTCTCTCTCCTCTCTCTCCTCTCTCTCCTCTCTCTCGCCTTGTTGCAAGGAGACTTCTTTTCCTCTCAGGCCCAGGCTCCCGTGTCCTCACCATATCAGTTTGGACACAAGTCTTCACGTAGCCAGCCGGCCAGACTCCCGTTTCTTGGGGAGAAAGGTTGGGAGCTTAAGACTCGCTTAATAGCTCTTAGAGTGGCTCAGTTGAGCTACAGATAAGCACCTTCATCTCCAGTGACTCTCGGAGGATCTGGGAAATGAATGATTGAGCGTCAGCTGAGAACAAATGGAGGATCCAGTCACTGAGATCCTTCCAACCCTATGTCTTCCCTACCTCCTTTCTGAGGGGTCTGAGCAAATAGGGTGGGCAACATTATTACCAAATATCTGCCAAATATCTCTGGGACAGTTACTTTGGCTTCAACCAGCTCTGTAATAGGGCACATACCTCATTCACTCTCCCCATCCCTCCCCCAAGAGTCTGGCTGAGCACCTCAGTGCCACCACCTTCCTATTTTCCCCAATAAGGTAACAGGCTAGACATTTACTTCTGGTGTTGGGGGCAATGTTGTGTGGGCATCTGGACAGGGAGAGTAATGCAAGGTGCCAGGCATCTTCAGCCCACACAGGGCTTGGGAGAGATTCATTAATTGCCCACTTGTGTCAATAACTCCTTAGTCTGCATCAAAGCAGTCCCACAAAGGCGTTAAGGTGTAAAGCAGGTATACCTGGATGTGTTGGGAGGAGGTAAGGTGATAAGAATTGGATTGATTGGATTAGGGCTGGGGGAATGGTGCCCAACCAGGGAAAAGGAGAAAAGGATGTTCATGCTGATTCCAACCCTTGCTCTCCATCCTATGCATATTTTGCTCCCAGTCCCACTCCCACAATGGGAATGTGAAAGCCTGAGTGAGGGTATAATTGGATGTCAGAACAGGGCAAGATTGAAGAAGGATGGGTCTTAGAGCTCCAAAATCTGGGAATGGTGTACAAATCTCTCTTCCATACGTATTCCCCTCCCCAGACCTAAGAGCCCCTCACTTCCTGTTGGCATACTCTAGCTCCGTAGTGCCCTTCTTTTCCATCCTGGATAGCACTGTCTTGTAGCTTCTGTCTCTGAGGGATTACTTTGATCTAGTCCCAGCTGTCACTTGTTACCAAGTTCTTTGGAGGGTAGGAAAGAGAGTAAAGGAGACTCAATGAGCTGCAATGGGATCTTTTTGGATCTTCAGCAAATAAAGCACTTTATTTGAAACCACTGCCTGGTAAAGCACGAAGCAGTGGGAGGAATCCAGGGGTGGTTGAAGTGGATTTGAACAGCCTATGGTCTGCCTTGTTAAGGCTCCCAGGAGGGCACTGAAAGGAAGCTCTTCTCATTAAGGGTTTTGTATGAGGGTTTGGGATTCACCTAATAGGGAGATGTGAGCAGGGTGGGACAATCCAAAGGCTACTGACTCTTTGGCTCCTGAAACCCATTTTGAAGTTTAACAGATAGGCATGGGAAGCAGGGGGAGGGGGACAACAGATCACCAATGCATTTAGCAATTTCATCAAAATCTGGACTAACACTCAAAAAGTTACTTCTGTCTTTCCCTACTCATGTGCATTTGAATCATGCAAATATGCAAATTGATTTACTTTGCCATATCAGAGAATGCTCCCCCAAGACAGCAATGGTACTTGCCGAGAGTACCCTCTGTCTTCTCAGCTGCCCCAACACCTGCTCCAGCTTCTGCTGGGGTGAGAGGAAGGAATGTCAGCTGTCAGGGCTTCCACTGGCCCTGTAATCTGACCTACAAAGTGCCAGTCCACATTTTTGGATTGCCTCTCAGCACTTCCAGAAGCTCCTATGAGGACTCCCTGTCATCTCTGACTGATAATGGGAACCAGTGCCCCTGTGGCATGTCTCTCTTCTCTGTCTCCCCTTTTTTTTCCATTTGGAAGCTGACAATTCATCTAGCTACTTAATTTTGAGCCTGGCCCCTGTATCCAGAGAGGATGTTCTCCAGTTTATATAGGGGGTGGCTGCCCCCACTTCACAGACCCTCTTGTTAGAGAAGGGCCCACTAGCAATAGCTACCGTTGAATATAACACTTTATGCCGTGCACTGTATGAAGCACTTTACAATTATTATCTCATTGGATCTTCACAACAACCCTGGTGCTATTTTTATACCCATTTTACAAATGAGGAAACTGAGGCAAGCAGAGAGATTAAGTGACTTGTCCAGGGTCCCACAGCTAGTAAGTATTTGAAGCCAAATCTGAACTCAGGTCTTACTGACTCCAGACCCTATATTCTGTCCACTACACTATCTACCTGCCGCAACTGAGACCTTTTATGGGCTGCAAGATTGTCCCTGCCCTCTTTTATAGGATGAATGACAACAGCATTATAGGAAGAGATCTTGAAGCATTCCTCATCATACAGGTGAGAAAACCACAGTCCAGAAAAGAGACTTGGTTTGCCTGGTCATAGGATGAAACTCTTGGGTTCCTGACTCCAGCGCTAGCATTCTCTTCTCTATACAACATTTGTTGGTGCTTGGGGAAATTGTACAGCCAGGAGCAATGAAACAGTACGGTCTCTGAAGAACTGGAGGTGAGGATCACCTGAAGGGCCAGGGAGAGGTACACAATGGGCTCTTGAACAGGCTGCCAATACACTGCAAATGAGGGCATTTGAAGGTTAAGTGGTACAAAGACTATCACAGAAGAAATGTATGATAGAAAAGGATATGCTAGTTGTGTGATGAGAGGGAATCATAATGACTGTGGTACCAAGATGTCAAGAGAATTCAAATGACCCAGCATGGTGGGTAGATCTCCCAAGGAGAATTTACGGGATGACTTGTTAAGGGTTGCACACCGTGGGGAGGCATGGATTGGTTGTGGTGTGACTCTCCAGAGGGCATATCAGTGAGATCTCAGAGCTATTTCAGTATTAATGCTGGGAGAAGGAACAGGAGGATAAGTTGGGAAGTAATAATAAGGGGAGGTGTATTTTTCAATTATCAAGAGCCGCCCCTGGAGTTTTGCCTAGCTAGATACCTTTTTCCTCTGATCTATATTTGTGCACATTGCACTGCATAGTTTTGTTCTTTTTGTGTCATGAACCTGGCAACATTAGCAATAACACATCTTAAATTGGAGGAGGTGCCTCCTGTGACAACCAGTTTGCAACACTGTCCCCTTGTAAATTGAAACACTGTTCATTTCCACTATGCCAAGTTCTGATTTTTTAATGATGTGTTATTTTATCAGTCCAGAGAATTTCTAGCATGGAAAGATAAATAACTACTAAATCTTAGACTTATCTGGGGGGGGGGGCCTGAAAGAATAAGTGATTTGGAAAAAAATAAAATGGAATAAGTGATTTGTCCATAGATGAAACTAAATTTAAACTGTGAAATGAGACACATGTTAAATTGCTGCCATGTCACATCACCAGCAAAAGAAACAACCCCAAGTGGTGAGAACCATGATGGGGTTGGGGATGGGTAGGAATTTGAAGTGATTATCCAAGACAAGAAAAGACAATAGACACACATATGCTCTCAAGAAGGAACAGCTCCTGTGCTTAAGGTGAAATAGGAATGGGGTATTATATAACCTGGAAAAAGGGTGGGTGGGCACTGCCAAGAGAGCCCTGCTTTCAAGCTAACACCCAGAGAAGGGGGTTTTGAAATCAAATCCATTTCATTACTACATCACTACCATACCCCACCATGTTTTAGCAAAGAAGAGTTCCCTTACTTAACTAATCCCACCTTTAACCAAATAGACATCTTCACCCTCTATCAATCGAAACAAATGTCTAAGATTGCTGACATTGTGACCCTAGGCAAGTCACTTAATCTGAGTTCCAATCTCCTGATTTGTAAAATGGGAGCATAATTTGTCTAGTTGACTTCTAAGGTCCCTTGCAGCTCTAAAACTATTGATTGTTGAAAATCACTCATTTAGCAATGGCTATCAGGTAATTTCTCCCAAAGCTGTTACAGTACTTCCTTCCCTTGATCTTCCAGAAAGCCTGGCTCAACAAATACTGTTCAATTTGGTTCTATATTAGACAAGATGTATACCTTCTTTCTCCTAGATAAGCTGATTTTAATCAGATTGTTTCCATCCCCCAAATACAAAAAAACCCCACTTTTTTCAGAGCCTTCTCTCCTTTACACCCTCAACCCCCAGCTACTTTCATTGATTCCTCTATTTTAATTGGATTTTCATGTTGAAGTGATTCTGTTTAGGATTTACAAATCAACTAGATTAATTTCAAAATTATAATTCTGGTGTAGGGCAGAGTGGTTTCTTTTAACTTGTGGAGAAAGAAAAAAAGAAATGATATTAGGATTGGATATTAATAGTAGATATAGATAGAACATTTCTGCTTTGTGTCTTTTTGGATGCAAGTGGTTAGCCTTCCACAGTACCTATAGTGCTTAAGAATCGCTTTTCACTTAGCAGTGGCATCAGAAGAGGGTATGGCTAGGATTCAGGACTTGTATCCAGAGCTCTTTAAAGAGCTCATTTGTAACTTTTCTTCAAGTCCTTAGTGTAGGAGATACCAGTAATGATACTCCAAATGTCCTAGGGATACTGTTTCACTATGAGGACCAGTCTCTACATTCAAAGCAAAGATCTTGGATAGTTACCAATCATAGCTTGCCTTTCTGTATCATTTTATGGTTGTTCAGTCATTTCAGTCCTGTCTCACTCTTTTGTGACCTCATTTGGGATTTTCTTGAGAGACCAGAGTGGTTTGCCATTTCCTTCTCCAGCTCATTTTATAGATGTGGAAACTGAAGCAAACAGGGTTAAGTGACTTACCCAGGGTCACACAGCTAATAAATGTCTGAGGTCACACTTGAACTCAGGAAGATGAGTCTTTCAGATTTCTAGCCCGGTGCTCTATCTACTGTACCACCTAGCTGCCCCTAAAATCCATTTTATGGTCCCAGAGCTCTTTAATCATAAATTTCCCCATCCAGTCCTACCAACAATAATCCAATAAGATACATAATGCAAGAACTACTGTTATTTTGCAGCTGAAGAAATGGAAGCTAGAGAGACCGATTTGTCCAGGGTCATAGAACTACATGGCAAACCCATTGACTTTGGAGTTCGAGGATTTGTATTCAGATTGCAGCTCTGACACAATATACTATCCCTGTGACCTTGGATGAGTGACATACTCTATCCAGTGTGTTTGGATTGTGTAGCCTCTACGGTCCCTTCTGAGCTTTAGACCCAATTCCGTCACTCCTACTCCAGCAAGGTTACCATAATGCCATAGTACTTTCTAAGGAAGTCAAGCCTAAGAAAGTTGTTTGAAGTCTGAATCTCGAGCTTTTCTTAAAAGCTGAGACTGGCTTCCTTTGAAGCCTTGGCCCCCACCATCATGGTTTCTGTACATGAAGAAATACTTTCATGAGAGTCTGGGTATTTTCAAGTGTAAAATGCCAAGTATTGTATCCACAGGTTTTAAAAACAAGAGAAAAATCCTATTTCCCTCATCAAAGCACCAAGAATTCAACAAATATCATGTGCTAAATTGGAGGTAAAAACCCAAAAATGTAGTTCCTGCTCTCGGAAGAGCTTAGTGATGCCTAGTCAACTAATGATATGGAAATAATCCAAATGACATCGGAATCCTCCATGTATTCCTCACTCCTCCATTCCATGGAATAAGAGAGTAGGGGAAGAAATGTTTTACTTGTTAACCTCATTGAAAATCAAATGCCTTGGGGCCAGAGAGTGAAAGAACTTGCTATCTGGTCACCCCTAGAATTACAGGGAAGGCAGAATAGTCTACAGCAGTAAGGCCATGGAACTGCTAATCCCAGTACGTATTAGGCCCAACTTGGCTAACTTTACTATGTGAATTTCAGGACATGGCTTATTGGAATAGTCTGATAACTTGCTAGCACTGTGTGATTCTTCTTACATTCAACTGTTGTGCTCTAGCGCACTATTAAGGAAACAAATGGGTGTTATCTAGCTTGGAGGAAGCGTCTCTCCCCAAACCCAAACAGCACACCACCTCCAAACTATTCCATGGCTGGAACATACACAAATGGTATATATGAACAAACTCCTCCCAGCTTACTTTCCTCAATTCCAAATCCAAAGAAAACCATTATGGTAAGATTCTTCATCCCACAGCTCCAAGCTCAGAGATGGACACAGCTTCCACATGTTTCTTTTTTTAAGTTATGTTTATTTAGCGTATGTACACATAAAAGAGAATTCACTGTCTGATCCCGCCCAGCAGAAAACATGCACAAACCCATGGTATATGAATGGGGAGGGGGCCTGGGCCCCACAGTAGTGGTTGGGATGGTGCAATCCTGCCAGTCACAGCTGCAGGACAGTAGAGAGCTGGACTGAGCTGCTGGGTGGGCCATGGCCCTGTAGAAGTTAACGTTAGAATAAGCGTGCGCCATAGCCAAAGGTCTGTTTGATGCTCTCAAAGTAGTACCGCTGCCAGCCCTGTCTTGTCCGTTCTTCCTCTGGGGATGGGATGCCTTTGCCCTCCATGAGAAGCTCCGTCTCTCCATCTTTGTCAATAAAGGTCAAGGTAATGGTAGCAAAGTGTCCTAGGGGAGGAGTCAAATAGCCGTTAGGACTTCAAATTTCACTCTGAAACTTCATTTGAAGGAATTCCTCAAGTCCTTTTCTCCCTTAACAGTGCCTTCCAGCCTGAGAGGTTTAGATTTTTCTAGTAGGAATTAACTTTAGTTTCTATGTGGAAAATGGTTGAGTATAAACTTGTCCCAAGCTCAGAAGTGACCTGAGAATGTTACTACCCCAGAGACTGCCACAAACCACTTTAGGACCCAATCTATCTCAATCGCATTGCTTAGTTTAGCGATACATACAACAAAAGGGACACTTACCATCAGGCCAAGACTTAAACCTCCATTTCATCACAATCTTGTTTTCAGGGACCTATGTGGGTAAAAGAGGTCAGTCTGGTCAAGATTTGCCTTCGAATTAGCCTCTCTCCTCCCCCTTGCCTTCCTACTTAGTCATAGTGTCATCTAAGAAATTCTGCTGCTGAGAGGACAAAATGGTCCATACAGTGTGTTACCTTTTACAGTCCCTAAATCGGGTCCATTCAAACTGGATGAGAGAGAGTTTTAACACTGTAATCAGCATTTGACTACATTTTTCCTATATCTGCATTTTGATCATGATACAAAGTTAAACAGCTATTCATTTAGAATGATTTAGTTTTAACTGTAACAAGAGGTAAAGGGTCCCAATTTTAACTTCAAAGGTTAGGAGAAGTATTGTTCTTCTCACGCCTCAGCTCTTGGAACAGGGTCTGGGCACAGGCAGCACTCACCAGATCTAAAAACTCCCCGGTGACATTGCCATCCAGCAAGTGGAACTTTCCCCCCTTATCTGCTTCTAACACAGCAGAAGCATGGGTGAAGGCCTGAACCATCTGCAAGGACAAGAGAAGAGGTGAGTGGTGGGGCCTGGGCTTTCCTAGGACCCAGCATTTATTCCATGAGTGATTCTTGGCCTCCTTCAGTTCTTCTACTTAGCTAGCTTATTTACAAAGTTGGGTCTAATCCATACCTGGATGGCCTTACTGTTTTATACTATTCTGCCTTGACCTTACTTCTTTCCCTCTCTGGCCCCAAAACATTTGACTGCCAATCTAAGCTCAATTTTCAATGATGTTAACCAGTAAAACATTTCTCCCCTCCTCTCTTATTCCATGGAATGGAGGAGTGAGGAATACACGGAGGATTCAAATTTGTCATTTGGATTATTTACATATTTTGAGGTGATTAGGCATCACTAAGCTCTTTGAGAGCAGGAACTGTATTTTTGGGGTTTTGCATCCAATTTAGCGACAGGACCATAATTATGCCTAAGTCCCCAGTCCTAGAGCTGGCTTCCCTCATTGTCATTAGATACAAGGACCTCTGGCCAATCAGCTTCCGCATCATCCTGTAAATGAGATCCAGGAGGCACATTCAGGCTGCAGGCAGACTCACTCTTTAATCCCCACTTCAGTCCTTTTTGACAGATTATGCTTCATCTAGTCCTATTTAATCTCACAAAAGATCATGGGCCACGTTTACATTTTGTTTTGGATTTCTTTCTGGGTCCCTGACATCATTCAGTAGTGTACTTGGAGGCGGGGTGTGGTGGTGGTGGAAGGGACCATAAGAGGTTCCTCTCCACCATTACTAAGTATGGAGGAGGGGAGGTAGTAAAAAAGGAGCAAAGGGGGGAGAACTGTAAAGGTAAGTACCCTAGGTCACTTTGAGGTGACTCAACATGTGTTGTATCCCTTGGGGCAGGGGTCCCTAACCTTTCTGTGTCATGGACTCATTTGGCAATCTGGTCAAGCTCATCGACTCCTCAGAAAGTTTTTAAAAAAATGATAAATTGAAGGAAATAACAAATTTCAATGAGTTTAGTGAAAGTAAAGATAGGATTTTTTTCCTACCCACATCAAGAAACCCTTGTCTCAAGGCCTATGATTTAGGCGGTAACTAGGCTAATAAAATAACAGGGAACGGCAGTGCCTCTCTAGATGCTCAAAGGAGGAAGTGCTTTCTGTACAAATGCCAAGTCACTTGGAAAAGCAGTTACAAACCCTGGACATAAGCACTTTTGTTCAAGCCTCACACTCACCTCCTGGGTGACAAACACCCTGAAGAGCTCCTCTGGTGATGTTAAGAAAGTGTCCTTCAGAACAATCTTGCAGGTAGGGATCTTGACACCAACAGTTTTAGGCTGACTTGCCAAAGTACCAGGTTTGACCTGTGGAATGGTGCCAATGACCAATTTGCTGACTAATAATGGTGTAATCAACGACTCATTTCTCTAATAACTCATTCTGGTTTACAAAACACTTTCCTCATAACCCTGTGGAGTAGGTAGTGAGAAATAATAGCATTCCTATTTTAAAGGGACATGTGGAGGTTAACAGATGCCAGAACCAAAGCTGATCATTTTCCCATTATATCCCAGTACGTATTTGGGGAAAAGACCTAACAGACCCCCTACATACCCAAAATTGATCAATCTACATGACAGAGAATCTCTTAAGCTTACTTAAAGGAAATCAGAATCAATGACAGAGGAGGGTTTGAATTATCAGGCACCTTTCTAGGAAGCATAAGCTTTTTAAGAATTGTTACTCTGGCAAGGCTTTATGTAAAAAAAAACAACAAAAAAACAGACTTTTCTACTCATAACATTTAGAGTTCTATTATTCATGCTATCCTTTATATACCCTCCAAGAACATCCTAAGTACACGATAATGGATCAAAAATCTGCCCAACTGGGCACTGTGACACCTTTAAATTTCCTGGTGGGAAAGGGCCTCAGAGTTTTCTGGCAGCCACAATACCAAATTAAGGACTGTTTGGAAGAGATACACAAGTGGAAGCTATAATAAGTTATTCAGTGCCAATGTGACTAGTGCTGAATAAAATTTTTGGTCCTCGGTAAGTTTTATGCACCCTAAAACCCTGTAAAATAAGGCTACTTTAGACTGTTCAAAGCTTAGGTTGCTTCCAGTTTGTAAACACTTTGTATTTGCCACGGAGGGGAAAAGAGACATGACATATCTGTATCACGTTTATTTTTATTCATTTAAAAGGCAAGTCTTCCCTACAGAGAGCCAAGTAGCTGTGCAGTTTTTGACACCCCTCATTTCCCTGGATTGCTTTCAAGGCGTTGCCATACAGAGAAAGGGGCACTTACTTTGGACTCCTCAGCTTTCACTGGCAGCTGGGGGGCTGGATCTACTGTCTCGCCATTCAGAGTAGGTAAGATCATGCCCTGCGTGAATTCTACAAAAACAGAACACAAGGTTACTTCCTAGCAAGTTTGAAGCATTTGTTCTGGGTATTATATAGAAGGAACTAATCCTACCAGGAGGTAATGAACAGCAAAACTGTCTAAGCAGACACCAGTTTCAAATATAAATATTTGAAACCCCCCATAACACTGTTCAGCCAACACATTTTAGCAAAAAATTCATGGGCCAAATAACAACACTGTTTGCAGAGAGACAAATGGTGACATTAAGTATAATGTACTCCTGTATATGAAGCTGAAAAAGGAAGAGAAGGTAGTTAATCTCAACTTTAATCTTTACTGGGATTTATGTGTTGTATAACATAATGTGTCAAACTATACTTGTTTTAAGTGAGCGCAGTCCCCAAGTATGAAACACATTTGAATTCTCTGAAGTATGTTCTGCAGATGGGTTCTCTTTTGTAACAAAAATGCCTGTAGTCTGGTATAGAAAATGTCCAGAAAGCAACCAATTCAATGACTGAGTTATCTGCTGATCTAATACCTAGTTCTGACAGCAACATAAATAACACTTTAATTATTCTAAAACTGTAAGAAGGGGGTGCTACATTTTTGGATCTCCTACCTCCTAAGCCCCCCAAAATTAACAGTCCTGAGACAGACTGATGGGCAAAGAGCTCTTAGTTCTTAATCCTCAAGCAAAACAGATACAAGAGTGGCCTGTCCAAACACATACCTGTTTTAAGAGTCCTGATATAAGTCTCAACTGCATTTCGGATCTTTGTCACACCTTCTTTCTTCATTAAGGCCAACAGAGTTGTGTCAGGCTCATCTTTGGCAAGGCTCACACTAACCTGAGTGGAGAACCAGACTGTAAATAACCTGATAGGCTTAAGCAAAAATTCTCTTACCTTTGGTGCTAGATGTAGAAGTTAAGCAGTTACATGATTACAGACCACATTTTCAAAGAAAACACATAAAAAGTCCACTTGAAACATTCCTTCAAAGGTCTTTTTCTGTCAAGGCAATGATGGACACAAACAGCTTTAGAAACCAAAAGTCTTCCATTGAATAAAATTAACTCAGTAGGATAGGGCATGAGAAGAATCTACAATATGATTAAGGCTAAGTTGCTTTAGATCTCAACTGACCTAAGCTTTGGAAATGGCCACGTGGTAGAATGAGACTTTGAATACCTGGCTCAATCCTGTATTAATCTTAATTGCCATTTTTTTCAAAGGAAGGAAAGAGGGAAGGGGGCAAAGAAAGGAATGAAGAAGAAAAAAGGAGATAGGGAAAGAAGGGAGAGAGGAAGGAAGCAAATTCTAGAGATGAACGACCAGAAAATGCAAACCTCCACTTCATTGACGTCGTTTTCATCCGACAAGTTGGGGATCTCCACGTGTCCCTTGTATTTCACTCCTGACTTAGAAGTACCTGCCAACAAGATTTTGGTCTGTGAGACCCCTTTGCTTCTTTCCTTAGTTAGCAGAGGTTACTGCCACTGATGGCCCCCATTAACTCTAGTTACTATCAGGGAGACTAAAATCTGAGATTTTATGGATTACTTTGCCCAACTCCTTAGTTTAACTGGGACTGTCTTGTGTTCCCACCTTTACTTGAGATATTTGATTTCTTAACTTTATTAGACTTGATTTCATTAGGAAACTGTTGGGGAAACGCCTTTTAGTAAAGCAAACCTACATTTGCTCTGCCTCAGTTGGTTTAGAGTTGCTTAAGATATTCAGAGGTAAATGACTTGCACATATTCAGACAGCCAGAATGTCAAAGGCAAGATTTATACCAGGTCTTCCTGACCTCTGGGCCACTTCTTTATTCACTATGCCATGTTGTGTCTCTCTATGTTCTTCCCTAAGTTATCACAAAAGAGGGCTCAAGGTCAAGCCAATTGTGATTATGATCACAAACAAATATCCTTTACTGAAAATACTGAAGGGGGGCACTGTGGAGAAATATAAGTGAAGACCTTGATGAGAATTAAGATTTTCCCCAAACATCCCAGAGGCTAGAAGTGACACAAGTGAAATGGTCGATATCGTTTTAGAGGCAGATGTGCTTAAGTGCTTGAAAGAACCTGGGGGATGTTCTAAACAATACAACTGACAAAGTCACAGAGGTTATAAAATATCAGGCTAAGACAACTAACACGTCTTGAACAAAGCTTCAAGGCAGCATGTATTCCTTTCCTTTCTCACAAAAGATGGTTTCAGCTTGTCCCAGACAGCCACTGAACAAATATGTACCAAGTGACGGCTATGCACCAAGTTTTGTGTCAGGTACTGGAGTCATGAGCACCGAAAGTGAAGCGCAGACACCCTTAGCCTGCCAGAAAGCTGGCACGGACCCACCTGTCCAGTTCAGTTTGATGGTCCACTCATAGAAGAAGATGAGTTTGCCTTTTCGATTGTTGATTGATGCCTCTCCATCAAGCTTGCTCACTTCTGTCACCTCACAGTTACCCTCCTCACCTTGCACTTGGATCGCCAGAAACAGGGATTTCAGCTTATCAGTGGACCAGTTTGAAGCATCCCTCTCAGTCCTACAAAGAGAAACATAACCATGGAACTTTCTCCACAGCAGCTGTCTGGAATACAGCCACTGTATGAAAAAGGTTCCTGGCTGAGGTTGGGGAAAGCTATTGAGTGGGAATCTTCTGCTTGTCCAATGGAAAGAGAAGGCAGGGCAAAAAAAGTGCATGAAAATCCCTATGATGTGAAAACTGTGACCAACATCTCCAGTTCAGCAGTGCTGCTTTCAGAAGAGAAGGAAGAAGCAGAAGGAAGGGTGACAGTCAACATTTTGATAATTCCTGTATAGAACAAAGAATTTTTACAAAATATAATAACATTTACAGAACTTCAAAGTCTGCAAAGTGATTTATATACCTTACCACTTGATATTAAAAACTCTGATATAAGTACAATACTCCAGCAGTTTTGCAGGTAAGTAAACTAAGGTTCAGAGAACTTAAATTACTTATCAAGTCATCCAGCTACTAAATACCAAGGGATGGGATCCCAATAAACCCAGGACTTTTCCTGACTCCAAGTGAATCGTTTGACCCAATACTACCCTTCTCCCTCATCTACAAAGATGCTACTTAGTATTGTGATTTTATTTATTATCATGTGGTCTGCTATGAGGAACATAACACTCAACTGATTCCTCTCCTGATCAAGAGTAAGAATTTGTAAGACATCTACTAGAATTAGAAGTACAAGTTCTGGTACAGTACTTAATAAAGTAACCAATCAATTCAAGTCCTGAACCAGAGAGAGCAACAGGAATCACTCCATCAAAATTTGTAAAAGTAGAGGTGTCAAGCTTGAGGTCCCTAATGCAACCTGAAACAGCTTAAAATGTAATTGAGAAATATTTAACAAAATAAATAAAAATTCAACCCAAAGATTATGTTAGCTTATGGTTTTGGAAGTTAATAGGAGCCTGAGGAGATCTTTTTCTTTTGGAGTTTGGTACCACAGTTAAAGGCAGCTGGGGGATGTCCTAATAAAGTAACTGGTTCCCTGACTTTCAAAGTAACAAAGATTATAGAATATAGGGCTAATACAACTAATATTCCTTGTATCATAGCTTCAAGGCAGCACATGTTCCTTCATCTACAAGTCAAAGAGCAACCAATTTAAGAAAAAAAGAAACAAAAATCCATCTGGCATCTGTAAAACAAGGGTGTATGAACACAATGGTTTAAAAATAAAACTAAAAATTCATGCAATTCAACAAGTATTTGAGCACATACGTAGTAGTAGGTGCTATGGTGGGAATACTAGGAAGGCTTGGTCATTCAATTCGACAAATCTTTTAGTTTTAACAAGAAGACAACCACAAAAATACTAAAACAAAGCACAAAGTCTTGTAAGTACAGGGAGAGAGAGACACAAAGAATTCAGCTGAGGGAGAGAGCGTCAATAGCTTTTTAGGGTGTGTATGCATGACAAAGGAGGGGAGAAAAGAAGTGCTCAGTGAAGGCTGCCTTAAGGAAATGACATTTGAGCTAGGCCTCGAAGGTAGAAGAAACTCCAGGAACAACTAAGAAGCCCAATCGCTCTGAGGCCACTGGTTACCTAGCAAAGGACTCGGAACACCTCCCCACCACGAGCCTGCCCAGCCCAGTACTACAGCCCGCCTCCCTCAGCAAAGGACTTTCGGATCTTTTAGAGGGACAGGAAAGGGGGTAACCGCAGACCCGCGGCCGCCCCCCGCCCAGCAATTGGTGCCTCCCCCACGTCTCCACAATCCGTCGGGCGTGTTCGTGTTCTCTCCGGCAGACCCCTTCCCCGTTTGCCCGGGCTCTCGGGTTTGCGCCTTCCCTACACGTGCGGGGAGGAAAACGTGCGTCCCCCGTAAAGCGGCCCTTCGGGCGCTCCGAGCTAAAAACGGGCCGGGCAGGAGCTGCAGGACCCCTGCTTTCCAGAGTAGGGTATTTGTCCGGGGTCCAAGCGGGCACTTTCTCCAGGGGTTCACGCTTTTCCCAGCGGGCACCTCCTTTCTCCTACGGTCCCCATCGTCCCCCAGCTCCGCAAGCAGCAGAACCGCCGTGCGGAGGTCCCCTCCGGGGCCACCCCGAGCCCAGGCCCCGGCCCCCGCCACTTCTTCGTTCCTCCACTTACCAGTGCCAGTTATTGACGTTAGTAGCGTCTGCCCGCTCCTCCACGATCCAGCGTGGGTCACCCTCGCCCCACTTGGCCATCTGGTCTCGGATTCTGCCGCCGAAGGCTCCCGCACGGCCCCGGCCCCAGCCGCCCGGCAGCGCCTGGAAATTACTAGAAGCGGGCGCAGCGCCTCCCGGCTCGCTTTTCCCTCCACCTTCCCCCCCCACCCCAACCCAACCTTCTCCGCTCCCCTTCCGCAAGCTTCCGGATCCTCCTCCTTCTCCTCCTCCTCCCCCTTCGGCCTACTTCGACCATGTACTTCCGCTCTAAGTTTCCGCAGGATACGCGCCTCCAATTCTCAGGGTTCCGGCTTACTCCCCACTTGTTAAACCGCCCCCCGCCCTCACGACTAGGGCATAGCTGCAGTTATATACGGGGATGGAATGTTGGACGGCCTATCAATGCTTCGCGTCGGAAACCTATAGACTTTCGACATGCCTCCCCCGCTCAATGGGGAGTGAAAACAGTAAGCTTTGCCCGCGAGGCTCTCTGGGAGTTGTAGTTTTTGTGTAACCGCCCACTCGATGTCCGGCGGAAGGAGGCGTTGGAAAATAAGGAAGTATTCCGAGCCCATCCGCTCCTGCGCAATTATGTTTCTGGGCGTTGTAGTCCTGAGGACAAAAGTCGAGGGCGAGTCGATAAAAGGAGGCGGAAAGAGGAAAACGACAACTTCCAGCATGCCGTGCGGCCGGACCCCCTCCCTAGACGGTTCTCTAATCCCTCTTCCCTTTACCTCTGGGCTGCACTGTGTGACGGGAAAGGCTCGGCGGGCTGAGGTTGAGTGACTGCTGCTGCGTCCTGAGAGGGAGGGGCCGATGCGGAAGAGGTAAGGGGTTCAGCCGCCCCTAGTCCCCCTCGCCCTTCCCTTCCCCCACTAGCCGGGGAGCAGTTCTTCCTCCGCGGTCCTGACATTCCTTGGCCCCCTCCTCAAACTGACAGCCCCGTCACGTTCCTCTGGGGGGGGCCCCAACTTTATCCCTCTCCTGCCAACCTAGTTGTCTGAGGAAGAGGAGAGAAAGGGGGATCCTGAGGGTAGACAGGGGCTACTGAGCGTCCCCCCGCCCCAAGATCTAGCCCTTCCTGGCCCCCAGTATGCGCCCCACCCCGAGCTTTCCCCTCTTCCTACTCCTGGCTTCTTCAGGCGGGTGGGGATGTGGCCTCTTTGCAGAGGCAGCGGCCAGGTATGGGGGGCAGTTATTAGGTGACAGAGTGGATGGAGACTAGAATCAGGAAGACCCGAGTTCAAATCCAGACTCAGATACTTATCTGTGTCGCCCTGGGAAAGCCATTTCACCACTGTTTGCCTCAGTTTCCTCCTCTGTAACATGGAGATAATAATAGTACCTACCTCCCAGGGTTATTGTGAGGATAAAATGAGATGTTTGTAAAGCGATTTCCGAGCACTATGTGAATGCTTTAGTATTATTTGCCAGTGCCTCATTTAACCCTGGCCACAATCCTGGGAGGTAGATACTGTTTTTATTCCCATTTTACAGAGGAGGAAACTGACACAGACAGATAAAAGGTTAAGTGTCTTGAAGGCTTATTTGAACTTAGATTGTTTTGAGCAGTGTACGGTTCCACCTAGCTGCCTTTGCCTGTGGTTCGTAACCGTTGGATGTGAGATTCAAAGGCAGGTTTCTCCTGAGCACGGAAGTCCAGTGCTGTTTCCACTGTAATAATCAGCCTCTAGTGCAATGAAAAGGCCAGGGGACTGGAAGTCAAGATACATGGGTTCTAGTCCTTGTACTATTGATTTAAGAAGGTTAAACGCATCTCCCTAAGCCTTATATCTCTCCTATATGTAAAATGGATTAGATTAATTCTAAGGTTCTTTTCTATACTTAAGATTCACAGGATTTTATTTTTTTTAATGCTTTTTGATAGATTTTGTTAAATAAGTCACTTCCCAATGATTCCCACGCGCCATAAAACTGAACCTTTAAAAACAATTGTTTTTTTTTTCCCTTCACCTCTAATTCCCAATATATTCCTCCCTCTTCCTTTTTCCACAGGAATGAACATTTTATGAACATAAATGAACATTTTATGCAAACACATAGCCCCATACCCTGCAAAGAAGGAAAGCTGTGCATTTTTCTTTCTCTTCTTTGGGACCAAGTTTAGTCATAATTTCACAGCATTCAGTTTTGATTGTTTTCTTCTTATTCTTTCAATTTACAATATTGTATTTTGTTTTCTTGCTTCTGCTTACTTCACCTTTGTTGTTCAGTTTTTCAATCCTATCCCACTTTTTGTAACCCCATTTGGGATTTTCTTGGCAAGGATAATGGAAAGGTTTACCATTTCCTACTCCAGCTCTTTTTTGCAGATGAGGAAACTGAGGCAAACAGGGTTAAGTACTCTGCCTAGGGTCACACAACTACTAAGTGTCTGAGGCCAGATTTTAACTCTGAAAGATGACTCTTCTGACTCGAGACCCAGCACTCTATCCACTTTGACACCTAGATGCCCCATTACTTCACCTTACATCAGTTCATATGAATCTTTACATACATATTTCTCTTTATTCATTTTTTATTTCATGTAATATTTCATTGCCTCCTCATGCCAGAATTGTCCATTCCACAATCAGTGGGCTTTGTTTCCACTTCTGTGCTACTACAAAAAGCACTGCTATAAATATTTTGGTATAATGTGGTACTTTTTTATTATTGCCTTCCTTGGGATATATACTTAGCAGTGGGATCTTTGGGTCAAAGGGCATGGGCATTTTAGTTCATTTCTCATAATTCCCAGTTGCTTTGCAGAATGATCCACCAACAATGTATTAACATATCTATCGTTCTGTACGGCCTCCAGCTGTTACAACTTATGTGATTTTTGCCAATTGACTGAGCATGAGGGGAAACTGCAATTATTTTTATTTACATTTCTCTTATTATTAGTGATTTAGATCAGTTTACAGGATCTTAGAAGTAATAGTGCAAAGAATACACGATTTTGAGGTAGACGATTTGAGTCACATTTGAGTCCTGGCTCTTTGTTTCCTACCTATATGAACTTGGACAGGTCACTTCATTGAGCCTCAGTTTCATTGTCTACAAAATGAGGGAATTGGAGAGGTTCTCTGAGAGCTAAAAAGCTCTAGATCTTGTAAACTCAAGAGGTGGAAAATGTGTTAGAGGGCCTGTAATGGACTTTAACAAGAGTGCCAGGATGGCTAGGTGGTGCAGTGAGTAGAGCACCTGGAGCCAGGAGAACCTGAGTTCAAATCCTGCCTCAGACACTTAACTCAAAACTAGCTGTGTGACCTTGGGCAAGTCGCTTAACCCCAACTGCCCTTAAAAAAAAAAGAGGTGCCCAACTCCTTTTCTTGGCTGAGATCTCTGGTCTAAATCCTTTGGTCACCATTGAAAAGTGTTTTCTGTAGTTTCTCATGCATTTTTTATTGTGTTCTAAGACAGAAGCTTTATATTATTTTTAATATTTTACTGTTCCAAATTCTTTTATTCTATTTCTTATTTTATTGCTATTATTTTGCTCTTCTTTGTTATTTTACTGTGTCTTACTCTGTTGTCTTTCCGTCATTCTCTTTCCACATTGATTGGTGTTCCATTATACTGTCTTCATTTTCAGTAGCTGCATCTTTGGTGTCTGGTAGTATACCGTTATGCAGCTTAGAGACTCTCAAAAAAGTACTTGTCAGTGAAATGGCAGAAGATGAAAAGACTTAAACATTACAGATCACAAGAGTGCATGCTTTAACTTGCCCTCAGTTTCCAGACTGTACCAATGATGTATCCTTGGGCCTCTTAGAGTTTAACTTGCTAAACAAGCAATAGTTTTGATTTTTACCCAGAGTGCTTATTAAGTTCCTGAAGTCAGTTTAACTCCCAACAAATCAAATCTACAAATCCCCTATCAACTTAGTGTAATTAGACCTTAAAATGCCTGTGGCTGCCAGAAAGCAGCTTCAGCTGGACTGATGCTGACTTTGTACAAGCTTCACTTTGAAGATTGCTTTCTTAGAGGGGCTATAG
>CM053598.1:186763003-186813236 GCA_028646575.1 Pseudocheirus occidentalis
ATAATTACTAAACTTAGGTCTTACCATGTGCTAGATTTTAAAAAGCAAACCTAAATGTTGCCTTGCCTAAGATTGCTCTTTTCCCTCTCCTAAGATAAGTGTATTTAATATTAAAAGGAAAAAAAGCTCTTCTGGGATAGCGGCCCCTTCAAACTAATGTGTGCTGAAAATCTGTAAAATGAGGGGACTAAATTAAATGATCTTCCAACTCTAAATTCTATGCTTCTATGAATATGGAGCACAGCAAGGAACAGGGAGATAGAATTAAGAAAACTGAGAGCTGTTCCCATTCTGTAACTAGGGTAGTAGAAAGAGCACTATAAAACAGATAACACTTGTGCTATGGGATCAGCTGGGTTGTTAAGGAAGTTCTTTGTACACTGTAAGACAGGAAAGAAATATGAGCTATTATTTAATAAAATTCCCAAGAGTTTTTAGGAGGCTGTTTCTTTTAAAGTGTCTGTTATATTCAATAACCTTAAAAGCTTAAAAATAGAACAAAGTCTTTTAGAATAACAGATAGCATTTATACAGCCCTTTTAAGATTCTGCAAGGCACTTAACAAATATATATATCTTCTTTTACCTTCACAACAACTCTGGGAGATAGGTCCTAATATATATCTCCATTTGACAAATGAGGAAACCAAGGCACAGAGGTTAAGTGACTTGCCCAGGGTTCCAAAGCAGTAAGGGACTAGATTTGAACTCAGGTCTTCCTGCCTCAAGGTCCAGTACTGGCTCTTCATAACTAACACTCTGAATTCTAGAAAAGAAAGGACTTTTCCCTTAGAGAATGATAGAAAGAGAAGAAACTACAGATAGGTAAAAGTGGGGGAAATCCCACAACCCACTTCTATGACTTGGCTGTGTGAAAAGAATACTGGGCTTGGATTCAGAAAATGGATCTTTCAATTGTGGTCCTTTATACCAGCTGTGTCACCCTAGGAAAGTCATTTCACCTCTAAAGCATTAGTTCTGACAACGGTGAAGCAAGGATAATAAACTTTTGCTACCTTAAATCACAGGATGACAAAGATGAGATATATGTTATGAGATGTAAAAAGATATATATACGTATATATGTAATATATGAGATTTTTTAATAATAACCGTTTACACACTCACATAGCATTTCCAGGTATCAGTCTATTGTACAGATATTACTAAACCCCCAATGACGTAGTGACCCACATGACTGAACAAGAACAACAATCAGAGGACAGCCTGTGGTTAAATAACGGTCTTTCTAAGACTTCCTCATTCATCTCATTAGATTATGGACAGGGACATTACAACACAAACATAAGACTGCCCATTCAAAAACGGAAAACCCTCAAACATTTTTACATAAATATACTTTGAGTCTATTTTATTTATGTCCAAAAATAACAGATGACACTTGTATTCTCCAGAGCCTTTCCTGGTCTGGCTACAGCCTACCTTTCCTAGGTAACTCCTCTTCATGCGCTTTTGCCTTCTGGTCAAAGCAACCTATTTGCTGTTCCAAAGACACCATATCTCCCATCTTCTACTTCTGTGCCTTTGCACAGGTTAGTTTCCAGGCCTGGAAGGCACTTGCCCCTCTTAGAATTCTTAGCTCCCTTCAAAGTCTGGTCTAAATGCCATTTCTCTCACCGGGTCTTTCCTGATCCACACTCTCTCTCCCCAAGCAGTGACTACATTCCACTCACAACCCTAATTGCCTTTGTGTTTGCTCTGTATATATTTTCTGTTTACTATGTATATATATTTTGCATTAATTTAAATGCTATGTGTCATTTCTACTGGAAGAATATAAAGCTCCTTGAGGGTAAGCTCTGTTTTGTTTGACTAACACAGCATCAGGTACATGGTCAGTACTTTATCAAACATTGCTGATGATCATAAACTTAATCTAATTTGCTTCTCATAGCACCCTCATGATATAGGAGCCCTATATTTTAGACATGTAAACTGAGACTCAGAAATAAGGTGACTTGCCCACAGTCACAAAGCTAATAGGTATCTAAGATAGGTGAATTCATTTGAACCCCTGGGTCTCTTCATTACCCATCTGACTAAGAAACTATACTTAAAATGTCTCAGAGAGTATGATTTCTGTAATAAAGTTTAATGAGAAAACTAGTAACTTAAAAATAGGTATCACAACCTATTAAACAAAATTCAGGACAGACGAACAAAGTAGAACAAAATGGAACCTATTCTTTATTTTTACTTGTTTCTTCCTGAGGGCTGCTGTTCCTCTCTTTGAGTCCTAAGGCAACAAGAAAAGATCCCTAGAAGTTCTGGGTTCTGAGCTGTTCTTCCTACCTGCCGGGTGAGGACGAGGATTCCTGATCAGAGGCAGTCATCCCTGGAGAAGCAATATCACTGGTTCTGTGGTCTAGATCCTCATTTTCTAAGGAGGCAAAAAAACAAGAGAAAATAATGAAATATTCAAGCCAAGACAAACAGGAAGCACACTGTTAATTATCCCGACAGATTTGCTTGAGGGGAAAATGTTAACAAGTTCTGTTCTTCTCAACATTTTCAGGGCAAGGTCTTTACCCTGGAAGGATAAACACATAAAATTTTCAAGTTATTTAAATCCAATCATTCTATAATCACAACCCATTTGTGTAGCAAGAACTTACTAAAAGAGTTTCTTGCCTAGCTAATTCAGGCATACTATAAAATCAAGAATAAATCATTCTTGGAAAACAAGAAAATTCTAAGTATGTTTAATACAAGCAGTCAAAGAAAAAAGAATATGGATAAAACAGACTGATAGTTCAGGAAACCATCTCTCAGACCCCCAGCTTCTGGGATAAGAACTCAATACCTGAATAAAACTGCTGGGGAAACTAGAAAATAGCATGACCGAAACTGGGCATAGACCAACGTCTGACACCGTATACCAAATGGGTACATGATTTAGGTATAAAGACTGATATGATAAACAAATCAGGGGAGCAAGGAATAGTTTATCTGTCAGATTTATAGAGATTGGAGGAATTTATGACAGAACAAGAGATAGAGAACATTATGAAATGCAAAATGAATCATTTTGATTACATTAAATTGAAAAGTTTTTGCACAAAGCCAATGCAACTAAAATTAGGAGGGAAGCAGAAAACTGGCAAAGAATTTTTATAACTAGTATCTCTGATATAGGCCTCATTTCTAAAATATATAGAAAACTGAGTCAAATTTACAAGAACACAAATCATTCCCCAATTGATTAATGGTCAAAAGAGATGAACAGGCAGTTTTCAGAGGAAGAAATCAAAGCTATCCAGAGTGAGATGAGAAAATGTTCTAAATCACTATTGATTAGAGAGAAGCAGAACAAAACAACTCTGAAGTACCACATCACACCTACTGGGTTGACTAATAAGACAAAACAGGAAAATGATAAATGTTGGAAAAGATGTGAGAAAGTTGGAACACTGATTCATTGTTGATGGAGCTGTGAGTTGATCCAACCATTCTGGAGAGCAATTTGGAACTATGACCAAAGGGCTATAAAAATGAGCATACCCCTTGACCCAGAAATACCATTTCTAGGGCTGCATTCCAAAGAGATCATGAAAATGGGAAAAGGATCCACATGTATGAAAATATTTCTAGCAGCTCTTTTTGTGGTGGCCAAGAACTGGACATTGAGGAGCTGCCCATCAATTGGGGAACCGCTGAACAAGCTGTGGTATACAAATGTAATGGAGTACTATTGTGCTGTAAGAAATGATGAGCAGGAGGACTTTAGAAAATCCTGGAAAGACTTATATGAACTGATGCTGAGTGAAGCAGGCAAAAACAGGACAACGGTGTTCACAGAAATAGTCACAGTGTGTGATGACTGATTCTGATGGACTTAGCCCTTCTCAGAAATGCAAGGACCTAAAACAGTCCCAAAGGACTCGTGATGGTAAATGCCATCCAGAGAAAGAACTATGGAGTCGGAATGTAGAGTGATTCAGACTATTTTCTTTTTTGTTTTGTTTTTTCTTTCTCATGGTCTCTCCCATTTGTTATAATTCTTCTATACAATAGGACTAATGTGAAAATATACTTAATAAGAATGTATGTGCAGAGCCATATCATATTGTATGCCATCTTGGGGAGGGAGAAGGGAAGGAAGGAGAGAAAATTTAAAATGCAAATTAATAACATTAAAAGAAAACCATCTTTGAATCTGACAATTGTAATTCTGTGACACAAGACTGAATTAATTCAACAAAGACTGACTGAATAGTACCAAGTGGTGGGGATTCATAGAAAAGAAATGTTAAGGCTCAGACTCCCTCTTTCAAGGAAGATTCCAGCTTACTGATCTATAGTTTCTGAAATTTATTTTTTACCACTTCTAAAAAAAAAAAAATCAAAACATCTGCCTAATCCTAGTCTTTCTGCATCTTTATTGATCTTCATCTTTGATTTCTTAAAGAAATCAGTAATTCTCCAATCACTTCTGCAGTCTTTTTGTTTTCAATATTCAGTAATTAATCTGTCCCTGATGACTGGAATTCATTTAAAGTATCTATATTGGGCTTCAATTTCCTCTTGTCAATGTTAGCTTTCATGTTTGAAGACCAATTTCATTACATAAGATAGAAGCAAAATAAAAGCTGAGTAGATCCATCATCTGTTAACAATACATTAGTTCCCAAGTCCTGTCCCTCGCTTGGTCACCATCTTACTCTAAACATAATTAAAAATTATGACGGCTATTTCTTACTTTACACAGAAAAATCTTTTTTTTAAAGGGGGAAATAGCAATGTATATGAAAGATAATATAAAATCAACCAGCTCAAGGATATTTTCAAAGGGGATTAAGTACTAATTTTTAAAACATAAAAATACATCTAAGAAAGAAATACTTAAGGAAAGTTCATTTTCTATTGAATAAAAAGGTAGAATACTTACAGAGAACTAGTCTAATCTAGGATATCTTGGTCTTCACAGTATTTTGACATCATAATATGTACACAAATATTTTTAGAATTAGGAATAAAATGTTTCTGAAAAACTGGTAAAATGGCTAAATTTAATTTTTAGGTTTAAAAGAATTCTCTGGATTATTTTTAAATTAAGTGATATGGAGGCAACTAGTTTGTGCAGTGGATACAGAACTGGCACTGGAGTCAGGAGGACCTGAGTTGAAATCCAGCCTCAGACACACTGACACTAGCTATGTGACTGGGCAAGTCACTTAACCCTAACTGCCTCCCAATAAATAAATTCATTCATTAATTAAGTGATATGGATAGGAACTATGAAAAATATAACTTTAATTAGAGTCAGAGGGGTAGTAAATGATGAAAGTAGTTAGCTAAAGATATAATTTTATATTCAGAAGTATAAGAAGGGGGGGAATGCAGTCCTGCTTTATAAAAGGAGAGAATTACATGACTCCAGTTTTTTTTAATGCCTGATTTTAGGAAACGCCTGAGTTAGGAAAAAAACAAAGAAGAAACAAGCAAGATGTACTGATAAAAGTATACCTTATCTGACAAGAACACTAATAAAAATTTGTGGAGCAAATTTCTGTTCAGGTCCGAGCTTGGCCAGGTGACCTCTGAAGCACCTCCCGCCTCACAAGTCTTTTGAAGTTCAGCAAAGCATGATATAGAAGAATGGTGAATGTGCCCTTCAAAGAGGCAACAGGGTGCATGAGAGATGGAATGAAATGGGGGAGGAAGACAAAGGAAGTCCAAGATTAACTCCATAATGTATGATTCATAAAACAAAACTGAGCATAGTCACATGAGAAAAGAAGCTCCATTTTAAAAGAGCTGATTTTGTACCGAATGCAACTTTCAAAATGAGAATTCTTTTCCCAGACAAAATATTAGAAGCCTCATATCAGGATTTCCTTATATTGCTACAGATTCCTATTCAGTGTGCATCCCATGCTTTCTCAAAAAAAAAAAAAAGAGTCAAGAAAGCAAATGATTTGACTATTAGCTCCAGGTTTTTCAGAAGAGTTTCCATAGAACTACAAATCTCTAATATTAGAGAAATGGTTTCCCCACTACTGGACTGGTAGATAATCCATCTTTTTAGGTTTAGAGGAATTGATGTTATTATTTACAGATGGGAGATATTTTAGCAAAAAATTGTCAACTTCTATTTTACAACTAAGTCATGAAGCCACATAAAACAACTTTTTAAAACTTCTGAGTAGGACACTAAGGGACCTAGATTTCAGATTCCTGGTCTGGGATCATTAATATTAATATTATAGAATCACAGAAGTTTCAGGCTAGAAAAGGGCATTAGAGACCATCTGGTCTTATATTATTTTACAGATGGGGAAACTAGAGGCCCAGAGAAATGAAATGATATGCCAAAGGGCACAATGCTAGTTAGAAGCACAGCTAAAATACCCAGGTCTTCTGGGTTTTCCTTCTAGGACTTTTTTTTTTTCCACTGACATAGATCCTGGGCCATCACCAATCATGTTGACTTTTGTCTTGCTAATGGACTCTAAATGATTTGGAAAGAAACTGAGACTGATGATTTTGTGCAGCTCTGCCTCACGTAAATCCAAATCAGGCTCAAGGTAAGACATCATTAGTCCTCTTTGAGACTGAAGGAGGAACAACACCACCATCACTGAGCCAGCGACCATATTGCTGCCCTAGCAAGTAAATAAGCATTTAAGTACCTGCTTTTTAAGAGGCACCATGCAACAACCCAAACAAGCCATGTATAAAACATCTCAGCTGGTGCTAGTGCACTCTTCCTTCTCTCCCCCAAACTCCCTGGTATTCATTTTGCATACATTATTAATGTATGTACTTAAATACATACTGCTTGTCTCCTCTGTTAGAGTGTAAGATCTTTGAGGAAAAGAACTATTTAATTTTGTCTTCATATCTCAATATGTAAGTTTTTAAACGTTTAAATAAGTTATTAAATGTTCATGGGTAGATGAAAAAGCATGGCATTTAAGACAAAACTGTAACAGGAAACTGGAAGATAAAAGGTATATTTGTGGTATACCAACTCCACACTGTATTACTACAGAACCAGGAATGACTGCATCAATTCTATTTCAACAGTTTTAAGTGTTCAACATCTTATGGACAAGACAGGCAACTATCAAAGTAGCAGTGTGCTCTATTGCAGAATTTCTTCCCTTAGCGTCCATAAAGACCCCCTAAATTAAGAAAATGATGCGACACTTACGTGAAGTATTTTACTTTCTGAAAAGCAACTTGTTCTTTTGGGAACTGAAGAACTCATATGCCCCCAAGCAGAAGAGGTTATTTAAAAATATCATATTAAATTAAATAAAGTACATCTTGATAACTGGTTTCTTACCAAGACTTTTAGTTAATAATAAATGTGGAACCAAAAGGTATGCTTCAAGAAATTTTAAAAATGAACCAGTTATCTGGGATGGTTGCTAGTAAACTGAAAAATGAATCCCTTTGCTAAGAGCAGATACACACTCACAACCCTCCTCTCTCTCTCTCTCTCTCTCCCTCTCTCTGTCTCTCTCTCATTGCTTATTCTCCTTTGGGAGAGTGCAACAGAATTTTTATTCAATCTCGTTCTTTGTGGGTCATTGCTCATGTGTTGTGTTATTCTCTAGCAAAGGGTGAAAAAAGAATGTGACCCGATGTGTTCCTCTTACACTCCGCAGCTTGCGTTGTCTCCTCTTAAGGCTTCCATACTGTGACAGAGCTAAGTCCGGTATCCCAGCATCTCCAACCATGTTTTCATCCAAACCTTAAGCACATCATTGGATATTCCCATTGTAATCCTTTAATACAACTGGAAATCATTCAGAAATGGCCTTTCTATAAGCGTGGTTGGGAAAAGCTCAGCTTTTCCATCTGTTTATCTTGAATATTCACAAGGTTAATGGAGGGGTAAGTCAGTCAGTCATCCCTCCTAACTTCTAAATCTATCAATAGCACCATCACTTTTCCAGTAACCCAGGCTCAAAATCTTGGAGTTATCTTTGACTCATCATTCTCTTTATGTCCTCAAATCCTAAGTTAAATCAAAATTTCTCCTGTATTTATCTCTCTTTCATTCAATTAAATTTTTTTATTCCAAATTTAACCCCAAAATTTTGAATATTTTCATATACAAAGAAAAATGAAACGAAATTATGTGAAACTGCAAATTACAAACAGCTTTGGTTTTTAAAAAAGTATATAAAAAAACACCACATCACTTTCAAAATTGTCTTCCTAATTTGTTTCTTTCTAAACTTCCTTCTTTTAACTTCTGTGCATGTTTAATGAACTAATTAACAATGCTTCCATAACCTATCTTTCTTTTACTTTGGCAACACAACCTCTCCCTCACATTCCTCTTCCTGTGCAAATGAAAAATGGAAAATTACAATCTGTAATAAATAAGCATAGTTAAGAAACATAAATCCACAAATGTGCCATTTCCACAAAATATATATCTCATTCTGCACCTCAAGTCTATCATCTCTTTGTGGGGAGATAGGTGATTAGCATGCTTCATCATTAATATTTTGGATTTGTGGCTGAGCTTAGTTCCAAAATGATTTACAGAATGGTTAGATAAATTCACAGCTCCACTAGCAGTGAATTAATGTCTCCATTTTCCCCAAGGGCAGTTAGGTGGCACAGTGGATAGAATACTGGCCCTGGAGTCAGGAAGACCTGAGTTCAAATCTGGCCTCAAACACTTACTAGCTATGTGACCCTGGGAGAATCACTTAACCCTGTCTGCCTCAGTTTCCTCACCTGTAAAATGAACTAGAGAAGTAAATGGCAAAGCACCCCATAGCTTTGCCAAGAAAACCCCAAATGAAGTCATGAAGGCACAACTAAAAATGACTCAACAACACATCTTTCCCATTTTCCTCTTTTGTCATCTTTGCCAATCTATTGGGTATGAAGTGGAACATCAGAGTTGTTTTAATGTGCACTTCTCTAATTATTAGTAATTCTGGGGCATTTTTATGTAGCTGTTGATATCTTGGATGTCCTCATTTTAAAACTACATGTTCAAGGGAGGCTAGGTGGTGTAGTGAATAGAGCACCAGCCCTGGAGTCAGGAGGACCTGAGTTCAAATCCGGTCTCAGACACTTAACACACACAAAAAAAAACTAGCCGTATGACCTTGGGCAAGTCACTTAACCCCAACTGCCCTCCAAAAAAAAAGCAAAAAAACCCTACATGTTCATATCTTTTGACCATTTATCTACTGGGGAATGGCTCTTATTCTTATACATTCTAATACTGATTTTCATTAGACACCACTTTCATCATTAGAAACAAATATGAAAGAGCTTTAGACCAGGAGTCAGGGGAGCTAAAATCATCTAGTAAAACACATCACTTTGGGAAAAGGACTCACATGTATAAAAATATTTATAGCAGCTCTTTTTGTGGTGGCCAAGAATTGGAAATTGAGGAGATGACCATCATTTGGGGAATGGCTGAACAAGTTGTGATATATGAATGTAATGGAATACTACTGTGCTATAAGAAATGATGGGCAGGCAGAGTTCAAAAAAAGTGGAAAAATTTATATGAACTGAGTGAAGTGAACAGAACCAGAAGAACATTGTACACAGTAACAGCAACTTTGTGCAGTGACTAACCTCGACAGACTCAGCTCTTCTCAGCAAGGCAAGAATCTAAGACAGCTCCAAAAGACTCATGATGGAAACTGCTATCCATATACAGAGAAAGAACTCTTGAGTCTGAATGCAAATCGAAACACACTATTTACTCTCTTTTTTTCCTCTTTTTTGTTTCTTCTTTCTCATGGTTGCTTCCATTAGTTCTAATTCTTCTTTACAACATGACTAATATGAAAATATGTTTAATATGAATGTATATGTAGAAACTATATCACATTGCACACCATCTTGGAGTAGGGGAAGGTGAAAAGGTGGGGGAGACAATTTGGAACTCAAATTCTTATGGAAATGAATGTTGAAAACTAAAAATAAACTAATTTTTAAAAAATTATTACATAAATTAAAAAAAAAATAAGCACCTCATTTTACAGATGAGGAAAGTGAGACCCAGAGATATTAAATGACTTTCCCAAGGTCACACAGGTAATAAAATAATAAAGTCAGATTTTTTTTTACCCAGATCCCCTGACTCCAAATTTGGTTTTCTTTCCACTGTATCATGTTGTTTCATATCAACTAGATGTGTAATCTTGAGCAACTTATTTAACCAATCAATGAGTCTCAATTTTGTCAACTATAAAAAAATAAGGAGTTGGGACAAGATGATTTTTATGGTTCCTTTCCTGTTCTAAAAACGTTTCATGAAATTCCTTGTTTCCTTTTATCTAAAACCTATCCATCCTGCAGATCTAGTTCAATGTCCACCTGCTAGAGCATATTTTTTTTTACTGCTAGAAGATATTGAAAAACATAATTATATAGTACCATATTGTTTGTTTTAGTTTTGAGTAAACTCATTTTGTCTTTCCAAATAAATTATAAATTCCTTGGGGGAAGGGATTATGCATTGTGTTTCTAAATTCTCTCACTTCATTAGCATAATAATGAACATGTAAGCATTTGTTGACTAACAATTAATTAACATGAATTACTCTATCATTCTCCAACTGATATGTGATCTCATTAATAAACATGCTCCTCCCAAAGATGCAGGTAAGAGATGGGTTGTAAAGAGCTGTTCTTGGCTCTGATACTGTGTGACCATGGGCAAGTCATTTAACCTTTCCCAAGCACAGTTTTCTCAACTATAAAACAAGGATAATACTATTTTGTAGTGCCTTTGCCCACAGGGTTGATGTGAAGATGAGATAAGATAAGAAATATAGAAATGCCACTTATCATCATCATCAACCCAAACCAACAACGCCCATCAGCACCATGATATTTTTGTCCTTGTCTTTCCTCCTCTACAAGATGTCTGCCCAACACAGTGAGGGTCTTCTTTTCATGAACTCCAAACCAACAGATGTATCATATCTGCTTTTTCTACCACCACTGAAGAGAAAAATACAGAGTTGAATCAGTCCTATGTCAACTAGTGAAATTAGATGAAGAGTTTCCTTTGGGCTACAGTCTCATATCCCTCTGGACCTGGATGAAAGTCCCATTTCTGCTACCTATAACCTGTGTGTCTTTCATTACTTAACCTCTCTGGATCTCAAATGTTTCTAAGGGGACTGAGATAAGATCTCTAAAGTGCTTCCTTCCACCTTCTGCAATCCTCCCACCCTAAAGTTCTAACAAAATGCTACCCACTTTTCCCACTGTGCCCTCTGGAATTTTTGCTCTATAAGCAACAAACTTATTTTCATCTTAAGTCTTTTCTCCTTCTCCTTCTTCCACTGTCTGGCAGTCATTAAGATCTGGCTGCCCCATGAATACACAGCCTCCCTGGCTACCCTTTCCATTACTGGATGCACTTTCCATTCATTGTTCTTAGCTCACTGGTCAAGGAAGTGGAGTTGGACATTCTTTGCTCTTTGCTCCCTTTGAACCCTTCCAGGTTCTCCCTCTACTCTCATTACCAACCAAAATCCTTGTAGCTGTTACCCATTGAACTCCAGGATACCCTCTTTTCTTCCTCAATAAGTTCAGTGCATGGCTCACAATCTATTGCCCCTCCAACTCCTGCCCTCATAGTAGGAGACCTGAACATACATACTGACAGTCACTTAAACATTCCAAATGCCTAGATTCTCAGTCTTTTCACTTCTAATGAGCTATTCTTCCTCTCTACCTTAATCATGTGGAAAAGTGGTCATACTCTTGGATTTTTCCATCATCCACAAATGTTCCACCTTTGAAGTCCCCTTATCTGACCATAATCTATTGGCTTTTCATCTCTCCCTCTGCTTTGCCTTACAAAACTCACACTATGACTTCCAATTCCTCAACCTCTCAGTTTTCTCTCAAGCCATCAACTCTGTACTGGCCATTCCTTTTTTCACCATCTTGACTCCTCGGTGAAACAATTCAACTCTACATTGTACTCTTCTCTAGAGTCCCTTGCCCCCTTCTTATATTGCTGATTGTGCTCTGCTAAGCTTTAGCTTTGCATCATTCCTGTTATCTACTACCTTTGCTCCCAGACATACATTGCTGAATGAAGGTGGAGAAAAATCACACAACCATTCTAACTGAGTCTACTACAAATTTATATTCACAATGCGTCTACTGAGCCTTCCTTCACTGCTGCTAGACAATTAATCCTTCTACACCTCCTTTATCAAGTCACCATCCCACTCTCCACAGTGTTCTTCCAAACCTTTTCATCATTCTAACTTCCCATGGTTTTCATATTCTTCTATCCTCTTAGTTGAAAATCTTATATTTTACAGAAAAAGTTGAGGCCATTCACTGGGAGCTCCCTCTTCTTCCCTCCTCCTCATTTCATATCATGTAGATGCCTTCTGCCACTATCTCCTCCTTTATGTGTGTTTCACATAGAGAGGGAGTCCTACTCATTGCCAAGGCAAACCCCTCTACCTGCACAAGGAATCCCATTCCTGTTGCCTCCACCCCAGCCTTGCCTCATCATCCTTACTTTTTTTCTTTTTTGCTTTTTGTAGGGCAGTTGGGGTTAAGTGACTTGCCCAAGGTCACACAGATAGTAAGTGTTAAGTGTCTGAGGACACATTTGAACTCAGGTCCTCCTGACTCCAGAGCCGGTGCTCTATTCACTGCGCCCCCTAGCCGCCCCCATCCTCAGTTATTTTCAATCTTTTCCTGTCTACTGACTCGTCTACCGCCTAAAAATATGTCCATATCTCCCTCATCCTGAAAAAAAAAAAAAGGCCACACTTGATCCTTCCATTCCCACACTATTATCTTATAATCCTTTCTGCCATTTGTGGCTAAACTCCTTGAAAAAGGCCCTCTACCATACAAATGCCTGCACTTCCTCCCCTTCTCCTCTCTTCTTAACTCCTTACAATTGGATTTCTGACTTCATCTTGGTCAACAGAAACTGCTCTCTCCAAAGTTACCCGTGATCTCCTCATTGCCAAATCTAGTAGCCTTTTCTCAATCCTCATAACTTCTTGACCTTTCCGAGGCCTTTGACACTGTCCATCTCCTCCCTCCCTTTGAGACTTTCCTCTCTCTAGGCTTCCAGGACACCACTCTGGTTCTCTTTCTACCTATTTAACCACTCTTTTTAGTCTCCTTGGCTGTATCTTCATCCAGGTCACATCTGTTCATCATGAGCATCACACAGAGCTCTGTCCTGGATCCTCTGCTTTTTCCTCTATGCTACTTCACCTGAAGATCTCATCAGCTCCCATGGATTCAATAGTCATCTCTATGCTGATGGTTCTCAGATCTACTTATCTATTCCTAACCTCTCTATTGACTTCTAGTCACACATCTCCAACTTCCTTTCAGACATCTTAAACAAGACTGTCTAGTGTCAGACATCTTAACCTCAATATGTTTATGAACTCATTATATTTTCCCCTACACCCTAACCACTTCCAAACGTCTCCATTATTTTGAAGGGCATCATCATCTTTCCAGTCTCCTAGACTCACAACCTACTTGTTACCCTCTACTCCTCACCATCTTTCACCCTCCAAATCCAAACTGTTGCCAAGGCCTGTTGATTTCACCTTTGCGACCTTCCTCAAATACACCTCCTCTTTCTGTGATAACTGCTACCACCCTGGTGTAACACTCATCACCTCATGCCTGGATTACTGAAATAGCCTCCTGGTTGGTCTGCTTGCTGTATTCTCTTTCTACTCCAGGATATCCTCCATTCAGCCACCAAAATGATTGTCTAACTGCACAGGACCAACCACATCAGCCCCATACTTCAAAAACTCCAGTGGTTTTGCATCACCTCCAGGATCAAAAACAAAATCTTCTGTTTGGCATTAAAAACTTCTTCATGACCTAGCTCTGTCCTACCTCTCCAGTCTACTTACACTTCACTCTCTACCATCTTTCGGCTCCAGACATTTTCCCTGGCTTTCCTTCATGTTTAGAACACTGTCCCTCCTCATGGCCACCTCTTGGCTTCTCTGGATTCCATCAGGTCCAAGCTAAAATATACCTTTATACAGGAAGCTTTTCCCAGTCACTCTTAATTATTTCCTATTTATCCTGTATATAGCTTGTTTGTATACATTTGTTTGTTCTCTCTTCCATTAGATTACGACTTCCTCAAGGGCAAAGACCATCTTTTTGCCTTTCTTTGTATCCCCAGTGGTTAGGAGAAATAGTAGGTGCTTAATAAATTACTTACTAAACTTCAATCCCATTATTATAAGCCTAGTATCATATAGTTTGTTGAGGAAGGTAGGAGGAAATGGGAATATGTCTCAAAGGGGACCTTGACATGTTCCCTTGAGTATTCCCTGTAGCTAGCAGCCTGGGAAAAATCAGTGAAAGGAGGATCCAGCTGGAAGCCAAGGAAAAATATTCAGGGACAAACACTAAGACATTTTAAGCTTCCACAGAAGAGTCATGGGAAAGACCTCATCCTTTGGGGGGATAACAGGAGAAGCAAGTGGAAAAAAGAGGGATCTCCAGAGATACCTGGCTAAAGAGAAACCATATAACAGTCATAAATTATATCATGGGTCCTCCAGGTGGTCAAATTGGTGGTCTTCTGTAGTACTGAGGGTTACAATATGACAGCCAATATTTATACCTTGATTTCAAAAATGGATTAATGATTGCCACGATAAACTACACTTTGTTTTACTTCCTCAAAAATAGCACCAATTATCCCACCTCTTCTATGGGAGTAGGAGGGGTGATGAGGGAAAAAAAGAGTGGTATTTGGAGTCTATTTCTTGTTGAAGGAACCCACTGCTAAATCAAGAGCCCATGAAGAGGGGAAGCTCAACAGGGGTGGATGTAACAAGCAGGAAAGGGGAGCAGCTACTGAATGGAGGGGGGTGGGGGGAGTTGTCCAGGGACAAGAGCTGAAGGGGTATGTTTGGGGAGTGGTGGAAGAGGTGAGGAATAATTGGGTGCTGGCCTGGCCAGAGGAGGAAGAGGGAAAGGCAGGTGTACTGTACAGAGCAAGAGATGCGGAGATAGTGTAAAAAGTGCTAAATGTATAGATGTAGCCTATAGAGTACTAAAGGTGGCCTCAGAAGACCTGGTCACTCTGGCTTCAGACATGAACTTAAAGCTGGGTGACCTAGGCAAGTTCTTTAAAGTCTTTAAGTTGCAGTTTCACCTCTGTAAAATGAAGAAATTGGAACCCATCTATCTATTGTGGTGATTTTCAATCTTTTTGTGTCATAGACCCCCTTATCAGTTTAGTGAGGCCTATGGACTAGTGAGAATAATGTTTTAAATGCAAAAAATAAATATATACAATTAGGAAGCAAACCAAAGGAAGGTGAAAACTGATATCACTTTTTCCCCATCCAGGTTAATAGATTCCCATTCCCATAAACAAGAAATAATTAAGAGTGACTGGGAAAAGCTTCCCGTACAAAGGGCCGGGAATATCTTTTGCCTTTCTTGGTATCCATCCCCAATTCTTAGCACATGTCCTGGCACATTAAGCACCTATAACAGGTGCTTAATAAATGCTCATTGGCTGACTAAAATTTATCTGCTGGACTCCCAAGTTAAGAATCTCTTGATCCTAAGTCCCTTCCAGTTCCAAAACTATGATCGTCTAAGAGAGCTAAGTCAAACAACAGATAAAGGCTTGGGGATAGGAGGAGAAGAGGGAGGGTGGTTTAAGGGACGGCGGCAGACACTAGGGTTCAGGGGTTGGGAAGGAGTCTCAGGTGAGAGGAGGGCAGGGTCTGGGGCTGAAAGAAGGGTGGGGCAAGGGCGACGACTAGGAGCAATCAGTCTGACACCATCTGGGCTTAGGCTCGACAGGAGAGCTGAAGCATGAACATTCCGAAACAGGACTAAGAAAGTTGGCCAAGAGCAGCAATCTTCGGGTAAGAAGGAGACTGAGGCAGGGGAGCACTGTGGGGAGCGAAGGGTGCATCTATTGGGAAGGGGTGGGGCTGGGCGAGGTCAGCATCCACCACGTCCATCTCTGGAGAAGGATGGAGGAAGGTCCCCCTTCCTGGGTGGAAGGTAGCAGCACACAGTCTGTCACACCAATGGCTGAAAGCATGGGCTAGCCAATAAGCATTTATTAAGCGCCTACCTATTAAAGCATGTATTAAAGTATGCCTATTAAAGCATGGAGATACCACGCGCTTAGATGCTGGAGATAAAAAGAAAGATTAAAAGACAGTGAAGGGAAGCCACGTAGGGGAGGAGGCAGCGCTGGGAGAAGCCCGTCACCCTTCAATTTAGAAGGCTCTCCGCTTTCTGGGGTACGTACCTGCGGCGGGGGCCGGACAGTCCCCAGCTCCGGCTCCAGCTTCTACGCCGTCGCCGGCAGGGTTCAAGAACCCAGAACCCGAAGTGAGCATAGAGTCCGACATCTGCAGCCCAGCCCAGCCACTCGGCAGCTCGGCGGCTCGGCGGCTCGGCGGCGGCAGCTGCGAGCGAACCAGACAGTGAGAGAACGAACTTGCTCCGGAAACAGCCGAAGCCCGAAGACCGCGACGAGGCGGAAAGAGCCGAGAGCCGAGGGAGATGCACCGGAAGGAGCCCCCAAAAGGCTCTGCCTTATTCAGGGCCTGTCCGCCCCGCTTCTGGCTTGTCGGAGGAGACTGGATCGGGGCGTTAACCATTGCCCCCTTTGGAGACACCGAGTGTAGGCCATGGCCAGAAAGAAGGACGGGAGCTTGGGCCAGGGTTGGCACGGGGCACTTCCGGAAGTCGTGGTCTCCATAGAGACGCTCCTGGAAGTACTGGTGCGCGACAGTGGAAGAGGGTTTGCCCGAGGATGATGCCTCCGAGGCTGGGGATGATGGCAACCCAGAGACCCCTAGCTTAGAGAAAAAAGCAGACCCAGAGCCGCCTCCGGAGGGGACTAAGTTTGAGGCAGAGACTTCTCAGGACCCTGAAGCCGAGTCCTAGGGGCAGAGGGGGATCCCTCAGGACATTAGGCCGCAGGACTTCGCTCTGGAGACCACCGAAGAAGCGCTTCCCGAAAAAACAGGGTCAGAGATTGCCGAGGGAGCTCAGGCAGCTCCTCAGTTCACTGAAGGCCAGAGCCAGGAGAAGACTGAGGAAGAGTCCCCTGTACAGGCAGAGTCAGAGATTCCTAAGGAAACTGAGGCAGAGGCTCCTCTGGGTGCCAAAGCCCAGTCCCGGGGGAGTTGAAGCCAGGGATGTCTCAGGAAACTAAGCTTGAGGACTTAACTCAACCGGACACAGAGGAAAAGTCCCATTTGAAGGCAGAGTCAGAGATTACTAAAAAGACTAAGGTAGAGACTTCTCAGGGTACTGAAGTTGAGCTCCAGAAGAAATTAGAGCCAGAGATTCCTCAGGAAACTAAGCCTGGGGAAGAAGTGAAACCTGAATTTTCCAAGGAAGGCAGGCCAGAATCGAGCAAACATAAGGATTCCATTGAAAGCAATGAGGCTGATGTGATAGAATCCAAGGCTTTGGATTCTGCCGCAGAAGAAACACAAGGGTCCTCCTCAGAAAGTACAATAGACTCCTTTAAAGAACACAGATTTCAAAAGGCTCCTAAGAAGACTAGAACCGAGACCTTAAAAATTCAGGTGTCCTTGACTGATACTAAGAAAGAAGTTTCTAAATCTGAAAAAGCCAGTAAGGAAGTCAAGAAAGAAGTAGCTATGCCTGAAACCAGTCCTCAGCCTGAGACCCAAGAAGAACCAGAAGAATCTGAAAATGTCGAGACGCAACCTTTTTACCTCACATGGAGCCCAGAAGATGTTGCAGAGTGGATTAGCCAACTAGGGTTTCCCCAATATAAGGTAATAACAGTTACCTCAAATGTATATGTGTAGCTTTATGGTTTACAAAACATTTTTCCGTTCCCAACCCTATCAGTTTCCATTTTGTAAATGAAAGAATGCTGAAGTTAAGTGAGTTACTTACTGGTGCTCTAGTAACTAGTAGGTGAAGCCAGTACTCAAACTCAGGACTTTTGACTGGAAATCATATAATACTCTCTTCCACAGCATCTCTTTTTATCCCACTCATCCCCCTGCATTTGACTCATTTCTTCAGTAGAGATATAGAAATGAATAAATATTTCTTGAATTGAAAAGAAAGAGTACGAATCTGTGATTTAGAAATTTGAGTTCTAATTCTGGTCCTTTCACTCACTGGATGTGACACTGAAGAAATTATTTAACTATTTCTTAAATTGGGAATAAATACTATTTGTACACCTCATTAAGGATGTAAAGGTATCTAAAAATACATGTGTAAAGAACTTTCAGCTCTATAAATGCAAAGCATATTTTAGTTAAGAACTAAATGCATTATTCAACAAAGTTATCCTTCAGTGCCTCATCATTGTAATATGGAAGTGACACCCTAGATTTTTGAAGGTTTTGTCAAGAAAGACAGCTTGCTGTAGTAGTGGATAGAAGGACTGGCCTTAACTAGCTGTATGCCTTGAGGCAAATCACTTAATTTTTTTCAGGTTCTAAGTTGATGACTATTAAGTCCTCTCTAGGAAGTTCACTGCAGTGGTGAAATCACTGATAGGAACAACCAAAATAAAATATCAGCAGTCACAAATTTTGGCATATCCTTACTAAACTAGAAGGACCAAGAATACAGGCCTAAGAATACACTGCGTCTGCTGTCCTAAGACCAATCTAGCTAAATATGGAAGCTTATCAGTAGGTGAGGAATTTTCTAGGCCACTGCAGCACAAAGATCAGCTACTGAATTGTAAAGGGGCTACTAAACCTTAGATATTTTGAAGTATTATACACCCCAATTATAGCCCTTTTCTCCTTCATTCAACGAGCATTGAGTAAACACCTACTACATCCTGCATGCTGTGGATATACATCCCAAAATGAAACAGCTTCTCCTTTCAAGGACCTTACATTCTATTGGGGGAAACAGCAGGTTACTTCAACATAGAAGTAAATACAAGGCACATGCAAAGTATATAGAAGGTAATTAGAAGGTTGGAGATGAAACTAGCTAGCAGACTCTGGGGAACAAAACAGGCCTCATGAAGGTTAGCCAGATTGGTCAGAACTTGGACTATGGTGTCCCTTCCAAACTGGCCTGTTTGCTGCACTCTGTACCTGACATCCCATCTTCCCACACAATGCCTTTGTACAAGTTTGGAATTCATTCCCTTCTCAGGATCCTTCAAGGTTCAGCTCAAGTTTCTAGAATAAGAGGTTGAACAATTCACATAAATATCCCCATTCTTGGGAATTCCTCCTGCTCCTGCAATTTATAGGAGGAATATAGGAATAGGAATCCATTTAAGGATTCCACCTCTAGTTCAATAGTAGTAATGACATGCCCTGTGACAGGTCCTCAAGATAGGTTCTTCAGTGCTTTTTCATGTTGTTGTAATGGTGGCTGTATAACTAAAGACTTAGAATACTCTGATTACAGTTTCCCTTAATAGGTCAGCGACCAAATATATCATTATGTCATTCTAATTTAAAGAGTCAGTAATTTAAGGAGTCAGAAAATTATTTTATTAAAAAAATGTCAGTCATGATGGAAGGTTGGTTTTTTTTTTTTCATAAAGCACCATGAGGACAAATTACTCTCTTTCCTTCTGAATTCCCAATAACACCTTTGTACCATCAACTTGCATTTCCAGACACCATCACAATTTATAATTAGTTTTTTGGGCCGATTATAACTATAGTCCAGTTTCTAAAAGTTTTTAAATGCTGATAACCTTATGGTTAATTGTCACTGAAACAAGAATCATTTTTGTTTATTCTTCCCATAGAGATACTAACTTAAGATTTTAAAAAAGTTTAACGTATACTCTAATATTTGATACAAAATTCTTAAGTTTATATATGAAAAATAGTTTTTCTTTACTCATACCTTGACATACATATATGCCATATGTGTCATACGACAATATATAGATTACATAGGGCTTGACCTTGACTTTGCAACAATTTGAAATTAACAAGGGAAGAATGGCCTCAAGATTCAGAATGCTCTTTAAATAAAAATAAAAATGGTGATTTTTGCCAAACATTAGATTTCCTTATGGGCAACACTTATCCTTAGGGGCAATTCTTATTTTGCTATACAAAGTAACAAGTTCTTTTTTCAAAGGGTGAGAGATCAGTAAAAATTAGCACAATGGAAAGAAGTGAACAGATCAAACCATGTTGCTCTAAGGTTAAAAGAGAGAAAGAAATGGGTACTGGCCAAATGAGCTCTGTGGTAGCACCAAGGAAGTGGGCCTCAGTGGGGTTGCTACAAATTCTTCTCCATAAAAGGAGATATTGGAGGCAAGGAAAAATGTTAAGTTTCTAAGGTAGTGAATGAATGAATTGAAGCTATTACTAAGTTCTTCATTATGTACAGTGGATAGAGCACTGGACTTGCACCTAGAAAGACTCAGCTTCATAAGTTCAAATCTGGCCTCAGACACTTACTTGGCTGTGTGACCCTGGGCAAGTCAATTAACCCCATTTGCTTCAGTTCATCTGTAAATTGAGCTGGAGGGAAAAAAAAAAATGAACTGGAGAAGGAAATGGCAAACTGGTCCAGTATTTCTACCAGTGTAACAACAAATGTACTAAGCACTGGAGACACAGATAGAAAAGTGAACCTAGTAGAGTATTTGCCATTTGTGCAGTTCTTAGCACAATAATTGCATCAGGTTGTTTGGGAGAAATTAGACTCAAACAAGAATCTACCACAGAGTGGGAAGAATATCAGAATTAGAGACTGCGGTGATAGAAGGCAGTATTGGCAGACAGGGGGAGATAAAATGGGTTAGAATGATTATTCAAGGGAGAAGGAAGTAGTAATTATATTGGGAGGGATGAGGAAAATAAGGTCTCAAGATATATATATATATATATATATATATATATATATATATATATATGTATATATATATCAGACATTATTTTAACACATACATTGTTTATAGGAAGTCATATATATCTTGGAACAACAGCTGATTATAAGCCTTATGGTTAAAAAATAATCCTCAATTCCGTTTTCTCGTTACTCAAACTAGCCAAGAGTTCATTTCCTTCTTCATTTTATCAAAATGAAATGTGAATCTGAGATCCTATACTCTCCTTCAATTTAAACACTAATTGTGGAATAAAGAAGTACTGGTTGTAGCCTAAGAGGAAAATGAACCTGCAGTTTTTTAAAAGGGAAATTTGACCTTTGATCAGGTGGCTAACTAAGGTGATAAGCCTGGCTGGAAAAAAAAACATAAACAGAGTAAAAAATAAAGCTTACTTTTCTAAACATAGGACTAGAAACAGTCATGATTTCTATTTCTTTCTTTTGCTGCCTGCAGTACATCTTTCAAGTGACATTCTTGTTTTACTGACAGGAATGTTTTACAACAAATTTCATCACTGGCCGGAAACTTATCCATGTTAACTGTTCAAACCTTCCTCAGATGGGAATAACAGATTTTGAGGACATGAAGGTGAGCAGTGTTTACAAAGAATTCCTTTAGAGCGGTGTAACCTCAGGATGTCTGAAATTAGTTTTCTAAAATTTTAGTTTTCTAAAATTCTTTCTCCTGATCAGCTCCCAAATCCTCCAAGCTATAAACCTCTGCCATCTTTGAATCTTTTGTCTGCACTGCTTCCCATATATTGTATTCTCTGTCCTTTTCCATTTGAACTCTGTCATCCTCATTCAGACCCTTATCACCTTATGCCAAGATTATTTAATAGCTTTCTAAGTGGTTTTTTTGTTTGCACTCATTTCCCTCCTTCGATCCATCCTAAAAACTACTGTCATATTAATTATCTTAAAACATTCTTTCCTCCTATACAAGCAAGCCTCAACCTGCCTTTCCCAAGTAATCACAGAATTACAGAGTTGGAAGAAACCTCAGAGGTCATCTAGTTAAACCTTTAGCCTAAGCAAAAATTCTGTCTATAATAATCCAGAAGAGCGGTCATCTCTACATACAGGCTATGCTTTACCTATATTAAGCTCCCATCGCAAGCATACCCGTTCCATTCCTGCTCTGCCTTTGTTTATATCATCTTCCTCACCCAGACTGACTTCTCTGCTACTTTCTACCTTGTCTGAATTCTCTCCATCCAAACTCGGGTTTCATTTGTTTCCGACAAAGCCTTTCCTAACAACTCCAAATCACATAATCTTCTCCTTTGAACACATATAGTACTATATAGTATATTTATTTGGCATTTAAGAATATGCTGTCTTGTGCACTTTTTGTATATTTGTTTGTCTTCTCTCCCCAACTAGATTATAAGCAACCTGAAGAGAGAGGGTCTGTTTTAAACTTCTTTGTAGCCCTTTCAGCACCTTGTCAGTTCTCTGTTTATAGTATATTTAACAAATATTTTTTAATTGTTTTAAGGAAGAAAATCGATTAACATTGTTCCAAATAGGGCTAAATAATGTTTGTAGGAGCCACAGATAGACCTAGAATGTAAACAAAGAGAGTGGGAGAAGAGCAGAGGAAAAAGGGAGGAAGAGAGAACTGAAAAGAGGTATATATGTTAGGGAATAAGCTAGGTGGGGCTGTGTAAAGTGCTGATTATGGAGTCTGGAAGAGCTGGATTCAAATCCAGTATTACTAGCTGTGTGACCCTGGGAAAATTACTCAGCCTCCATCTGCCAACATGTAAAATGAAAATAATAGCATCGACTTCACAGGACTGTTCTACAGATAAAATGAAATAATTCATGTAAAGCACCCTGTCAATCTTAAAAAAGATTCTACAGCTAATGATTAGCACCATGCAGTGACTTGTCAGCCAGCTTATCTCAGGGGACACTGGAGTCTACTCTGGCCTAAGACTCTAATCCAGTGATATTGCTGAGAAGGGAAGGGAATGGCAGCTACTCATATCCCAGCTCTGTTATTGACATCTGGATCTAGAAAACTACTTTTAAGCCTACACAAACACGTACTCCTTTTGGAAAGGAAACTGCTGAACAAACGCCATCCAGCCACAAAACAAAGTAGACTTTTCACATGTACATCCTGATGTAGCTGCTCGCAGGGTGACCTTTAGAAAAATCACTTAGTCTTTTTCAACCTGAGGTTTTAATTTTTTTTCATCTCTAAAATGAGGGGGTTAGATGGACTAAGGGTCCCTTCCAAAAGAATTCTGGTTGTGTATTTTTTTTTTTGGCCATGGCTACAAATGCATTGTCTTCAAATGCAAAGGAAGAAATAAAGACATTGTTTTTTGAGTGTATAAGCAATACTGTGATCATCATTATCTGTTCTTTCTAGTTAAGCACATATATGAACTTATAAATAAGGAACCTGTTTAGATAAGTGATTGTGATTCTTCCCTCAAAATAGAAACAAACTTCCTAACCAATCAGGTTCTAGGAAGTTTATTGCTGATCATCAGAAAGTGTTACTAGCATTCATGCTCATTTTGTAAACCAGGTTAGTATACTCTTTGCATTCTGACTTCCAAATTTTTTTTTACATTACTTCCATTTCCAAATACATCCTTCTGCCCCCTACTCATGTGGTTATCCCTTCTAACAAAGAACAAAAGATAGAAGAAATAAGTTCAGAAAAATTAAACAACACATCAACCAAATCTGACAGTATATGCACTGTTTCACACCTCCTAGTCCCCGACTAAAGAAAAGAGGGAAAGGTGCATTTTCTCATCTTCAGTAACATTTAGTCAAGATAATTTACCTTACTGTAGGTATTAGTATGTATATTGTAGATAATGTGTAAATAATTTTCCTGATTCTGCTTACTTCACTTGATATCCTTTCAAATTAGTTTTCCCATGCTTCTCTGAATTATTCATATTCATTGTTATTTACAGCACAGATGTTCCATTACATTCATGGTAACAAAATTTGTTTAGCCATTCTCCAAACAACGGGTAACTATTTTGTTCCCAGTTCTTTGCTACCACAAAAAAATTGTTCAGAATATTTTGGGATACATGAAATCTATATTTCTATTTTTAATTGCGGCATCAGCCTAGTAGCAAGGTTTCAAGGGTCAAGATGTATGAACATTTTAGTTGCTTTTTTTTTTAAGCATAATTCCAAATTGTTTTCCAGAATAGTTGGACTGATTCATAACTCCACTAAGAGTAATAGTGTCAGGCTTTTCAGTTTTTCTTTTCAGAATCTTATTCTGGGTCCTAGGAGAGAAACAAAGATGATGAGAGACAACTGTCCTCCTCAGGAAGATTATGATTTAGTAGGGGCATGTAATAACATAAACACAAATCACCATAACACATAACAGTAGACAAAAATGAGTACGAGAGATACCAGCTACTGCACAAGGTCTTGGGACTGGGAGTGGGCTTAATATGAGGGAATCAGGAAAGGCTTCATAGAAATGGTGGTATTCGAGCCAAGCCATAAAGGGTGTGACTAGGATTTCAAAAGATGGAGACTGATTAGGAGAGAAGGCATTCCAGGTATTGGGGACTTCATAAGTAACAGTCTTGAGATAAAGAACAAAATGTATTTAAGGATGAATGAAAAGAACACTGTTTTTCTGGACTATATGAACTTGTGCAAGAGGATAAGATGAGGTTGAAAAGGTAGGAATCTTGAAAGCTGGGTTAAGGAGTTCAAACTTTCTTTGGGAGGGATTAAGAACCACTGAAGGGTTTTGAGCAGAAGAGTGACACAACCAGATCTGCACATGAGTATTAAGCCTTCATTGGCGTGAAAGGGCAAGTGGTGGGCAAGCAAGAGGGTTTAGGAGATTTCTTAAAGTAAAAGACATGGGTTTAGTGAATTGAGTAAGAAGGCACCTATTTTCATTCAGCTAGTGGAGGGAGATATCAGAACCACTAGATCTTATTTCTCACTTTTGATGAGATAAAACCTTGGTAGGAAGCAGTTCTTATTCTAAAAAATTGGTAGGACAGAAACGGGAGGATATTCTGGTTTGCTAGTTCTGTCTTACAGAGCACAGATAATTAGACCAAAGCTCATAAATTACCTGTGGCCCTTTTACAGGCAACCTGGAGTTGGTTCTTCAATACCACTAATTTCTGTATTAGGATATAGTACATCTGATTCTATAGGACATACAGGAGGCATGTGTCCCTTTTGATAAATGACGGTAAAATTCTTGAGAGTTACATAACTGTTGCATTCCACTGCTTTAACAATAGTGGTGGTTCTTCTTTTTTCCCATAAGAATGTCTGAAATTGGCCATCTAGTCAACTTAAGCATGGGACCGACATATACTTAATAAATAGATAAGAGAAGCTTGATTCACAGCCATTAAGAAAGGAGAGAAGGAAGTATAAGAGTCAGAATGGATTAGGGGTTCTGAGTTCCCTTCTGAAGGAGAGGAAGTGGGGGCATTGAGAAGAGTCACATTTGGCCTTTCCTTCTTTTTCTACAAAAGTCAAAATGTAAAATGATTAATCTAGAGAAGTCAAATGGGAGATTTCAAGCTCTGCTTACTAGCTTTTGTGACCTTCAACAAGTCAATTAACTTCCATGGTCTTCAGATTCCCCATCACATAAAATGATCAAGCTAGACTAGATCACCTCTAAGCTTCTCTCAAGCACCAGGTCTGCGATACTCTTGTGAAAGGCTCTGAATCTCAGCAGCCATGGCCCTTGGATACTTTGTCACCATGTGCCTCATTTAGTATCAAGCCTGTTGTTACTGCCATTTATTCCACTATCCTTCCTTGACCAGGCTAAAAAAACTTGTAAGTATAAAATGTGAGGAGAGGCAGCTTGACTGCTGTGGGGCCCATAACCATCTAAACTTTCATAGAGAAGTTAATTATATAAAGAATTCTGTATCTCTTAGTGCGAATGATTATTTTTGCAGTCTTGAAACCACATTCCCTATCCTCTTCTGCTATATTCTGACAGTATTTTTCATGGTTAAATGCCCATCCAGATGCAGAATGTGAAACTAGATTAGTATTGCTGCAAACCAGATTCAAACTGTAATTTGAAAAGATGAGTTGGAAGTGAAAAATTCAAAGTAGAATATCAAGTTGGTGATGGGAATGATTTTGAAAGGGCATTAATATCAAAGAAAAGGCAGCAAGGTGGCACAATGAATAGAGTGCTGGCCCTGGAGACTGGAAGACTCATTTTCCTGACTTCAAATCTGGCCCCTACAGGTGGCTAGGTGGCGCAGTGAATACAGCACCAGCCCTGGAGTCAGGAAGACCTGAACTCAAATCCGGCCTCAGACACTTGACACACTTACTAGCTGTGTGACCTTGAGCAAATCACTTAACCCTGTTTATCTCAGTTTCCTCATCTGTAAAATGAACAGGAGAAGGAAATGACAAACCACTCCAGTATCTGCCAAGAAAACACCAAATGGGGTCACAGAGTTGGGCACAACTGAAGTTATTCAACATATCAAAGAAAAGGGGAAAGAACTCGTGTGTACAAAAATATTTATAGCAGCTCTTTTTATGGTAGCGAAGAACTGGGAATCAAGATGATTCCTTTCAACTGGGGAATAGCTGAACAAACTGTGGTGTGTGATTGTGATGGAATACTATTTTGCTATAAGAAATAATGAGCAGGATGGATTCAGAAAAACTTAGGAAGATTTATATGAACTGATGCAAAGTGAAGGGAGAAAACCAGGAGAACATGGTACACAGTAACAGCAATATTGTAAGGATAATCAACTATGAAAGACTTAGGTGATAAATACAGTGATCCCAGACAGTTCCAAGGGTGGTGCTTGTTCTTCAGTTGTCTTGACTCTTTATGACTCCATGGACCATAGCACAGTAGGCCCTCAGTCCTTCACTGTTTCTCAAGGTCTAATTTCATGTTTGTTGTTTCCATGACATTATCCATCTTATCCTCTGCCTTCCCTTTTGCCTTCAATCTTTCCCAATATCAGGGTCTTTTCCAATAAGTTCCATCTTCTCTTTATGTGGCCAAAGTATTTAAGCTTCAGCTTCAGTATTTGACCTTCCAGTGAATAGCCTGAATTAATTCCTTAAGTGCTGACTGATCTGATCTCTTTGCTGTTCAAGGGATTCTCAAAAGTCTTCTTCAGCATCACAGTTCAAAAGTATTGATTCTGTGATGTACATACAGCTTTCTTCATTGTCCAACTCTCACAATCATACATTGCTGCTGGAAAAATCATAGCTTTCTCTATATGGTGATATACGGTGATGTCTTTGCTTCTTAATATACTATCAAGATTTGCCATAGCTTTCCTTCCAAAAAGCAAGCATCTTCTAATTTTATGCCTCTGCAGTGATCTTTAAGCCCAAGAATGTAAAATCTGACACTGCTTTCATTTCTTCTCCCCCTTTATTTGCCAGGAAGTGATGGGACCAGTTGCCAAGATCTTAGTTTTTTTTATGTTAAGCTTCAAACCAACTTTTACATCTCCTCTTTCACTCTCATTAAGAGGCTTCTTAATTTCTCTTCCCTTTCTGCCATCAGCTGCCATCAGGTATCATTTACATATGTGAAATTATTGTTTTTCCTAGCAAACTTAATTCCAGCTTTTGATTTATCCAGCCTAGCATTTCACATATAAGTTAAATAACACAACAATATACAGCCTTGTCATACTCCTTTTCATATCTTAAACTAATGAGTCATTCCACATTCAGTTCTAAATTGTTTCACAGCCTTCTATACAGGTTCCTAAGGAGACAGGTAAGATGATCTGGTACTCCTTTCTCTTCAAGGATTTTCCACATTTTGTTGTGATCCACACAAAGCCTTTAGTCTAGTTAATGAAGCAGAAGTAGATGTTTTTCTGGAACTCCCTTGCTTTTGCCATAATCCAGTGAAGGTTGGCAATTTGGTCTCTAGTTCCTCTGCCTCTTTGAAAACCAGCCTGCACCTCTGGTAATTCTCGTTTCACATATTACTAAAGCCTAGCTTGCAGAATCTTAAGCATAACCTTACTGGTATGTGAAATGAGCGTAATTATTCAGTAATTTGAACATTCCTTGGCATTGCCCTTCTTTAGGATTGGAACTTAAACTGATCTTTTCCAATACAGTGGCTGCTGTTATATTTTCCAAATTTACTGGCATGTTGAGTATAGCACTTTAATGCTATCCACCTCCTGAGAGAGAACTGATGAACTCTGAATGTAGAATGAAGCATACTTAAAATTTTTTTTCTTAATTTTTGTTTTATTTTTTATTTTTTTTTTTTTTGCAACTTGGCTAATATAGAAATATATTTTTTTAATACTTCACAAAATATAATTGCTTGCCTTCTCAAGGAAGGGGAGAAGTGGGAAGGAGGGAGAGAATTTGAAAATCAAAATTTTAAGAAATTGTTGTTAAAATTATTGTTAAAATATTTTTACATGTAATTAGGAAATATTTAATGAAAAAACAAAGGGTATCAATAAAAATTATTTCAATTAAGTTTTTAAGAACGACCCTTTGCTAGATCACATTCTTACAGTTTTTGCAGATACAGAGAATAAAAAATTTATTTGAGCTTAAAGTTAACTATTTAGCATTGTTGGTGGAGCTGTGAACTGATACAACCATTCTGGAGGGCAATCTGGAACTATGCCCAAAAGGCTATAAATAACTGCATACCTTTTGACCCAGTAATACCACTTTTGGGGTCGTATCCTGAAGAGATCATAGAAGTGGGAAAAGGACCCATATGCACAAAAATATTTATTGCAGCTCTCTTTGTGGTGGCAAAAAACTGGAAACTTAGGGGATGCCCTTCAATTGGGGAATGGCTGAACAAGTTATGGTATATGAATGTAATGGAATACTATTGTGCTATAAGAAATGGGAAGGAGATGGACTTTATAATTTACCTGGAGAGGCTTATACGAACTGATGCTAAGTGAGAAGAACAGAACCAGGAAAAATTTGTACACAGTCACAGATGTGTGACAACCAACCTTGATAAACTGGACTCTTCTCAGCAATGCACAGTTAAAAGACAGCTCTACAAGTCTCAGAATGGAAGGAGATATCTACACTCAGAGAAAGATCTAGAAAGATCAGAGTTTAAATGGAGACTGAAGCAACACATGCTATTGTTCTTTTCTGTGTTTGGTTTTGTTTCTTTTCTTTTTTTTTTTCCCCATTTTTTGTTCCATTGGTTACAACACTTCTATACAACCAGACTATTGTACAATGTGAATGTGTTTGCAGATCTTATACATGATTGTATGCTACCCCGGGGGGGGGGGGGGGGTTGCAGTTTAGAAGGGAGGGGACAAAATCTGAAACTCAAGTGATTCTGTAACTGAATCTTGTAAACTAAAATTAAATAAGTCAATAAATTTAAAGTTAACTATTTAGTGTTCACTTGTTTCAAAATGTGTTTTTTCCAATCCAGTAATATCTTTAGTTCTATTAAGTGATGTAATTTATCTTTCTTAGTTGCAAGCTGACTCAGTTTCTCACAAACAGACCCTTTGTTTGAGTAGGGGACATTGATAACTTCCACGAAGATATCTATGGCTCCTGCTCAAATATATTACCTGATTGTTAAGCTGCTCAACTAAATGAGACATGAATTCATCTGGTAGCATCTAATGTTGGGGAATAGAAAACCTGATAATTGGTGCTTTGAGATTCATTTCACATTTGTATATGAATTTCTCTTAGAAAATTCTTAGCTTGCATTAAGAACAGATCAATTGGGTTCTCACTTATTGTATTATTATACTTCCATGTGGAAATAATTTAAGGATTTAGGTTTAGAGAGATCTAGGAAATCAGGAGGAGCACTTTTGATTTAGCTATACTTAAGTCCGGACAATTGTCCCATTAAAAGACATTTTTCTTGGATTCCAGGTGATTTCACGTCACACACGGGAGCTACTTGGAATTGAAGAACCATTGTTCAGTCGCAGCATTTCCCTTCCCTACCGGGACAACATGGGCTTATTTTTGGAACGAAAAGCTCATTCTGGGGTAAAATCGGATGCTTTGACCCTATGTCAGTTTGTCAAAGAAGCAAGATTAGAGGCCTGTGTTCCTGCTGAACTTCCTGCTGAACTTTCTGCTGAACTTCCTGCTGAACTTCCTGCTGAACTTCCTGCTGAACTTCCTGCTGAAGTCAAGCCCTGCCCAAAAAGAAAATCCTCTACATTTAGTTTAAAAGATCAAATGAAGTTCATTTAGAGGAGTCAGAATTACTGGTTCTTTTCCTAGCTCTACTACTGATTCATTTCACCTGCTGTTGCACTTTATTTTTTTACAGTGAAGATGAGAATACTGATCTAATTGCATCAGGGGAATTATGATGGGTTTTTAATGTATTATTCAAGTAATACAGTCTAATAGCATGAACAAAATGGGCTACAGAAGAAACCAAGTGGGTTGAAATCTATCATTTATTATAGATTTGGGCCTTGAGTTTACCTAATACACTATACTTTATAGTGTTGCTCAAGAAGGTTTACCCATGCATGATTTCTTCACAAAAGAAATTTTAAGTCAACTATTGCTGCTTAAAACTGAATTAAGACACCAATATGGCTTCATAAACTTTTTACTGTTCTTTCTCCTCCATTTTACTTTTAAAATCTTAAAACTCTTCTGGGGCTGTACTAAGCCAGAAGGGTCTGTGACATCTACTAAAAAATCCTAGCATTTGGCTGAATTATTCACTATATTATTTCCTCCAAGTGAGAGAGAAGAAACCGTTTCTCAGATTGGCATTCATGCCAGACATTACATTTGGATAAAATAGTTAATTTCCTCCCATGCTAAGCCAACAAGATTTAGTCTAAAAGTGCTCTAACATCATGCCATTGAGCTTGGCTGGCTCACAGTTATGCAAAAGCCAAAATGTAAATGATTAATCTAATACCATGGAAATTTACATTTACACTGAATAATTTTGTTTCAGAATCTGAGTTCTCAGACTGTGGAGTGTCATCTTGTCTGTCAACTTTGACACCATTACCATTACTACTGTTGTTTTTTTATTTTGTTATTGGGGGAAAAGATTTATAAAACATTTAGGAAGTAAATATACTTAAACTTGTTACATTTATTTAAAAATAAAATTTCATATTTTTCAAAATTATTTTTCATTATTTAAAATAAATGTAAGCTACTCAAAAAGAATGGCTCATTGAAACAATTTTTGACAGGACAAGACAAAAATAAAGTCTTATTTAGTTGAAATAAGAACCATGAAGAGAATCAGAACTTGGTCAGCTGGTTTGCCCCATCTCTTTATTTTATCACAGTGTTGTCATATCTGTCCATTTTTCTGATTCAGAATATATTCCTATAGTTTGCTATAGGAAAGGAGTTGCAGAATGTAACTATATTGACATTGGAACTGTCTAAATTTAGACTTTTGAACAAGAGTCAGTATCAAGAGACCATTCTTAGGTGAACTGGAATGCTTAGGTTATACTGGTGATCTCCAACAGCCAAATTCACCTCTGATTAAGGGAATATATGTCTTTTTTTCTACCATTTTAAGAGCCAACAGTGCAGTTTTTCCTTTTCCTTACTGCTTAGTTTGTGGCAAAAACAATACTATGACATTTCACAATACTATGATAATTTCACTTTCTTGGCTTGGTATATATCATCAAATTAACCAAAATCTTTATTTTTTTTTAAATCTCCCAACAAGCTAATACTAAATAATGCAGCCACAACTGCCAGAAGTGAAAGTCAAGGCCCATCCTATTGAAGGGGGCTGACCTGGGGAGTAGATCATGCTGGTCAGTCTGTAGAATCCCCAAGTGGCTGAAACATTTGATGGTCAGGACTGTGGGCCTGGAGCTTCCTCTCTTCTCTTTCTTGGGAAAGTGCGACACCCAATGAGGCACAGTAGAGAAGAGTTAAGTGTTCCTGAAGAGTCACACTTTGTCCCAGGTGCTGGCTAAAGGGGGTTTCCTTGAGCTGCACAGTGATCAAGTCGAACCAAGGGAAAACACTGAAAAAAGAACAGAGGTGGGATTAGGACTGGTGCTATTTCTGCTGGCAGACATTATTGTCTTTAACTACTGAAGTTTTCCTTTGGAAGAAAGTTTTCCTTCATTTGGAAATGAGATACTTCATTTCCTATACCAACTAGTTAAAATTTAGAGCTGTCGTAGAAACTCTGCTCAAACTATTCAGTGTATCAGTTTCATTTTACTAAAAATTCCTTTTCCATTTATATAGAATCTTTTAAGTGCCTTGAGGTCATACTTTTAAAAAAATGATTAAAATATAGCATACTAATTGTAGTTTATTGTCTTATAATTAAGGAAGAGGCATGCATCAGGGAATTATGGACACTGAAGACAGAAAAGACCCAATTACAACTTTTAAAGTATTTAGAGGAAAACAACAGTTGTCTAAATTAGTCTGAGATAAAACTAGACAAACCAGGAATGTCAGGAATCTGGCATCTTACTTGCTTGGATTTAGGGTCTTGGCAAAGGCTTGATTGACAAACTCTGTGACAGTGAACCTTGGGCAATTAGTCTTATCCTCCCCACATGTTTTTGGATGCACAGGGAGACACAAATCACTGAGTTTCTCTAGAGTTTGTTGGTAGGGTATTTCCTTTAATGTGCACATATTTAGGGCTGCATAGAAGACTGCCTCCAGCCACTTGATGTTGAGAGTTATTCCTCCTATATATTAATGAAGAGGGCAAATACAAGTTACCAATTTGTAAAGTGATAGAAAGGGAGCTTAGGCTGGGTCCCCTGGTTGTGAACAGCAATGTGAAGAATAATCACTTCCCTGGATCAAGGGCCCCAACTCCGATATTTATGATACATTCTAAGCCTAGAATATAATCCAGCAGAAGTCTAATGATTCCTTAGGTTTCAAGAAATAAAATCTTCTGAAGAAGACTGTCTTGCTTTAAACAAAAATGTGAAAGCTATAATGACATCTTTTTAAATTCTCAGAGCAGTTCTGTCACAGATAATTACATTCTTCCCAGATTACCAGTACTAGAATGTTCCTGCTTAGCCTGGGGCAGGTCATTCTTACAAAGTTAAGGTAATGTAGTCAAGCTCCTCACTCCTCCCTTTAGAAAGCTACCTTTTAAACAAAACCCTGGGGACACAAGAGAGTAATAGTTCTGTTTCCTCTTCCCAATAATGGAATGTAACAGGGAAGAATGGGTGGAGGGATAGAGACATTTTGCAGGTGAACTTTTACCATCTGTGCTATAAGGAGAAGTGGCCTGAACTATATCAGGATCTTGAAGTGCAGACTTGATGTCCTCACTGGTCCCCCATATGTCAATATAAGTTTCAGCACACTGATACTGGGGGCGCAGGATGTTGGTGTGGCACAGCAGCTGCTTGAGCCTAGAAATAAGATCACAGTGCCCGTTCAGAGGCAGTAACGAAAGGAGGAGCATGGAAGAATGACAGCAGTGATCATAAGAGCAAAATTGTTTATAAAGCTCTCGTTTGATCCTCACGACAATCTTGGGACTGGAACTGAGATGACGATTGTTACTGAGGCTGTTAATATGTAGGTATTAGTGCTCTCTCCATTTTTCATGGGAAGAAACTGAAGCTGAAGGGGTGCAATCACTTGTGTAGGATTACACAACTCAGTGTGTGAGGCTGGATTTGAACTTGGGTCTTGCTGCCTCCTCCAGACATCACCTAGCTGCCCCATCTCAGGACTGGAAATAAATGACATTTATAGGAACCAGTAGTACAATTTGGGTTCCACTAAGTCCTAGCAATAAATTCTGTTGCACAACCTCACTCAGAAGTAAGTGGTCAGTGTAGCAGGGTACTCTTTGCTGAACGCCTGAAAAGAATGGAAGGATTAATAAAGCATGACATACCCCTGCACAGCAAAGCAGTTTCCATCTTAAAAGGAATCCTTACCCAAACACCAAGAGGTTGGACCAGATAGTACAAGGAGGCAGAGGGAATATAGCTCCACTAGATGTAAATTTGTCTGACCCAGGGATTCTTAACCTTTTCTATACCATGGACCCCTTTGCAGAATAATATTTTTAAATGCACAGCATAAAATACATAGAATTACAAAGGAAATCAATTATATTTAAATATAGGTATCTGGATTATCCTAAAAGGCAAATTCAATGAACCCCCAAGTTAAGAATCACTGATCTAGACTCTAAAGTAGTTACCTAGGCAGAGGGACAGCTGTGACCAGGCTATATACAATGCAGGATTTCTTAAGTCTGGTGTTGATTTCCAAGCAAATATGAGGTAGCTGGGATGGCAGACAGCAGAGGAAGACCAGATTGGCCCAGTCTACCAGAAAACAGTTATGGTAAAAGCACTGGATCCCCATTTTCTGGAGGTCATCTGAAAGTAACAAAAGTAGAAAAGAGAACCAGAGCACTTTGGGTTAGGCTTCTTGGCAGAGATTGTAGGGGAGTTTGTACCTAAATTTTATGGTGAGGAGAGGTTTAAAATTATTTCAAAATCAGCCCACATAAGTCATTTCCTCTGACTCTCGTCTTCATAAAACCTATTGCAGCGATGCACTTAACCCCATTATTAGAACATCTGCCTCCACATTAACAGTTTTCTAGGTGAAGGAATCAGTCCTTCTCACTGTACTTTCAAGGAGTACTTAGAACTTCTCAGATTTTTTCCATTGAAGGAGGAGTTCCTTATTGCCTCTCTTCCCTAAAAAGATCTTTTCAGGGGGTATTGGGGTAGGGAGTAGAAAGGATTGGGGAAGTGATGGTAGAAGATGAGGAGTTAGAGGTTCAGGGTAAGTGAGAAAGAATGTTTAAGGAAAATATGGACACAGTTAAATGTAGATAAAGCTTTTTACAAATGAAGAAATGTATTCGTTGATATTACTGAGTGATAAGACCATGAGGTGGTATCAGTAATGTCATTCTACTGGCAGTATGGATTATTTTGAAGCAGAAATTTTAAATGTCTCATGTTTGATGTCTGATGTTTTAATAATGTAGTTTTGAAAATATTATTGAAAAACTGAAGATATTATTGAAATTGGTGGTAGGAATTTTTTATTCAGGGAAGTTTCATCAAAAAAAAGAAAGAGTACACTGGACCTCTATTTCACGGGTATAGGGAGCTCCTCATTGAAAGGACTCCCTCTACAAATGAAGGTGAGTACTTTCTCTGCAGCTGAAGCACCATAGAGAGGTGCTCAGGGCACTGAGAGGCTACATGATTTACCAGGGTCACACAGCCAATACAGCATAGCTAAGACTCAAACCAAGCTCTTCCTAGCTTTTGAACCTAGCTCTTTAAGCCCTATGCCACACTGCCTCTAAAAGAGGGAAAGCAAAATATAAGAATATAAATTCTAGATCATCAAGATTTATGTGAAGTATTATGAGAATACATAATGTGCATGCCAATGTAGATAACATTTTCTAAAATGGAAGTTGATGGCAAACATTTTCGACATTTGCTTCCCTAAGCTATGTATTTTCCTGTACTAACACCATCACTTACACTAAAAATATGATTATAAAATATATATTTATTTTATTGAAATGGCCCTATACATTCTTTATATTGCTTTATAAATGTAGGATTACAAAGGTTGGCCTGAATAGAAAAACCCAAAATTCAAGTTCAAATTTTTTTGCCACTAATGTAGAACAGAAGCTAAGAACATGAAAACAATGACCTAATTGTATATATTAGAAATGTCTTGGTCTGGAAGTATTTTCCTCTTGCATCAAGAACTTAGAACATTAATGTTATGTAGGAAGAGGAAAGAGACATAAATAAAGTGCAACAGGAACAGTCAAGGGACCTGCCTCGGAGAAACAAATTAGAATATTTTCTAACTTATTTTGGGGACAGGGAAGCAAAATATATCTGCTGTATAGAATCCCTAAGTCCCCTTAAACTTCTTACTTAGGGTTTCTGGCCTTCGAGTAGAGATATGAATGCTCTGCGCAGGGATGGAGGCCCGGTGGAGTAACACGAGAGCCAGTTGCTTTCCCAGTCGTCCACCTCCAATGATGCCTACTTTCAGATCTCTTTTGGAAGGTTTTTTATATGAGTCTTCCTCCTCCTCCTCCTCTGAAGGGAGCATGGAGACTGAAGTGATCCCATCCATTTTCCTGGGGGAATAAACAAACACACAAGTACCTTTTAGCTGTCCTAGAACTTCATTTCTGGAAGTACATTAATCTAGCTTCTTTATGTAGAAACAACTTCCAAAAAATGCTTGCACCATCAAGAAATGAGCTGTAAATTTTCCAGATAACAATTTTTTTTCCAAATTCACAAAAGTGGGGGCAACTAGGTGGCACAGTGAAGGGCAGTAAATAGAGCACTGGCCCTGGAGTCAGGAGAACCTGAGTTCAAATCTGGCCTCAGACATTTGACACTTACAAGCTGTTGGACCTTGGGCAAGTCACTTAACCCCAACTGCCTTGCCTTCCTCTCTCAAAAAAAAAAAAAGTTGAATCCCTTTACTTTCCAAAACTTTATTTATTCATTCTGGTTGAGAATTTATAATTATGCATTTCTGCCTTCTTAGGCACAATTTGATTCCCTTTTTGTATTCTAGTATAGTTAGGCACCTGCTTTGAATTTTTCAATTCCTTCCCAGTCAGTCTACATAGCTGTTACTGGGCCAACTTCTTAACAACTCGCTTCTATCACAGAAACCTGCTGCTAGTTGGCTGCTTTTTTATTTTCTGTGAGGTGGAAATTTTGCCTTAAGCCCTACTCCAAAGGCACAAATGTGACCCTAGGTTATACCAGGAAAGCCCAAACTATGGCCTGTTCAAGATAAAATTGCCAAGGTTTTTAATAATAGTCCCAGGTGATATCTGTCAGCCATAGCATTCTTGTGGAGGGGTGCCATTCTGTGTGTGCTGGTGAATAAGGGAGTACCCATGCTAATGAAATCAGCTTTTGAAGTGTTACTGAACTAAGAAATGGCCTAGCAAACTACATAATCTAACTTGATAGAACTGTGTGATAATTAAGACTATAAATAAAGACTCTTAAATGAGAGCCTTAGGCCCTCTCCTACAGAACTTGAGTGCCCTATATTTAGTACCCTGGAATTATAATAGCTATGTGTGATATCCTTAAGGCTCTTTCAGTTACTTCTAGTTTGAGATTGTTAGCAAGGGTTGAAGTTGGAAAGTCTAAACTTTAGATAAAGGAGTACTACTGTAGCTTATTATGGTCAAAAAACTATACCACCTCTGTGCTTCGGTAGTAACAAAACCATTGCATTTGCTGGGTTTCCACAGTTACATCAAGTACAGGATTAACTTAGGGCTCTTCTCCTGACTGAGAAGTTGACTAGGTACCTATCCCATCCCCACTATAAAAGAGCCACAATCAGGTTTACCAGATGATTTCTTATTATGCCCCCTGGACCTGGTGAGGTCCGGCAGTCAACTTAGTCATCATCACTGTGCCCCTCATCTATGCCCATTGCCTGAATGCACAGCATTTAATTAAGCTAGATGCTTTAGGGCAGAGGTGTCAAACACTGGCCTATGGGCCACATGTTGTCCACAACACTCCTCAGTGTGGCTCAAGATGTTAAAATGTAGTTTCTGATTTTAATGTATTAATATATTAATATAATGTGTGTATATAAATGTGTGGTTTTCTAAGTCAATTTGTAGCACTTAGGGATCTTTATGTATGGTTTAGTGGCCCCTATTTCTGTTTGTTTGATATCGCTGCTTTAGGGCTGAGAGAAACATCTAGATTTGGTACCTTTCATCAAAGCGATGATGGTTTAATTTAATAAAGGGCAAGATTAAGGCACAAGAGAAAATGACTGTGAACTGCAAAATCTGGGCATGACTTCAAGGCCAACAACAGGTACCTAACTCACCTACATCTCTTATCTAAGCAACCTGGAAGCCCAAGCACTTGGAGGAAGTAGGAGACACCAAGAATCATGGGATCTTTTCACCTCAAATAAAGAAATCCATCTAAATCAGTCTAAATGTCACCATCCTTGGAAAAAGACAGAATTAGATGACCACTAATTCATGGTCTACAAGACCCAAGAACTTTCTTATAGAGAAGGGCTCCAGCACTATCTCCAAGACAAGAGAAAGAACCCAATTCTTACTCAAGTGACAACAATGTTCACTCTGGTGTAAATGAGGGAAACACACTGGTAGCTGAGTTCCAAGTCTTAACAGATCCACTCAACTGCACAGAAACTGCCACTTGTTTGGAATCTCAGATAAGTGGCTTTGGATATGGAGTAGCATGGTTCGTGGTGACTGTGGGATAGAGCAAGCAAGGCAAACTGATGCTGTTTAAGTAAATTTCCCCTAATAAGATCAGGTCTTGGACCTCATATGCAGTCAATGATACCCAGATTTTTCCTCTGTCTGCTGGTTTTGGGGGCCTAACTTACCTCAAGGCGTGGAGTAGTTTGCAGAAAAAAGCTGCGTTGGCACAGGCTTGGATCATCAATCCTCGGGAACGGCTCTGAAGAAACAGCCAAGGGATCTCTTCCTTTTGAACACCTTCCTCAAATTGCAGGGACGGCAGATTGTCCATCAGGTCTACAGTCTCCATATCTTCCAGTCCCTACCAAAACAGGTCATCAGTTGTTCTGTACTGTCTAATCTTGAAGGGAGTAGGAGCTTCTAACAATTAAGTTTGTGTCCCTATCTCACCAGACTTATCATTCAGGGCTCCTTAGGACTTGGTGGTCTCATCCAGTTCTCTGAGTGAATTCCAGCACATTTCTAATCACTGATTGAGCTCACATACCCTGGACTGCCAAGTCTTTTCTGTCCTGGAGAAATAGAAGAGAAAATGCCCTATAAGCCCATAGTTCCTTAGGCAGACTTAGATTTCCTGCTGGTCCTACCAGGATCATCTCAAACCTCTCTTTACCCTGGATTCCTCCACTCCCTGAGGCTAGGAAACAAGCTGACAATCAGTACACATTTCCAAATAACTCTCCTCCCATTAAACTTCATGGTTTCTATGACACTGAAAAAAACCCCAATAAATACCAAAGGGTCCTTGTACAGTTTGGATCCAGACAAAGCAGGGCATATACAGACCCTTTCTTATCTCACTTAACAGAGTAGTGAGTTGGAGATTTTGTCTGCTCCACAGCTTTTCCTGTCCTGGACGACAAAATCCAAATAGATCTTTAGGAGTTACCCAGGAAAGTTGTCATGGTGACTCCTTAGCTACCACATTACTTTAATCTCTGAACCTTAAAGGGGCCAACTCTTCCCAGAGAAATCATTACATTTTCCCCAGACAGTAATATGGGCTTATTTAAATGCTACTAGGGATATACAAATCACCCTACTGTCCTCTAATATATTTCCCAGCCATTTCTTCACATGTCCCCAAAAGATTAATCAAAAGTTCCAGATCTGTGAGCCTCAGTGGCTAAAGCCCTACATTCTATTTTTTCAATGGGAAAAAGTTTTAAAACTCAATGCACTGAACTTACTCAAAGTCTTAAGGCAGTGGCCAGACTAAGAGTGCAACTCCAAAGGGATTCTAGTTTCTCCCCTCTTTAGGGGAATCCACTGTACTATCCTGCCAACCACTCCAAAAACAAGTCTCAGCACATTGTAGGTGTAACACAGGCTTCATGAGGAATAGTAAGGCCTTGGCTAGTTGAGTCTTGGCATACTAAGACTTCAAATAATCAGCACCACTCACAGTTCACTTGCCCTCTATTAGAGATGGGCCAGAAATAACCAGCCATTAGTATGCCCAATGTAGCCCACATATTCCACAAGGAATTAACTTGATCTGATCAGTCACCATCTAGGCTTGCTGGTCAGCTTGTAAAAATGCTCTGAAATGGAAACAGCTTATCAAACTTAAATCTATTTGCTTGAAAAAACAACCTACCAATATCAACTTAGCAAATTGGGCTCCTGCTTTTTCAGCTACTAGAGGCAAGGCTGGGAGGATGATGGGGAGAACTAAATATGAAAGGACCAACAATGCAAAGGCAAAGACTAAATGGAAGGAGATTATGTATCTTCTGGAGTTGCAATGAAAATATGGTGTGTAGGTGCATGCCTATAATAAATAAACACTGAATTGGCAGATAAATTGATTCAGTCAGAAAGACCCTCTGCATCTTATGCCTCTGACATAGATTGTGTGATCCTGGGTAAGTCACTCAGTTTCTTGGTGCCCCCAACATTCTTTGTTTTTTGCGCTTTTTTTGGAGGGGGGGAAGGCAGGGCAATTGGGGTTAAGTGACTTGCCCAAGGTTACACAGCTAGTGTTAACTGTCTGAGGCTGAATTTGAACTCAGGTTCTCCTAACTCCAGGGCAGGTGTGTGCCACCTAGCCGCCCCCACCCCCAACATTCTTAAAACTTAGAAGATGGTAGAACAGTTGTTTTATTGATGGAGGGAATTTACTTACACAGAAAACCCCATACCAATGAGATCATAGGTGTGGACCAAAACTCTTCCCCCAAATGCTTAAATACATACAATACATGAGGCATTTTTCTATGTATCCATGTGTATCATCTCCCTCTCTCCTGCCACTTCACATACTGTGTGGTCACAGACTGAATTTTTTAATTGGAAGAGAGGCCTTTGAAATGATACAGTCCCACCTCCCCCTTTCGTTTTATTTTATTTTTCAGTTAATCAACAAATATTTATTAAACATTAACTTTGTGCCAGGCACTTTGCTAAGTGCTAGGGACACAAAGAAAAGTAACACAGTCCCCAAGGAGCTCGGATTCTAATGTTCTCTCTTCATTTTACCAGATAAAAATAATGCCCAGATTCATGACCTGACTTGCTTAGGGTCACATTGCTAGAATCTTTGATTTAGAAGGCAGCTAAGAGGTCAATGAGTTCAACCTCTTTCCAGTGAATGAATCCTTCATAAAGTCATACAACTTCTTGAATAGCACTAGTTAATGGCAAAGCTAACTAGAATCTTGTAACTCAAAGGCCAGTGCACTACTATGCCACCCTGCTTTTCTCTACACTGTGCTAGCCACAATGCTGACACATATTTTGAGCAAGTAGATGTGTTGTTGTTCAGGCCTTTTTTCAGTGGTGTTTGACTCTTTATGACCCAATTTGGGGTTTTCTTGGCAAAGATACTGGAGTGGTTTGTCATTTCCTTCTCCAGCTCATTCTACAAATGAGAAAACTGAGGCAAACAAGGTTAACTGACTCACCCAGGGTCACACAGCTAGGAAATGTCTGAGTCCAGATTCGAACTCAGGAAGACAAGTCTTCCAGACTCCAGGGCCAGTGCTATATCCACTGTCCCACCCAGCTGTCCTTTAAGGAAAGCAATCGTACAGAACCATTAAGACTGACTTAGGGCCAACCCAAGAAAAAGGGCTATGAGGTCCATTCTGAACAGAATGAAACGAAAGAAACAGAAGGCACCTAGGGAGGCATAGAAACAGCTTTATTAGGAGCTTAACGAGGGTGGGGCAAGCCAGCTCTGACACGGGAGTGAGAGGAAACTATGACTGGCGCAGAGTAGTGATCAAGTATTGGAGGATGCCCTTGTGAAAACCAAGGATGAAAAAAATGTGACCCCATCACAATCCACTGTAGACCAGAGAGCAGGACCAAGTTTGGATCTACCCCAGGTAGACCTACCTGCAGCTTCCAATAAAGGGCTGAGAAACTGTCTGAAGAGAGTATTTCCCAGCATCGCTGGAATCTCTAAACAAAGCCTTGGGTCTGGGGCAGGAGAAGAAGAAATAATGGGGATCTGCTCTTACCACCAGCACAAGAAAGACCCTCACTGTGCAAGAGAAAGCAACCACAATCTCTTGGGATAGGAGGTGAGGCGGTGTAGTAGAGGGACACCTGCTAGAAAAAATAATTTCAGAGGGCATGGCAAAAATGAATGTAAATTGGTTATTGTTGTATTCCCTGCAAATCTTCAGCACCCTCTTTCTGCTCCTATGATGCAGATGCATCTGGTCTCTGTCTTTTGACTTGACTTGGAATAGTCACTGTCCAACCAAATTCAGTTCTACCATCAGCTGATAGGAAAGCTTCTGGCTCCATGATGACTGACACTCAGTCCAGGACACCTCTTTTCTGAAGCAACCATCTTCTCAGTTAAAGCAAGAATGTGCCCTACAGAGTCACAAATTTGAAACTGCCTCCCCCCTGACCTTCACAAAAGTACCCAGTCAGCAGGGTCTCAGAAATCACACTTTAAGACTCAGTATCATAAGCGTCCTCTGGTCTGAGGGTCAGTTTGAAGATGTTCTGGTCTAAGTGCTCTGTCCCAGGCATAGGCTCTGCCTGTTGGTGATAGGCCCAAAGGATGTGGCTTAGAGTGCCTCTCCCTGGAAGAACTCCCCCTCCTCTCTTGGGGACAGGAAGAGGACAAACAGGAAGGTTCCACTACTTTCCAATTAGTTCTTCCATCGAATTTGCTGCAAAAAGAGCAGATGGTGCAGGAGTCTAGTCAGTATTACCCTTTAGTCAGTATTAGCCCTTAGGCAAAGTTGTATCTTTAGAAAAATTAAGACATATCTCCAGGCAGAGTGAAGGAAAGGGAAAAAGAATTCTCCCAGGACATTTTTGTTGATGAAGAACATAAAATTTATCTTTGTAATCCTCAGGACTAGTTAGGCTGGTACTCCACCAGGTGAAATTTATAAAAAACATTGAAGAATCCTGGTTGTGGAAGATTACCATAGAGGACCCCCAGAAAATATCTAATTAGTGGATTAAATGTTGTTGTCCTTCTGCCAGTAAGCTACCATTACTAAACAAATGCAGTCTGTTTTACCCAATTGTTATAAACATTGTAACCCAGTTCTACTTATTAAGAGTCTGGACATTTTAGATCTTGAAACTACTATTTTGTAGACACCTTCAATCCCTTCTTTCAGTCCCAATTCATTCTTAACCTAGGCATACCAACTGAAGGCCAACCCAAAGATCCCCAGAGAAACTGTTACCTTCATATCATAACCCTAATTTTATTCCAAACCTTGAAAGAAATCCTGCTCAGACCAAACACTGCTGGCACCGAGGCCCATCTGAAAGATTTATATTCAATCTGCTCAGATAACTGCTATTCTAACTAGGTTTTTGGTTAGGAGCACTCCTCTGGTGGCTTCTCTGTGAACAGTTTGTCTCCCGAGGCTTACAGAAAGACAAATCTGAGTTGCTTACCGTACTACTGAGAATGCTGTCAATCTTCTCCTCTTCTGAGGATGCTTTATCTACCTTACACCTGTAAGCTACTAACTGCTGCCGATCTTTCAGGTCCCGGTATGTCTGAACAATAAACAAAAGAAACCATCTATTTTGTTTCCTTACTACCTTCCTAAGTGAGCCTGTCAGGAATAAAGTCTGTGGTGGTTATAGTGGAATTAAGTAATAATGGAAGTAGGGAGGGGCCTCAACAGAAAAATGTGGAGAAAAATTGGGGAGAGAAGCCTGGCTAGCTTAATCCAAAACCTTGCCTTCTATAAACCAACTCACTAGAGAACATACAGCAAATTATCAAGGCAGGTGACAAGAGGACCCAGGAATCCTGGCTTCCAGCTGAATATTCACCAGACCACATAATCCAATACGTAGAAGCAAAACAAGTAGGGAATTAGGGACAATGAATGTAATGATCCATCTTCTTTCTCTTTCAAGGACCTACTGAGGGAAAAGGGGCCCTTTTCTTCTGGGACTTACTTCAATGACAACATCATGACACTTAAATTTGGTAGCCAGACTCAGCTTTGTGTCCACATCTTCAACAAGTCGGATATACTCCTGTAAGACCTGAGAGAGACAAGACATTAGAGATCCATGGACTTCTAAGCCAGTAAAGATTTAATAAGTAGTGTATAGCATAGAGCAGAAAGTGCATCTGCAGTTGGAAGACAGATTTAAATCCTGGTTCTATTCTTTGTAGCTATGTGGCCTTCAGGAAGTAACTTCTCCAAAATTCAGTTTCTTTGCCTCCAAAATTATACTGATACCCATGCTATTTATATCTTACAGGGTTCTTGTAAGGATTAAATGTATGTAAAGCAATTTGTAAGAATAAGCATCTCACACACACACACACACACAAATATATATGAGCTGACATTTCTGCACAGATAAAATCAGTGTAGTTAGAATTAAAATTGAAAGATTCAACTAGAAAAAAAACTAGGAAAAAAAGATGCAGCTGTCCAAAATAGAGAGGAAATGTCATTCTTCAATAGTTACATATCAAAGGACATGAACAGACAGTTCTAAAAAGGAGAAAGGCAAGCTAGTAACAACTATGTGAAAAAATGCTCAAAATCACTACTACTGAAAAATGCAATTAAAACACTTCTAAGTTATCACAGGGATGTGGGAAGAGAATTAAACTAATGTGTTGCTGGGAGAGTTGTGAAATGGCCCAATCATTCTGGAGAAGTGATTTGGAGCTCCACCCCCAAGTCATTAAATTGTGCACACGCTTTGACCCCACACTACCACTCTTAGGCCTATTCCCAAAGAAATCAAAGAAAGAGGGGAAAAGATCCCAAAATGTTTACTGCAACACGTTTTATTGCCATAAAGAACTAAGGAGGTACCCATCAGCTGGAGAATGGCTGAACAAATCATGGTACATACATATAATGGGATATTGTTATTCCTTAAGAAATGACAAAATGGATGGATTCAGAGAAACCTGAAACGACTGGTAAGATGTGATAGACTAGAGCAGCGGTTCTCAACCTGTGGGTGATGCTCAATTTAAATACATCCTGCATATCAGATATTTAGATTGCGATTCATAACAGTAGCAAAATTACAGTTAGGAAGTAGCAACAAAAATAATTTTATGGTTGGGGGTCACCACAACATGAAGACCTGTATTAAAGGGTCGCAGCATTAGGAAGGCTGGGAACCACTGGACGAGAGGGTGAACTGAAAAGAACCAGGAGTGTAAAAGAAAACAGCTGTGAAAGAACTATGATAATGAAATGGCCAATCACAACTGCAGAAACCTGACGAACCATGCTTTTCACTTTTTGGCATAGAGGTGATGAACCAGACATACAGAATGAGACATACATTTTTCAGACAATGTGTCAATTTGTTTTGGGGATATAATTATATGAAGAAGCCTTCTTACTTTTATTTTCTGAGGGAAGAAGACAGTGGGAGGTAGTGATTATGATATTAAAAAAGGATAAAAAGAAAAGTCCACCAATGAATCATTAAAAACAAACAAACAGGGGCGGCTAGGTGGCACAGTGAACAGAGCACCAGCCCTGGAGTCAGGACTCCCTGAGTTCAAATCTGGCCTCAGACACTTAACACACACACACACACACACACACACACACACACACACACACAAAAAAAAACCTAGCTGTGTGACCTTGGGCAAGTCACTTAACCCCAACTGCCCTCCAAAAAACAAACAAACAAACAAAGAGCAAAAGGAAGTACAGAAGAGGACACGGAGAAGCAGAACAATGATGAAACTGCTACTTTTACTTTCATTCGAAGTGAAAAAAGAAAAAAAAAACAAGTTCTATGTAATAGGGGAAAAAAAATCAAACTATACACACAAAGTTTGATTTAATATTCAATCCCTTACTGCTTTTCTTGACATACTGCTATGTTCATTTTCAAATTTTTGATACATTCATAATAAAAAAGAAAAAAATTAAAGAGCGATGGAGTGGATTTTATTAAATCCCTCCAGACACCTCAAGGGGAAAAAAAGCCAGTCCTACCTTCTCCCTTGAATCTAACAGTGAGAGCAGGCCAAGCTCCAGACTGACATAAAGCCATGTCTTTAGTCCTGTGAGCAATCCTTTTCTGTCATACGAACATCATGCCTATGCTTCCTGTGGGATTCAGATCAGCCAAATATTACTAAATACTTATGAGAAGTTAACTCTTTGGGAGGGACAGATTCTATCTACTTCTAAGGGGCAGAGTGAAGCCTTCTTCACAGAGCACCTATGCTACAGTGTTTAACAACACACTCGGTCTCATTCAGCAGAAAGATCAACACTGCCTAGGAGGCTCAAAGTCAATTGGGACTGTGTCCTGAGCTGTTCTGCATGCAAATTCTTCCCACAGAAACTCCACCTGTACGGGAGCATTGTTCTTGTGCAGAATTTCTACAACGCGGTGGAAACCAATGGGAGCTCTCTTCTTGGTGTACCCCAGCCAATTCTGAAACAGAAACACAGAGACATGGGAAACATTTAGACCCAGCCTTCTGTATAAAGAAAGCGAGAAAGGTAAATAAAAGGACAGAGACCTCAAGGGGAAGAGGACAGAGAAAAAAGGAGACACAAAGAAAGAATAGTGAGGATGAGCTTCATAGAACACTTAGCAATGAAAGATAGAACCAGAAGCTGGAAACATGAAGAAGGTTCCTATGGAGAGATGGAACAGAAAAAAAAACAGGGAGATCAGGCACTGAAGTACTACTATACTATCCTAGGGAACTAAAAGTGCACATCACAAGCCCTGAATTTTATGCTTGAATTTAAGAGGAACCTTTGAGGCCACTGGTCAACAAGTGATGGCATCTCTTCCAAGACAAAACTAAGCAAGAGAAAATGAAAGGCTCCGAGGCGTCTACCTTGGTAGTGAAGAGGGCGTCCACATCCTGCCATGCTCGGAGCTTGGCACGGGCAGCCAGAGCTGTCAGTACATACTGCTTGTCAGGAATCTGGAAAACAAAGTGGGGAATCAAGGAGAGTGGGAAGTGGCAGGGAGCAACAGGGTTTACTAAGTTGAAGAGTGCCACAATCTGAAGTGTGCTTAAGGGAAGTTATTTTTTCTCTAGCAACATCTAACTGGAGGATGAACTGGAGAGTGGGACAGAGACTTGAGGTAGAAACCTCAATCAGGAGGCTTCTGCAATGGTCTAAGCCAAAGGTGATGAGGGTCTGAACCAACATAATATCTGTGTGAGGAGTGAGATGACACCTGATATGAGAGATGCTAAGGTAAAAATGGGTGCAACTGAATGGATATGTGGAGTGAAGTGAAGTGGGGAATGGAATCTAACACTGAGGTTGTGGACCTGGGACACCAGAAGGAGGGTAGTAACCTCACTACAAGTAAGGAAGAGAACTTCCTTGATTGCTGGAACTAAATAAGTCTCAACAACTTTTCTCAACATTTCCATCACCCATTTTCCTTATTCCTGTTTCTTCATATTTTCCCTGCTGTGGCTGCTATCAAAAAACAATCCATTTATACTTGCCTTAAAAGTTTTTTTCAGATTGATGGGACTGCTAAATGTTCCCTGGGGAGAAAATGAGGAGAAGAACATTATTGTGTCTGCTAACTATCCTATAGATTACAGTGAATTTTTTAGGCTGCCCATCTCATTTCCTCTTCCTATCTCCAGGACTTCCTACATTTCATTTCATGACCCCCTGAGTTCAACATATAAGCACAGTAAACATATTTATTCTATCACTATAGCTCAGCTACATGAAGACTGATTTGAGAACTTCAGTGCCTTCTTTAGTTCTTCAATGAGGCTTAAGAAATGGGAAAACTGATGCTCTAATCATTAAACACATCTTCATGAAACCAGAAGTTCTGTCTGTACTCACACCTGGCTCTCCTGTTTATCTACCACCTAAAATCTATATTCCTCTTTGAATTGCCCTAGTCTAAAAGAAAGTCATTCCCTTTGAACAAAGGTTGCTGTGAAAACTAGTAGCCAAAGTAAACCACACCAAATTCTAATGCCAAATTGCAGAAGGTATGCCAAGTATAAACATACTCTTGCTTGTCCAGTGATCGTTTGAGAGCAAGACAACATCCAAACCTGCTTTTAAAATTAATATTAAAAATCATACACTATGTGTCCCAGGTTAAGAACTCATGAGAATTTGGACATTTATTTCCTCAATTTTACTTTCCCATACCTCAGGCTCTGTGTAGTGGTAAAAACAGGAGTAGAAGAGAGTTGTCACCAGTGGCATGTTGAGGATGGAGGCCTTTCGGGGATGTTTCCGGAAGATTTCTGTCTGCCCTGAAGATTCTAGATGTCGATCATTCACCTAGATCAAACAGGACCAAGAGAGAGAGAAAAGGAGAATAAAACCCATAGATTACGTAAAAGAGACAACTAATACTACAGAGAAACAAAGAGAAAACATTAAGTCTGGGAAGACAGGCCAGAACAGTCAAAACAATTCAGGCCAATTTAGCTATGGGAAGATAGCATGCTGAGGCAACATTCTTCACAGTACTCAGAAGAAATGGAAAAAGGAAAAAAATGACCTAGAATACAAAGAGGGAAAGACACAGGATTCTTAGAGACTGGCTGCCTAACAGGGTAGCTGAACAAGAGGAATTACGTTTGGAGACAGAAGGTTCTGGAACTCTTCCTGGTGCTAAACAGAAATGACAATGGTGGGAGAAGAGGCCTTACAGGCTTTGAGAAAGAGAGGCAAATTGGGGATTCTGACCTCAATGATGATCTGTCGTTCCAGGAGTGTATAATGGTCTTGAACATGAGCAGCATCTTCCACTGAAAATGGTAAACTGGTAAAAGGCCAGAAGGTTAGTGTTTCTCCTCAACTACAGGTGTCACTCTCCCAAAGGATGAACAAAATCAAACTATAATTAGCACTTTTACCTAAAGAATTCTTAGTGCTTCAAAATACTAATATATCTATAAAGATTTCTCTAACAGGGGTGGCTAGGTGGTGCAGTGAATAGAGCAGTGGTCCTGAAGTCAGGAGGACCTGAGTTCAAATCCAGCCTCAGATACTTGACATACTTACTAGCTGTGTGACTTTGAGCAAGTCACTTAACCCCAATTGCCCTCCAAAAAGCACCAAAAAAAAAGATTTCTTTAACACATGCTTCCTCTATCAATAATAATAGTAGCACCACTGTATCTGAACCCCAAATCACAGTCTGTGTAATTTCACAAAGATGTGAAGAGGAAGTCTGTGCTGATAGCAACATAAGTTTTTGGACTCTGAGGTATAAATTCTCAAACTATCCAAAAGAGGGGAAGACAGCAAATATTAGAAAAAAATCATAAACCTAATTACTGGGAAGGGGGAAGTGAACGAAAAATATCTAAAACTCCTAAATTATATACCTACTTTGCCATTTCTGCAAAATATTTATGAGAATGTTTACAAAAAGCATCAAGGGCATCCTTGATTTTATTTTATGAGAAGGGAACATGTTGACTTATAAAAATGATATCCTACTGCAAATAACATTTTTATAGATAGACAAATGACTGAAAAGTAAAGAGAATAAAAGGATCACATGATGAATATTGTTTAATGACCACAAAAAGCATTAGACTTGTCAATGAAACCCAGCCTTGGCATAGAACTCCGTATAAAAAGACTTCTGGGAAAAGTGGAAAGAAGTCTGGCAGAAAATGGGTTCAGGCCAACTTCTTATGATATATACCATACAAGCTCAAAATGGATATGCAATCAAAACATAAAAGGTCAAATACAATAATTTTAAAATTTAAAGAACAGAAGATAACACCTTCACATCTATGGTTATAAGGGAAATTTAGACTCAAGAGATAGAAAAGATGAAAGAACACAAAATGATCAAAGTTGACAATATAACAACAAAAAGTTTTTGCAAGAACAGTATCTGTGCAGCTAGAATAAGAAACTGTCAAGTGGGGGGAAATAATCTTTGTACTGGGTATTTCTGATAAAAATTTGGTATCTAAGATATATAGGAAACTGACACAAAAGATTAAGAGCTACTCTCTGATAGATAAGGAAAGCACATTAATCCAATAGATGATCATCATCCATTTGGTTTTTAGGTTAATGTTTCGATCAGATGCTTTTGAATGATGGTGGGTGCCATTTAGGAAGCTGTGTAGTATCCCAGGGCTTGATGAAATGAATCTAGCGCCATCTACAAACAGGAGCATCTGGAGGACAGCATGAAATCTTTTTCCTCTTTGGACTCTGTGGGACATCTTCTATGAGACATCTTCTATGGTAGACACCTTTGGCAAACATCAAGGCCCATTTCATGCCTTGCCCAACAATAGTAAGAGGACACAGATAGCCTGATTCTCAGACAACACTGAGTAGCTCCTGTGCATCTTCATTGGCACTGCACTGTCTCCCTCTTCCTGGATAACATCCTTCCTTTGATGCAGCCAATTTATACCTAATGTGTACCTCTGTATGACTCTTTAGGGCAACCTATGGTTTTAGTTCTCTGGAAACTGGTATTCCATGACTCAGAATCACACATTATTGGAAAACTGTCACTTGTTTTTTTTTTTTTTTTTGAGTTTGAATTTATTTATTTATTTTTTTTAATTTTAATTTATTTTCTTGGTTACATCATTCATTTCCACAAGGTTTTGAGTTACAAATTTTCTCCCCTTTTC
>CM053598.1:186813736-186830803 GCA_028646575.1 Pseudocheirus occidentalis
TCATAGGTAGTCCTATATAAACCAATTCATTCTCTCTGGAATAGATTGAAATCCTCCTCCAGTGCCTTATAGTGATATGGAGGTGACCGTGGCAAATTGTTAAAGGTTATGTCATGGGCATATCTAAAATGTTGGCAAATTCTACCAGCTGGAAAAAGTTTCAGAAGTAAGGGCCAGTGATAATGGTGTGGAGAGGCTAATGATGATGGTATGTGTGTCATTTAGAGACCAGTCTACTTAACTATGGAGAAGTTATTTGTTGGCTTGGTCTCAAGTCGATGGATTTTTCAGCCTCAGCAACTCTCTGAAGATAATCCACCAAGTAGTCCAGGAATTATGACTACATCAGTGGAGGGAATATCCAGAGCAATACAATAGAAATATTAAAATTAAATATTATTTATTAAACATAAAACTGAATATTACCTTTTCTAGGTATTTGAGGGAAGTAATCAATAAACAGAAGGATTTATAACATTTTATATTTTTAATAAACTTACTCCAGCATGTAGTTATTTCCCCAAAATGACATAAGAACTATCGTCTGTTTTTTGTCATTTGATTTTTTAATGGTAAAAAGAAAGAATGAAAGACTTTGCCCCTAGAAAACAAGTAGATTTTTTTGTTAATCAGTTTAAATAACCTTTGTTTTAATAATGGCTGTTCCTGGTTTGAGTTAGGTACCTTGTCTTTGATTCTCTCCATGTTATTTGTGTAAAGTAGAACAACTTAGATTCTTCCTTTTCTCTCTTATTTATCATCTGTAGAGGTGATTGCATGGATGCTAGGAGACAGGTACTTTGCTCCCTTCATCCTCTGAGCCCTAGTTTTCAGAACTTTCAAGTCAGCCAAATGTTAGTGGTCACCTAAAGCATTGCAGACATAAGGACACTAGGCAACAGAACTGAGTGCTGAGAGGGGGTCCTTTAGATGCCGACGTCTTCAAAAAGTTGTTCCAAAGTGAATGTTTCTCCAAAGAGCCCTTGAATTCTTATGTTCTCTTCTTCTGAGAGGCCACAGATTGTATCTTCTGTGACTGAGAATGTAGCAGAAAATCCTGGCAAAGGTGACGGTGCTTTGGAGGAGCAGGCATTGGTGGGTCAGGAAACACTGTCCTCAGGAGACCAACTTCTTAAAGAGGTAAGGAGCATACTTTCATATCTTTTTTTTTTTTGATGGGGGTAGGCAAGGCAATTAAATGACTTGCCCAAGGTCACACACAAGTGTGTCAGGTGTCTAAGGCCAGACTTTAACTCAAGTTCCCCGACTCCTATTCACTGTGCCACCTAGCTGCCCTACTTTCATATCTTAAGGGGGAGAATTTCTGATACCATAGTCTAGAGATTATCCTCTTGAGTTTTGTCTGGTTTTATAACTTGGGAATTAAAAGTAGAAATAGAAATTATAGACTAGGAACGCTAATTTTTCATATTTGTATTTCCACCTCATCTCACAGAATTCCATTTCTCCTCAAGTTCCAACACATTAAATGCTTCAATAATGAATGAATTGAACAAAACTGTGATACCATGTTCCCTAAAACTGCCTTAATATCAGATTAATTATTTAATAATCAGATAGAATTATAGAATCTTAGCTCAAACTTTAGAAGTCACCTAGTTCCACCCCTCCATTTTATAGATGAGGCAATTAAGAGAGAGAGATGAAAAGTGACCTTATAGTTCCATAGGTGGTAAATAATGGAACCAACACCCCAAACCAGTTCTTCTGACTCTAAATCCTGTGTTTTTTCTATTCCACTATGATGTCTATCACTAGGTAGTGTTTTTTTTCTGTCTCTCCCTTCCCCACTTAAAAAAAAGTAAATCTGCTTAAAGTTTCTGGGTTCAGATTTCAGCAGTAGAGCTCCTCTAGTAGAGGAAGTATTAGAGAGACAAATGAAGAAATATTCCTTTGGGGGAAGAGAAGGTTCATTTTGAACACCACCTCAAGGGGTCTGGCTTATACACACACACAGGGGACAGGGAAGGATTTATCACTGGAAACATACTCCTGTGAGAAAATTGTGGAAAAGGCTTACAAAGTAGATCTGTTTCCACATGTTCACAATTGCACTACTTGTAAGTGAAAGTGCTGGAGCCCCTAAAGCTCTTTCCAGTTTCTTTGTGATATGTTCTATCCTTTTGCCAGTAGGTATAACATTTCTATTAAACTAACTGCTACCACGAAAAGAAGCCAGGGAATAATAACACACTTCTCTCTGTGCAGAGGTAGAACAGTGATTTGAAGGAAACATCCAAGATTAGATTATGAACCAGTCACATGAGTTAGAGAAGGCTTTGAATCTAAGAGAAGACAAAGCTGACTCCATTTGTGCTGTAAATTACAGGTCAGGCTTCTCAAAGTAAAAACAGCGTTTAAATATAAAAACAGCCCCCCCACCCCCGTGTCAGTGATTAGACTGTAATTATTTGCAGAGCACTATTAGGATGGAATAAAATGGAGAACAAGACAGTCCCTACCTCGGGGTGCTGACAAGGTAAGCAGACAGTGCAGTTCAAACATGGAGCCACAAAGCCAGGTGGTGCAGAGAGGAGAGTATTTGTTTTGTGTGTTTGTACAGTGCTTTTGTGAAGTATTGACAGTTACCTGCAAAGGTAGGAGGTAAATTGGGAAAGTAGGAGGGGAATTCATGGCACAGTGGGAGGGAGAGTTAAGTCCCAGGTGGCATAAGAATAGATGAAAATAGTGAGGGAGGTGCCTCCGCAGGATGAGAAGTAAAAAATTTAGAGTAGGTTGCAGAAATTTAATGCAAAAGAAAATATGAACATGATTATAGGTGCGGGCAAAGATTTTTAGAAAGCATAGAGTAGGGCAAATTGTGAAAGGCAGATGAAGGAATAAGGAGAAATCTTTGAAATAAGAATATACTAAGAATAGAAGGCCAGAAGAAATTGAGTGAAGCCTGGTCATTGAGAGAAAAGGAGAGGAACAAGGCTAAATGGGGTATTAGGTTTTGAAGCAGGATAAGAGGGGAAATGTTTTCATTACTGATGAAATGTTAGGGTGAAGTTATCTTTTAGCCAGAAGCTTTTTGCACTATTCAGGGTAAAGAATACTTAATAAGAACCTTTGGGGCATGCCCTTCAACCAGGAATCTGTTGTTCGGATGAACAAGTACCAAGCACCAAAAGGATCGGGGGACGTGGTTATGATCCAGTCAGATACAGGAGACACGGGAACCGTGGATGTCCTTTCAACTGAATTGGAGTCTGCAGATCTCCTCGGAGAACAGAGAAGAGGTGAGATTTTGGGAGAGAGAAGTGTTTTGTCTTTGTGTGGGCTCTTTTTAAAAAAGGAGAGATGACAGGGTCAAAGAATTGGATAGGAAAAATGTTTTTCTGCCACTGTGCTTCCATAAGTAAAGTACCAGGGCTGTCTGGCTTTTCCTGAGGGTCTCCTCCCCCTCTAATAAACTTTCTGTTTCTTTCAGTCTCAACACCTCCTCTGTCTCCTCCATCCATATGGACCTTTGCCAAGATGAAGGAATTCAAAACTAAGATGAGCAAGGTGAAAAATTCTCGCCTGGTAGTGAAGCGGGGTGAGGTAGTGACAGTACGTGTGCCCACCCACCCCGACGGGAAGCGTCTCTTTTGGGAATTTGCCACTGATAATTATGACATTGGCTTTGGTGTCTATTTTGACTGGACCCCTGTAACCAGCACTGCTGTCACTGTGCATGTCAGTGAGTCCAGTGATGAGGATGAAGATGATGAAGAGGACGGGGAGGGAGGGATTGAAGGCAAGTATGACACTGACCTTGTTTTCAGTTTCCACTGTGTGGCTGTTGTTTTTTTTTTTTTTAGAAGGGGAAGGCAGAGCAATTGGGGTTAAGTGACTTGCCCAAGGTCACACAGCTAGTAAGTGTTAAGTGTCTGAGATTTGAACTCAGGTCCTCCTGACTCCAGAGTTGGTGCTCTCCCACAGTGCCACTTAGGTACCCCAGCCCTATGTGTATTTCATGTTGGGCTTTAGCAGGTCGTTCTTATTCTAATATGGCTATGTTGTGCCACTATCATATTCCCTCCAGCCAGTCAGAGAATCCCATTTGGTCTCGTGAGCTAAAAGTCTAAAGCAGTTTCTAAGCGAACACTCAGGTGGAGTTAATGTTGCTTCATTTGGGGGTCATTGTTCCCTCTAAATAAGTACTGAGCCAGTCCCAAGGACAAAGCTAATTGGGGAAAGGCAGGCAGTATGCTTCACATCAGAAATGAAATCGATGTTTTATGGCAGAGGCGTCAAACACATGACAAGTCACACTCCTGAGTGTGGCCAGAACCAGATCAAAATGTAACTGAGAAATGCTTAACAAAACAAATCAAAATACACAAGAATATAGATAATGTTAATATGTGGTTTTCTTAGTATGCGACCCTCAGGAATCCTTATGTATGGTGTAAGTAACCTCCTGTTTCTATTTGAGTTTGATTCCACTGTTCTATGGAATTCTTTGGTCAAAGGATGTTTATCCCAAAGCCCTGGACTCCTTCCAAATTGTGTGATTACATTCCTTTGGCCTGCATTCCTCTGAACGTCCACAGTGACTGGATTATTTCATTCTGTTCTGTGGGAGTTAAAACAACTGCTGCTAATTTCCACTCCAGTTGTGTTGCTGTTAAAGTATGATTGATGGACTGATGGATCCCTTTTGTTCATGTTTTCCTGGTATTGACTCTTTGGCTCCTGTTTTCTCTTTTGTCCTGTAGTATAGACCAGTCAGTAGGTGCCTACTCTGTACCAGATACCATGTTGATGGCTTGGAATACAAGTACAAAGAATGAAACAGTTCTTGCTTACAAAGAACTTCAGTTCTAATGAAGGAAACTTTGAGGAAATAGAAAACTAGATACAGCATGAATTTCAAGTGAATAAATACAAATATTTACCGAGTTATTAAATATAGATTTGGAGGGAGGATACCAGCACTTAAGGGAGGGGCTTGGGAACAACTTCACTTTAAGATGCTGGTGCTGCATGGTACATGCAGAGGTGGTACATGTTGTACATGGAGGAGAGCCAGTACAAAGGCTTGGAGATAAGAGATGGGAGTATCATATGGAACAGAGAAACAGAGGAAAAACCAGTTTGGCTATACTGCAGAGTGTGGGAGAGACAGGAAAGATAGACTGAAGCCCATTTGTGTAGGGCTTTAAAAGCTAAATAGAAGCGTTTCTGTTTGATCCTAGAGGCAACAGGAAGCCCATGGAGTTGATTGTGTAGTCACACAGCCACATCAGCATTTAAGCAAAACTACTTTGGTAGAAGCCTTTAAGAGAGATGGGAGCTATGGGAGACTTCAGGCAGAACAGCCATTTTGGAGGCTGCTGTAATAATGGGGATGCGAGATGTTGGGGGCCTGAGCTAAGGTGACAGCTGTGTAATTAGAGATAAAGAGTCAGATGTGAGAGATGTTGGGAAGGTAGAAATGGAAATAATTGACATATGTTTGGGTATGTGGGGTGATTGAAGATAATGCCAAGTTTATGAACCAGGGAGACTGGAAGGAGTATGTATATTTGGCAGAAGTCGGAAAGCTTGGAAGAGGGCAGGGTTTAGGGAAAAAGATAATGAGTTTGGTCTGGGACATGTTGAGTTTAAGTTGTCTCTTGGACATCCAGTTTGAAATATCCAGTAGGTAATTGGTGATGCAGGACTGAAGTTCTGAGATTAGGTCTGAAAGCTCTACCCATGGGAGTTAGAATAGAGAGAGAATATATAGGAAAAAAAGAGGGTCTAGGACAAACTCTTGGGAAACACATATATTTAGAGACTCTGTTATGGCTGATGAGCTAACAAAGGAGACTGAGAAAAAGCGTTCAGACAAATAAAAAATAAACCAGGAGAAAGAAGTGTCACAAAAACCAACAGAAGAGAGAGTTTCCAAGAAGGATTGTCAAATGAAATTGAGAAGGATTAGGACTACAAAATGATCCTCAGATTTAGCAATTAAGAGGTCATTGGTAGCTTGGGAAAGAGTAGTTTCAGTTGAGTCAATGAGGTCAGAACCTGGATTGCAAGGATTTGAGGAATTTAGGAAAGGAAAGCTAGTAGAAGCAGCAAGTGTCGGCAGCTTTTTCAAGGCATTTAGCTGAAAACAGAAAATTCAGCCTTTTAAATTCCTATGTACTTGACCCAAACAAACCACTGATTTTCCCCTGTGGTGTCCTAAGTGGTATAATAGAAGAGTCCTGGACTAAGTTTTATAATTGTGTCTCTGATCCTAACTATTCCACTAGCTAAAAATGTGACGCCTCAGGCCCCTCAAGATCTTGTCCAGCTTCTGTGATTCACACTAGGTGTCACACATTGCCATTTTTGTATCCAGAAAAACACTGAAGTTTATGTAAGAACATTAGGATTGTCCAGTCTTTTGTTTTATCCAAAGCCAACCCAGGTGGGAGGCCAAGGTGGTGTGGTTGCCGTGTGATAATATGAGCAGGAACCAAGCCAACTGTGCTCATAATATGAGTAGAATTCCTTCATTTTCTGACATCTCCCTGAAACCTTTTCCCCTCATGCTTTCTTTAAAGTAGCTATGGGTAAGATTTTTTCTAGTGAGTCCATGACTACTGGGAAACCTAGAGGCTTCCTGACTGCCATATCCTTCCATATGCTACTGTGTTCTAATAGGGAAAATGGAAGTTTGATGCTCATTAAATTATTGTGGGCTTTTTTTTTTTCTTTAGAGCCAGTACAATGCAAAAGGAGCCACTGTTTTCTTGCTTAATGTCTCAGTGTGTTATCCCTGTAATCCTGAACTATTTATATATTTTGAGGACTATGAAGGACCTTGAAATGTTAACTTAGTCTGTCCCCTTGTCTCATGAGATAGGGCTTGGCTTATGACTTTCTCTTCTGCTTGCCTGTTGACATAATGCCAAACTTTTCTGCCTCTTTCCTCATGTAGGACTCGTCCCAATTGGAGATGTAGAGATGGGTTCCAAGAGCTCTCTTCGGAATCGTTATGGGGAGATCATGCCAGTTTATCGGAGAGATAGCCATCGAGATGTACAGGCTGGTTGTCATGACTACCCAGGAGAAGGCATCTACCTGCTTAAATTTGACAACTCCTACTCTCTGCTACGCAATAAGACTCTCTACTATCATGTATATTACACCAGCTGAGGGGCTGAGGCCACAGGTCTGATGGGTGAAGGGGGGTATTTTTTTTCTGACACCTTTTGCTTTCTGTGGACAACCTGCTTAAATGCTGAGTGTGAGGCTTCTGAAGTTTGCACTTGCCTGCCTGGCATGCCTGTCTGTTGACCTAAGAATAGCTTCTTCCCCTTCCACCACTTTTACAGATACACTTGGACAGTTTCTCCTGATATAAACTTCAGGGACAGCACTCTTGTGAAGTCATCAGGCAAGGACCTAAAAGGAAGTGGGATGTTGTCTTTATGTCTGTCTCTTTTTTGCTTTGTACAGGGTATGCCACTGAGCTGGGGGTGGCTGCCCTTTCCCTTCTACCCCCAAACCCAAATGCCATTTATGGCGCTTGCTAGACATCTTGGTTTTATAAATCTGTGAAGTGGGCCCCTGCCCTCTTCACCTGTGGCTTTCCAAATCACTAAAGAAGGGGAAAGCTCATGTTTATAAAAAGAAACTGAGATGCTAAAGAGAAAGAATTCTTTTGCCCAGCCTCTTTCCACTGCCATGTTCCTACTTTGTTCCTTGTTATTAGCCTAGCCCTGGCTCTTCTGTTTGAAGAGGCCTTACTGCCCTTTGAGGACTATGCCTTGTTCCCCATGGTGCGTCCTCAGCTGCTAAGTCTGTGTACTTGCTACCAATGCAAAGATTTTTTTATGTAATCTCTAAGATCCAATGTGTTTTTAGAGTCTCTTGGGAAGAAAAGATTCCCCACTACTTCTGTCAGTAAGCAGTCACCCTAACCCTGGGCCACTGCAGCAGGAATAGAAAAGTGGTTAGAGATGTATGATCAGAAGTGGCAATCAGACACCAAGCGGCTCTTTCACCATCCTCGAACATAACTTTGCTGACACTGAAGTGTGGCTCTGTCTTTGTGTGAAGAAGAATGTGGTCTGGTTATCGTAAACAGTCCAAGCTTCCCATCCCCTCTTTGTTACTAGAATGTGAATGTTGCTAGAGAATTTGCTTTAGAACCAAATTCAGTAAAATCTATTCAGGTCATTCGCTTTGTAATGTTTTCCTACCTGTTCAGACTCATGCAAAAAGCTCCCCAGTTTAGAGATTTCTGGAGTTGCTGCTTTACCATCTTTAATCCTCTTAAGGCTTTTAGGGAAGGTGATAATGGAGCTCCACGGTGGCTGCTCCTTTTTGTTACTTGTTCATTTCCCTGCCAAATCCGGTTTCCCTGGTGACAAATCCCCCCCCCTTTCAGCTCCCCACACAATTAACCTTAAATCCTAGGAGTGCCACCGGGTATCAGGTGGTGCTTTCAGCTGTTGCCAGAGCAACTTGGTACTTAGGCAGAGCAAAGATAGAGAATCAGGATTTGCCTGCCGCCTCCTCTTACCCCCTTGTTCCTTTTGTTAGTTCTGTTCATGTCTTAGGATTGTAAGGAGTAAACAAATTTATTTATTAAGTTATTTATTTTTAAAATGCATGTCAGTTCACCTTTGAAATAATTTTCACCTGTTACTCTAGAGGCTTGCCTCTTGTTCTGAGCCATTTGGGCAGCCTTCTCCATAGGGTTAACAATGACACTGTTGTGAGTAGGAGGGGGGGGGAGGTGGAGACAAACCTGTTGCTTGTATAGGGAATATCTAGCGCCCTGTTTCCTTGAAGGAAAACTCAGCCTTTGAAGGAATGTGTTTCTTTGTAAGGAATCAAATATACCAAGAATGACAGGCTAATCAGTTTTCATTGTATTCAGGATTGCAAAAGTACTTTGCACACCTTCAGGCATCAGGATAGTCCTTCCCTATGCTCTCCTTTGGTTTCTTCCTTAGTTTCTTGTGTAGTTTGTGTGTGTGACTTATCAAAAATCCACCATTCCTGCTGGAAAAATAACCCAAAGTATATATTCTTTTCGTGGTGGGTTAGCGGCATCATCATCATCATCATATGAAGGACATGATGACATCATGTGCCTTTGGTTCCTCCTGAGAACAACCCCAGCCTGATAGTTTCATATTGTGGTGCAAGGGTATAATTCTTCTCAAAACCGTACCATGCCCACTACTTTATATATCAGTGATTGCATTTTGCAAAGGTCTAAGTGTGTCTCTGATGACAAATGAAGTATATGAATGACTGCCCTTCCCTAGAAGAGGAAGGCGCTTTGTGCAGTGGGCAAACTGATCAGATGACTGGATGATGAGTTTACTCTTTCTTTTTCTCTTTTTTTTTGAGGGGGGAAGGTAGGGCAATTGGGGTTAAGTGACTCGCCCAAGATCACATAGCGAGTAGGGTATGTCAGGTGTCTGAGGTCAGATTTGAACTCAGCTCTGATCAGCTTACTCTTGATTGAACCTCTACCTTTGCCAGGTAGAGATTATCTTCTCAGATTTAGTGGATCCTAAATGATTTCCCATTTGGGTGAAATCTTATTTCCTTTATTTGTTTATTGTTTCCATAATAGCTTATTTTCTTCCAGTGGTGAAATTTTGAGACTTTTAAAGCAGCTCTCCTTAGCTTAGGTTAGCACGTATTTCTGTGCTATAAAGAACTCTGCCTTTCATTTTCTTTGGATACCCAGATTTGCTGTGTTAGGGATACCTGGGGGGCATTATGTTCCCATAACCTCTTTGTTCCTGTTCCTGCCATGCCCGCTGCTAGAATTACCTTGTTATACCTCATTCCATTCAGGTGTTGTACTAAACAACCCAACTTGTATTTTCCATCGGCCCAAAATAGCTTAACAGGAAGTATTTTCACTTTCTGTTACAAAAATTCTCCTGTCATATTTCTAAATTGTAGATCATTCGAGACCGAGGAAAAAGTATTACTTGCAGTTTCAGCATCCTAGACAACTTCTAAGAGCAGCCCTGGCCCCATCCCAAATCACTGAACCAAAATACAAAAAGAAAAAAAGATTTTTCTTTTTCTCCTCTTTCATCTCTTTCCAAAAACTTAATTAAAATTGCGGAATCAAAGAGTCTTAAAGGTGGAGGAATCTTAAAGGCTTCCAGGGCCAACTAGTCCAGTTGGTAGCTGGTCCCATCTACACTATCACTGATAGGAAATCACTGAATCTCTGACTTCCAGGGTGGGCATAACCCATTTTCTCCCCTTATTCTACTTTTTGGGTATATAGTTCTTATTGTGAAGTTTTCCTTTTCCATCAAGTCTAAATCTCTCTCTTTTCCTCTCTTTCTGTCTGTTTCTGCTGCTGCCTCTTCTGTCTTTTCCCATATGCTAGTCCTTCAGAAATTTGAAGACAACTATCATGTCTCTCTGTAAGCCTTCTTTTCTTTAGGCTAAATATCTTCAAGTCCTTTGGTTTCTCTGGAACAGTTAGGGAGAACGGTCATGGCCAAAGAAAAGATTGTGCCTCCTGCTTTTTTCTGGGGCTGTGCCCAGTTGTCTCTGCATGCTTTGCACCTGTGTAAATTGTGCCAGATGCATTTATGAGGACTTGGCCAAAAATTTTCATAGAATCTCGGTACTTGTGGGACTGGAAGGAGGGGGACCTGCTTCCTCATTTTAGATGTGAAGAAACTGAAGCTTAGAGAGACAAAGGAAGTTTTCGAGTGTTAATATTGAAATAGGAAGTTGAAATCTTGACCAGTGTCCATCCACTAAGAAAGTGTATCGTTGATAGCCAAATGGTAGCTAGGACGTGATCTTTGTCAATATTCTTCAGTGGCCTTCTTTGACTATCTGCAAACCTCCCCCCCTTCCCATTCCTATGGCCATAATTCCTGCTATATTAACCCTGCTCATACCTACAGCATGATAATAATAGTTGATACATAAATAATGTTTTAAAAGTTGCAAAGCACTTTACCTTCATTATTTCCTGTGACCCTCACAAGAACCATGTGATTATTAGTGAAGCTAACTCTGAAAGAACTTTATTCTTCTCCCAGTTACCTACTGATACGCCTTCAGGATCCTAGAGCCTAGTGCAACCCTGAGATCAAACATACTTTAAAAAATGAAATAGAGAACAACTTGGAATACTATTATATTTCTTTTTACTCATTTAGTGAACTTTAAAAAAATCTTTTTGCTTATTAAGAGTAAGGTAGGAAGTAAAGACTCAGATCTGAAAAACTGTTTTTGCCACCTCCAACCCTCTTTTTTTTTTTTTTTTCATTCTTGCTGGTGATTTCAACATTTTAAGGAGTTCTCTATCAGTTCCCTCTATCAATGCAGATAAGCTACTATTCTGCAATTCAAAGTCTGGTAAAGTTGGCTAGGACCACTTAGAGGTTTTAGAATCTCAAGGTATTATCTCCTACAATATATCAGCCAGAGGTGCTGCTTGAACCCTGGTCCTCCTATCTTGATTCTAAGGCAGACAGTTCATTATACTTTTTTTCTTCCTCATAAATGATATATCTTAAAAATTAAGACTATAAATAACTCCATACCCCCCAAAACAAATGAGCCGAGTTCATTGACATAAAACTCTTTTATGGTTGAATATTACTTTTCTTTTGTAACTGCTAAGGGCAGCAATGACAGAGCTAAAAACATCATGTAGTTCTATAAACGTAAAGGTACTCACCATTTGTGCATTCTGTGTCATTCTGGAATGACAGCCATTTCCTAGGGGAACCCCTCTCAGCTTTATTTCTTCATTGGAAAGATAGGTAGGACCAAAATTCTTAGTTTCCAGATGTTAGGTAGGATTATTTCTCCACCTTTAACCCAAAGTTCCTGGAAGTACTGTAATTTTAATAGATATAGGTGTGTCTGTCTGTCTGTCTGTCTGTCTGTCTTGGAGGTATGAGAGCAGAGGCTAGAATTTTGTTGTAAGATATGCTGATGTACGACTCACTTGTGAAGAACAAAGAAGAAAAGGAATCAACAGGAACTGAAACAAGAAATAAAGACAGAGGAAAGCAAAACGGTTGAATATTTTCAGTTTGCTATACTTTCTCTTTGTGAGTCAGATGTTAGAATTCTTTCTTAAGAAGGTAGAGGAGGAGGCGTGTTTTAATGTGCTTGTTAAGAAAAGACCCCACCCCCTTTGCTGTCTGCCCAAAGGGATCAACTCAATGAGCCACCCTTTCCTTAATCAGTTGTAATGCTGACCTGAGGATGGACTTGTCATTTGAGGAATTCCCTTGGCCTCAGAAAAGATGATGACTGTAAAATAACCAAGAGAAATTGGTTGAAATTATAGTAGCCTCTTAAATTCTGGCTAATGGAATGGTCAGACCTATCACAGCTACATCACAGAAGAGACCAAAGCCATTAGAACGTACTTTCCCTTGGCAACGTGTGCCCACTGTTGATTAGCCTCGTTTGAATAACATCTAATATAACTGATAATATCTGATAGAAATGTTATATACATAACATATATGAATGATATGTTGTTATCACCTAATACAAGGTTAGGTACCACGATGTGCATGACATAGTACATAACAAGAGAAAGAGAGCCTTCTCAAAGCTTTTCAGTATTCTTCAGTATTCCAGAGAGCATACCCCAGATCCCTGGATCTCTAAGCTCATTGCTTCCACGCTTAAGGAATTATAGAATTGGAATTATACCTCTGTGTGTACCCAACCTCCTACACCTTCCTAAGAAACCTGAACCGTCTAATTATTAAAGAAGTACCAGGCAACATCAGAGCCTATGAGAAAAGAGAAATACAACACACATCCCCACCCATCCCAGCAGCAAATTCTCCTTATTTAATTTGAAAAAATCAACTCAGTAGATGAATCCTATTTTAAGTTGAGCAGGCTCCCCACCCAACTTGTTTCAAGAGTAGATATAGTATCTAGAGAGTAATCACGTAGTTCTGGGTGTTAACAGCCATTCTCAAGTAATGATTGCAAACCTGGAGTGTCTGTTTTCAGATGACCAAGTATGTCAAAGATTCAAGGAACCCCTCACCTAAGACTATTCAGACCATATCCAAAATCGTTACTGCTTTTGAAGGAAGACAAATATATTCAGTAAGATGACCAAGATAATGAGGGGATTTTAAATGGTGTCATATGAGGGAGGAGCTGGAGATAATTTAGCCCTTAGGCTAAAGACTTAGTGAAAACAAAATAAAGGCCTTTAGCTAGCTGTTTGAAGGGCCATCTTGTGGTAGAGGGATTAGAACGGTTTTCCTTGGTTCCAGAGGGACTTGGGTAAAAGTTACTGGGAGGCAGATTTCAGCTCAATATTTAAAAACATTAAAAAAGGTTGGTTTTTTTCCCCTCCTAACAGAACTTGTCAGTTAATGGATTCCCCATCGATGGAAGTGTGTAGGTAGAGGCTGGATGACCACCTTGAGAATATCATAGAAAAGATTAATATTCATTATAGAAAATACAAGCTTAGCTATGGAAAAGATATTGCAAGGGATGGACTAGACAACCACTAAAATTCCTTTCAATTTTGAACTTCAGTGATTCTAAATTAGAATGAATATTGTGTAATTCAACAAACATTTATTAAGTGCCTGCTGTCTACTCGGCATGGTGCTAAGCTCTGAAGGTACTAGGACAAAAACAGAAATAGCTTCATTCCACTAGGGGAAAGACCATAGATAAGTAAAGATCAGGGACTTTAAGAACTAACAAGTGGAGTATTGGAAAAGGCCTCTTGCAGGAGTAGGAGATAGTGCTTAAGCTGAGACTTTGAAGGTATATAAGAGTCCCAGGAGGTGGGGTCATTCCAATGAGACCATTCCAGGGATATGGGAAGGGGAGGTGATAGCATCTGTGTAAAAGCACAAATGGGGGATGAAATATGCACAGGGAATACAGCAAGTCAGTCATTTTAGCAGTGATCCTACCCCCTAGACTCTTAGCAGAAAAGTCTTCTCTGTGATTCCAGAAAGAAACAGTAGTATTGAATTTCTCCATAGCACTAATCTATGAAATGGGATTTGTGAAAGTCCTTTCTCTGTAGGGACCTCAGTTGTTCATAAGATGACTTGGAGCATAATAACCATGGGCCTTTGTCCAGATTGATTAGCTATGAAGTGTAATTGGAGAAGGTAGATATAGAGAGTTTCATGTTAGAAGTGGAGCTTTGGAAAATTATTAATTACAGTCTAGGTTCAGGCAGCTGGATGCCTTGTTTACCTTTGAGTTGGGAACTACCTTATTAGTAACCTTGTGTGAAGGTGAGCAGTGTAATGAAAGATAAGCTTCCACCTGGGGTTCTCTTCCCCCATCATCCCCAGCCCTTGACTGTATTTGATATTTCAGACTGAATTTCTTCAGCAGCTCTCAGGATACCACTACAGAGGACACCAAAGCATCTCCCTGTATCACTGAGTAGGACCCCTGCATAGAAAAAGGAGACAATTCTGAGAGTCAGCTCCTAGAAGACTGCAGTGTGCTGAGACAGCCTAATCTCTGGGAATGGGTGGCTGATCAGGAAATAGGGGTTCTTGCTTTGTACCTAATGTAGGTCATGATCACCCCTTTTTGTACTCGCTCCCAGTGCAGCCTTAACATTGTTCTGTACACACAGCTCAGAACCTAAAATCCAGAACCTAGCTATTAAGTTGTTCTATCTGACTTGAGTTCATTAGTTGACTTTTATTGTCTATTTATATTTGACTTATTTTCTGCCCTTGAATATGTGAACTGGGATTTATTTTCATGACTGCCATGTCAGACTTTTTGAGCCTGGCTCCCTTTCCTATTATTTATGTTGACTAGAGTTTGTATATTACCTAGTAATCCAGAATAGCATAAAAGTTGTTTAGAAAAATCTTATTAATTAAATCCCATTGGCTATCCTTTTAAAGGTGGCTGAAACTTGCTTGTAGCTGAAATGATCTATATGAAATTATTTTGAAGATTTCATGAATTTATTGGTGGTGGGTATTCCTCCCATCAGTCCAATAAACCCTCCATGCCTTGAAATTCTGATTCCTGTCTTCGTTCTTTCATAAATATTCCATAGCAGAGCTACCCAAACGGGCTGGCTTTTTCTTTATGGGTCTTTAAATGTTTTATGGATACCAGTGCAATTTAACTCAGGCTTTACCTTTGTCCCTCATGCTTGCTGCATGTTTGTCCTATCCCTTTTTACATCATACATGTCCTTTTACACGCTTCTGGTGTAAAAATCATTGATGGTGATATTCTTTGGTCTAATTAAAAAGACATGAATCTTTCTATCGTTCTTCAGGTCATCTGCTATTTTGGTTTTTCCAAAATTGTAGTATTTGTTCAATGACTCATATAAAAATATTGATGCTAAAAATGTGTACTTTTTTGGCATTGACTGTCTTGAGTTCACACAGAGCTCTGCACAGTTTCCCACATGGACTTTGTTCTTCTTTCCAAATCTGGGCCCAGTTTGTTGTCTCTCTGCAATACCCATCCAAGACACACACACACACACACACACACCATAATCTGGGCTATACGCATTCTTCATCCACTTGATTTTTTTTGTGTGGATTAGTAGACCAGTATCATAAATGGGAACAGGAACATGAAAATGTTTATTCTCTGAGAGTCAAGGTAGGATCATGTTCTGGTTTATAGTCTTGAAAGTCTGATTCAGATGCAGTTTTATCTGTGAACCAATAATGCTGCCACGTGATGGAAGGATCCTTTTTTCCAGTCATTTTGAACAATTCTTTCTCAGATCTCTTAAGTGCCATTGTAGTAGCCAGCTGTAGAATCAGAGAATGGGAGTTGAAAGGTACCTCAAATCATCTGGTAAAGTCTATAATATTATTATGTTAGGTTTAACTTGAAAATTATCTACAAAGAAGCTACTTAATTCCCTAAATTATGCAATCTTCTATGGCACCTATTTTATTGTTGTATATTCTCTGATTGGTAGGCAGTTTTCATCTTTGACTGGGTTATTTTCCCTGGGTATATTGGTATTTAGTCAAGTTGAATTTTTACTTGATTATTTTAGAGAAGAGTGTGAAGGCTAGAGGTCAGAACAACGGGCTTTGGATTCCCCACACTTCAATGTCCCTGTTCCTCCTTTGGTGTTCTGGGTGTGTCTTATATTTCCCCCTTTGTTCCAAAAGTACTTGTGAGAGAAGATGAAGATGGGAAGCACTTTGAGGTCTCCAGAGAAAAGTTGCTATCTGCTCCAAAAGGATGACTAGAATTTCATTAGGAGATGTAGGCATAGGGAACTAATGACCGAAACAATGAGTTATTTGATTATTTTCCAAAATCCAGATCGTGCCATTGTTCCTTTTTTCCCTGGTGCCTCCTATGATATTAAATTTTGGTTAATGACATCATGAGAACTACATTTTCTTAATAAATTTTAAAGAAGGAACAGCAAAGACAGATATTTTTACTGCAAAACATTCTGATTATTCAACATTCCAGAAAGTGATTTGAAGAGGAAACACTCTCAGTCTTTAAAATTTCTTTTTCTTTAAGAACAACAGTTTTTGGTCTGGTCAAATTGTTTCCTTCTTACTCATAAGTATGTTATGATGGTAGAACTTAGCATCAGCTTGTCACTTCAAATCATGTAAAGCACTCTGTACCAAACTACTTAATTTTTGTGTCTTCTTTGTGTGAGGTTTGTTTTTTTTTCTCTCAAAAATCACATTTTAATGAACTGTGGCATTGAATGTGTGTTGCTGTAACATGCAGATGAGCTTTTGTGCTACAGTCCCTTAAATAGCTTAGTTTGTGTGTTTTTATATTGTTCGACAATTTTGTGATGCCTTTGTGAATTCTTGTCTTCAAAGTTCCAAAACCTGTCGTAAATAAACTTTTTCACTATGCACCTGAGACTCTTGATTTACCTCACAGTAAACTTCATTGAGATTTCAGATCTCTTATCTTTCATTTTACTTAAACATCTTTCAGGGGTGAAGGTAGGGAAGATATATTTTTTTTTCTTTCACATCCATCTGTATTGGTTATTACAAGTAGTTACAAGAAGTTACAAGCAGTCTAGCCCCGCAGCCCCAGCCCCAGCCCCAGCCAGCCTGC
>CM053598.1:186831303-186853308 GCA_028646575.1 Pseudocheirus occidentalis
TTATTGATTTTTGTGGCATTAAAACTGCAGTTCACACTCTCAGTTGTCCCTAAGGTGGAAATGCCAGGATTTAGGCCCGAAGTTCTGGAGGGGTGTCAGGCTGCCGGGAAGGGTGGCTCACTTGGAAAGCCTCCACGGTCAACAAGGTCTTGTAGATGTGGCTGATGGTAGGGTATGGGGAGAGGTCCACCTTAAACCTGCAATATGATCATAAGTCACTGAGCAGAGGCTGGGGTTTCAGCAAGGAAACACTGAATCTGGGAAGCAGGGAGAGGCAAGTCTGGGTATTCATTTAACTAGGCAGGGAAATTCCTATGAGGTAAAAGGAAAGCAGCTAGGTGATGTAGTGGATAGAATGCCAGGTCTAGAGTCAGAAAGACCTGGGTTCAAATCTAGACTCAGATATTTACTAGCTGTAAGTAAATGACTTGCAAATAAATTGGGTCACACTGTGTGACCCTGGGCAAGTCACTTCACACTGTTTGCCTCAGTTTCTTCATCTGTAAAATGAGGTGGAAAAGGAAATGGCAAATCCCTGTAGCATCTTTGAAAAGAAAACCCCAAGAAGGGTCATGGAAAATTGAACACTAGTGAAAATGACTAAAGAAAAACAAACAAACAAACAAAACAGAAGTAGGTGTTGCAGGGGTGGTGGCCTTCTGGAGGCAGTACAATGTCATTTGGTCCTTATCCTGTCTGGTTTTGTGATTTACCTTTTCATATCTTGTCTTTCTATGAAGGGTTCTTAACCTGGGGACTGTGAACTTAATTTTTTAAAATAATTTTGTTTCAATATAATTGGCTACCTTTATAATTATATCTATTTAAAAATTATGCTGAGAAGGGGTCTGTTGACTTCACTGGCTTGCCAAAGCCATGACACAAAAAAGGTTTAGAACCCCTGCTCTAGATAAAACCCAAGATCCTTGGGATTGGGAGCTGTCTTGTTGTATTTCTCTATGTGTCTAATGGACCCTTGCACATAATAGAAGCTTAACTGATACTTGCTGTATTGGGGTAAAGGAAGGGAATGGGTAGGGCTGGCAGGCTGGACCCCGTTCCATTCTTATTTCTGGAGATAATTTGGGGGATCCCTGCGGGCAGTCAACACTTAGAGAAAGTGGACAAATATTTTCTGGTGGGTTCTGCTGCTGGGATGCCTCCCAGGGAGCTAGAATGCAGGCACACCTCCCTCCCTCCCTCCTTCCTATGAGCAGAAGCCAAAGGCTGGATCATCTCTGTAGTGATCGTGAGGGCATTTCAGTGGCTCTCTCAAGCAAGGGAAAGTGGAGTTCTGTTACCGAAATAGATAAGTTGAAATACTATCAGGATAACTCATACAAAAGAGAGGTTGGGTTCCAGTGGGGCAGAGGCAGTTGTTTATGTCTGGAGAAGGCTCTCTATGGTGTGGGTGGGAGAAGACAGGGTTCTCACTCACCTCTCAGCATTAGCCACCTGAGGCACCAAGCATATGTCAGCCATGGAGATCTGCAGAAAAAGGCCAAATTTGGTCCTGGTCCAGAATCCCTGACCGCATACCTGCTGGGTTTTGACTATCCCTGGCAACCTCAATAGAGCAGTCATGAACTGTGTTTTTTCCCTCTCAAACTGAATAATCCCATCCCTTGCTCCAAAGCATCTATCTATAGTAGGCAGCCAGGCTTTAATCAACCAAAGACTTCTGCTGACATCTCTAGGTGGGATTCTGTCCTTGCCACTGTCCTGCTTTGAAGACACTGGTCCCAACTGCAGTGTAAGGAAGTTCAGTTGGTTACCCTAGTTTGAAGGTGTCAGTCACAGCTGAAGTGTGAGGGGCTAAATGGACTTCCCTCTCCTGCCCTGAACCTCCCGCTTTGGGGGTCTCCAGTTAAGCTAACAGCCTTTCCCTGTATGCTTTTCATTAAACATGCCAGAGAAGAGAGTCTATTGCTTTGGCAATGACTGGCTCAGCTAATTCTTCTGTGAAGTTCAGTTTAGTTGTAGCAACAAATTCTGACAGGGACCAAGGATAAGGATTGCCCCTACCTCATCTCCCACGCAGTACTTCCCTGCTGTGCTCTGCAGGACATGCTCTAGGGCTATGAAAAGAAGAAAATTACAATCAGGGAGAGCTCCTCATATGGAAAGAAGGAAGAAGCTCAGGGTCATTACTCTTAGGTCTCTATTTCTTCTTTAAAATGGGGATAACAGCACCTGTGTCTGAGATGGGATTTCTGGGCTAGGCAAGCTTGAACCTGCTTGCTGAAGGAATGGGGACAGGATATTAGAGTTTTGGGAGCAAATTTGAGGGGAGATGTTTCCCATTTCTCCCACATGCAGTGAGTGAGGCACAAGGTTGTGTTCTTGTATTACACGATTCTTCTTCCCTTTGGCCTCAGGCTCTTGGATGTAATTTTCAGGCAAAGCCATGGACTAAAGTGGCCTAGGAAAGGGAAGACCAGGCAGCACCAAAAGTCAGAGACTTGGCCACTGGATTGAGATTAATTGTTCGCATTAAACAAATCTGGCCACTTGTTCAGCCCATCTCCTTCCCAATTGCTGGCCCTGTAGTCTCTCTATTTCCCAACCTATTCTATGGTTATCATCACAGAAAGTTGAGGGAGATCAGGAAAGGAGCATCGGGTGAGCGGCACCAATTTCTTGAAATCCCAGGATCAGGCACTTGTAATGAAGGCAGGACAAGCTGGAGACCCACCTCTAAAGCCAGAGTTGATGACTGCTTGCGCCCATGTCAGCTGTGTCTCCTGGCCCACTTTCTTTAGGATAGATATGTTCTGATAAGCCAAAGGAAATTCACTGGTCAGATTCAGTAGCCTCGATGATCCTGCCAACTCAGCACCAACCCTTCCCTTAGGTCTAGCAATGCATAGTTCCCTACTAGGGTGAAAGAAGTCATTCCTTCCTCTTGTCTTGAGAGGTTCTGCTATGTGAAGATCCTAGATTCTCAAGATTTGGGGGATGGGGTGAAGATGCTTGGTCTCTGAGACCTTCTTCTCTGACTGCCTCAAGTGCTGGTGGCTGAAAAACCCCCATGACCTCACCCACTGGTGTGATAGAGGAGCAAGAGGAGAGTAGAGAGCCCAGGGATTGGAGTTCTTGTAGGTGTGGTTATAATTATGGACTAAGTATTAAGGCCAGGAAGAAGAGAAACTAAGTAACATATTACCTTGCAGACTATAGGATAGTTGTTCTTACACTTTATATAGCAATGAAGACAGAAACCCTGTCAGGGAAACCTGTGCAAGCTCCCCAAAACTGGCCTGAAGCCATCCAACACCTGAATAGGGAGATTATGAGCCAGTGCCAATTCCAGAATTGGTGACTCTACAGCCAGATCTATACAGCCCCAGCCCATCATAAGAGCAATGGGGGAAAGAAACAACCCCCACAGGTCAAATTACTGAAAGACAAGACCTGACTACACTCTTTGGAGCACTGGGAGCCAGGTTAGGAGTCAGAGCACCATTGTTAACAGAGCACACAGGAGGCTGAGACATCCAATATCCGATATCCCAGTGGAGTCTGCCAGACCCATACCTGGGGATGGAACAATTCCCAGTTAAAGACTGTGCATGAAAAAGAAGACAGATATTGGAGAACCAATAGGAGACTGATATGAGAGTCAGGAATTGAGGCAGATAGGCTTACTACCAGCCACCCATCCAGATCAGTGGTAGCAGCAACACCCAAGCCTAGAGAAAGGACAAGGCCAAACAAGTCCTAACCATTCAAGAGTGCCAGAAAGGATTGGTCTGCACACAAAACAGCAATACAAGAACCAAGGCTGGAAATAAGGAAACCGAAAAAAACCCATTGAACATAATACATAAATATTATGGGTTAAGAGAAGCCCAAAAATTAAACTAAGAAAAGAGTATCTGCAACTACAAGTATAATCTTGGAGGGGGGAAAAATGTTTAGCCACAAGGACTACAAAGAGGGACTGGAAGAAACGAGCAGAAAGTTAAAAAAAGAAATTATAAATGATATTAGAGTTTAGGAAGAAAAGGTAGAAAGGAACAGAAGACAGAAAACCTCAACCAAAAAAGAGACTCCCTGAAAAAGAGAATAAAGTAAACAATTGAGTGATTTCACGAGACAAGAAGTATTAGAACAAAGTTCAAAGACAGAAAAGAAATTATAAGGAATGTATTATAAAATAAATGACCCAGAGGGATCATTGGACTCTGTTAAAACTATCTTATTCTGGTTCCCCTTACCATCTCTCCTCTTCTAGTCAGTATAATACGTTTATAAGTAGCCAACATAAAGGGGCAACAGCAAGAAATAAGATTGCAAATGGGAACCTGGAAATCACATACAAACTGTCCCTAAGAGCAAAGGAGCATAACTTATAGACTGTAACATATATTAACCAAAACTCGCATCCTGGTAATATGTGCTGAATTAGTAGATGACATCTAGGTGCTGCTATCAGGACCTTTGGTGCTATGATATGTAAATTCCAGAAAAATTTCAGATCTCCACAGTAAAGACCAAAAGAACATCAAATGGTGTTGATAATTCTGAGATGATGTGGACATGTTAACTTGAGCGTTTTAGTATCAACTCTGATGTGATTTGGATATGGTGATGAACTAACCCCAAGGTGACACAGACAAGAGTAAGTCTATCTTCCAAAAAACCCCTATAAAACTGAGACCTCAAAGTCCTACGCCCAAGCACTCTTCCTTTTCCATCAAGTCCACTACACTAACTCTATTCAATGGTTACCTGCATGATACTCTGTGCCTCTCCTACTCCTCATTCTCTTGCTTTCTCTGCCTGTATCCCTTCATTATTCTTTCCCCTGATGTCTGCTTCTGTATCTCTTTTGCCACTTGTCTCTGGTGTATTATTTGCCCCCACGCTCTTGTGGGGCTAAAGTGTGACTGTCACCCTGTTTCCCCTTGTCAGTCATGTTACTGTACTCAAAGAACTGGATATGCTGGTTCCCATTTTATAATTTTACAAATTAATTTTAAATTCACACTCCCTGAAAACCAGGACCAAACAAAAAAACCTAGACACCATATTTCAAGAAATAATAAAAGAGACTGCCCAGATCTATCATATCAAGGAACATTCAGTAATCACTTCCAAAACGAAAACTAAAATTCAACACCAGGTAGTCAAAATTGAGAGCTTCCAAGTCAAAGAAAAAAATAATTCAAGCAGCCAGAATGAAAGCATTTAAGTACTGAGGATCCACAGATAGAATACAAAACTTAGCAGCAACTGAAATAAAGAAGAGAAAATCTTGGGATATGGCATTCCAAAAGGTAAAAGCTAGAGGTTTGACAACCAACAATAACTTACTCTGCAACACTGAGTATAATCCTATAGAAGTAAAAATGTCCTTTAACAGAATAGAGGACTAGGAATTCTGAGAATTTCTGAGGAAAAGGCCACTGAGAAGAAACTCTGAAATGGAAACAAAGGGATAAAGAGAAGCCTAGAAAGGTAAATATATTTGAACTACAAGAGAGGCTAAACAATGATGAAGTCCCTACATTCTAATAGGGAGAGAAGAGACAAGTATACCTTCAGAATCCTAAGTCTTCAAGGGTCCTGGAAGAAGTTAAATGAAAAAACCATAGAGTCTTCATGTGGTCATGCTCTGTTTTGTTGGTTTTCAGAAAGAAAAGGGAGCAGACAAAGAATATAGTAGGGGACAAAAGGTGGAACAAAGGCAGAATTTACTATTTCAGATAAAGTGCATAAGAAAAGTATTTAAATATGGAGGAAGGGGTAGGGAGAGAGTGCATATAATGACATTCTTATCTGAACTACATGAGATAGGGCTGAACACACACACAAAGAGTATGGTATAGAAATACATTAAAGTCAACAGGCAAATAGATGGGAACAGGAAACAGGGAGGTGGGATGAAGGGTCAGAGTGGAGTTGAGTTGTAGAGGAGATACAAACAAAACAAGCTTCAGCTTCAGAGGGTAAATTTCTTCAAAGCCCTTTACTGATTATATTTTTAGTTGTGTCGTGGTCAATAAGAAAGGTATTTAATATTTCTGGTTTTCTGTATTTATTGATGAAGATCATGTGCCATAGAACATGGTAAAGTTTTGTAAAGGTTTCATGTAGAAAAAGTATAAGAACCAGAGATCAGGGTCTGAGACTTGTGAGAAATGGGGGCAGAGGAGTAGGAAAAGGCTATCTTAATTAAAGATTACTAGTGCTGATCAGATCTCTTCTTTTTCTCTACCCCTTTCTCCAATGTAAAGAAGCATAAGAGGGATATTAGTGGGGGGACAGTGGGAATTATGCAATTAATAATTATAGTCTTGGATGGGATGAACTCATTCATAAAAAGAATGAAGATAGCAGAGTGAATTAAAAAATAGAACTAATAATATGTTGTTTATAAACAACACACCTGAAACATAAAGATTCTCACAGCGTCAAACTGAGGGGCTAGAGCAGAATTTATTATGATTCAGACATATTTTAAAAAGCAAAGGTAGCAATTGTGGAAGCACACTGAGGTGCTCCTTCCACCCCACATGTCTCTATTGCCCTTGTAAATTACACATTATGAAATAATATTAGGACCACATTTTAATCTAAAGTCTTTTGTCCCTCCTAAGTGAGAAAAATTACAAATACTTAATCAGAATTTTAGGAAAACAATGCTCTGTACTAAATCCTTTTTTATTTTTCCTCTTTCTTACCAGAGACCTAACCACTTGCTTTGAGGAAACTGAGTGAAAGTACAGAGAGGAACTATGTTGGAGAATGAAGTCAGGGTGGTGATCAGACAATGACAAGGAGGTCACTGTTTGCTCCAATTTGCTTTCTTTCTCTATGCCTTGACCAGACAGTAAATATAAGACTAGGAGAAGGAAGCAATGTTTTTATTACTTCTGTTAATGGAAGTATCTCTTGAGTTGATCCTTTGGCCAGGTGGAAAGGAGAGTCCTTAAGAGTAAGCTGTCAAAGAGGGTATATAAAATTGTTTTTTTAAGTTGCACTGACATTTTAAGTTATTTTTGTTCTAAGACTGTTACCTAGACTCTGAACTCTTGCTTAATCTTTACTTTGGAATTTTGCTGATAGAGAATAACATAACCTGTAATTCCAAAATGACTTGCATCAGAGATAGTTCTCTGATACTAGATATCAGAGATACTCAAAGGCAACAGGAACCTCTCCATTTTTGGATTTCTTTCTAAGTAGAAAACACTTAGGATTAGTTTAATTTAATTGACAAGATTTTTCTGGCTTTTTCAATACAGACTATAGAATTTTCTTCTATATAATCATTGTCTCAGGCAAGGCAACAGAAAAAAATGGATAAATTATAAAGGATAAGCAGGGGAATTAATATCATTCTTAATGATACCAATGTAATAGAAAAACATGAATATTTAATACATATGCAATAAATACTACAGCTAAGAACTTAAAGGAAAAGTTAATCCAATTATAGGAAGAAATAGTAAAATTATGATAGCTGTAGACTTCAATGTGCCCCTTTCAAATCTAAGTGCATCGAACAAAAATATAAATGAGAAAGAGGCTAAGGACTTGAACAGAATTTTAGAAAATCTGGTACGACAGCTCTCTGGTGAGTGTTGAACAGAAATAAGAATGTGCATATTGCTTAGTTCTGCATGAGATCTTTACAAAACTTTACCATGTTCTCCAGCACACAATCTTCATCAATATATGCAGAAAACCAGAAATATTAAATACCTTCCTTATTGACCATGACACAACTAAAAATATAACCAGCAAAGGGCTTTGAAGAAAGAATTCAAACTTAAATGTAGACTAAATAAATTAATCCTAAAGAATTTGTGGGCAAAAGGACAAATCACAGAAATGAGATAATTTCATTAAAATAAATGACAATGATGAAACAATATACCAAAACTTATAGAATTTGGTCAAAGTATTCCTTACTGGACAATTTACATTTCTAAACACTTTCAGCAACAAAAAACCAAATCAATAAGTTAGGCATACAACAAAAAAAAATCAAAAAAGGAACAAATTTTTAAAAAACCTCGAACATAAAAATAAAAATTCTAAAAAACAGAAGATGTAAACATTCAGAAAAAAAGCCCCCAATTAGTTAATAAAACTAGAAGATGGTTTTAAAAAAACAAACAAACCCTTTGACAATCTCAACAAGAGAAGAAACTGCCAATAAGAAAAACACGGAAAAAGAGAAATCACAGCAAATGAATAAAGGAAATTACTGGAAGCTATTTTTGCCCAAATATATACCAACAAAACTGAAATTTAATATTTAAATTATTTATCCAAAATAGATGGCTAACAAAACCGATCAAGAAATGGAGTGAAAAAAACCTAACCTCAGAAAAAGACCTTGAACAAATCATAAAGGAACTTCCAAAGAAAAAACCCTAGAACTAGATGAATTTATAAGTGAATTTTATCAAATATTCAAAAGGTAATTAATTCCAATATCATAAATTGTTTGAAAAAATAGGGGCAAAAAGGATCCTGCCAAACTTGTATAATATAGATATGGTCCTGATACCTAAAATAAGAAGGGCAAGAAAGGTAACTTTCAAAGATAGGTCAATATCTCATTAATATTGATGAAAAAATCGTGAGTAAAATAATAGCAAAGCAGCTACAACAATACATTAAAAAGATCATATGCTATGACCTGGACCTGGTTGGATTTATATTAGGATTACAGGGTTAGTTCACTACAAAAAATATTCAACAACAGAAATCACATGATTATATTAGAAGAAAAAAAGCTTTTGACAAAATACAATATCCCTTTATGCTAAAAATAGTAAAAAAAAATCAGAAATTAATGGAGTGTACTTTAATAAGGCAAATAATACCTAAAACCAAAAGATAGCTTTGTCTGTAATAGAGAAATGCTAGCAGCCCTTCCAAAAAGATAAGGTACCAAAAAAAAAAAAAAAAGAGCAAAGACATCCACTGTTACTACAATAACTTTGTAAAATGCTAGAAATGCTACCTATAGCAATAAGAAAAGATAAAAACATGAAAGGAATCAGCATAAGCAAAGAGGAAACCAAACTCACTTTTTGGATGACATTATTGCTTTTTGCAGGTAACCCTTAAGAGTCAACTAAAAATTAAGAGCAATAATTAATAACTTCAGTAAAAAGTAATATACAAAAACAAACTCAGAATGATCACCCATCTTTCTATATGTTACAAACAAAACCCAGCAGGAAGAGAAAGAAGGAAAAATTTCATTCACAATAACTAGAGAATATATGAAATATCTGGGAATTCAGAAACTAAGACAAATATAGAAATGATGCAAACATAATAAAAAGTACCACTTACAAAAATAAAGATAGCTCTAAATAATTGGAAAGAGACTTTTTGCTGGACCCTACCAATATATTAAAAATAACAATACCCTCCTTAAATATATTTACAGATTCAGTGTCATACCAATTAAATTACCAAAGTTTCATGTTTATAAAATAAAAAAAAAATTCATCAGGAGGACCAAAAATAAAATCAAGACTATAAAGCGAAGAAATTTCTAAAAGTGGGAAAGAATGGGGCTTACCTAAGTATTACTAGAACTCACATCATACCACAAAGCAGTAATCATGAGAACTATTTGGCACTGGTTAAAAATAGAAATGATGATTAGCAGAGTAGATTACTTAAACAAGACCAAGAAACAAACTTAGTAGCATAATCTTCATCAAGCCCAAAGCCCTGAACTACTAAAATGAGCACTCGCTAGTCAACAAAAACTGCTAGGAAAATGAACAGAAATTGGGTTTGAATCAGTATCTTATACCACGTACTACAGTAAGTTCCAAATGGATATGAGTTAGCTATAACAAGTCTTATCAGAAAATAATTAGAGGAGCAGGAAAGGAGATACTGTTCACTAATGTGAATAAGGAAAGAACTATCAACCAAACAAAGGATAGAGATCAGAGGAGACAAAAGGGACAATTGTGATTGCATAAAATTTAAGGTTTTTGCACAAACAAAATCAATGCAATTAGAATTAGAAAAGAAATAGTTAAATGGAAAAGAAATTACTGTAGCAAATTTTGCCAAGAAAGATTAAGATGTCCAACATATACAGAGAACTGATACAAACAAATCTGAACAAAAACTATTCTTCAAATGATGGCCAAAGTATACAAAGAGGTTGTTCTGAAGAGAAGTCTGTAATCAGCAACCATATGAAAAAAAAGGCTCCAAATCATTAGTCAAGAAATTAAAATTAAAACTATTGTGAAGTTCCGCCCCACATCCATCAGACTGGCCAAGATGACCAAAAAACTGATAATTGTTTGGGGAACTGTGGGAAGACAGGTATGCTAATGTACCGTTGGATTTTTGAAATTCAATCATTCTGGAAATAAAATTAACATTATATTCCCAAAGCTACTAAACTGTGACCTTTTGACTAAGAAATACCACTATTAGGCTTATACCCCAAAGAAATGTGACTGAGGCTAGATTTGAACTCAGGTCTTCCTGCTCCTGGTTCAGTGTTCTTTTCACTGCGTCACCTAGCTATCTACTTATTTGTTACAAGGGAGGGTTTCCATTTTGTTTTGGTGGAGTGGCAAGTTGGAGAGGGTAGTGATACTGATACACAAAAAGGGAAGAAAACAGAGAAAAATGAGTCAATGAATCATTAAAAAAGAAGAGATAAGAAGGAATTTCAGAAGGCAGCAGAGACAAATGAGGGCAGTGTTAGAACTACCGCGTTAAATTGTTCCCAAAGCTTTAGTGCAACTTTAGGCTTTAAGAGAACTAAATAGAATGACCAAGTTGCATATAGTGAAGATCCACAGCTTCACATATGCTCCTTTTCTATTTTTCTATGTACAAGGAAATATTCATGTTAATGTTTCTTAAGTTCATAATAAGGAAAAAAAATAAAGTACTCTGAGCTCAGGAATAGCTAAGGCTGAGCCCTACTTAGAGATAGTTGTAAAGGAGAGGGGAAAGTTGGCAAGACTTCTCTGTAGTCTTCTGTTTGCCATAGCCTACACTGAGGCTATGGCCTCACCAGTCACTGAGTGAGTGATTCACTGCCAGCCTGGGCCCACTAACGTGAAACAGTGTGATGTAGAAAAGAGCCTCGGACTATGAATCAGGGGATCTGGTTCTTAGCCTGGACGTTTGTAAACCTGCAGAAACTCAGAACAAACCACTTCTCTGTTGCCTCAGTAGCTTTGTTAAGGCTCAGCTCATGGGCTGACTCCTACGCACAAACTTCAGATCCTATCAGTTTTTACTGTAATTTCTCTCCTCTTCAAATGACCGTGGACATGCTTATCTGTCTACATCTTGCTCCTCCTCCACAGAAGGTAAGCTCCTTGAGGGCAGGGGCTGTCTATCCTTTGGTCTTTTGTTTCCCTGGGGTGGCATAGGGCCTTGTATATAGTCGGTCTTTAATAAAGGCTTGGATTGGGTTGGATGAGGGACAGATTATATAAAGTCAAAAGTCTCTCTGCAAACTTCCTGATTCTATGAGGTGGTTTGAACTCAGCTCTCCTCTCCTTGTGGCCCTGACATCTTCCTTCTGTACCACGGGTAGGTTCCACGCTGGGACCTCACCGCTCTTAGTTTCTTTAAAGGTCCATACCTGCAGGGGTTGAATTCCACTAGCAATGTGATCTGAGATCATTCGCACACTGGCTCTTTTCTTGGGGTCCTGCGGCAGGAGCCTGATGGGTGTTGGTCGTGTCTCTTCCAGGTATTCAATGATGGCCAGCTACAACCCACATGGACAGGAAACAAAGCAGGAAGGAGAAGGGGTTTGATCCCAAGGGCATTGAGGATAATGCCAACTGGTTTTCATTTTTCTGCCTGCTTTCACCGGCCTCCCTCCCTCTTCCCCCAATACACATACACACACACACACACACACACGTACACGCACACGCACACGCACACCCAGTCCCTTCCCCTGCCCAACTTTATTTGCAGTTCTGGGATAGTAGGGCATAGTCGTCATTGAAGGAGGGGTTAAGAAGGCAGTTTAATCCTTAACTCCCTGGAGTTCTGGCATTCAGTGTCTGATTTGTGGTCTATCCTTAGACCTGTGTGTATGTGGGGGAGGGAGGGAGAAGAAAGCAAGGGAGAATGGCTTCCTCACAGGCCTCTTGGAATGAGTAATGGGCTGACTGGTCCATAGTACTCACTGACTGAGCAAGGGTAATGCCATCAATCTTCAGGACTGGCACTTGACTCATGGGGTTCACTGCCTGGAATTCTTTAGTTAACTGTGAAGACAAGGTCCCAAAGGGAAAGGAAAAGTCTGGGTTAGTCAGGTTGATGGGGAGGGACATAGTTCTATTCCTCCTGGGCTGGGCTGCCTTTCTATCAAACGAAGGCTAAATGCATTAACCTGTCATTCAAGGCTTTCCACGGTCTGCCCTAAGGTTGTATTTCTAACTTTACCTCACCCTGTTCTCCTCAGCACAGTCCAGCTTCTGAAAGAGTCCTCTCTCCTTCCTTGAGCACAGTTCTCCCCCTGGGGGTAGCACTGGTTTGGTATTTGGGATCCCACTGTTGTCCTAACCCTAGGCCTTAAGTAAAGTTGTGTGAAGATAAAATATTATGTGTAAAGCATTTTCAAAACCTTAAGGCACCACATAAATGTTAGCTGCTATTAGTATCACTGATGACCTCAGCGTTAGTTGGATCCCACAGGCAAACTGGACTACTCCCCATTTTCCAAACATGTCCTGCATTTTCTCATCTCTGTGCCTGGAGCAGCCCCCTACTATCTTTGTTCAGTAAAGTCTAACTCGTCCTTCAAAGCCCAGCTCAGAAGTCAATGCCTCCATGAAGCCTTTCTTGAGAACCCCATCCTGACAAAGCTCAGAAACGCTTCCTCCCACCTCCAAAAATCTCAGCACTTCATACAAGCCATGGATTTATGGTACTCTTCTTTACCTGCTCCCCTCCATCCTTTATGAGGTTAACGGGAGAGATGTCATAGTCAATCCCCTTGAGAGCCAGGGCTGTGGATGATAAAACAACACACACAAAGAAGGAGCTGGTTACAGGAAGCGGCGTTGGGCTGGGATGCCTGGGAAGGAGACTCTTGTAGGAGAGGGGTTTTCTGAAGGGAGTTTCTCCAGCCTACCACCTTTAGGAAGTCTTCCCCGGTCACCTCAGCACAAAGTGTTCTCTCTCTCTCTCCTCTGTATTAAGTATTTATTGCCCAGAACAGTTAGGTGGCTTTGTTGTTGTGGTATTATATGTTTGTCCTTCATTCTTGAAGAGGACCATGACATCAGGGAGATGATGACATGACTTGCATTTGACTTTGATTTAAGTGAGGCTGGACTGTGTAAGGTCACCAGCCTCACTTTCTCCTCCAGAGCCATCTGGGTCCAGTGGCCAGATATTCATCAGGACTGGAGAAGGTCCATGATGCAGTGGGAGGCCCTGGCCTTTTTAGGCTAAGACCTTAGTTAGGTGGCTAGGTGCTGGGTGACCCAGAGTCAGGAGGACCCCAGCTTATATCTCATCTCAAACATGACTCAAGTGACCCTGAGCAAATGGCTTAATCTCATTTTCCTTATCTATAAAGTAGGGATAACAACAGCACCAACTTCCTAGGGTTGTGGTGAGGATAAGTTGAGATGTTTGTAAAGCGCTTTGCAAACCTAAAAGTGCTATATAAATGCTGTTATTGCACTATGTACTATCACATGCCAATACTGTCCATGAGGTTTTCTTGGCAAAGACACTGGAATAGTTTGCCATTTCCTTCTTGAGTGCATGAAGGCAAACAGAGGTTAAGTAACTTGCCCAGGGTCACACAGGTAGCGTGTATCTGGTTTTCCTGACTCCACACCCTGAACTCTAGTGAGTTATACAGTTGACTCCATTACCAGGCTTGTACCCCTTATGTTAGCTGTTCTTATTCACGCAGTACTTATTCTATGCGACACTATAGGGCAGCTCTATTTGTAGCTCTTACTTCTCCCACCTAGGCCATAAGCTCCTGGAGGGCCAGGGACTACTGTCCTACCTTATTCATCCCTGTCACCTTTCCCTTCAGCTTGGCAATGCACCATGCCTTTGCCAATTTTGGACAAGGAAGGTGCTGAATACCTCACCTTAGACAGAAGGAAAAGAGCATGGCTGGCAAGGATTTGGGAAGCAGGTTACTGATATTTTCAGTATTTAGACATGTAATTGGGGCAGAATGTGGATGATGAGGTGAATGGATGTGGGAAGTTGGAGAAAATTAATTTGCTACCTGTTACTACTGTTACCACTTGCGTCCCAAATGGTTCACTGATGTCTCAGAAGATGAATAAAGTTCTGAACCACTGGTATATTAAGCTGAAATCTATAGTTCCTAGATTAGGAATTCGATTCAGTTTTTTTTGTAATCTGTTAAATGAATTTTTTTATTGATGCATTGAGAACTATAACTTCCAATATATTCCTAGTTCCTTCTCATTTTTCTTTTGAACTGTTCTGAAATTTCTTGTTGTAGTTCTATGCATTCTTGAGATTATACAGGATTCTGTGTTTCATTAGGCATTGGTTTACTTTTCTTTTGTAATATTTGTCAAGAGCTTTGTATTCTCTTTGAAGATTTAGTATTCATCCATGCCTTTCCCTTTTGCGGATGCTCTCTGTTGCTTTATCTGCTTGTGGTCTAGGTTTTTCTTCCTCTTGAAATCTCTGGTGTGTCAGCCCTTCCCCCCTTCCTTATATTTCCCATCACTCACTTTCTGATCCTTCCCTCTTTACTTGGGGTGATTACACTCTGAAAACTGGGCTGCAAAGCTACTTCCTTCCTCCTACATCGAGGGACTTACAATTCTTTGGTCTTAATCTCTGCCCTAGGTAGTATCTGATGGAAAAGATTGCACCTACTTGGGTTTTAGTCTCCTTTCTTTCAGGTGTGATGCAGCCACTCATGACAGACCCTTTCTCCTTTCCTATTCTGACTGAGCTGAATTAGCACCTGCTGCTCTTTGCAGGGTTGGGAAGAGAGTGGGAAAGTTTCCACATAGAATCTTTGCAGCCTCCAGGGCCCAGGGGCTTCCCTAGTCAGCACATTCTCCTCACCCCTTAAAGCAGGATCCATTTACACTGCTTGTTTCTGGGTGGAGGTAGGGCAGGATGTAAGGAATGCCAGCAAAATCTCTGGAGCAGAAGAGCGAGAACCCAAATATGGGTCCAAGGTACATGATCTAGAATTCAGAGGCTTGTCAGTCAATAAATTAGCCTACTATACACCAGGCACTTTGATCAGTTTATCCCTGTCCAGAATGCAGAGGGTACTGAATGAATGCTTTAAGAGTTAACTTTCTCTGGTATTAATTTATTTTGTCAGAGTTTGCTCTTTTTGTCCTGTGGATTCAGTTTTACATATGACATATAATTATTTTTTGAAAAAAATTTTTTTAAAGAATTGGTGGAATGGGAAAAGTCTACCATCTTGTTGGTCTCCTAACCCAGAACTCCCTTGATTATCAGTCTTCAAAGATCTGAAGCTTTGTCATGTGGAAGAAGGGTGAGCTCTATTCTATATTGTTCTAGAGTAGGAGTTCTTAACCTGGGATCTGGAAATTTGTTAAAAAAAATTTTTAATAACTACGTCTTAGTACAATTGGCTTACTTTTCAATTCTACATATTTTATGCATTTAAAAATATGCACTTATTCTGAGAAGGGGTCCATAGACTTCACCAGAATGCCAAAAGATCAAACATAGGCTCCTATGTTTGACCCAAACCATATTAAAACATAACTGGGAAATATTTAACAAAATAAATAAAAATACAATGAAATACAGATAATATTACATTTTAAAACTAAGTCACTGTGTGGCCTGTAGTCATCCTCATGTAGTAAGGATTAGTAGCTCCCCTCAGGACCAGGGAGTGGAAAGTTCCAGGGAAAGTGATTTCCATTTGGAATAAGGAAAAACTTCTTATCAGTTTCAGCTCTTAGAGAAACAAAAGTCTTTCTTTTGAAACAGTGAACTTACTGATACCACTAATGTTCAGGCAAAGTTGGTATGACCTGGATGTGGCAGGGGAGGCTGTTGAATAAGGAGGGGGTTGGGCCTCTAAGACTCCAGAATTCCAAGATTCTAAGCATAACACAGAAGGCTGCTGTTAGGTTTAAAAGGCAAAGCTGTTATTGGGGTGCTGGTTGGTGGGCTGGAGTGTGTGTGTGTGTGTGTGTGTGTGTGTGTTGCTTTAGAGTCAAATAACTTTTACTTATCTAGTACTTGAAGGTTTACAAATTGCTTTCCGTAAATTTCTTCTAGATTTCCACATATTCTGGTTCCTAGAACCTCACAGCCCCATTTTACAGATAACGCAGCTGGAGGGGATGAAATGATTTGCTAATGGTCACACACAGCTGGTGACCTGACTTCAAGCCCAGTAAGATAATAACTAAGGCACAATGATGGTGCCATGGGAGCAATGCTTGGCTAGCTGACAACTGCAGGGCCCAGCTCTCACCTGGTCCCCACCCCCACCTCAAGGTCAGAGATTACCAACTGCTGCCTCCACTGAACTCTCCCTCTTTTTCCAGCAGGCTCTGAGGGAATCTAAAGGGCTCTCTTTGCAAGACGCTGAGCTGCCCAGTTTGATTAGTTAGCAAAATCAAATAAGATAAGAGCTTGGCTAGGAGAGCAATAAAGATAAAGCCAGGCCCTGTTCTTCCTGGCCCCTGGCAAAGATGGAGCTGCCTGGATGGCTGGTTTCTGCTAGGGTTGGTGTAACATTACTAAGGGGGCTCTGGAGAGGAGGATGAAGTGAAGAATTAATTACTACAGAAAAATAATGCCTGCCCCCACCCCGTTCTGTTTTTCTGTGGAAACCCAGCAACTGTGTAAGGCTTAGCAGATTGCAGGGGCTGTCGGCTTTGCCCCAAAGTGGTGCACCTGGACTCTGCCTTCCTAACTTTTGCTGGATTCCCCTGATTCCTCCCTCTACCCTCCCCTCCCCTTGTAATTTTTCCAGGAATATGGGAATGGGCAGGGGAGATTCCTCTTACCTATTCGAACTCTCCAGGAACAAGAGCTTCGGAAATAAGTGTAGAGGATCGGCTGAGAAGAGAGAGAAGTTTAAATGGTGTATTGTGGTCTTAGGCACAAAACTCTTTCTAGGATGGGCAGAGTGGGATGCCTTGTTTCCCTCGCTAGATAGGCAGTGGGCCTGCAGAATAGTGACAGAAGCCACTAAAAACCTTAGGAGAGCAAAGAGAGTTTCCCAAGGCACATTATTCGGATCTGTAAGACTGATGGAACCAAATGGACAGCAGAGTAAATAAATGGGAGAGAAACGTGTAAGGAGAATGGAAAAGTAGGAAAAGAGCCCCTGGTACTCTGTGAAGGGCTTCAAGAGCCAAACAGATGATTTGATATTTGTCAGGTTTCTGACACAATGTAACATTTAAAAAACGTAATAGGAATGACACAGAATTTGATAATGATCCAATTGGAGGCTGCAGTATGGGAGATATTTTTGGGTAGGGAAAGTCTTCAGGAATCGTTGGGGGACTGGCTGCTAAGAACTTCACAAAACAATGGAGATATTTTAGAGGAGCTCTAAGGCTCCTCAAATTAGGTCACACAGGTCTATTTCCCCTTTTGGAGGGCTGTGACTTCAGTGAAGCCAGTCCATTCTAATACTGCTGTAATTTGCTGTTCAGGTAGAGAGAGAAGAGGAAGGAATGTGTTTCTGAGGAAAGGAAGTTGTCTTTACCCAAGCATCAAAGGGCCTCGGTCTTGCTGGGGCTCCTAGAAAGTCTTACCTTCTCAGGAACTGCCATTCTGCTCTTATGATCTTTGAACAGAGGAGTTTCCCTCAAAATCTGCTTGGTTCGGGGAGGAGTTAATAAGGGGGGAGGAGTTAATAAGGGGAGTACTGCAGGAGCCAGTGGGGAAGTTAGTTCTCTCTTACTTGGCTGGTTGCTGTGGTCAGCCTTTGGATCTGGGAAAGTTACTATATCCCACGTCCAGTCTTGGTGGGATTTCCTTTCCTCAACATTCTTCCCACTGGATTGCTGAGCCCATTTTCTGTGCAAAGTGAGTCAGCCCTTAAGGCACAACAATGAAGCAGCATGTGTCTTTTGGGCACCCCCCCTTCCCCATTATGGCCTTTCATTATTTTTCTCTCCTGGACCCTCAGTGTTTTTCCACTTCTAAAGAATCATAAATTCTTTCACTCTAAGATGTTTAATGGGGGTATTTATTTTTTCAAACGACCCTAGGAAAAGGACAGTGATTATGGTTGTGTGGATAAAAATTATCCAATCTAAAATAGGAGAAACTGAGGCAGAGCTCTGAGCCAATGGTACTTTATTAAAGGGTCCATGGTCCCCTCTAATGAAATGGACTTCAGATCTTCCTCACAATCTGAGGTACCCCCTCCTTCCAGGGTCCTATTTTTACAGGGTTTAATATTTAACCATTCAAGAACAGCTATACCAGATACAGAATAAGTTCACTGGTTGACATATGATGCAAAAACTAAGATAAACAAAACAACATATCAGCAGAGTCACAAGTTGGGCAAAGCAAGGAATATCTCCCCTGACTAGGTGCTCCTAAGAGGCGTGAAGCATAGGGCACATTCACTGAGTAGGGGGTCATTAGATGGACACCTGCTCATGTTGGACAAGAGAATGGTCTGGAGGTACAAAAATAATTTGGGGGAACTTTCCATGTAGTTGAGTCACCTCTGCCACACTGGGCTTGGACACCATGACACAGAAAAATAAGGGTGGAGGGCCCCCAGCCAGCATCCCATGAGTATACAAGTGATTTTACCATCTGCAACTCACAGCTCTGGGGCCAAATAGACAGAACTTGTCATCATATCAAATTAATTGATACTGACTGGAACAGAGTAGGGGTCTTCCGTATAGGAAGTTCTGGGATATTTGCCTTCTCCTCTTCCATGTCCCATCTGAGCAACAGAGGGAAATAAGGATATGTGTGGTCTGTAACAGAGCAACAGGAGTTTGTGTGGAAAAAACAAAGAACAATGCTTGGTATACAGCACCAGCTTAATAAATGCTTATTTATCAAGTGGCTGATGGGAAGACTAGGGGGATAGTTAGATGGTACGGGGGGTAAAGCACTGGCTTTGAAATCAGGAGGATCTGAGTTCAAATCCAGTCTCAGACACTATCTGTGTGACCCTTGGCAAGTCACTTAACTCCGATTGCCTCCAAAAAAAAACCAGAAAAAGAATAATGATGACTTCAGGAAATATTTTTGCATTATTTTGTACTGGGGAAATGAAATAAGAGTGACTAGAACTCCATGGAGATTTATTAACCTGGCCTGAAAAATTGAGGACTCAGTAGCCAAGCTATGGAGCCATTAGGGATGACAGGAAGAAAGAGGAAAAGGAAAAAAATCCCCTTTCCACTAACGGGAGTAGCTGGACATGAGAGGACTTGTGGGGAAGGATATTGGCCAGAACTCCTCTCATATTTGTGACTGACTCAAGTAACCCTTGGGATTTAAAACATCTTTGGGATAAATGGTTATTTATTCTATGACTTCTATTCCACTTCTCTCCTCTGAAGAAAGTTTTCTGGTGTTTAGTATGAACTACACATTTGCCAGTGCACACATTTGCTGGTCTGAAGGGCATGCTTGGTTGTTCAGTGGCATCTGACTCTGTATAGAGTCACCTGTACAGGGTTTTCCTTGGCAGAGATAATGGAGTGCTTTGCCATTTCCTTCTCCAGTGAATTAAGGCAAACAGGAGTTGAGTGACTTGCCCAGGGTCACACAGACAGTGAGTGTCCGAGGTTGGATTTGAACTCAGATCTTCCTGACTCTAGGCCCATGGAGTCAGCAAACTGCCTGTAGGGTATACTAGATATGCCTATTGTTTTCCCAGTTTTCTCGAATTGGGACCAGTTAATTCTGAGGAAGGTTCCCAGAGTATACCTGAGCCCTTTGTGTCAAGTCAACAAGCGTTTATTCAGCTTATACTGTGTTCAAAGCATTATGCTAAGATGTGGTTTGTTAGAGGAACAGTAAGGCCGATGTCTCTGGACGTTGATAATAGAGTATCATTGGAGTCAATGGAGAAAAATGTATGAGAAGACTGCAAAGGAGCCACAGGCACTCTGGGAAGGGTTTTATGAGTCAAAGAGGAGATCTGCTATTTGTCAAGTTTCTGATACAAGGTAATATTTTAAAAATACAATAGAAACGACAAAGGAAAATCTGATAATGGTCCAAATCGAAGGTGCAATGTGGGAGATATTTTTTGGGTAGGGAAAGTCTTGAGGAATCATTGAGGGATTTGCCACTGAAGAGAAGTTCACAAAACGATGGAGATATTCTGGAGGGGGGAGAGATGTCCTCAGAGCTCTTCAAATTAGATCACACAGGTCTATTTCCCCCTTTTGGAGACTGTGACTTCAGTGAAGCCAGTCCTCTCCAATCCTGCTGTAATTTGCTTTTGGGGTGGGGAGAGAAAAGGCAATCCCCAAATATCTCTATCACCTGAAATGTTACCATTAGACAGTCATTCTCATGGATTAAAACACTGTGGCCTCTAGAAGCACCTGTAATAATAACACACCCATATTGTACTTTAATAAAGTTTTTTTTACAATTAATTTTTACAACAAAGCTGTGTCAGATAGTGGATATATTATTGGCATTCTACAGAGGAAGAAACTGGGGATTTGGGAGATTCAGTGACCTTTCCAGGGTCACACAGATGGTTAAGTATTAGAGTTGCCATTCCAACTCTGGTCTCCTGATTAAAGGTCTAGCTTTCTTTCCATTAAGACCACCCTTTTTCTCTCCTGCTATGGGCCCCTCCCTGCCTTATTATCATTACCTGACTCTTAGTTTATTAATTTGTTCAGGGTTGAATGGCTGAGAAAACTGGCTGTAGGAGAGAAAGAGGCTTATTAAATTAGGACATGGGTCACTGGCAGGAAGGCCAACGTGCTCTAGAGTCAGGGTTCAAAGTAAAGGGGAATATGAGGAAACTGGGCTCATGGAACTGTCTGCTTGATCAGTTTAATCAGGCCCAGCCCGGTCAACCATGCCAAGAGATGAATCAACACGCACTTATTATTACTATGTGCTAGGCCCCAGAAATACAAATACAAAAGTGTGAGAGGCTCGTCCTCAGGGAACTTACATTCTATTGGAGCAGGTAAATCAATACAGGACAGAATTAGGGACTGTAATTTTACCAGTATGGGAAATACCTCCTACCAATAGGCACCCTCGCATCTTAGGAACTGCCAACCAGTAGGCATTAGGGCCGCAATTTGAACCCACATCCTCTTAGCTCTGCGGCTGGCTCACTAACCATTCTACTTATTCATATAGGAAAAAAACACCCTCCAAATGAGTAGAATTGGGAAAGGAGGGCCACTAATTAGCATTTCTGAATCCTTGACAGCAATCAGGAGCCTTGTTTCTAGGTTTTGAAGCAGCTAAGTGGACAGACCGCTGATAAACGCCTGAGTTAAAATCCCGTCTTTGTTATTTACTAGCTGTGTGACTGTTAAGTCTCTTAACCTTTCTGTGCCTCAGTTTCTCCATTTGCAAAATGGGAATAATCATCCCACCTATCTCCCTAGGTTTCGAGAAAATAAAATGACATGTTTGTCACGTGGCTTGCAAACTTTAAAGCGCAAAAAAAAAAAGATTATAATTAGTTCTGATTTTGCGAATGATTTTTTTCCCCCTCGTGCTTAGAAGTAACCAAGACCCTTTCAGGGTCTCAATGGTCCTTCCCAACAGAGGGCGCTGTGGGGAGACTCCGTGCATTCCCAGGGCTAGTCCAGGCACAGAGTTGTTTTTTTAAAGAGCCGGAGTCCTCGAGACTATATATCGCAGGGTGCAGTGGGGCCACCGCAAGTTTAGAGCGTGTCGGACTCGCTATTCTACTTCAGAGAGACAAAGTTCGCTTTTCCAGCGGCTAGGCCTAGTTCTGGGGCGTGGGGCGTATGGGGGATGGGAAAGGGAGAGGGCAAGCTTGGACACCTTCCC
>CM053598.1:186853408-186881878 GCA_028646575.1 Pseudocheirus occidentalis
TTCCCACAATCCCCCACGCCATCAACTTTGTTCAGGTTAAGGGGCGGGGCAAGCAAGGGGAGAACTACATTTCCCAGGCCGCCTCATGCTGAGGCGGGGAGGAGAGAGGGTCTGTCTCTGGGCCTGGACAGAACGGAGGGAGGATGTGCCCGGCAGCGGTGGGAGTAGGCCTGACTGAGTCCGGGCTTCGCCTCCGTCGGGGCCGTTGCAGGGCGAAGGCTCCCGGGGTTGCAGTGCCAGGGCCAGAGCTGGCCGCCGGGGATGGCGGCCTGTGCTCTAAGCAGCCTCCACAACCGAATCCACAGTCCCCCGGGCAGGCCGTGGGGTGGGTCCTGCTGGCCGCGATCACCACGCTGGCCTTTGCTACTCGCTTCCACCGGTTGCACGAGCCGGCGCAAGTCTGGTGAGAGGCCTGGGCGCCATGACAACGAGGAGGGGACGAATAGTCGTCTGATTGGCTGAGTAGGCCAAGGGGGTGGGACGTGATTGGAGGTGAGGCCTGCCAGTGAAAGGGTGATTCAACCTCCATCTACAAAAACTTTGCACCTGTTGAATGAATGGATTTTGAAGGATTTAGATACCCTCAACTCGGCTTGTTCATCTGTATAGGATTTCTTCTTTAAGGAAAGAGAATAATTCTGTGTTGCCAGAATATTTTTAAGAAGTGCTTTGAGATCCTTTCTCCTTCATTCATTAACCATCATTACAGATGTCATTTAATGCTTTTAGGATTTCTTCACTGCCATCTATGTGCAGCGAATTCAGCCTAACGATATTGGGGCAGGCATTGGGACAGCTGCTTTCTCCAAAACTACATCGGTGATATCCTAAATTTTTAGGCAGCAGCAGCAGCAGCAGCAGCAAAAATGTTTTGTGCCCTTGTTACCACATCAAAGGGAGATGGTTATATTTTTGGGAAACTAGGTCTGGAATTGCTCTCTAGGAATAGATTGTTCTTGATTCACTTCTTAAATATTTAGTTTGAGAGGACTGAACTGAGGAGGCATAGACATCTATAGCCTACTTTTACAGAAGGTAAAAAAAATTTGTACTTCAGTTAGAGAGAGAGACTTTAGTGCAACTTTTAACTGACAAATGAATCAAACTGCAACCTGGTTATTATGACAGCCATGTAACAGTATGAAAGATGGAGCAGGAGAGGGTAATTGTGGCAAAGAACAAGATTAATGAACAGCCCTGTAAGTGTGGGTTTGGGAATACCCATCTGTTCGTTTGCTAAAGTTATGATATTTGTAGTGCAGTCTTGAATCCTAATGATGTTTGCCACCTGGAACACCCATGTTTTATGAGAAATAAAAGCGCATTTTATAGTTTTATGTGTGGGGCCTGGGTAACTTGATGCTTCCAGAAACTGATTAGGAATGGAAAATCACTAGAAACTGTCTCACACCACCCCCACCTTCCTCTGAAATTCAGGGGAGACCGAAAGGAAGTAAGAGCTGAAAAATAGAACCACCCATACTTTGATCAGTGGTGTGGTTTATACATATCAAGTTTAAAGTATGATTGCAGGAGCTGGGTAGTTTGCTATTACTAAGTCATCTTTTTCTTTTCTTTTTGCTCCAGTTGGGATGAAACTCACTTTGGAAAAATGGGAAGTTACTATATCAATCGTACCTTTTTCTTTGACGTTCACCCACCTCTGGGGAAGGTGAGGAGTTCTCTTTTTTTGCTATGTGGGCTAGTTGTATGGTTGGTTGGCTAGTTGGGGTAAGTCCCATGTCACACACAGTACCCGAATTACAAACAACCAGCTAGGAAAGCCTTCTCTTTATTGTCTCCATGGCCCCCAACCTCTTTCCCATCCTGAACTGTAGTTCCCAGGCATTATGAAAAAAAAACACACACACACAACAAAAACAAAATTTGCTTTCCGAAAATCTGTGGGTTTGGGGTTCTTTTTTCCTGCTTTTAAAATAGAAAAAGGAAAGAATTTGTGAAATGCTGGAATAATTCAGGGGAGCTTAATTTGGGGTTGGACCTTGAATCAAGGATGACTTGCCAAGATAGTAGTCTTCCTGCTCAAAAATATATTTCCCACATAAAACCCTGGGATTTTTCACTTCATTCACTTTGTCATGCTACCCTAAAATTCTACCATCTAGAGAACTGTTTGGGTTTCTGTGAATCTGTTCATAAAATTACAAATGAGTATGTGAGGGCTAAGGGTTTACCTGTTATTTACATATTTGTGCAAATTGGTTTATTTAAATTTCCTTTTCCCAATATCCGGGTATAGTGAGATAATGGAAGTTTTGATTTGGGTGGAGAAAAAGGGAAGGTAGGTTAGAGTCATGTACTGCTTTTGGTTAGGATTATGGGAAGGTTAAATATGGTGGGTAAATGAGACTTTAGAACAACATGGAGGGGAGGGATAAGAGGGAAGGGAGCAAGCATTTATTAGTACCTACTATATGCTAAGCCTTTATGAATAATGTCTCATTTGATCATAAGGGCATAGAATCCTCTATGGTGATGGTGGTGGTAGCCTGAAAATAGAAGGTTATAGAAGGTGGGAAATTGCCAAATATATACTATTTGGGGGGGGGGTCTTTCTGGAGAGGGGAAGGCAGGGCAGTTGGGGTTAAGTGATTTACCCAAGGTCACAGGGCTAGTATGTCTTAAGTAAGTGTCTGAGGCCAGATTTCAACTCAGGTCCTCCCGACTCCAGGGCTGGTGCTCTATTCATTGCTCCACCTAGCTGCCCCAAAGATATACTTTCAAAATTTTGTTTTAAGCGGGACTATAACTAGAGTGGGGCAGGCGCTGAATCTAGAGGGCTTTGAACTACATTGCATTCCTTCTGTTGTAAGAATCCACAAAGATGACCACTTAGCAAGAATAATTAAAGTAAAAAATTTCCAAGTGGTGGCATACTGGGGCGAGCTCTTCCCTTGACTTCCACTAAACCCAGAGAAGTTTGGGAACTTGCCTCAGGCTCAGAAACTCCTGGTAACTACAGCTTTCTGCCAGGGGCTTCCTCCCCTCCCTTCCTTTCCCTTCTGCTCTGTTCCCGAGGACTCAGAACTCTGGCAGATGCTCATAGTAACTTTATTATTGATTATTCTTTTGTGGCCAGGCCTGGGAACCTAATCTGTTTAGAACAATGTTTCACAGTTCCGGATTCAGTTAGAAATTTTGTAACATAATAATGGGTATGTAAACTATTCTACTTTTACTTCCTTTGTATCTCCTACAGCACTTAGCAGAGAAATAGATACAGGTGGGTACAAAGTAAATACTGAATTTATTGGCACCTTGGAATATCTTAGTACAAAGCCTTTCAGATTTAGATTGCATAATCCTAGCCCTTAAACTGTGATTCAAACCTAAATACTTTTTCAAAGTTTTTTTCTCTTCCAAATATTCTTTAATGGATCTGTGAGTACTCCCACTGATGTTTTGTATTTCTTCAAACCACAATCCATACCTTGTCCATTTGTGATCTTTGCTGGTCTCATAAATCCTTGGGGGTTGGGGGTTGGTCTACACAGCGTTTTAGGACCTTCTTCAAGGTCCCTTGACATTATTTGAGTACCCATACATCACATAGACTCTTCATCAGTTTTACCTTGCTCTTGCTATATGACCAGACGTCATCTGTTTTGGGGTCATGAACTACATGATAGCTTTTTTTGATAGCTTCTACAATATTTCTTGCATGGACTTTGTTATTGGTAATGTTGTATTATCTCTTTGCTCCCACCACATATATATCCATTGCCTTTTGGGCAGCCCATCATTTTGAATATTTGGAGATTGTGTTATTTCATGAATTACCCCCATATAGCTTCACCAAAACATTATTGGTGTTAAAAGGATTTGTCTTTATTTTAGTGAGAAGGTTGGAGTCACTACAGGTGCTGTTATGTATATGAGATCCCAGATGTAATCCAGGCCACACTTTTCTACCTCTTCAGTCCTGGGCCCATTTCATTGTCTAGATATAAAAAGTCCTTGAGGAGCAATCCGTCCAACTGCATATCGTGGTCTGGACAATAGGCCTTCCTCTTCCATTTGTTTTTACCTTTGTTAGTTGTTGGCTGTTCTTTTTTGAGTGGTTTAGTAACATCACTTAGGAGGCTCTGAAGAGTCTCTGAAGTATCCTGGGGCATGATGCAGTCAGAACAGTGTCTTCCACAAGGAGGAGCATGTGGAGTACTTTACCACCTATTGGGAATCCCTCTTTTATTAGACTCAGCCTGTATGCCCTCTGTGACAATGGGTACTACTTTTGTGGCAAGCATATGCCAAGCTTCTTACAGTTACTTTTGAAAAACAAGAATTCTTATGTTTTGGATTAAAAAAACCCCGAACAGTATATACTCTGGCAGTATTTCTAGGAGTTATTTTTAAAGCAGCCAGTCTTTGCTCTGTATTCTATTTCCAATATAAGTTGTTTCAGGCCCTGGGCACCATGTTGGACTGAATGGTCCAGTGACTTTATTTTTGTCTCCTATAGATGCTCCTGATGAAACTGTAGCTGCCTATAAAGGAAGATTGGGTTTTTTTTTGTTTGTTTTTGTCTTTTTGGAGGAGGGAAGGCAGAGCAATTGGGGTTGAATCACTTGCCCAAGGTCACACAGCTAGTGTGTCATGTGTTTGAGCCTGGATTTGAACTCAGGTCTTCCTGATTCCAGAGCCAATGCTCTATTCACTTTGTCATCTAGCCATCCCGTATAAAGGAGGCTTTTACATTATCCATAACAGAGGACATGTAAAAATCAGTTTAAGAGGCTGATGACCTCTAATGGCCCTTCCAGCTCTAAATCCTATAATCTTATGGCAGAGTAAACAGTGGTGAGCAGGATACTGATTAGATCTGTAGACACAGGTCCTGGATTCAGTCCTGGCTTATTTTATTCCACCCATGCTCTCTGAGACACAATATCCTTGTCTTTAACATGAGGGGACATAATTTCCTCATTTCTAACATAAGTGGTTCAGGTTACATGATTTCTGAGGTCTTTTTTAGGTCTAAATTCTATAATCCTCTAATCTCTTAAGAATTTATAATTCACAATCCCAATTTATAGCTAATTTTCTTAGGCTTGAAAAGTTACATCATCTTTTGAATTTTTCAGGAATAATTCTTTTGGGATATTGAATTTGGGATATTGAAGTTCTTTAGGAATTAGTCTCTAAGTATTCTTTTTAATTGATGGCTTTTCTTTTTATATTACTTTTCCCCCTAGATTTATCTCCCTTCTCCTCAGAGAGCCATCCCTTGTAACAAAGAATTAAATATTTCTTTTCAGTGAGCTATTTCTCTTCTTTCCTTTTATGATGCTCCTTCTGTATTTACCTTCTCCCTTCTTCCCTCTTTTTCACCTAGCCTCCTCAGCTTCCTCTCTCTCTTTGCTTTCTGCCTCTTTTTTTTCCCTTCATATTTCAGAATCTCTTTTCCATTTCACAGGACCAATCTGGAAGGAATGTTCAGGCAGAGAATAGAATGTGCTGTCTTCCTCCAGTGTGATTATTTCTGATTTCATAACAAATTAAATAAGGCTGAATGAGAAGCAACTCATTATCCTTGCTCATCAAATTTTCCCATTTCCCTACTGCTTTCAAATGTTTGATCTTTATAGGTCTTAAGAATGCAATCTAGCTCCGAAAGCCCCAGCCCCATCCCATTTCCTAGGCACAGAGAACTTTTGTTTCATGCAGTGCACTTTCTAGACAAAAAGGCCTTTGCTTTACAAAAGCTGCATGAGAAGATGGTATTACTAATTAGATCTGTGAGCAGAGGGAGCTCTAAAGCTGTGGGTGCAGCTGGAACTGAGTTTGATGGGGGAGGTTTGGGGAAAATAGGAGTGAATTTTGCTACCTTAAATTCTCTGTTTCCTTTTTAATTGTCCTTTTTCCCCCTCACCAGATGCTTATAGGACTTGCTGGTTACCTGAGTGGTTATGATGGCACCTTTGCTTTCCAGAAGCCTGGGGACAAATACGAACATCACAATTACATTGGGATGAGAGGGGTAAGGTTTTGTTGGTTAATGAAACCTAAATGACATAAGCTTCATCTGTTACTAAAATCTACACCCTCACCCAAGGACAATCAGGGCCTTCAAATATTTGAAAAACTTTGATATGGAAGAGTAGGATTGAAACTGTATTTTGCCCAGATAGTAGAGGTAAGACTAAAGGGTGGAAACGAGAAGGAGGTGGATTTGGGCTCAGTAAAGAAGAGACCTTCTTATTAGAGCTGTCCAAAGAGGGAGTAGACTACCTTTTTAGGTAGTGAGTCCCCCACTATAGAAGAATGCAAACAGAGGCTGTAGGACAAATATCAGGGATGTTGTAGAGGCTTCAGAAAAGGGCTTTGCATGTATGACCTGTAAGGTTCTTTCTGAATCCAATTCTGTGCATGCATACTTCAATTGCATTTATAAAAATCCTTTTCTTTGAGGATTTTAAAATGTTTTGGAAAGACTGAACAGCGTATTTAATTCTTTGTGCATCCCTGCTCTGGGCTAATGATCATGGATGTGCTCTTAGGTTATACTGTATAAAACAAAGAAACAATCCCTAGCCATTGGGGAATCTTATTTTTAAAACAATTTTTAGTCTCTACGTTGGGTTTAGCACCATGTAGAACAGAAAATTATATTTGGACCTTACCTGGGAAGAGAGGGTGTTTGCATTCAGAAAACTAAATATCTTTACTTATTTCCAGTATTTAGCACAGTACCTGGCATGTAACAGGCACTTAATTCTTTGTGATCCCATTTGGGGTTTTCATGGCAAAGCTACTGGAGTGGTTTTTCCTTTTCCTTCTCTAAGTCATTTTTTTTTTGGTCTTTTTGGAGGGGGGAAGGCAGGGCAATTGGAGTAAAGTGACTTGGCCAAAATCACACAGCTAGTAAGTGTTAAGTATCTGAGGTCAAATTGGAACTCAGGTCCTCCTGGCTCCAGGGCTAGTGCTCTATTCACTGCACCACCTAGCGTCCTCTCTAACTCATTTTAAAGATGAGAAAACAGAGGCAAACAGGGTGAAGTGACTTGCCCAGGACCATACAGGTGGTAAGTGTCTAAGGCCAGATTTGAATTCATGAAAATGAGTCTTCCTGACTCAAAGTCCAGTGCTCTATCTGGATAGGAACTTAATAAATGTTTGTGGATTGATTTTTCACAATAAAGTCAAGTGTGGACACATTCCTTTCAGTTTTCAAAAATATTATTGCCATTTATTGCAAGAGTAATTTCCCTAGTGTCCTAATGTTCCAGTCCTCTGAAATGAACTTTTCCTATAAAAGAACAATTACTTTGGGAGGAGAAAAGTGGAAACCTGATGCAGATGTAGACATTTAAAGTAGTCATTCTCTAAAGCTTGCCCTCTCTCTTGGGTTGGGATGAGAAGACCTGTGTAAATACTTGTTTTTGATGTATGTGCTGGAAATGTAAAGTTTGGGGTTTTGTTTTTTTGGGGGGACGGGGCAGGGACATGAGTTTTTTTGAGACCTTGTGACATTGGGGAACTGCAGAAGAGATGTTATCATGCTATTTACACATCTTTTAGCCATTAATGGGAAAACTGGGAACCCATTTGACCCATCCAGTCAGTATTAGAGTTAAAAGCACCATTGAACTCTTCTGAACCCGTCCAGTGCTTGGGCAAGGTTGTGTCCAGAGTAGGCACTCCATAAATGCGTGTTGGCTTCCTGATTTCACTCTTCATTACATTATTATACTACCTGCTGCTTGTCCAGATGGAAAAGAAAGCATGCTTCCAAAGTTAGTGTTTTCTAGTGCTAACCAGAGAAGTTTTGCTAAGATGGGAATGTCAGTCAAGCAAGTGTGAGAGGGACTGTGGGGTAGAAAAGGACTGGAATTGGAGTCAGAACATCTGGGTCTGAATTACAGTTCCCATATTTACCAGTTGTATGACCCTGGGACAGTTACTTCTCTGACCCTCAGTCTCCTCATCTGCAAAATGGTATATAATACTTATACTACCTATCTCACACATGTTATGAGGCAATGATATTAGTCACTAATACTTTATATATTTTACTGGCAATTTATTCCTTGTTCCTCCACACTTTTGCTCTCACCTGACAGTTCTGTGCTTTCCTGGGCTCCTGGTTGATCCCTTTTGCCTACCTTACCGTGCTCGAGCTGTCTAGGTCCCGGCCAGCAGCCTTGCTAACTGCTGCCCTACTCACCTTTGGTAAGTTGTTCCTTTAAGTTAAAAGGGCTATAATTTTGCAGATCTGCCAGTGTTAAGATTAGTTTGTTCTGCCATAAGAGCACATTGACTGACAGTATTTTGAAGTGACTCAGAAGTAATTTGAGTGTTAGAGACAACAGGCTTGGAAAATAGGCTTTTTTTTTTCTGGGCGACAAATTTGTTGTACATTTTGGTTTGGAATAACAGACACTATCCAACAAATACTCAATCCTCCCACAAAGTACATTTTTTGAAAACAATTATCTAATAGAATAATTGCAGTGATAATGCATGCCAGTTTGCATTTTTATGCCTTGCTTATTTGTCAAAAAATAAAGGAAAGATGTCTGCTTTAATTTTAATCATTTGATTCCAACATTGCTTGTCTTTGAACTTCATTTTGTTCCCTTTTAGTGCTGTCTGTTTTTTAGAGTTTATCGAAGGTTTTTGTTCATGTTGCATTTGTTTACATCATTGTAGTTATTTGTATATGGGTTTTTTGACTTTGCTTTCTTCCTCCTGTATCCTTTCATACAAGCCTGCCTCTGTTTCTTTGAGATTTTTCTATTCATTTTTCTGTATATCACAGTAATAGTCCCTTACCTTAATATGTTGCGATTTGTTCTGCCATACTCTGATTACTGGCAAATATTTTGTTTTTAGTTACTTATTACCAGTAATGCTTTTGTGATTCTCTGTGAGAATCTTTTTGTGCTGTCATTAACTTCACTGAGGGTGTAAACCTAGTAGTGGGACCTCTAGGTTAACGGGTATAAACAACTTATTATTTTTTCTTGCATAATTCCAAATTATTTCCCTGAATGGTTGGACCTGTTCATGATCTCCACCAGCAGTGAATTAGCTTTCTTATTTTTCCACAGCTCTTCTAACAATGAATTATCCTATCCTTTCCAATTTAATGAATGTCAGGTGATACCTTAGAGTATGAATTATTTTGTAATTTTGAGTTTCCTAATTATTAGTTTTTGAATAATTTTTCAGATGATTGTTGAGAGTTCATATTTCTTCTGTTTTAAAATGTTCATATCCTTTGACAAAATGTCTATAACAAATGGATGATTTTACAGATTTCTGTCAATTCATCTAAATTTTGCATGTCAGATTTTTATCATAGATATTTAATACAATGATCTTATCCTGTTATGGTCTTCTAACTCTAGCTTTATTTGTGCAAAATCTTTTCAATTTCATGTAACAAAAGTTGTCTATTCTGTCTTTTATAATATTATCCCCATGTCTGGTTATGGATTCTTTCCCAATCCATACAGAAAAATATAGATTTCCTTTCTCCTAATTCTTTTGTGATGTGACTTTTTATGTTTAGATATTCTTATCAAACATTTACAATTTATTTTGCTATAGACTGTAAAATGTTGCTCTCAGTCTCTACTCTACCAGACTATTTGCCATTCTCCCGGAAGTTTTAATTTAATAAAAAGTCCATTCCCCAGTAGTTTTGGGGTTTGTTGAATACTAGACTGATTTGAATATTTCCAAATCTTCTCTAATCTAGTTTGCTGCTTTGTGTTGATACATATATTTTTTTATCTAGTAGTAGATGGCTTTGATTTTTTTTGGAGGGGGCCCTGGATCTATGGTATCATGGGCATAAGGGACTCCCTAACAATGGATATCAAACAACTATTCTATAATGTGTAATCCTAGAGAGTTGCCCAACATCACACAGCTAGTGGGCATCAAAGGCAAGACTTGAATCTAGGTCCTCTTGATTGTGAAGTTAGCTCTCTATTTTTATCCTCTGATGCCTCCTAACAATTATTGCTTTGCAATATAACTTGATATCTGACTTAACAGATCTGACTTTCATATCTACTTTTAAGTTATTTTGACCTACTGTTCCTCCAAATGAATTTTGTTATTGTTGAATTCTAGAACATAATTTTTTGACAAGTAGACATTTACTCTGGGTAAAGCACCCAAAGATAATTGTAATTGACCATACAGGTGTTCTATTTGTTAACACTGTTTTTAACTGAGTAAAATATAAAGAATGCTTACTTTGAAGTCAAAGGTGCTGGTATTAAATCCTGGCATTGATATTTATGGCCTGTGTGCTGTAGGGCAAGTCACCATATCTGAGACTCGGTGTCCTGAGGAGGTTGGACACCTCTTGGCATAGAGTGCCTTGCGCTGGATGGTCCCTGTTCTTGGAACACTCTGATTCCACATCCTTAAGCAGTTTACTTTTTGAAGAAAGAAGCCGAGGCTTTCTCAGTTGTTTTCAAGATAGTTTAGTTTTGTTTGTTATGAATTCTATTATGGTGTAAGGTCATGGTGCTGGAAGACTCCCAGGTTCATAGTAAACAGATGGTGGACTTCTACTTTCCCTTTTTTTTTTTTTTGGAGGGGGGAGGCAGGGAAATTGGGGCTAAATGACTTGCCTAATGTCACACAGCTAGTAAGTGTCAAGTGTCTGAGGCTAGATTTGAACTCGGGTCCTCTTGACTCCAGGGATGATGCTCTGTTCACTGCTCCACCTCGCTGCCACTTAGTCAACAAACATTTATTAAGTGTTTCCTATATCAGGCATGGTGCTAAGTGTGAAGGGTACAAAGAAAGGCAAAAGATAGTCTCTGCTTTCAAGTTACTCATGTTCCAATGAGGGAGACAGATAAATGGACAGCAGTCTCGGAGAGAAGGTGCTAGTGCTGGGGTGGATTGGGAAAGGCTGCCTGCAGAAGGTGGGGCATGAGCTGAGTCCTGAAGGAAGCCAGGGGACCTGGGAGTCAGAGTTAAGGTGGGAGGGCATGCCAGGCAGGTGGGATGGCCAGACATGGATGGAGTCTGGAGCTGGACTGTTCTGTTCCAGGAGCATTAGCAAGCAGACCAATACAGTTAGATGCTGGATTGTTTGGCAGGGAGTAAAGTGTAAGAAGATTGGAAGAGGGGGCGGCGAGGTGGCACAGTGAGTAGAGCACCAGCCCTGGAGTCAGGAGGACCTGAGTTCAAATCCGGCCTTAGATACTTAACACACACACACACAAAAACTAGCCGTGTGACCTTGGGCAAGTCACTTAACCCCAATTGCCCTCCAAAAAAAAAGCAAAAAGAAAAAAGAAGATTGGAAGAGGGAAGGGAAATAGCAATTATTAAGCACCTGCTACATACCGGGGTATGTATATATTTACAGATATTATCTTGTTTGAGCCTCACAACCCTGGGAGGTAGGGGATATTATTATCTTTGTTTTACAGTTGAGAAAACTGTGGCAGATAGAGGTTAAATGACTTATCCTGAGGCTGGATTTAAATTCAGGTCTTCCTGACTCCAGGTCTAGCACATTGTGCTACTGAGCTTCCTAGGAAAAGGTAGAAAAGGTCCAGGTTGGTAAAGGCTTTAAATGTAGGAAAGAACATTTTTATATTTGACCCTGAAAGTAATAGGGTTTATAGACTAGGGGGATTGACATGATCAAACCTGGACTTTAGGAAAAGCACTTTGGCAGCTGAGTGGAGCATGGATGAGAGTGGGCAGTAGAAATGACAGAGTGAGGGTCTTTATGCCTCTGTTTTTAGGGCCTTGCAGAATTTTTTTGATTCAAGGAAATTGCAAATTTTGTCAATGGTGATGTACACCCAATTTTAGTAAATGATGGAGTATTTCCAGAGTATACAGTTATTGAAAAGAGATTCTTTGCAGTGCCCAGGACAACAGACTGGGTATGTTCATGTTTCACACCTTGTGGCTCTGGTGTTACCTGTTCGCATTTGCAGTGTAAAGACGCAGTGGCACACTGACAGGCACATATGACAGGCTTTGTATTATGAAACATGTGCTGGAATTGGTCTCAGGAGGCACCTGAATTTAAAAAAAACAACTCCCAAAACCTGGTCTGGACACTTACTGATTGTGTGTTCTAGGCAAGTCCCTTAACTTCTCTGAGTCTCAGTTTCCACATCTGTAAAATGGAGATAATGATACTTTTAATACTTGCCTCACAGGGTTGTGGTGAGAAGAGCGCTTTGCAAACCTTTCATGTATAAAGTTAATTTCTCTGATCTTTGTCCTTGCGTTTCAAATGCTTGTACATAGCTAACCTAAAAGTGAAGTAAATTTAAGGGATATAGTTTTGCCTGTTGGGTTTTCTGGAACTCAGGCCTCACCACTGACTTTTTCACTTTTGTCTTTGTATCTTCAATGCCTAACAGAGAGCCTGACACATAGTAGATGCTTGAGAAATTCTAATTGACAGATTGATCAGCATTCAGGTGTTTTGGCTTGTGGATTTATCTCTGAATCTAATCTGCCTTTCCTGAGGGGTTTGAACTGTTTTTCAGACACTGGCTGCCTTACTTTGTCACAGTACATACTTCTGGATCCTATCCTCATGTTCTTCATCATGGCTGCAATGCTGAGCATGGTCAAATATAACTCCTGTGCAGATAGGTAAGCGAAATCTTTGGGTGTGGGGGGTTTTCAGATGCTTGACCATTTTGTTCTTTGGGGTTTGTGTCTTCAAGAAAAATGCCTTTTCGCCTGTCACCGTACATCTCTATTCTTAGTGACTAGATCCCTTCCCATCTCACCAGGGATCCACATGATATATGTTTGAAAACATTTAATTCTGTGCAGTAAGTGTAGTTTGTACTTTTAAGAGGTTCATACTGCTGTAAAAATTCTTGAGAGGCTTAGTTCTAGAACTCATCTACAAATTCTAATGCTCTTCTCAGACAGATCTTTAGCCTCTCTTTCCATCCTGGCATAGCAGAAGGAACCTAATCATCCATCTTATTCAGGACAAAAAAAAAAAGAAGCTAGTACCTAGGATTTTTAGGCTCATTGTTGAGAAGCAGTTTTTATCTCACTCACTTTCAAACCAGTACAGCTAATCAAATCTGAATAAATTTGTACCAGCCAGCTCTGGCTTCTTTAAATTTCTCAGATGTTCTGTATCCAGAGGGCTTTCCTGAATTTTCTTTTTGATTTCTGACTGAGTGGTCATTGATGAAAAGTAGATTTCAGTTGAACTCATAGAACATAGTGTGACTTTTCTGTGCTACAGAAAATACTGAATTTTTATAGAATTATAGGACTTTTAAAGCTGGAAGCTCCTTAGAGCCTTAGAAGAATCTGAGTTTAACTCCTAAGCATCCAGGTGGCACAGTGGAGAGAGTGCCAGGCATGGAGTCAGGGAGACTCCATCTTCCTGAGTTCAAATCTGGCCTCAGACTCTTATGAGTTGGGTCACCCTGGGCAAGTCACTTAACCCTGTTTGCCTCAGTTTCCTCATTAGTAAAGTGAGCTGGAGAAGAAAATGGCAAAGCACTCCAGGTTCTTCACCAAGAAAACCCTAAATGGGGTCTAGAAGAATTAGACACAACTGAACAATGACCGACCAAGTCCAACCCCTTATGTTACAGAGGGGGAAACTTTTCTCTTTCTATTCTTTGCTACAAGAGAATATCCTCTTCTGTTGTTTGCAGGCCCTTCTCTGCCTGTTGGTGGTTCTGGCTCAGTCTGACAGGAGTCAGTCTTGCTGGTGCTTTAGGGGTCAAGTTTGTTGGCCTCTTTATTGTCCTTCATGTAGGACTGAATACAATTTCAGACCTTTGGCAGCTGCTGGGAGACCTTAATCTTACAATGGTGAGCAAACAGTGTTTCTGTAAAACTTTTGTCAGGTATTTGTTAAATTTATTAAAACAAACAAACCCAAGCCGCAGCCAGAACCACCCTGTATTTAGATGATGAGAATGACATGTGTATTTTTTTCTTGGTGAGTTCTTCCTTACATGGTATAGATGTCATTAAATACATTAGCCTCTGTTTTGCAGGTAACACTGGGGAAGCACTTGGCAGCCCGGATCTTGTGCCTCATTGTGTTTCCTCTCATTCTCTATACTACCCTATTTGCAGTTCACTTCATCATATTGAATAGAAGGTACTCCCGGATTCTCCACCTTCTTGCCTCTAGACCTATCTTTAAACCTTGCCCTCATGCTTTTGTTGTTACTTGAGATAGATGATCCCCTGATCAGAGCACAGCATGGTGGGGTCTTGGTATGAATGGAAAGAGGGGTGTGAAGCAGAGTAGTCTTACCTTGTCTTTTTTCAGCTCTTTTCCCTGTGTTATCCCTGGGATCAAGAAAGGTCAGTAATGTGACCAGAAGGGAAAGGATGATCTGTTTATATCCAAATAAGCTAGCATGGTCTTTCACTTGAATCAGATGTCTTACTTAGTAGGATGGGGAAGTCACAGCTTTCTATACATACTTCTTTAAAACTGCTAAGTAAGAGGATTCCTGATGCTATTGACAAATCACAGTCTCTAGTGCCAACTGATTTCCCCCCTTGTGTCTCATGGCTGTTATATCTCTATCTTTTCTTCCAGTGGCCCTGGTGATGGCTTTTTCAGTTCTGCCTTCCAGTCTCGGCTTTTGGGGAACAACCTTCACAATGCTTCCATTCCAGAATGTGAGCATACTTTGGTCCTTAGAAATGGCTTCTTTCACACTATCCACTGTCCAGGGAATTTCTAGGAGCTGGGACCAGAAAAGACCATAATGTTAAGCCAAGCACCAGCAGATTTCCCCAAAGAATGCTACTGTGAACAGCTTTTAAGATTCGGATTATACAGTAATAGTGAACACTCTGTTTATTCCATTACAGATCAAGGTTCAGTCCAATATTCACAATATAATATTCACAACATTACTTCTTATCACAGAAAGTCACAATATAGTGTTCATAACAGCTTAACATGAGAATGGCCACACAGTTTTCACTATAGTGGCCACAATATTTAGAACAAGGAACAAAAGAAGAATCACCTGGTTTCCCTAAGAGGGAAGCCCTTTTCACTTAAAGATTCAATCAATTAATTAACAAAAGAATACTCAACTGGTTTCCCTAAGGGGGGGAAATCCTTCTCACTTAAAGATTCAATCAGTCAATTCACAATATACCAATCTTCTACTCATGGGGCAACCATTAACTTAATCAGTCACTCATCTAGCAGTCAGTCACTAAGCTAGATTCCCAATTACTAAACATCATTAGTCACTAATGCAGTCCTTAGAAAACCACACAAACTTTCTACCCCTTGTTTTCCAGCAAACCTCAGTTTAGTCTACTCTGAAACCGGTGGTTTCAGTGCTTGTTGGGGGTGGATGGGGAGGAAGACCCTGAGGGACCTGGAAAGATGATTTAAAGGAGTGTCAGGCAGAGGAAACTCAGAAGATTTCTTCAGTGGTAAGATTTCTGAGACCAGAAAGTAGATTTTCCCTCCTTACACTGCCCTTCATGTCATTAATGTAAGTTTCAAATCAGGTATCATGGGCAGTCAGTGGAGGGGGCGATCAGTTGAGTCAAATGTTGGTATGCTGTAGTTAGGCTAAGAGAACTGAGGCAAGGTAAATGAGCCTTTGGTGACCTTTAAGGTGCCACTTTCACTAGAGTAGTGGATATGGGCTGCAGAGACCTAAGACATAGGTAAATGGTGAGAAAATGGAGACAGCCAGTATAGACTGTTCTTTTTAGAAGCTTGCTGTGGAAAAAAAAAAAAAGAAGGAAAATGAGAGGTAGAAGGGAGAATGGGGGGCAGCTCTTCTGCTTTTAGATGTAGTGGAGATCTGAACACGTCTTTAAACAGAAGAGTCAGGAGAGACTGAAGATGTCAGGAAGGAGAAAAATGGAGAATGTAGGTCATGGGAGAAGTAGAGAAAGGCTCAAAGGTACAGTTATAAGGCTTGGCTTTTCTCTCATCCTGTGAGATGAATTTTAAGATTGTGTGGTATCAGATTCATCTAGTTTCCTTGCTTTTGTTTTTTGCCATTTTTTTCTTTTCACCTGAGGGTCTCTCCTAGAAATAATACATATATTGGTTCTACGACATGATCTTATCTAGGGGTAGGGAACCTGCAGCCTTGAAGCCACTTATGGCCCCCTAGGTCTTCGACTATGGCTCTTTGACTGAATCTAAACTTCCCAGGACAAAACCCCTTAATAAAAATAATCCTTTTAATAAAAATCCACATGTGACCTCAAGGATACAGGTTCCCCACCCCTCTTGGTTATACCATGATAGGGTCCATAAGAAAAAAAAAACCCAAAACTCACTTCAAAATTGCTGTCCAAGTAAGCCCTGCCTTCTTCCTTTATAAAATGAATGCCTGAGGGAACAGAACTGTAAATTTAGAGCTGAAAGGAAGATACAGCTAATAGTGAAATGTGCCAACAGTACGTTTGCCTTCTCTACCTGATTATTGTGTACCTTAGTCTAGAGGAAGATTATAGATGTTCTTTATCAGGATGATCACATTCAGTTATCATGGCTAGAAGTTTAAGTGAGACACACTGGTGATCTTTATGTTGTCAGTGAGGCTGTATGTATATAACTTGTTTGACTTTCACTGGATTACGGCGATGGGAAAACTGTTATGAGAAAAAAAGAACCTCCCTACTAGGTACAATTAGAGAGTTTTTGGTTTGGGACTATGTATTAATTGAAGTGATTTAGAAAAGTCCTTGAGAATATCCATTTTCCCTACTTTTCCAGACTTGGCATATGGATCTGTGATTACAGTGAAGAATCTACGAATGGCCAGCGGGTACCTCCATTCACACTGGCACCTTTATCCGGAAGGAGTTGGTGCACGCCAACAGCAGGTGAGTGAGCCCTTGAGTACAGGTTCTCTTGTTAGTATGGCTGCTGGCCCTTCCTTTTCCTTATTTCGGATATCTGGGACCTCTAAGGATCAGACATGCCCCAGGAATGAAAGGTATAGAAGCTATTGGAAGCTGGTATTATATCCTAGAGTTCAGAAATTAATGAACAGATATAAACTAGTACTGTTACTAGTTGTAGACAACATGTCTTTGGATGTCTCAGAACGTCTCTCTAAAAGGCTTATAGAATTTAGACCTGGAAGAGATATGAGAGATTACCTGGCTTAGCCCCTTCATTTTATAGATAAGGAAGCTGAGGCCCTCAGAGGTTGAGGGAGTTGTCTAAGATCATATGAGTAGCAAGCAGATCTGTGACCTTCAAATCCATGATTCTCATCTTTCCATCTCATCTCTTCCCCAGTAACAGTCCTTCCCTTCCAGCTTCTTTCTTTCCTGGTTGGTACAAGGTCCAGTCAGGAACTCACCATAAAATTCATGGGTTATATACTCAAAATGCTATAGTGGAAATAAGAGTGGCCCTCTAGCCCTGATCTTAAACTGTGGAAATATTGATGCTGAAGTCCATCTTGCCTTTTATTTTTTCTAAAAAGTGTGTATGTTTATGTGTTTGTGTGTGTGTGTGTGTGTGAGTGAGTGTGTGAGTGAATGGGTTGGTGGGTGTGTATATGGCCGAGAGAGAAAGAAAGAGAGAGTTGGAAAAAATATGAAATCAGGGTTTTGAGCCCTGCCTGGGCTATTTACTCCCTGTGTGACCTTGGGAAAGGCACTTGGCCTCTGCAGACCTCCTTTTCTTCATCTGTACAGTAAAGTGGCCAGGCTAGCTAATCTCTGGATCCCTGCCAGCTATCGTGACTCCAATGCTTTCACCTTCACCACATCCCTTGTTATATCATTTCCCACTGACTAACATGCCCTACAATTCATGACTCAGTTGGTGAGAATTCCTTATTTCCTTTGTTATACTGCTTGCATTAACATTGAGTTGTTGTCTGCTGTATTTACCAATGGTTTGATTCTTTTGTCCTAGAATAACTACAGCAGAAAATTCTTATAATCTGATTCCACAATCTCAGTTATCTGTAAAATAAGTATTATAATCTTAAAAAACAATTTAAGGTTCTTTAATTCTTCCATTCTTCTTTATAATATTTTTTTACTTATTTTCTCTTAGTTTCTAGAGTTACTCCAATCAGTCATAAATTTATTGTTTAATTCTGCTCTCTGATTCCCAGTTCATAGTCCTAATATTTTGTAGACAGTGTCCTGTCCCTCCATTGTCATTTTCATAAAGATAATATCAGAGATATGGTAGATTTGACTCTTGCTTATGAACAGAAAATAGTCCTTATTTAATGTGCAAAGGAAGAAAGACTGCTGTGAAAGGAACCGTTATCACAAAGTTAATTCTCTGTAATGTAGGCTTACAGAATCATTATAGAGACACAAAAAGGTACCATGCTTTATTTAGGCTGTAGACTGGGAGCGGAGAACATACTTTGGTTCCACAATCTGAATGGACAAGTCACTCACGTCTATGGGCTTCTGCTTCCTCTTCTGGATAATGATGATTGGATTGGATGATATCAAAGGCCCTTCCAGTTCTGTGGTGCTGTGTGTCTTGACTGTGTGTTCATCTTTTGTAGTATATCTGTTCTCACTGTTCTCAAAGTGAGTGCAGACTTAAACTCTGCCCTCCCAGGTGTTAGAACTTACAAGCTTCCATTCTGCTTGCTTGCTTCTATTCTTAGATAATTTTAGACATTCATCTTCTGCTAGAGGATTTCTTTCTTTTTTATATTGTTAACATTTATTAAAGTTCTCATTGTTATATGATCATAAAATGCAAGTTGGAAGGAGCTGAAGAGGTTATTTATTCCAGCCTATTTTTTTTGATAGGAATCTTTTCTATAACATTAAAGTGGTCATCCAGTTTATGCTTGAAGATTTACAGTGATTCCTACTCCTCTAACTCCCAAGGTAACATATTCTGCCTTTTGGATGATACTAGTCCTTAGGAAGTTCTTCCTCATATTTAACCAAAATCTGCCTCTTTGCAACTTCTACCCAATACTTCTAGTTTTACTTTCTATGGCCCAACAAAATCTAATTTTGCAAAATTAACCTAATTCTTTTTTCTTATAACAGTACTTTAGATACTTGAGAACAGTTCTTACATTCGCTGTAAGTTTTGTCCTAGGTTAAGCATTCCAAGTTTCTTCTACTGACCTTGATATGGCATGTATATGAATCTCCCTACCCTCCTGATCACACTTTTCTGCCCACGTTCCCAGTTATAAATGTGGTACCCAGAACTGAACATGTTACTCCACATAGCTCTGCTTGGGCTTAGAGTACAGTGTGATTATCAGTTCTCTCAATCTAGATGCTAGATAGATTTTAATCTAGTTTAAGAAAGGACTTACATTTTTACTTGCCACACTGGTAGTGTCTTCTGTTGAGTTCATGTTCACTGAAATCCCCAGGTGTTTTTTTTTTTTTTTTTTTTTGGCTCTTTGGAGGGGGAAGGCAGGGCAGTTGGGGTTAAGTAACTTGCCCAAGGTCACACTGCTAGTAAGTGTTAAGTGTCTGAGGCCGGATTTGAACTCAGGTCCTCCTGACTCCAGGGCTGGTGTCTATTCACTGCGCCACCTAGCTTCCCCCAAGCCAGGTGTTTTTTCACATGAAATTTTGTTCAGCTACATCTTCCAGGTACTACACTTGCGAAAAAAAAAAAGCACCAAGCATATGACTTCACATTTACCCCTACTAAATTTCAGCTCATTAGAGCTAGTCTGTCATTAAAGTAAGTAAAAATTTTTTTGCGCACCAGCAATAGGAGCTGCCCTTTCCAGCTTTGTCATTCAGATTTGGTCATCTTCTCATCTATGCTTTTTCCCCAGTCACTGATAAAAATGTTGAACAGCATGGTCAAGGACCCGTTGCTAGAATGTTTAAGTGCAGACCTCTTTCCATGTTGATGTTAGTCCATTAATCATGATCAGTTTGGCTATTTAACCAGCTGTGAATCTAGCTACCTGTATTGTCATTGAGTCCACATCTCTTCTTATTGTCCACAGTGGCACAGTGACAGACTTTGTTAGCTCTCGGCTCTGTTATTCCATTGATCTAGTAAGCCTTTCAGAAAAGAAGAGCGATGTTAGGCTCCTCTGACGTTGTTAGCTCTTAGTGATGACCATTTCTCTTTCTAAATGTTCTCAAACCATTCTCTTCATGGTGCGTTTTGGAATGTTGCCAGAAATTGACATCGGGATCGCTGGCCTACGCTTTAAATGGTAGACTTCTCCTATTCTGAATATCAGGGCAATTGCCTATCTCTAGTTTTGTAGCTTCTTTCTTCTTCTCTCTTATTTTTCAAAGATCATTGAGAGTAGCTCGGTGTAACTGTATCTCATTCAATTGTGTCTGACTGAACATGACCGCACGGACTTTTTCCATGGGGTTTTCCTGGCAAAGATACTGGAGTGTCAATAAATTGTTTTTATTAGAGTAGCTAATTTCCGTCTCCGGTGTGTCCCCATTTTACAGATGAGGAACTAAGGCAAACAGGATTATGTGACTTGCCCAGAGTCACATAACTAGTAACTGTCTGAAGCTGGATTTGAACTCAGATCTTCCTGACTCTAGGCCTGGTCCTGTATCTGTTGCACCAAAATATACCTATCAAATGTAGTTCAGCTGGGCCTGGTGACTTGAACTCATGCATTTTACTCTTTGTTTTTTTTTTCTAAATCTTCTACCTTTTACTGTCTTGAGTTTCCAGTTCCCTATGAACCATTTCCCCCATACCCTCTAGGCTGAAGATCACTCTCTTTGGTAGAGAGAACAGAAGCAAAACAAGAGTTGAATAGAGCTCTCCCTTCATTCAGTCATCTTTTGTTGCTTTCCTAGTCATCATAAGTCACAGTCTAGTCTTTTCCTTTTGCCCCCAAAAGTCCTTACCTTCATTGTAAGCTTCCATTTAATCTGGACCTTAGTATTTTTGATGTCATTTCTGCTTAGAAGATCCTGCTTTTTGTATGCATTCCCATTAATCTGCTATTACTTCTATATTCTGTGCATGACACAAAAACCCCCTAAATACAGTGCCTAGTGTAACACCTGGTGCAGAGCTGACACATGATTATTGCTTGTTGAATTAATGGATGAATTCCCCATGTATCCAAATTAGCCTTTTTAGATAGCCCCCCCCTTTTCCATCTCATAGGAAACATTGGTGCTTGTGCTATCAGAACTTTGTTCTTGAGGGAACGTAAGTCATTTCTTTTCTTTTCTTTTTTTTTTTTAAGAAATAGCATTTTTAGCAATCTTTTAAAAAAAATTTTGAGTTACAAATTTTCTCCCTCCCTCCAACCTTTCCCCCACCAATTAAGGCAAGCAATATATCATTTATATATGTGAAACAATATAAAACACATTTCCATATTAGCCATGTTACAAAAAAGCAAGAAAAACAAAGAAAGTGAGAAAATCATATTTCAGTTTTTACTTGGAGTTCATCAGTTTTCTTTCTGGAAGAAGATAAGAGTTTTCATCGTGAATCCTTTGGAATTGCCTCGGATTATTGTATTTATTAGAGGAGCTAAGTCTTTCTCAGTTGATTATTGTTATAGTATTGTTGTTACTATGTGTAGTGATCATCTGGTTCTGTTCACTTTACTCTGTATCAGTTAATATAGTTCTTTCTGAAACCAGCCCCTTCTTCATTTCTTAGAGCACAATAGTATTTCATCACAATCATGTATAGCTTGTTCAGCCAATCCACAATTGATGAGCATCTTCTCCATTTCCAATTTTTTTTGCCACCGCAAGTTATTGTACATATAAGTCCTTTTCCTTTTTAGTTCATCTCTCTGGTGTACAGCCCTAGGAGTGGTACTGTTGGATCAAAGGGTATGCACAATTTTCTAGCCTTTTGGGCATAGTTCCAAATTGTTCTCCAGCATGGTTGGAAGTTCACAGATCTGCTAACAGTGCATTAGTATTTTTTTTCCCCCACATCCTATTTTTCTACCAGCATTTGTCATTTTCCTTTTCTGTCATGTTAGCCAATCTGATAAGTGTGAGGCGGTATCTCAGAGTTGTTTTAATTTGTGTTTCTCTAGTTATTAGTGATTTAGATAATTTTTCATACCAGTTATAGATAGTTTACTTCTTCTGAAAACTTGCTACTCATACCACCTGATCATTTATCAATTGGGGAATGGTTCTTAGTTCCCTAAATTTGACTCAGTTCCTCAAATACTTGAGATATGAGACCTTTATCAGAGAAACTTGCTGTACATTTTTTTTGATATTACTTCATTGTACCTTTTAGCAAAATGTTGTTACCCAGATTCTCTCTTTTAATTAGGTTTGGTTTTGCTTTTACTTTGTCTGACTGCTACCCCTGCCTTTTTTTTCAACTTCACCTGAAATAATAGATTCTGCTGCAGCCCCTTATTTTAACGTCTTTGTTTCAAGTGTGTCTTGCAAACAACATATTGTTGAATTCTGATTTTTAATCCATTCTGCTCTCTGCTTCAGTTTTATAGGTGAGTTCATTTCATTCACATTTATGGTTATGTTTACTGTGTATTTCCCTCCATCCTATTTTCTTCTGTTTCTCCTTCTCTCTCCCTTTTTACCCTGTCCTTCCATAAAAGTCTGCTTTGCTTCCGACCTCTGCCTTTCCTTTACTCTCTCCCCACCAGCAAATTTCTTATCCCCTTCACTTCCGGCTTCTCTGTTGGGTAAGAGAGATTGCTATACCCAACTGAATGTGTGTGTGTGTGTGTGTGTGTGTGTGTATTTCCCTTTTTGAACCAATTCCAATGAGATTCAAGTGTTGCCTGCCACCTTCCCCCTTTCCTCTTTATTGTAAAAGCTCTTCCTTGCATGCCTCTTTTATGTGAGATAATTTTCCCTATTCATCCTTTCCCTTTCCCTTTCTCACAGGGCATCCTTCTTTCTCACTCTCAATTTTTTGGAGATCCTCCCAACATAAATCAACTCACACCAGTATCCTCTATGTAGACTCCTTCTCACTGCCCTAATTATGATAAAGTTTTTTTGAGTTACGTGTATCATCTTCTCATATAGGAATGTAAACAGTTTAATGTTTGTAAGGCTCTTATGATTTCTATTTTTTATTTACATTTTTATGTTTTTCCTGAGTCTTGTGTTTGAATGTCAGATTTTCTATTCAGCTCTGGTCTTTTCATCAGGAATGCTTCAATCCTCTATTTCATTAAATATCTATTTTTTCCTTTCTAGAAGCATACTCAGTTTTGTTAGGTTGGGTTTTTTGTTTTGTTTGCTTGTTTTGCTTTTTGGAGGGGTAAAGGTAGGGCAGTTAGGGTTAAGTGACTTACTGCAGGTCGCACAGCTAGTAAACGTTAAGTGTTAAGGATTGGAGCTCAAATCCTCCTGAATCCAGGGCCGGTGCTCTATTCACTGCGCTACCTAGCCACCCCTAGGTTGGTTATTATTTATTATAATCTGGGCTCCACTGCCATCTAGAAAGTCATATTCCAAGCCCATTGCCTCTTTAAGTGGCAGCTGCTAAATCTTGTATGATCCTAACTGTGGTTCCATGGCATTTGAATGGCTTCTTCCTGGCTGTTGGCAGTATTTCCTCCTTGACCTAGGAGATCTGGAATTTGGCTATAATGTTCTTTTGGAGTTTTCATTTTGGGATTTCTTTTAGGAGGTGACTGGTAGATTCTTTTATTTTCTGTTTTATCCTCTGTATCTCAGATATTGAGGCGGTTTTCCTTGATAATTTCTTGAAATATATCTATGCTCTTTTTGGGTCATAGCTTTCATGTAGCTATTATTCTTAAATTATTAAATAATTCTTAAATTATATCTTCTTAATCTGTCTTCCAGATGAAGTTGTTTTTCAGTTTTCCAGTCAGTTGTTTTTCAGATGAGATATTTTACATTTTCTTCCACGTTTCATTCTTTTGACTCTGTTTTACTGTTTTTTTGATATTTCAAGGGGTCATTAGCTTCTACTTGCCCAATTCTAATTTTTAAGGAATTATTTTCTTCAGTGAGCTTTCATGCCTATTTTTCCATTTGGCCAATTCTGCCTTTTTACAAAAATTTTTGGCTAATTTATTTATTTTTAATTTTTAACATTCACTTCTTTAATTATTAAATTTTCTCTCCCTTCTTGCCCTCCCCTTCCTCAAGACAGCATGCAATCTAGTATGGGCTCTACGTATACATTCCTGTTAAACATATTTTCACATTAGTCATGTTGTATAGAAGAATTAGAACAAATGGGAGTAACCATGAGGAAAAAAACCCATAAAATAAAACAAAACAAAACAAAACAAAAATAGCCTATTTTGATCTGCATTCAGACTCCTTATTTCTTTTTCTGCATGTCAATGGCATTTTCCATCATGAGTCTTTTGGAATTGTTTTAGGTCCTTGCATTGCTGAGAAGAGCTAAATCTATCAAAGTTGGTCATCGCATACTGTGGCTGTTTCTGTGTACAATGTTCCCCTGGTTCTGTTCATTTCACTCAGCATCAATTCATATAAGTCTTTCCAGGTTTTTCTGAAGTCTGTCTGTTCATCATTTCTTTTTTTTTTTTTTGGAGGGCAGTTGGGGTTAAGTGACTTGCCCCAGGTCACACGGCTAGTTTTTTGTGTTAAGTGTCTGAGGCCGGATTTGTGTTCAGCATTTCTTATGGCACAATAGTAGTCCATTACATTCATATGTCACAACTTGTTCAGCCATTCCACAATTGATGGGCATCCCCTCAATTTCTAGTTCTTACATTTTTGTATATATAGGTTCTTTTCCCATTTTTATGATCTCTTTGGGATACAACCCTAGAAATGGTATTGTTGGATCAAAGGGTATGCACATTTTTATAGCCCTTTGGGCATAGTTACAAATTGCTTTCCATGATGGTTGGATCAGCTCACAGTTCTACCAGCAATGAATTAGTGTTCCAACTTTCCCACATCTTCTCCAACATTTATCATTTTTCTGTTTTGTCATGTTAACCAATCTGATAGGTGTGATGTTGTACCTCAGAGTTATTTTGATTTGCATCTCTCTAATCGATAAAGAATAAGAGCAATTTTTCATATGACTATAGATAGCTTTAATTTCTTCCTCTGAAAACTGCCTGTTCATATCCTTTGATCATTTATCAATTGGGGAATGACTTGCATTCTTGTAAATTTGACCCAGTTCTCTGTATATTTTATAAATGAGGCCTTTATCAGAGACATTAGTTGTAAAAATTATTGCCTAGTTTTTGGTTTCCTTCCTGATCTTAGTTGTTTTGTCTTTGTTCATGCAAAAACTTTCCAATTTAATGTAATCAAAATTATCCATTTTGCATTTCGTAATGTTCTCTATCTCTTGTTTGGTCATAAATTCCTCCATTCTCCATAAATCTGACAGATTAACTATTCCTTGATCTCCTAATTTCCCTGTTCCCCTAATTTGTTTATAGTATCAGCCTTTATATTTAAATTGTGTACCCATTTGAGCTTTATTTTGGTATACAGTGTCGGACTATTTTCTAGTTTTCCCAGCAGTTTTTCTCAAATAGTGAGTTCTTACCCCAGAAGCTGGGGTCTTTGGTTTTATCAAACAGTAGATTACTGTAATCATTGACTACTGTGTCTTGTGTACATAACCTATTCCACTCCAATTCTGCTTTTTAAGGAGATCTTTTCTTCATTGAATTATTGTGCCCCTTTTAGCATTTGGTCAACTCTCTTTTAGGTTCTGTGTTTTTCAGTATTTTTTTGTGCCTTTCTCCAAGCTGTGAGTTTTCTTTTCATAATTTTCTTACAGCACTCTCATTTCTTTTCTCATTTTTTGCTGTACCACTCTTATTCCCTTTCTTTAACTCTTTCAGGAATTCTTACTTGGCTTATGTTTGCATTTTTCTTTGAGGTTTTGCTTGTAGTTGTTTTCATATTGTCTTCAGGATTTGTGTCTTGATCTTCCTTGCCACCATTGTAGCTTTTTATGGTCAGGTTCTTTTTTCATTGTTTGCTCTTTTTTCCAACCTATATCTTGACCTTGAACTTTATGTTAAAATTGGGCTCTGCTCACCTGGGGTGGAGAAACACTGTCCTAAGCTTCAGGATTTTTCTTACTGCTGGGGGTCTGCAAGTTTTTGGTGCTTCCAAGGTGGTATTATCATAGGTGAGATATGATGACTGCTTTCCTGGTCTGCTCTCATCTTTATCCAGGAAGGGTGCCTGGTCTCCTGCAACCACAAATGTTAGTGCTCCCCTCAGCCCTGGAACTGTCTCTACCCTGGAAATGTGACCAAGTACTATGTAAGGTCAATGGAGTGCCAAACAGTGCCCAATCCTGTGCCCAGTGTCAGCTCAGGGTCCCCTGTGATCTTTCTTTCCAGTTGTCTAGTCCCTTTACCGTCTCTGGGATGAGAACTGAAGATGTTGCTGTTGCTGTCATAGCCATTTTTACTCCAAGCTAACCCCCACCCCAGTGTCACACACCTCTCTTGCTGACCTCCTAAGTTGTTTTGGGCTGGAAAAGTATCTTACTCTGACTTTTTATTTGTTATGCTGCTCTAGAATTCAGTTTGATATATTATTTTTAGGGGAAGAGTTGGGAGAGTTTGGGTCTAGTTGGCCATCTGGGGTCCCCCAACCCCCACCCCAGACTAATTCCTTTCAAGGCAACTTTCCCTGTAGAACTTTATGCCATCTGAGTCTACCTTTTTCCTGAAATTCATTCTCCTGAAGTGTAGGTTGGTTTGTTGATCTATCCTTGGTGATCTGTCTCTTCCTTATTGCTTACAAACACTAAGATGGTATGGTCATTGCATCTCAGGTCTTCTTTGGCAATAATTTCTTCTTTATTGGTGGAATCACTTTTATTATTGTTTTTACTACCTTTAAAAGAATTATATTCTTGGGGCAGTTATGTGGCATAGTGCATAGGACACTAGCCCTGCAGTCAGGAAGATCTGAGTTCAAATTTGGCCTCAGACACTTACTAGCTATGTCACTCTAGGCAAATTATTTAACCCCAGTGGCCTCCAAAATTATATTCTTGTTAAGGCATGTCAGGGAATTATAAGTTGTTCTAAGTTTATTAGATAAAGGCACCTCCTCCCTTTCCCTAGCAGATGGCTGGCTAGTTAAAATCTCCCATTACTACTGTGTCATGCCACTTCAGGTTTGTGATCCGTTTCTGGAACTCACCGTCACTTCCTCTAGTGTCCAGGTGGATGCTTCTGCCACAACATTGCTTCTATTTCACTTGTGCTGTTCTGTGATCTTCACCATGCTTCCCAACTATGATTCGTTCCTTTAGGAGCATTCATACAGTTATATTATAGCTATTCAGTACTACTCTACTTTCTTTTTTTTAAATCTGTTCCTTTTAAATAGGGTATCTTCTTTTATTTCTATATTTGAGTCATATAAATCACATTTACTTCTTTCCATTAAGGATGTTTTCTACTCATATTCTGTGCCCTTATGTATAGACATCTTAGACCATGAGCATTATTGCTTTTCTTCTTTTAAAAAAAAATTAACTTTTGTTTATTTTTAGTTTACATCATTCATTTCCATGAGATTTTGAGTTACAAATATTCTCCCCATCTTTCCCCTACCCACCACCCCAAAACAGCGATCCCACTATGTACCCCCTCCCCCAATCTGCTCTCTCCTATATCCTCCCCCATCACTCCTCTGACTGAGGTAGGGCAAGAGGGATCTCTCTAACCCAGTGCCTGTAAATCTTATTTCCCAGTTGCATGTAAATAATAATAATAATATATATATATTTTTTAACATTTGATTTTAGAATTTTAAATTCTAGATTCTTTCCCTTCCTCCCTCATCACCCACCCCTGCTGGAAATACAAGCAGTTCAATACAGGGAATATATGTGTAGTTACACAGAACATCTCCACAATGAGTATATTGTGAAAGACTGACTATATTTCCCTCCTTTCTATCCGCCCCCCCTGCCCTTGTTCTGTTCTCTACCCTATCCCTGTCACTGTCCCTTTACAGAAGTGTGTGCTTCTAACAACCCTCCCCGCAACCCGCCCTCCCCTTTATCATCCCCGCTCTCATTCTCTTCTCCCCTACACTATAGGGCAAGATACCCAATTTAGAGTGCATGTCATTCCCTCCCAAAGCCAAATTCAATGAGAGCAAGATTGACCCATTCCCTTTTGCCTCCCTGTTCTTCCCCTCCATTGTAACAGTTATCCCTTGCCTCTTCCTTATGAGATGATTAACCCACTTCTATCTCTCCATCTCCTCTCATTCTATTCCTGTCCCTCCTCTCAATTTCACCTTTTAAAATATCCCTTCCTATTCAGTTGATCCTGTGCCCTCTGTCTACGTACACATATATACACACATATGTGTTCATATGTATATATGCCCTCCTATAGAGACATATGTGTATGTATACATATATATACACACATTTATATTCCCTTCAACTATCCTCATACTGAGATAAGTTTCATAAGTTACAATTACCATTTTTCCATGTTGAATGTAAATAGTTCATCTTTGATAAGTTCTTTATGATTTCTTTTCCATGTTTGCCTTCTCATGCTTCTTGTGTTT
>CM053598.1:186882378-186939408 GCA_028646575.1 Pseudocheirus occidentalis
ATCTGTTTAATAGTATCTTGATTTCTCATGAAGTCATTTGCTTCCATTTGCTCCACTCTAATTCTGAAGGAAATATTATCTTCAGTGAGCTTTTGAGATTCTTTTTCCATCTAGCAAATTTGACTTTTTAAGGCATTCTTTTCCTCATTGGCTTTTTGGTCCTCTTTTGCCATTTGAGTTAGTCTATTTTTTAAGGTGTTATTTTCTTCAGTTAGGTTGTTGACTCTCTTTTCATGATTTTCTTGTATCATTCTCATTTCACTTCCCAATTTTTCCTCCACTTCTCTTATTTGGTTTTCAGAATCCTTCTTAAGTTCCTCTATGGCCTGTAATCAGTTCACAATTTTCTTGGAAGCTTTTGGTGCAGGAATTCTGACTGTTGTCTTCTTCCCATTCCATGCTTTGATCCTATTTGTCCCCAAAAAAGGAAGCTAAAGTTGAATTACTAAGCTTGTTTTGCTTCCTTTGCCTGCTCATGCTACCAGTAAATTACTTGACTTTTGGGCTCAGTAGAACTCTGCTTTCAGAGGGGAGAGCTCTGTTCCAAATCACTGGGGGTTTTCGTAGCTGCCAGAGCTATTAGGAGGCTGTCTCTACAGCCCCCACCGGCTTTGGCTCACTGGTCATACACCTCAGGACCACCACCCAAGACTGCCATCTTGATCCAGGCAGCTGAAGGCAAGAGCACTTAGCCTCTGAATGGTCATTTGGTCCCCCTGCAATTTGCAGGTCAAGAGCTCTGAAACAGCCACGTGGAGGCGTCTGCAGGGTTGCCTCTTTAGACTGCTTCTAGCTCTGGAGGCAGTTCTGTCGGACCCACTCCCCCAAATTTAGCCTAGTTCAACTGACCTTTCCCTTTGTCCTTGCCTCTTATGGGTTGATAATTCTGGAAATTGCCACAGCTGCTGGTAATCTGCTCTCCTGAAAGCTCCAGCCAGGGCTTCTCCTGGATGGCCTGGGGCTAAAACCACATGGGGCTGGTCTTGGCTCCCAGCATACTGCAATGAACCTTTCCCGTCTGTCTGACAGGCTGCCTTCAGTGGGATCCTTGTTTCTCTGTCATTTTATGCCTTCTGTAGCTCTAAAAATTTGTTTAGAGTCATATTTTATAGGTATTTGAGGTGGTTATTGGGGGAAACACGGAGTTCTTCTGCTTCTATGCTGCCATCTTGACTCCCGCTTTTCCTCTTTTTTTATACTATCTCGTGTGAATATAATTCACATATATAATATAATTCACATTAATTCACATATAATGGCATCTCCAATATTTTTATTTCTACTGTTTTTTGTAGTATTAGTTTAGTGGAGATCTGTGGCTGGTTTTTTCCTGTTGCCCCCTCTCCTTCAATTATTATTTGATGTGCTGCCTCCTGGCCAAGAGCCAGCATTCCTGTATGTTAAGTCCCCTCCCAGAAGTTCAGATCCCATTCTCTAATACCATCATCTTAGTCTGCTCTCACTTACACCCACTTTTCTCTACTGAAACTCTTTCAGTCAGTTGCAGTGATAAAGAAACCACCTAAACCTCTAAGGAATTCAGTTTGTTGTCTAGGACTTCATTATCCCTAGAGAAGCTTTTAGAGTCTTTTTGCTGATATCATTGGGGCCCAGGTGAAACGTCAGAAGGATGGGTATTAGTGGCCAAGTTTGACAAGTATACTGGGTACTGTATTACTTAAAAGTAATCATGATTTCTTCCCCAAGCAGTTTAAAATCCAAGTAAGACAAGCACAGAGATTCAGAAATATAAATAAACAAAACAGACCCAAGGGAAAAGGCTCACAAAGCCAGAGGAAGTAAAGGGGCCTCTTCTTCATGTTACTGCTTCTTTTATTGAGATGTGACAAGTTCAGGCCTGGAGGCCAAGGATGTAATATGATTTTAGAACCTTTTTTTTTGTGTGTGTGTCTTTTTGGAGGAAGGAAGGCAGGGCAGTTGGGGTTAAGTAACTTGCCCGAGGTCACACAGCTAGTAAGTGTTAAGTGTTTGAGGCCAGATTTGAGCTCTTAATGTGCTGGCCTGTGGCTGGATGACATGATTCAACAGGGATGGCATGGGGTTTTTTCCCTCCTAGGTAACTGCCTATCAGCACAAGGACTACAACAACTTGTGGATTGTGAAGAAGCATGATGCCAACACAGGTAAGCAGAAGGTGAGGAGGGTGGCAGGGGAATGGATCTTTCTCTGAGTCCATTATTGAACTTCCCGCTTATCCTTAAAAAGGGGGGAGGGTCATATCTATGTGGAGAGATTCAGAACAGGGACAGTTTGAATCTGCATAAACATTTTTTAAAAACAAAATTGGAGAACAAGGGCTAGGCATAGGTGAAAACATGTTTAAGATATGTTTAACATTGAAGAATAGCTTTAAGTTCATGCCTTGCCCTTCTTCTCCAGTTTTGATACTGAATACTTAGCCAAGAACCTGAGAGTGGCACCAGCAGGGAACAGCTAGCAGCTGCCTTCGTTTCTTCTGTGGAGTCCACTAAAACTTGCACATCCCAGCATGCAGCACACCCCAAAGTGTCATAGCAAGATGGCCATCATTCTTACTTGGAATATGGCTGTCATTTACAATTCTGAGGGCCTGACAACTGTGTATTATGGTAGCATTTGGCTTGGCCTGTAACTTAGGACCTCATCCTGACTTTCCTCTTTGTGCTAATGTTCCCTAGTGTGAGCCAAGCTGATGGGCTCCTACTCAGAGACTGAATTATACAGGGCTCAGGTGTTTCCAACAAACATCACATCCAAATCTTCTTATCTTTGGGCAGACAGATTGCTACCTGTAGGTTGTGCCTTCTGCTGTAGTGGTGGAGAGGACAAAGGGCACCTCCTGTTCACCTTCCCTAGATTTCTACTGCTTGTCTTGCTCTACTGTCTGCTTTGATTTTTCAGATTAAAGTGACCTGGCTCAGTCTACTACTGGATAAACTAATCAGTTCATTGCAAGCAACACTGCTGCTGTTCATTTTAATCCATTTATTTATTTTTTTCCCTATCCCTTTCCATCATGGCTTCTAGCCCAATTTCTTGTAAAAATATGACTTGTAAAATTATTCTGACTGATTCACTGCTACCCAATAACAAATTATGAATCCATTGCATGGGAACTTTGTCCATTTCTTTCCCAAGAGGGGGCCATTTGCATGATTGAGTTTAGTTGGGTCTTTTGTTTTTAATGTATTTGCAACTAATATGAATGACATTTAAGATGGGCAGATCTCAAAGTTTTGTTTGTAGAATGAGGTAAAGGGAAAATACAAACTGAACCCCTTGAAATTTACTTTGACATCATTAATTGAATGATATCAGCGGTCCATTGTGCAGGCTCAACTACCAGATTCAGACTGGCATTTTAGCTAGAAAATAGGAGTTCTATGGGCCTGCTTAGATGCAGCATTGGAAAGAACCTGGTATCCTAGGATGTCTTTGTATTCTTCTTGACTTGCTGGCATAAATTGACAAAAAAATGAACTTTTTCTTTCAAAATAAGCTATTTAACCATGTGAAGTTTTACTTATAATGATTCCTCTGATTCGTAGAAAGATCATATAGGTATGAACATCCTTGGAATTGGGTTTTCTGACTAATTCTCTAGAGATTTGTGGATGTGTGTGTGTGTGTGTGTGTGTGTGTGTGTGTGATATGACATGACTATTTTTAGTCAATAGATTTATTTCTTAGTCTGACCTTGGTCTATTTCCAAAGCATTAGTATTTCCAGAATATTCCTAGCTGGTCATTTCTTGGTAAAGAAACTTTTAAAGGCCCATTCTTCATTGCTGTGATCACTTTAAATTCCTTTTCTACACTGTCACCTGTCTAGATCCTGACTGGCCCTGGTCTCAAGGTTATAACAAAAGTAGGCTTTCATCCTCATCTTTTGGGGCTCACTGCTAGGAAATGGGATGCCAGAGATCAAATAATCACTGGTAGAATTTTCAGGGTCTGATACTTGGTTTTGGGAAGAAGAACTGAACTCTTAGTTATGTGCATGGAGCTGATTTTTAAAAGGGATGGTGTTCATCTTTATTCCTAATTCATGGTATGAGATGATGTTTGTTTCTACTTGGCAGATCCTCTAGACCCTTCTTTCCCAGTAGAGTTTGTGAGACATGGAGACATCATTCGACTGGAACACAAAGAGTAAGAATGTTTTGGATTAAAAGGGTGCCTGAGGATCAGGGAGGAAGGTTTGATTGTTTTTCTTGGTTAGCTACACTTAAACAGAAGACACATTTGTATAAAGACCTGGAAAATGGGAGAAGTAGGGGATGGGAAGACCTCATGGGATAGGCACTCAGGCCTTTTTCTAACTAAACTGGATATGGGGTGGGGATTGGAGAGCAAGGAGCTGTCTTGTTTAGAACATACAGTTAATGGATTTTTTAGGATCAGATAAAGCTACCAACATTTTCTACCTCATATATGTTTCTTTGGAAAGAGGCGCAGGGCAGTCCTGATGATGGGGCAGGGGTTGGAGGGGTAGCGGGGGGAAAAGACTCTAATGGGAAAGGCATTCGTACTTGTGTCAGTGTATGTATTTGAAATAAGTTTTTGCTTTTTGAGGCAGAGGAAGAGTTTTGTCTTGTGGTCAGCTGAGATAACTTATCTTAGAGGTCCATTTAAGGTACCTTATTCATGGAGCCAATAACACTTCTAACATGGCTCCATGCCTTTTCTCTGAATATGTTCAAAAGGAGTGTGCAAAATGACCTTGTCAGTGTTGCTGTCCCTGCAGTGTTGTAGATCCCAGCTCATCTATGCCTGCCTGTTCTGAGTGATTCTTGCCTGTGTCTTCCCACAAGTTCCCCACAGGAATAAGAGTAATAATGAACATAGAGTACTTTGAGGTCTGCAAAGTTTCATCCATTCTCATTTGAGTCTCACAACAACCCTAGGCAATACCTGAAGACAGGTATTGTTTTCCCTATTTTACAGATGAGGAAATGATCTCAGAGAAGTGAATGACTTGTTGCTTGCACAGCTGATTGCCAGAGGCTGGATCTGAACCTATGTCTCTCCTGGATCCAAGCCCATGACTCTTAACCCAATACCATACAGTTTCTTTAATATTGTTACTTTCTGTCCCAGGCAGCCAAAGAATTTTGGCTCTTCCCTTGTTCTCTGGATGTTGAGTAATACCCTATTTTTAATACTAGATTCTAGTCTTTCCTTTTCTGATGGCCCTTTCCAAGTTGCCATTTCTTCAGACCTACTTGGCACAATGGTGTCCCCTGTAGGAGAGAAGTTGCATTTCTCTGTCCTAGAGCTGCAGAACATTAGAGGTGGGAGGATATTAGAGATCATCTAATCCATATGCCTCTGCTTAGATTTGAGGAAATTGTGATCCAGAGGGTAAAGTTCAAGGTTGTACAGTGTGGATGATGAGGTCAGGGTCATACTATGGTATTTTGACTTCTGTTCTGATATTTTCCTTCTACATCAAATCTATTGCCTGTCTTCCTTTAGATGATGCAAACCCTACTTTCCCTTTAATTCTAGGACTTCTCGAAACCTACACAGTCATCAGCATGAGGCCCCAATGACCCGGAGGCATTATCAGGTCACTGGCTATGGCATAGTAAGTAAATGGCCAAAGTGATGTACAGGTTGTAAAAAGTAGTGGGGACTGGCTTATTGCCATATTGGCAGGACATGTCATCCTCAGAATCTCGGAATGTCCCTAAGGCTTTGGGGACAAAGTTAAGACTTGTTTAACATTTAGAAGATTTTTTGGCTTTGCTTACTGTGGGAAAGGCAGTTTATAAAAACCTATCTGTCCCCATCCCAACCCTATCATAATATTTGTATGTTTCATTTAGTACTGACGTTTAATAAATATCAAAAGATATTAATTGGATTCCATAGACCATTATGAATCAAATTTGACCCAGAAGCCAAGGGCCCAAAGTAAAGGAAGGCCCTCAGATTTTCTATCTATATATGTAGTTGAACACAAATACATATGTCTATAATCCTTTTAGTATCTCCCAGTACATATTGACTGGCTTTTATGATCTTCTTTAAAGGAAAGGGCTATCTAAATTTTTGGGGCTTATCTTTGGTAACTTGAAGGTTAATGTGACCAATAATACGACAATAAAAATGTGACCAAGGCTCGAGATCTCAAAAGGGTACTGGGTTCCTTACGCTTGACCAGATATCTTTCTCAGTCCCTATTTTCTGTTACTGGTGAAAAACTACTAGGTCTTAAAGTGTTTAAAGTCACCAATGAATGAGAATTGTGTAGCTTTCTCTTAATCTTTTGGGCTTCTCCTGAAAAGAACTAGGCAGAAATCTTAATGCCTAAATAGCAATATACAAGCCAGGCCTTTTTTTTTTTTTCTGTACCCTTCCTGGCTCAGAGCATTGAGCAGCCAGATGGCTAAGGTAATGGGTTTAAATGGCCCAAATCAGTTCCTGCTGGCTCAGGGTATAGCATCGAGTTTGTTGGCTTGAGGGCAACATCATGTGTCTAGAGTCTAGACCATAGTTCTGTGAAGTGAGGAAATTAGATTCCTAGGTTCAAGGGACTAAATGATCTTGCTTGGTTGTAATGCTGTGTGCTAGACTTCATCAGTTATTCAGTGAATGAAACTACACTCCTCCAGACCCCTCCCCCAGCTTTCAAAGGACTAATGCCAATTTACTTCACTTTTTGTCTTAATAACATAGTAATTAATGATTGAGAGGTGTCTATTTTCATCATCCCTTTCTGTGATTAATTTCTTTAAAGTCCTTTAGCTTCATAAGTTTTTGTTTTGTTTTGTTTTGCTTCATGTGGCAGAATGGGACAGGGGATTCAAATGATTTTTGGAGGATTGAGGTGATGAATAGGAAGTCTGAAAACAGGATCAAGGTCCTGAGGAGTCAAATTCGACTCATCCATCTGGCTACAGGCTGTGTCCTGGGCTCCTCAGGGAAGACACTGCCCAAATGGTGAGTCACTGGGGTCTGGGGTTTTCTCATCTGATTCTTATTCTTTTATTTCCTTACTCCATTATGTGGGAAGCACTTTTACTTGCTGTTTACTTCCAGTTCAATGTTCATCTCCATGTTATTTTCTTCAGTGATAAATGGAAGTGAAAAGCTGGTATTAGGTAAGGAGTGCAGAGCTCTTTGGCCAGATGTTGCTGTCTTAGTAAGTAGTTTGACCTGGCAGGTCTAAATGCTCGTGGGTCTTCTGAGATGGCATCATATCCCTCTCTGAAATAATAATGTGGCAATTGCAGGGTAGTTTTAGGAAATAATTTGGTGAGATTAGGAGGAACATCTACAGATTAAAGAAGGGGGTCATAAAGGACAGCAGATAACTACAGATGGGCTTTCCAGTTGGGGTGGGTCTTGATGTTCTGGGAAACATTTCTGACCATCTTTCGCAGGGGCTGGGAACAGCTGGAAGTGACCTGCACTCCATACCTGAAGGAGACCCCTAATTCTGTCTGGAATGTGGAAGACCATATCAATCCCAAATGTGAGTGAGAGCCCCCCATGTTTCCCCTTTCCTGGAAAAAAAAAGCAGCCACAAACCTTGCCTGGACCCTACTATTCCAAGTACTATCATGTTACACTCTTACCTTTTGCACTTTAACTTTTTAGACACATAGGACGTACCAATGACCCCACTTACACCCTCTTTCCCTCTTACACCCTCCTAATTTGATTTCTCTAAGTTTAGTTTCCATACCTATTATGATATTGAAATACTCTCTCTGAATTCGCCACTGACCTGCCTGCCAAATCTGATTATCTTTTCCCATCATTCTTGATCTTTTTCTGCTACATTTTATACTATTGTTCACCTCCTTGAAACTTCCTTCTTGTCTTCTGAAATCCTATGCCCCCTTGTTTATCCTGCTTCTCTGACATCCTACTTCTTTCTTCTTCCTTATGACTAAGTATCTCCTGAAGGTCAAGGCTGAACCCTCTTGTTGCTGTTGCTCATTCACAGATTTCAACTTTCCATACCTGATTCCCTCCAGCCCGCTTACATCTTTTCAGCTGGATGTCCTGCTCTCCACTCAGACCCAGTGTTCCTAAAATGGACAGCATTTTCTCTCCTAAACAGTATCGCTTCCCAGCTCCCCCATTTCCACTAACAGCCCCATCCTGAACCTCTATCCTTTGAAGTAACCTTTGTCTCTATTGGTTTACTTCTCGCTCTTGTACAGCCGTCTTTGTTCTTTGGTCCTCGTGGTTTGTTGACTCTTCCTTACAGCTTTCCTTGGTCACTGTCTCGATCCAGACCTTCGCTAGCTCATTACTAGTTTATCATAGTAGCTTCCTTTATGGTCATCCTGTCTCCAGTCTCTTTCCTTCCATCCGTTTAGCATAACACATGCATATTGATTTTCTTTTAGCTGATGTTCACCGTATCAGTGATGTTCACTCCCCTGCTCAAGCTCCCCATTGCAAATGAGCCCAGCCCCCTCAGCCTCACGTTGTATCTCCCCCTGGTCCTTGATGCAGACCCGCTGCCCTCACCTCCTCGCACGGCTTCATGTTGTTCTTCCCGCTCTCGGGCTCCTCTTCTCCCTCCCTCTCCACTGATCCACATTTTAGCCTTCTTTGGGACTGAGCTCAGGAGTCAGCTTCTCTCACGAAGCTTTCTCTGTCTAACCCTGTCCCAGATCATCATTTTCCTGGCTCTACATTCCATTGGCACAAATACTTAATATTGTACATTTGCTCTTACATAGCCTCGACCTGATTGTCTGCTTGTGTTCTTGTTTGTCTTTTTTAAAAGTCTCCATTCTAGTTGATGTCTTTTGCTACTACATTGCTTTCATTTCTGTATGCATGCTCTCCTTTCTCTTACCCAGCACACCATCCCTTGCAGTAAGTAATAATAAAGAGGGGGAAAATGCAGTTCAGCAAATCTACCCACACATCGGTTAAATCTGACAGTGTATATAGTATTCCATACCTATAGCTCCCCACTTCTGAAAAAAAGGGGGAGAGGCACATTCCCTTATAAATCTTATCTTAGAATCCTTGGTTTCAACCTTGAAGGGATCTTAGAGGCCACCAAATCCCTCTTACTTGTTTTACGAATGAGGAGACATTCCCAGAGGGCCTCAGTCATTCACCCAGGGTCACTTACTGGGTCACTGAGGCAGGACTTGAATCTGGGTCTTCCTGACTCCAACTCCAGCACCCCAACGACTATGCCATGTTCACTCCTCTTCTTTGGGACCAAACCTGGTCACTGAGATTAAACAACATTTAGTTTCATTTTTTTCCTGTTGTTATTTCTGTTTATCTTTTCAACTAGATTGTAAGCTTTTTGAGGACAGGGACCTTATCCCAGTGAATAACATCCATTTTCTTTGCATTTCCCACGGAGCCTAATAGAGTGCTTTGTATAAAGTAAGTGTTCATTAAATGTTGAATGAATTAATGAAAGAAAGGAAAGCCTTTAACCTCATTTCAGGTTGAGAAATGTTCAGGGAACGAGACTAGATATTTGATAGTGTTCTTTAGTTCTTAGGCCTTTGCAATCCTTGTCTCTTCTTTCTGCCATTAACCTTACCCCAAGTAAGACCCCCGGAAGGCTGTAACAGACCTTGATAGAAATGCGTTCGAAATGAACAGTCTGAATGTACAGAGGAAGACAGAGTTCAGGGTGTTTTTTCTCTTCCCTCTGCTTTCTTTATTCAGTGCCAAACATCAGCTTGGATGTCCTGAAGCCCAGTTTTGCAGAGATCCTGCTGGAGTCCCACATGGTAATGATCCGGGTAAGGCAACCTCGTTCTTAGTTAGGTGGCATCGTGTGTCACCTATACAAGAGTGTGGGGAGTAAATAAATTTGGGTTCCTTGTCAGGGAGGGTTGTAGAGATCCCTGCTTCCTCTTTAAGGACATTTTAAAAAGAATCCTTCTTTGAGCCTTGGAAGCAGCATGAGGCCATGGAAAGAGCACTGGAGTCATTCAGAAGTCCTGAGTTTGAATCTTGCTTCTGCCACTGTGTGGCCACTTCAGCTCTCTGGCACTGTTTTCTCATCTACAAAATGGGGCTAATAATACCTCCTCTACCTACTTCAGAGGGTTGTTTAGATAAAGCAAATTGATGTTTGTGAAAAGTACTTTGTAACTTGTACTGTATAAGTCTGTAAGGAGGAATTAGTATTGTTTGTAGGGCCCTTTCCTAGCATCCTGTCATAGACATGGGATTGCTACTAAACTCATTGATTTGGGGAGTGGGCAGGGAAGGTTGTCTTCCTTGGAGAACCATTTGCCTGATGGAGTTTCCTGGAAGAGACTTTGTAATCAATTCTCAATCTCAATAAACATTGTAGATTGATTTGGCTCAAGTCTTAAAAAGAGCTTAATGCTGTCATTCATCTATGTTGGGTGGTGGCCAGAATGACCTTGTGAGATCCTTTGGGTCACTTCTAGTTAAGAGTCCCTGTGATAGGACTGTAACCCAGCCCTTTTTGAGGTATCTGTGCATTTTCAGTGCATCATTTCATATCTTTGAATAATTTTAAGATTAAATCTGCAAAACTAATATCTTTCTTTTCTGTCAGTGTCCTAGAGGTAGAGACAAGGATGAAAAGAGGTTTTTTTTTTTCCCAGCTGAAATTTGCAATGAGGTAGAGTGAAGGAAGTGGAAAGATTCCAAAAGGGATGATCCATACAAGAGGAACCACAGAAAGACTCTCGTACCCACAGTAGTCAGGTTGAGTGGGAGTTCTGCCACCAGGCTAGTGCAGGCAGGTTTAACTCTTGAGTTCAGTACAGAGCTAGTTCATGCTGGACTTTTAGCATGAAGAAGCAACCTACAAATCTATGTGTACAAACCTATACAAATCAGTATAGAGATTTTCTTTCTTGTCACATGGATGAAATTCATTGACCTAATCTAGGTTTATAACAGGAGGTAGAATGTAGTATATATACCTGAAAAACCATTAAGTTTGCTGAATATCTGGGATCCATCCGTCTCCGAGAGAAACCTGCTAGTTTGGATGTGGACTAGACCAATCTGAAGATACCAGCTTCTCCATCAGTGGCTCCAGGGGGTCCGTACTAGATTGTTCGGGCTCTTAACAGTGAATCTGAGGGGATGGGGAGTGTTATTAATTTGGTAATTTGGCAACCATTCTAAACCCAAGAAGAACCTAACTCCCAGAGGCTTCTGGGGGATAATAAAAAAAATGGATCCTGGGATAAATGTGTCACATCCTCCCTGCTTTGAACTGATATAAGCCAGGTCCCTGGGGGTGAGTTGGAGCCCTGATATGTATGGGGTGACGTAGCTCATCTCATTTCATTCTACTTCCTGTTGGTCTAAAGCATTGTACTTTTTTGGAACCTTGATGACAAGTTACTCTGTGTAAGTCTTGGTTACTTGTCTTCCTACTGGAGGAAAAGTCTTAGGAATAGCTTAAGCAAAAACACCTCAGTTTATCCTGGAAATACAAGGTGAATTTAATATTGATGGATTTAGCTAGTGAAAGGCTACCCTTTTTGCTTGCTATAGATGTCCGTGGTACGTCCTAGAAAAGGTCCAATTTCTCCTTACACAGATGTGGCTATTAAACATTCTTAGCCTCTGAATTGAAAGACTTTAGGTCTTCCAGATTATATGACTTCTTCAGAGGATAGGAATGCCAAGAACTGAGTAAATATCATCCTGTTCTATGTCTGAAATCTATTGATGCTGCCCTCCCAGGAAAACCAAGAAGCTATTTCTCCCTCATCTCAGTGCTTTTAGCCTAGAAATCCCATAATAAAAGGTAAATGTGCACAAACCCATGAGAAATATGCCTTTTGCTTTTCTTGGTTGCTGTTTTCCTAGGGTACACAGAATAAGAATGGAAGGTAATTAATGGATAGCCTATTTGAAAGTAATAAATAGAAAAATGTCACCAGGCTATTGAAGAGTCAGAGAGGCTCATCCTTTTCTACATAGACAGATGAGATCAGGCTCTTAGAACTGACATATAGCCTACACTTTTCACAAGATCTTGAGCTGCCATTGTCCCATCAGCCTCCCCTGTCTCTGCCTTTACCCTTTTTTTATTGTTGTTGCCAACTTCCTGCAGGGGAATAGTGGTCTCAAACCCAAGGAAAATGAAGTCACTTCCAAGCCTTGGCATTGGCCCATAAACTATCAGGTAAAGAGATGAACCCATGAGAACTTTTTGGGAATGGGAGCCAAAGAGGAAACCATTCACATCCAGGTGGGAGTGCTAGTAGGTGGGGCTGGGGTAGGTCTGAAGTATTGAGAGGATTGGCTTCTCTTCCCCACTGCTAACTTGGCATACTCAGAGGAGAGAATGTGGAATTTGGACATTCTGTGTCTGTAAATTAATAAGTAGAATTTTCTGCAAGGTTTGGAGGATGAATAAGATCCTAAGTGGAAAATTCTGAGAGCTCCTCTCCTTTCTGCTGTAGTCACACATAAACACTTTTTTTTTTTTTTTAAACCACCACAGGGCCTGCGTTTCTCAGGAGTCAATGAGACTGACTTTCGGGTCTATTTGCTTGGAAATCCAGTAAGTGCCTTCCTATGGGCTTACTCTTTGATCTTTGCCTCTGGTTGCTGCCTTTCTTTCACTCTGTCCTCTTCATCTTTCCACACAGGTCGTCTGGTGGTTGAATCTGGTCAGCATTGGCCTGTACCTTCTCCTGGGAAGCATCACTACTGTGTCCATACAGAGGGGAATTCAGCTCACAGCAGAAATGAAAGGTCAGCTTCTCCGCACGTTTCCTACAGTAACTTGGCAGAAGGTTAAGTGCCTGTTTACTAAAACCGGGATTTCCCTGGCAGGTACATGTTCTGCCTTGTCTGCAATCTCCATATGCCCTTGGCTCCATCTCCCAGCTCCATCCCTCTGGTGGGATAGAAAGGAGTTGCTATGGCAGCTTGTATTTTCCAATTGTTGTGCTGCCACCTGTCATTGTAGACATTCAGCTTGTGGAATGAGGCAAGGACAAGCCTCCTGGTATAGACTTCCTTTCACCTCTCTTCCAAGTTGCTGTTCGGCTTCCCATTCCAGGGAGAGATACTATCTCATTACGTACTTCAGTGTGGCTGCAAAGAATCATCATTCAGGGAACTATGAGAAGGGGAGGGAAATGAGTGTTCCCAGCCTCTGGCCTTATAGAGCTGTGGATCTTTTAGGGGAGAAATCTGGCCCCTTCCCTGTTAGAAATCTGCATTGTAATTAGTGATGAATGACTTCAGGAAAACCACCTTTTGTTTGGAACTTAATAGCCTACAGTGACTAAAACAAAAGAGGAACAAACAAAAACAATCCCCAAATCTAAGAGCAGCAACCTCAAAGTTCTCTACCAGCTCTAAAAATCTGTGGTTTCTGCTAGACTCCCTGCTTACTCATTCCTTTTTAATATAGATTGGCCTGATCCCCTAAGGCAAAAAGTAGAGATGGACCTTCTTGTCTGAGTTGTGGTCCTTGTGTCCCAAGGTCTCTGTCAGGTCCTGCTTCGTGGAGGGGGTCAGGTGCTGCTGGGTTGGCTGCTCCATTATTTCCCTTTCTTCATGATGGCCCGGGTACTTTACTATCATCACTACTTCCCAGCCATGCTTTTCTCCAGCATGCTGACAGGTATGTCTCACAGAGCCCAGCAGGGCAGAGAGGATTTCTCCTGGACTTATCCAGGAGATGCCAGGGAAGTCATAGCAGTAGAAAAGCAGTGCCTGAACAGTATGGGATTATTTTAGGGAGGGGGAATGGAAGGGGCCTTGGGAGGTGAAATGGGTGGAATAGGGGGAGGGAAAAGGGAATTGAATTTCTTGCTTCTCTGACTTCAGTTGTAGAGTATTGACTTTCATAGGAGAAGAAGTCTTACTTGGGCTGAATCTTGATGGTAAATGGTTAGGTTTTTTCCCCTTCTTCTTTAGGGATCCTGTGGGACACAGTCCTCAGGTTCTGTGCCTGTTATCTGTCATCTTTTCCTCTGGCTAACTGGGTGCATATATTTGGGATCTCTCTTCTGATCCTGGGAATTGTCTATAGGTGAGTATTGGACCCTGGTGTTAGGAAATGAGAATCATTTTTCTCTAAGAAAAGTTCTAGTTTGATATATTTAATTCTTGATGTTTTTTGCTTCAGCTTCCTCTTGACCACTTCTCTCGACTTTGTGATAATTCTCCTCTTTTGTTGATTCAGCTTGTACCCAGGGAATAGCACATGTAGAAATATGTGGTAGTCACAAGGGAGCAGAGGTGATTGTGGGACAAGAAAGTTTAAAGACCAGTAGGCATTAGGGACCTGATTGCAAATTTTGATAGGATTTTCTTGAAAAGGGTTACATCTACAATTTTGGGTTTGTTTTTCTGACTGTCATGTTCTTTTTCTGAATCTCCTTGCTTAGCTTCTACCTCTTCCATCCTCTGTCTTATGGAATGGTTGGTCCCCTAGCTCAGGACCCTCAAAGTCCAATGGCAGGACTAAAATGGTTGGAAACATGGGAATTTTAGAGCTGAAGAATGTCAGGTCCAAAGGACCCAGGAACTGCATGTGGGGATGGTCAAATGGAATCAGTTCTCTAGTTCTTATGGAAAAGCAGCTACTTCAGAAGATCCCAAGAAGACTCCTACACCATCCAGGACAAACCCGACCAAAGGAGAAGAGCCCTTGGGAGAATGTCAGCCCATGCCCATATGCGTCAGAGGCTCTGTCTTCAACTTCAGGAACTTTTGCCATCAGCAGTTTTTGGTTGGACATATTTAAGCAGCGTATTAGAACTCCTCTCACTTAGCCTCATTTGCTTGAATTTGTGCTATATGTGAACATACAAGAGAACAAAAAAACAAGGGCAAAAGAAGAGGAGGGTGGGTGCTTGTACGTATGTGTGTGTACATATATATGTATGTATGCACATATATATGTATATATATGTTTTCAGGGGAGCATATGTGATGCATTTGTCCTTACACTTACGGAACATAGACTAGATGATTGGACAGTTGAATGTTGTAAACATTTAGGAACAAAAATAGTTCAGAGTTATTTGCCTACTCCAATTTTTTTTTTCACACTGGATCTGTTGGGGGATAAGATGATTGTGGGTGTGATCCAATCCTGGGACCTAGACAATTCTTCAAAAGGTTGCTGACCAGGAAAGAAAGAGTGTCTGTGGTTTAACACCTCTGCCCCAACTTTGGGCATGGCCCGGATAGAAAAGATGGGAATTGTCTAAGTTGTATTATCCTTTTTCCCCCAAACCAGCTAAGAGTCACCAGAAAATTAGGGCACCTGGATTGCATCCTCTGTCCTAGTTGCCTTCCTGTCAGTCCTGACTGGAATTAGACTGCCATTTGGAAAGTCTTTTCAGTGGCAGCTGGCTTCTTGGTTTCTTGCCTGGGACTGTGACGTGAACTCTGTGGGTCCAGGGAATGAGGGGGCCTATGCACTTGCTGTCTACCGTTTTAGCCCCTGATCTCTGACCCTTTGAGAATACCAAGCATTGCAGATTAGTGAGTGACTCTGAATCCTATCCTTGGCTGTATTCCAGCCCAAGGCCCTTCTGGCTAAAGGCCAATTCCATCTGCCCTTCTTTGCCCCACCGCAGAAAGTCTAGCAAATGGAAGGCAAGGATGGAAGCTGTCTTCTCACAGTTGAGAGGAAGGACTCTTAGTCAATCTTCTTCTTAACTGTAGTAGTCAAGGGAAATGGGAGGGAGAACTTTATTTGAAATTTGAACCAGAGAAACACCTTGGACACACTCCGACCAAATATATGGGGAGTTAGTGCAGTGCTGGGTTCATGTTCCCATCACCTGCTGCTCTCTCCTTGTCTTGGCATCTTCACATTGTTTCTCACACAGCTTTCAGTCAACCTGGATGCCTCCTTCTTTCTGTCATTATTTCATCCAACTCTTTCTTTCCCCAAAGAGTGAAAAATACTGGTATCCATCATGATCCAGAAGGCAGTTTTTCCCCAGAGACCTGTTACAGTTTTCTTTTTCACTGTCTTGATGATCCAAAGCAAGATATCTTGATCCACTCCTCTCCCCTACCCTCCCTGCCCATCTTTCCCCAATGAAAGGAAACAAAACAACCCCTGGGCTAGTACCAAACCAGACTAGTCCACAGTACCTCTGTCTATTAGGTTCTGCAATTCCCCTGCTTTACTCAATATGCCTCCCTTCAATCTTGGGCACAGTTTAATGCCTCCATGTTTAAACATGAGCCTCTGCCACACTCCATCGCTGCCTCCCCTCCTCTCCCCAGGCAACTCCACTGACTGATGGGGTCATGGGCTCTTTGGAACATCATTGGGAGGTGGTTGCCATGGAGATAGGGAATAGGTCCTAGGGACTGGCTGTACTGCCTGGGGAAGGGAGGGGGGCGAGGTTGTGGGCCATGCAGGGGCCTCTTGGTGGTTCAGACTGACTGTCATTAATGCTAATAGAGGAAATGTAGCAATGTCAAAATTGAGGCAGGTTGGCTAATTAGATCTGGTGCCTGATAACCTCTCCCTCTGAGTGGCTTCGGCTCTCCATACTTCCCCCAGCAGGAAGCGCTGCGTGCTGCCCTGAGCCTGGGTTGCTTAGTTAATTGCATTTGTCGAAGGGAAGGAGAATGGAGATAGAGAAGCTTGGCATACCACCACCTCAGGAAAGTCTGATTTCTTGTGAGTCAAGAAATGGTACCCACTGTGCCTCTTATTTGGAGGCAGGGAGCAGTAAGTGGGGAGTCATCTAGCCCTTGGGTTCACGGACAAGGACATTACCTGCTGTGGGGCCCAGTAAGAGGGCATTTGCTGTCCTTAGTTAAAGGGACTATAATATATACAACCTGTAGTCTAGAAAGGCTTGGGGGATAGGGTCTCATTTGGCATGGAGCAGTCATTTCTGACTTGAAAATAAATGAACAGAGTAGAAGTAGTCTGAGTCAATATGCTTTGCTTCTTTTTTTCTGCTCCTGGTTTTCCATGGATTTCAGTGAATTGCTAATAGGACTTAGGCCTATTTGGAAGTGATAGTTGCATCTGATGTTAAAGCAGAATACCCTTTTTCCCAGCCTCCCCTCATCTCACCTTTTCCAGGTGAGTATAATAAGGCACTGGCCCAAGATAGATTTCTCAATATTTGAGAAAAAACAGCAGGGGTATTGATTGCCCTGATGTGTTTTACATCCACACCATTAGGCTAACAACTGGGTTTGTATGTGCCCCTTACACACAGGAATTGTATATTTGAGGCTCTGCTCCAAGGCCCAGGTTTGAGCTCCAAGGTTTGGCTTCCTCAGCTTCTTAGAATGTTTTATTCCCAGGAGTATGAAAGGCAGAAGTATAATTACTTGTGACCAATGTCTATGAGTGACCGTGGAGAAGGCAGTTTGCTTATCCCTTCTCCCCAATTTATTGCTGCTGAGAAGGAAATGTTCCTCTGCCACAAACCCTGCTTTCCAAAGGCAGGAACTGTGAAGCTTCCTCCTCACCCTCACTCTCTGAATCCCTATGAGAAGGCATACCGGCGGAGCCTTAAGGACGGAAGTCTTGCTGCTTGATCCGAAGATGAAAGCATCTCTCTGTATATGAATTTGGGACAATTTACCTAATTTTTAAGAGAGAATAGCAACGAAAATTAAAGGGCTTCCAAGAAAACACTGGGGGCTTCATTGGCCATTTAATTTTGTAATAAACAGCTGGTGTTTTGAATACTGTGTTGCTCCACTGTCCTTATTTCTGTCAGACTTACTCTCTTGGCCCGAGGAAAGATTGCTGCGAGAGAGAGAGAGAGAGAGAGAGAGAGAGAGAGAGAGAGAGAGAGAGAGAGAGAGAGAGAGAGGGAGGGAGAGAGAGAGAGGGGGAGGGGAGAGAGAGAGGGAGAGAAGGATGTAATGAGTAGGCTAGCCAGTTCCATTTTGTTGTCTAGCTCAGGCCTGAAATATAATCTCTGCTATTACCCAGGGATTTGACACCTGTCTCAATAAAGGCTTAGGATGTGAATTGAGTTCCCCTTGAAGGGAAGTTGGACTTTGTTGAGTACTTTCAATTTTTTTTCACTTTTCTAAGAATGAGAGAAGGAGGAGGGAAATAAACAAGAAATAGTTTACCATTCTCTCTAGTGGCTCAACATTTTCCCCACTCTAACCCATGAAAGGTATAAGAAATATAGGTAACTCTCCTGGGTCACCAGGCCAGTCTCTGATTAGACACTTTATCCTGCTTCTTACCTATTAATATTCAAAAAGCCTCCCTTTGATTAAAAGTGGCAATACTAGAGTCCTAGATGAAACGTTCCTGCACTGTAGACAGAAATTTCCATGTTGATTACGTTCATTTTAGTATTTATTCTTTTTAGCTGGTAGAAATCTCCCTCTGGTTTCCCATTCCTAGTTCTTGCTTCTGTCTGGCAAGACCCCAAATTTGTACTGCCTTGGGCTAGGCTGGCTCATCTCAGAAAAGCTACTGATTAGGTCTCAATCTCCAGCATTTATTCCAGGATAGTATTTTAACATTGAAAAAATTTTTTCTGTTATAACTTTTTGCTTGGATTTGCAGTGCTTTAAGAGAAAATTAATCTCCAAAGTTGTCACTGCTGAAGTATCCTCTCCCATTCCCAAGCCAATGGTAGTATGCCACGCTGGGGTGGAGGGGGGTGGGGCTGAGAATTTCGGCATCTGTTTGCCTAGCCCTTGATGTTCAGAGTTACAAGGCACTCCATGAATTCTTGTTTTGAGGACACTGATGTTGCCAATTGAATATTGACTCTCTCAGTCTCTTCGCAGGAGCAGGAGTAGATGAGCAGTAATGAGAATGAAATTTACTCTTCCTCTTTCTTGGTCTTTTGGTGGAAGATGATCCAAAGGAGTAGTAGAGAAGGGAGTTCAGTAAAGATCTTTGACCCACCTTAGGGAGTTAGCTCTAGAACAATTCCATGAAGACTTGCCAGAGCACATTTTGAAATGAGAGGAATAAAAACTGTTGAGATGAGTAAAATGGAAGGAAGAGTTGGATTTTCTAGAGTAGGGTCCACCAGACTATTGCCGAAGGGCCAGATGCCACTCCCTGTCTATTTTTGTATGGCCTTCAAATGAAGAATGGATTTTACATTTTAAAATACAATAAAACTAGTCAAGAATGATTATTACATTTTAAACTCAGGCTGAATAAAAAAAAAAAAGGCAGTCCAGTGGGCTATAATTTGTCAGTCTCTCCCCCAGAGTATTCTGTTTTGCCAGGACCTGAGACCTTACATAGGACCCAAAGAAATTGGGAATGGATCTGGACAGAAGCAAAACTACCAGTTTAAACCAAAGTCCGTGTAAAAGACCTCTGGAGTTGCTTTGGTATTTGTTCACCAACTTTGGAATGGCCCTAGAATTCTTGAACTTCATAACCCACCAGTTGCTGATGGTTCAGGTGCCTGAGTCTATTTGGGTATAGACAACATAGACCTTTATGTCCTGATGACCTTCCAGGTAAGCTTCTTGAACTGCTAACAAGAACAGGAGTGCCATTGAACTACCGTCATGCTTTATTCCTGCCACGTAGGGGAAGAGAGTCACAATGTGGTTTTGGAAACTGATCAGTAGAGCCCATGGTGGTATGGTCATTATGACACCTATGACAATATGCTATATTCTTCCCACTGGAGAGCAACATATTGGGTTGGCTTTAGGGCCCTGTCAAAATATAGACAATTTGGAAGAAACTCTGACAAATCCCAGATAATTAGGATAACAAAGGGACTAACTGATGAAGAAAGATTAAAGGAATGAAATTTGGGAGTAGAAGAGTAAAAGGTTTTCCCAGCAGCACTTCCTTATATACCAGGACTTCCTCTACTGCATCACCAGCTTATGGGAAACATAGTAGGTAAAGACTGACCCAAATACAGACTCATTTCCTCTTGCCTGCCAGGAGAGAGGCACAGCTGGAGAGAACTGACCGTGGCCCATGGCACAGATTCACTCTTGTGGTTTAATCTAGAGTTTAAAACCCAAGTGGCTTTAGAGCCTATATCCTCTGTGCAGAGAAGCAGTATAATCCAGAGCAGAGAAACTCCATATCGAAGCCAGGATCTTGAAAGACTGAAGATAAAGGGCTGATTTTGACTGAGCTGCTGATGCTGAAAAGGCCAGTGTTTCATGGGATTGCAACTGGTTTTTTCACATGACTGTTTCTTTAATTATCTTGGTGACACCATCATCTCAAATAACCTAGCAAAAGACGTGTTCTGCATTCCTGAAGATGAGGTGTATGTCCCTAGCAGGTAAGTCTGCCGGTATTTCAGCACATGGGAATTCAAGTAAGCCTTCAGTTCTCCAAATGGAGGAGAGATGGGTCTTGGCTTCAGTTCTGTTGAAGGTCCTAAAAGTTCTAGTGACCCGGGAGTATGAAGACACGCATCAGTTAAAATTCTGCCAATGACTGTGTAATTCAGTTCAACAAACATTAAATGACTGCTGTGTGTAAGGCATTGTGCCAGTTGCAGGACAAAAACAAAATATACCCCAAGGAGCATATAGTTCACTGAGGATGTGGTCAGGAATGAAATATATATCTAGATAAATAAATATGAGAAAATTTGAGGAGGAAGCGAACATGATTAATGCTGGGGGGAGGGGAAGAGAGAAAGGGGATTGAGATCAGGAAAGATATTTCTTAGGAGGTGATACTGAAGCTGAGCCTTGAAAGAAGTTAGGAGGTGGCTAGGTGGCTCAGTGAAAAGAGCATCAGTCCTGGAGTCAGGAGGACCTGAGTTCAAATCCAGCCTCAGACACTTAACACTAGCCATGTGACCTTGGGCAAGTCACTTAATCCCAATTGCCCTTCCTTCTCCCCTACAAAAAGCAAAAAATAAATAAAAAATAAAAAAGAAGTTAGGGAATATAGGAGGCAAACAAGAGGAGAGATTACACTCCAGGTGTGGGACAGACTGTGAAAAACCAGCGAGATAGAATTTTGAGCTCAGGGGAAAAGCTAGCAGGCTGGTTTGGCTGGAATGTAGAGTCTGGGAAGGAGTGCAATATGAAAAAAAAAAGTCTGGAAAGGTAAGTAGGAGCCAGATTGTGGAGTGCTTTAAATACCAGTCTGAATAGTTCAGATATTTTCCAAGAGGCAATAAGGAGCCACTTAGGATTTTTGAGCAGGGGAATAACAGGGTCTTACCCTGTTTTAGGAATATTCTATTGGCAGCTATGTGGAGAATAGATTGAAGAAGATTTAGGGAGACCAGTTAATCTTGGCTCTTTTCAAACCCCGGTTTCCTCTACCTCTTGCACCAAAGTATCTGTGAGGTTTCTTCCAGCCATAACATTCAGTGAGCCTCTGACTTGTGGAATCCAAAGTTATTGATGGGATGCATAGTCACTATCAAAGCTAACCTTATCCCATAGAAAACAAACTATAAAATTAAATGGATTTGTTTTTGCTGTAGACCAAATCTGGTCATGAACAGAGAAGAGGACTGGGCATGGAGCCAGGTGGTTGGCTGTGAGAAAGAGGGGCTATGGTAAGCACCTGTGCGCATGTCGTAGCTGGACTGGCCCCATAAGTACAGGGGGCAGACGCTGAGGTTGTGATTCTAAGGTGCTCTGGGAAGATCTCGATTCCCAAATGTTCCTGTTAACCTGCCGCAGGAACTTAATACTTTAATGCAAAAGAATTAATAGTGGAAATTATCTCTTAAAATTGTATTTGCCCCTGTGAGCAGTAGGTGATATACTGAATCATTATTGGGCCATCTCTAGGGCAGGGCAGGGGGAAGGAAAGGAAAAAAAATTACATGATGATTTTTATTGTATATTTGAAAGGAGTAGCCAATTGTACATAATAGATTTGTAGTTTTGTGTGCAATCATCTTTTTAAAAATTGTGATTTGTTATAGAAATGCTTGTTTTATTCTATAGATTAAAAATGTTAAAAATCGTTATTGGCCATTAAGATCTTGTAGTTTCTTAGATCTTTTCTAATAGACTGAAAGGAAGGATTTTCTGAGCTATTGCTAAGAAGGGCAAGGCTGGGTGGTTCCCCAAACATCCAGGGGCACAAAGGGATGACACTAAATATGTGCGTATGTTTGAGGGAGGTGCATCAAAGGTGGTCCTGGTGCAGAAACAGATACTAACCAAGGAGAGGATGTTTCTGTACGGTCCTGAGTCTGCCGTCACCTACCTACATTGTGCCCATTCTGTCTATAAAGGTAATATTCCCTGTAGGTCAAATCCATGGGGAGAGAGTGAAATGAGCAATTAGTGAAAGCTTCCTTGATTTTCTTCTGGCTTCTTTAAATGGAGGAAATGAAGGGCAAGGAACAGATGCCCTTTAATTATAAGTGGTGGAGGCTAAGATCTGGTAGACACACAGCCACTCAGATCAGTTCCTTTCTTCACACGATAGCCCTACTCAAGTCTCCTAAATTCACTGCCAACTTTGGGAAGTTCAACAACCGGCTTTTCATAGGGCTTTTGGTTTGCAGATCAGTTCTGGATTAGCGAGGCTTTGTTCCCCTTACCAGAGGCTCATATGACCCCTCTAGCCATTTCCCCCCCCCCCTTTTCATAGAATCATTGAATGTTATAATTGGAAGGAATCTTAGAGATTATCTTTTTTTTTTTTTTTTTTTTTTTGCTTTTTGGAGGGCAGTTGGGGTTAAGTGACTTGCCCAAGGTCACACGGCTAGTGAGATTATCTCTTTCAATCCTCATGTTTTACAGATGAGAAAACGGGGTCGGAGAAGATTAGTGACAGGCAGAACTAGAACCCGGGTCTCCATCCATGCTTCAGTGTTCTCTCCACTAGATTTCTCTGTGTTGGTGTCTCTAGCACCATGCATTTCTTTCTATAGAACACTTAAGCTGCTTTCTATACTCAAGGACTTTGTGGGGAACCTGTTCCTTCCCTTCTAAGTGGGAAGAAGTCTTGGCACCTTCCTTTCCTTCCCCACTGCCATCCTTTTGCCTCTCCTCTTTCTCTTTTCTCTCAAGACTTGGGGGTAGAACGGGATAGAGCATGATCTGAGAGATGTACATGTGACCCATTTTAGTTCTTTACAGGAGTGGGGCATTGTTTCAACTAAAAGAAGCCATTATTCGTGTATCTGTAATCTATCCATGTTACCTTCCCATTACATTTTCTAGAAGTAGCTAGGAGGCAAAGTAGAGAGAGTCTGTAAGACCTGAATTCAAATCCAACCTCAGTCACTAGCTGGGTGATCCTGGGCAAGTCACTTAACTTCTGTCTGCCTTAGTTTTCTTCGACTGTAAAACTTCAAATGTAAAATAATAATAGCACTTACTTCTCTCAGGGTTGTTCTGGGGATCAGCTATGATAATATTTGGAAAGCACTTAGCACAGTGCCTGACTCATAATAGGCACTTAATAAATGCTTCTTTCCATCCTTCATTCCTAAGTAGGAACTGGAGAATGACCACAGAAAGTACCTGAAGCCTTAAAAGTGCCAGAGCCCTTAACTATTTATAGATCTGTGCTGTGAGTGTTTAGTGTTTCATAAAGTTCCGCCACCGTGGTATCCTTCCTTAGATGGGGCACCTTTTCAATGTGAGAATCTAGTGTATAGCTGGGGGATGGAGTTGGGGTGGAGAGTGATTTGCACTGGGCTTCAAGTAAGATGTTAGAACCATAGATCATAGCTCAAGGGCTGAAAGAGACTGCAACCTCATCATCAGCCTTGCAGACTCCAGCGTCATAATTTTACAGATGAAGAAATTGAGACCCAGGGAAGTTAAGCACCAGTAGAGCTGGGGTTTGAACTCAGACCCTGTGACTCCAAGTTCAGTGAGGAGGGAGCCTCTGTGAAGACAGGAAAACAGATGCCCCCCTTTTAAGGTCATAAAGACAATTGGACTTAGTATTAGAAAGAAGACCTGAATTTGAGTCTTGGCCCAATCAGCTGAGTTTCCTTTTTTAAAAAAAAATATTTTTAAGGGGGCAGCTAGGTGATGTGGTGAATAGAGCACCTGCCTTGGAGTCAGGAAGAAATGAGTTTGAATGTGACCTCAGACACTTAACACTTAATACTTACTAGCTGTAACCCCAGTTGCCCCGCCCTCCCCCCTCCAAAAAATAAAATATAATAAAATTCAACAGCAGCAGAGCAGTTTATCTAGGCTTAAGGACAGAGGCCAGATCCTTCCTGTCTTTTTCTCTAACCTTTTTGAAATCCATTGTTCTAAAGTCCCAGACTCTGCCCAGAGTTCCTTTCTGTGCCTCTCATGAATTCTAGGATGAATGGATTACTTTCCCCCAAGGTTTTTTTTTTTTTCATCATTCCCACTTTATATGACCAACACCCTGGTTCAGATCCTCATGACCTCTCACCTGGAATATTGCAGTAATAGCTTCCTAATTAGTCTCCTGCCACCAGTGTTGACCCTCTCCGGTATATCCTAGCTGTCAGATTGATATTCTTAAGGAACAAGTCTGACCATATTAATCACTGGCTCAAAAATCTGAAGTGGCTGAGCCTTTAGGATAAAAGACAAACTCCTCTGTTTGGCATTTTAAACCCTTCTGGCTCCAAACTTTTCTGCAGACTGATATTTCATCACTGCTACTGGCAAGAGCAAACATTTACATAATGCTTTCAGGTATGCAAAGGACTTTGCACCTGTCATCTCATCCAGTCCTTACAGCAACCCTAAGACTAGGGGCTGTTGTTTATCCCCCCTTTACAGATGAGGATATTGAGTTGGGGGGTAGGGTGGGGAGTCCAGCTAGGTGGTGCAGTGGATAGAGGACCCAGCTTGGAGTCAGAAGGACCTTAGTTCAAACCTGCCCTCAGACATTTGCTAGCTGTGCAGTTCTGGGCAAGCCCCTTGAACCTGTTTGCCTCAGTTTCCTCATCTGTAAAATGAGCTGGAGAAGGAAATGACAAAGCACTCCAGTACAGCCAAGAAAACCCCAAATGGGGTCACAAAGAGTCGAACATAATTGAACAATAATACTGAGGTGGAAATTAACTGACTTGCTCAAGTGTTTGAGGCAGAACTTGAGCTCAAGACTTCCTGACTCCTGAACTCTTTCCATATGTCATCCTGGCACCTCGTGCACTCTGCTCCTATCAAATGGTCCTACTCGGTGTTCTCCACAGACAATAAGTCAGTTATCCACCTTCATGCCTTTTCTACAGATAGATTGTTCTTCTGAAGTGTCCTGAGGGACAGGTAGGTGGCACAGTGGATAGAGTCAGGAGGACCTGAGTTCAAAATCTAACCTCAGACACTTACTAGCTATGTGACCATGGGAAAGTCACCCTGATTGCCTCCCATAAATAGATAGATTAATAAACAGTGTCGGGGCAGCTAGGTGGTGTAGTGAATAGAGCATCAGCTCTGGAGTCAGGAGGACCTGAGTTCAAATCCGACCTCAGACATTTGACACACAAGCCGTGTGACTTTGGGCAAGTCACTTAACCTCAATTGCTCTCCAAAAAGCAAAAACAAAAAACAAAAAAACCCAGCGTCCTTCTGCCTTATCTCTGCCTTTAGCTAGAATGCTAGCTTCCTTCAAGGCTTACCTTGAACGAGAAGTCTTTCTGGATTTGTCTTTTAGTCTTTTCAGTTGTGTCTGACTTTCCCCCTCTCCAGTTTTGTGATCTTGCCAAATTTGCAGTTGTGATTGATGAACCACTATCAATTACCTTTAAGGAGTTATAGAGTCAGGAAAAATATCACAGGATTAGATTCATTAAATGTCTAGATTTTTTAAAATGAGGAGAGTTATCTCCATTTCCAACCCTATAAAAATTCTAGAGCAGATTACTAGAAGGTAATTTTTGAGTACTTGGGGAAGTGGTGGTCACTAGGAATCATCATGAGTACACTAAGAACAAGCTGTGTCAGACTCATCTCATTTCCTGTTGTGATAGTTTTTGATTACTGGTATATCAAGAGTGAAAAGAGCTCTGCATGTTGAGTCAGAGGACCTGGGTTCAAATCCCGCCTCTCCCACTTATTTCTTTGTAACCATGGGCACTTAAAATTTATGGGCCTCAGTTTCCTCATCTGGAAAATAAGAGGGCTGGACTAAATGATTTCTGAGGTCCCTTGAAACACAGACTACCTGGCTTTTTAAGGAAAAGCCATTTGACAGTTTTTTACAATACACATGTGGACAAAAAGGATACGTACTGACTCATGGAGTTAATCAGATTTATAACTTATTGGATGACTGAGTGCTGATTGTTGATTAATGAGATTGATGTAGACCTGGGGGGAGGCCTTAGTGGCCAGCAACAGGTGTCTGTCCTGGGGTGCCTTTTCATCATTTTTATCCATGACTTGGTTGAAGACAGGTGCAGTGATTATCAACTTTGTGGAGGATTAAAAGGTAGGATACTTAACACACTGAATGGTAGGATCTCATCCTCCAATGCCATCTAGTCCTTGAGGTTCTGGCATCTAAAAATATCCTTACTAAACTACAATGGGTTGAATCTAATAAGATCATAACATCATAGATTTGGATCTGGAAGGAACCAAAGTTATCTAGTCTAACCTCCCCCATTTTACAGATAAGAATACTGAGGCTTAGAAAGCAAAGATCTGCTCAAGATTCACACAAGGAAAAGTGAAAGTGCTAGAATTTGAACCAAATTTTCTGACTCAAAATCAAGAGATATTTTCTTCTGTACTTTGCTATCTCCTTTAAGTTAAAATGTAATAGGAATAGGGGTGGCTAGGTGGCACAGTGAATAGAGCACTGACCCTGGAGTCAGGAGGACCTGAGTTCAAATTTGACCTCAGACACTTGACACACGTACTAGCTGTGTGACCTTGGGCAAGTCACTTAACCCCAATTGCCCTCCAAAAAAATGTAATAGGAATAGATATAGAGGATCCTGCACTTGTGTTCCCCCCCCCAAAAAAAACTGCATAAGGATAAGATAGGATAAGCATAGCTAGATGACAATTCACGTGGAAGCAAATCTGGGGATTTTACTGGACTAACTGTGCAAAATTAATCAAAAGTGTAACATGGACAGCCAGAGAAGCTAATGCTGCCAAAGGCAGCATTAATAGATATCTGTGTCTGAAATGAAAGGGATGATATAATAATCTCCCTATGCCATGCTCTTGTTACAACACATATGAACTTTCAGATACAGCTATGGGCAACACATTTGAAGAAGAATGTCAACAAGCTGACATACATAGAGGGATATGACCAGGATAATGAGAAACCGGAATCAGTTGTTTAGTCTGGGGAAGAAAAGGCTGAAGGAAGCAAGTGAGGTATGGTGTGTCAAATAGGGGTGTTCCAGCGGTACTCTGTCCTAGTCAGACCAAGTTCACTTCTGGGTACCCCATTTTAGGTAGGAAGTTTATAAACTGGAGAGAGTTTGATCTGGAATTAGATTGAATGTGTTCTAATCCCAACTCCTCTGCTATTGACTGCCTCTGTGACTTGCAGGAAGTGCTTTAACTTGTGTGGGCTTCATTTCCGTCTTTATAAAACAACTGGGTAAGAATAGTTGTCTTCTAAGGCCCTTTCATATACATACATACATACACACACACATATATATATATACATATATACACATACACATATAAATAAAATGTGTGTATGTATGTGTGTGAATATGTGTGTATATGTATATATGTGTGTATAGGTATATATGTGTATATATGTATATATACATGTATGTATGTGTATCTAAAGAGTTGGCATTGGGAAGAAGGAGAACACCTGTTCTAGTTAGTCTCAGGACAGAACTGAACCAGAAATGCGTATCAACTTGGCTAAAATGATAGAAGGAGAATGTGACAAATATTGGTGAGGATGTGGAAAAATTGGGACACTAATTCATTGTTGGTGAATGTTCGAGTTGATCCATCCATTTTGGAAAGCAATCTGGAATTATGTCCAAAGAGTTATTAAACTACCCTTTGACACAGCAGTGTCATTACTTGGTCTGTTTCCAAAGATTAAGGAAAGAGGAAAAGAACCTATATATTCTAAATTATTTGCAGCAGCTCTTCATGGTGGCAAAGAACTGTAAATTGCAGGGATGCCCATCAACTGGGGAAGGGCTGAACAAATTGTGGTACATGATTGTAATGGAATACTACTGTGCTATAAGAAATGATAAGCTCAATTATTTTAGAAAAACGTAGAAAGGCTTGCATGAAATAATGAAGAGCAAAATGAGAAGAACCAAGAGAACATTGTATACAGGGACAGCAATACTGGTTTAAGAAAAACTCTGAGTGAATAAATTATTTTGACTATTATAAGTGCCCACATTAACTATAAAGGACGTCTAAAGATGCTATCTGCATCCAGAGAAAGAACACATAATTAGAAGTATATAGAGAATAAGTATGTAGAAGTATGCATAGAGTAATTTTACCCCATCTCTAGGGTTGGGCCAAGTGGGGAGGGAAGAAAAAAGGGAAAAAAAGAAATTTACATGAAAATTTTGTTGTATATTTGAAAGGAATAGCAAGTTGTACATAGTAGATTTGCAGTTTTGTGTGCAATCATCTTTTTATTGTGCTAACATGCTTGTTTTATTCCATAAATTAAAAAATAAAAATGGGTGGTAGTTGCAAAGAGACAAATTTAGGCTTGATATAAAGAAAAACTCAATAATAATTAGAGATATCCATGAGCATAATGGGGAAATGGTATATTTTCTCTAGTTAAATGTCCTCAAATAGAGGTTAGATAACCAGCTCTCGAGTTAGGTTGAAGAGATTCCATTTGGCATAAGGGTTAGACTAGATAGCCATTGGAGTCCTTTCAACTCTAAACTTCTGGGATATCATAATTGTCAATGTAGCACTCAAGCTGTTTCCTATTATCTTTCCTTCCCACTACTGGACCAGTCCTTCTCTTTTTTTAGTTATTGATTTCTTTTTTTTTCTTTTGGAGGGGCAATTGGGGTTAAGTGACTTGCCCAAGGTCACATGACTAGTGTTAAGTGTCTAAGGCCGAATTTGAACTCAGGTCCTCCTGACTCCAGGGCCGGTGCTCTATTTACTGCACCACCTAGCTGCCCCTTTTGGTTATTAATTTCTGTAATCTATATTTTCATGTACTCAAACTTTCATGTAATGCTATGGTCTGTTTATAGCCACCATGCTTCTCTTTATTATTCTTTGTCATCAATAATTTTTATTTGCTGGACAGGCAGTATTTTCTTTATTTACCAATCAATATGCTTCACCAGAAGTGTCTTATTTCATGGAGGAGTTTGGGGTTATGGAAATTGCTTCACAGTTCCTTAAATGAAACCCAAACTGTTCTCTTTCACTTGTTGAGTTCTCTGCTCTGGATGTGTTTGCTTTCTGATGACCAATCTAGTTAAGAGTAGGCCAGTAGGCGATGAATTTGGGGGCACTGAGACTCATGAAACAAAGGAAAGTACCAAAGGGCCCTCAGTCCCATGAGGTACCCCTTCTGATCCTGCAGTGACAGTGTCAGAAGGTGGAAAAGAGGGATGAAGGTGATAATATGCACTCTGATTTTAGGACTATTAGATGATGATGTAAGGGTTTGCCCCACTTAGACTTCGACAAGGTTGAAAGTGAAAGAGGGTAAGAGAAACCTTGTAAGATGCAAAAGAAGCATTCCGCATCCTTAGAAAGTCTTAGAGGCTTGAATAGCTTACTATTACTTCAATAGCAAAAGGCCAAACCAATGAGCTTATTTCTGGGCACAGATTGCTTCCATACCTTTGATCCCAGCCAATAATTTGCATAAGACCCAAGAGGAATCTTGGGTGGTCATCCTAAGTAGAAGCTGTCAAACATTGAGGCAAGCTACCTCTGAACCAGAAACACCTGTTGAACAAAAGGCTCCAGATCTCTATTGTCTCTTTCCTGTAGATGACAAACCATAGAGCCAAGTCTCTATGGGAATCAAAGTCAGTCAATAAACATTGTTTATTGTTGTTTTGTTGTTCTGACTCTTTGTGGGGTTTCCTTGGCAAAGATACTGGAGTGGTTTGCCATTTCCTTCCCTGGCTCATTTTACAGATGAAGAAACTGAGGCAAATGGGGTTAAGTGACTTGCCCAGGGTTACAATTCTGAGGTGGAATTTGAAGTCAGGTCTTCTTAACTCCAGGCTGGGAGCTCTATCCACTATGCCTTCTATCTCTCTGGCATTGTGCTAAGCTCTAGGGATACAAATACAAACACAAGCAAAGACAGCCCTGCCTTCAAGGAGCTTACATAATGAAAGAAAGGCTTCTGCCAATCCTGGCTGAGGATCATTGTCCTTGCTGAAAAGGGTACTGCAATACCCAGATGAACCAGACGCTAAAGATGGTGAAGACTGTAGATGCCCATTGAAAAGCCAGGCTCAGGGAGTACACCACATCAATTCATCCAGAAGAAAGACTGCATCTCGTAAAGAGTAAAGCAGCCAAGACCTGCCTAGTCTAGTCTGGGAGCATCCCACTGGCAAAATGGCCAACCTAGTCCAATGCAGCACTAGCAGCAGATTGACCCATCTGACTCTTCTGTCATCAATGACATTCATGGCAGCAAACTTCATGGGGAATCTGCCGGGGAAAGAAAGAAAATCAGGGACCAGAAGTTCCCTAAACGTATGCCTCCCTGCCATTATAGCAAGCGTGGGACTTCTTTCCTTCTCACAGACTGGGAGAGCATGTCTTAGGTTTTAAGAGAACTGTCCTGTCGTCCTCCCCATGCTAATTGAGTAAATGACTTTGCTAAGAACTGAATCTGCTGGCTAATCTTTAAAGGGAAGTATTCTGGTGGGGTCTTGTGAGCCACAGTGTTAGGAGGATAGCTATCCATAGGATTACCCTCCCCTGCTTCTGTGCACCCAGTTTGCCAGTGACAGTATGAGTTGGGAGAGTGACCTGGAGTTGGGATGCTACGTTAACTGAACTGTGGGATCTCTCAATGAGATATCCTTGGCAATACAAGCTTATATGCTACTGGAAGAACAATGTGATCTGTGAACCGAACACCTGATTCAATTGTTTGTGTTTTTGGAGTGGGGAAGGCAAGGCAATGGGGAATAAGTAACTTGCCCAAGGTCACACAGCTCTAGAGTGTGTGAAATGTCTGAGATTGGATTTGAACTCAGGTCCTCCTGACTCCAGGGCTGGTACTCTATTCACTGTGCCACCTAGCTGCCCCTAATTGTTTGTTTTTAACCTGCCCTGTCATTACATTGGTATAAAGAATTCCTGGCGAAGGAACTTCCTCCACCAAACTGAGATCTACAATTAATTACTTTTCAATTTAGCGTCTTAGTTGCCTGAGCCCAGTGAAGCTGGCTTGCTCAGCGTCACAGAGCCAGCTAGCAAATGCCAGAGGAACTCAGGTCTTCCTGACTCCTAGACTGGCTATCTATCCACTACACAATGTTTCCTAACTCCTTCATTTCAGTCTTAGGCTGCATTAAATAGAAGTATGATATCTGGAACAAAAGACGTGATGATCCTATTGTATTCAGCATTGGTTACATTGTGCATCTGGAATATCGTGTTTGTGTCCTGGTGGCACATTTTAGGAGAAAAATAAGTAATATATGATGTGGCAGGAGGAGCTAGGAAAACTCAACCACAGGGAAGGAACTTTTGAAGGAACTGGGAATGTTTATCTTGGAGAAAAGAATGATCTTATTGTGCTGGAAAAAAAAAGGATCAGATTTATTTTTGGTGACTCCAGAGGGTTCAGTTTCAATGAGTGGAAGATACAGCTACGGGGAAAATAGAGAAACAAATTTCCTCACGATCCTTGAACTGTGTGACAACCACGTGGTCTGCCTTACTGAATTCCTGACTTCATATTTGCTGTGGCTGGATGTATTCAGACAGAGGTTTGATCACTTGTTGGATGTATTATAGGAGAGACCCATCCCCTTAGGCAAGGAGTCTCTTTAGCTGACACTTCGGAGGCCCCTTCCAGCTCTATGAAATCTGTGGCCCCTTTAAATTCAAAGGTCCCTGATTCAGTAGCCTGGGATGTAATTAATCTAGGTCAGGATATGGCAGAGAAAAACTATGGTCTGGTTACATCACTCCAGGTGATGCAATGAGTTCCCCATACATCTAGAATTATGTTCCTTTGACCCTGAAATTATGACATGGAGGGAGATCAATGTCTGGACCACAAGAAACTTTCCCAAGGTCCAGGGGAGACTCTGCATCCCCAAAAGCATCAAGAGGCAGTTAAGAGGTGCTCCAGTTTACTCAAGCCTCCGGGAGAGTTAAACTGACACTAGGATGCGGTAGGGGCACATGAAATGAGAGCTCCGTTGTCCAACCAACTTCTGTCCTCAGGGCGCCCCCAAAAAATATCGGGTGTGGAATGCAGTATCCTATCCAGCTAAGCCAAGAAGGGTGGGGAGGAAAGTGCAGGGGGCGGGGGGAATAGAAGAGTTTGAAAACTGTCACTTTAAGAACCCTGATAGAAGTGAAAAGGGGAACGCTGTGACTTTAAGAGCACCAAATTGAGGTGGGGGTTGGGGGGGATGCTACTGGAAGCTGTTCAGCGCAGAGGCTGCCTCCAGGGAAAGTGAAGGGAGAGCAGCCGCAGGTGTCCCCTGCAGTGCCTGATGTGGGAGGTGGGCATCGAGGCAGGCAAGACCAGGGGGTCAGCAGAGGCAGGGTGCTGCTGGGGGCAGAGCACCAGAGGGAGACAGGAAGTCATCTTCTGCCAATAACAGGGGGGGCAGTTGTTAGAAGTGGGGAGGCAGCCCCTCATTCCCAAGCTCATCCGGCAAGGCGCGGGATGGAGCGCTTCTCTCGCTCTCTCTTGGTCTCCAGGAGCTCAGGCTTGGGAAGCTAGGCTATTTAAACCCATCCAAGTGGAGCCAGGAGGCAGGATCCTGCGGGCTCCAGCAGTGGGTGGGATTGCACGTGCCGTGAAAGTGTCCAGGCTCACGGAGCAGAGAAGAGTGGCGGTCACCTGGGGCGAGGAGGATCCAAACAGCTCTCCGAGCGCTTGGAGATCGCTCCGGTGCCCCGAGACTGCCAAGGGATTGTCCTCTTCCTTTTCCACGCCCTGAGGGAAGGGGTTTTCTCAGGGAGGGGCATTTGGGCTTTGGTCGCTCCTACTCGCAGCTTTCGGATACCAGACCATGGAGACCCGGAGACTCTCGGGCCCAGAGCAGGAATTGATCCGAGAGAGCTGGCAGAAAGTGAACAGCAACCCCCTACAGCACGGAATGATCTTGTTTACCAGGTGAGGGACTGGTCGAAGCCCCAGGGGACCACGGGTCAGTGGCCTCTGGCCTTGGGGTTGGTGGGAGAGCTCTCCCAGATTTGGAGGAGATAGCAAGAATAAGGATGGATACAAATCTCTGATGCTTCTCCCCAGCTGCCAGTCTCAGCTCTGCAATGTCTTTCCGTTTCCTCGGGATGGGTCTGGGAGGGAGAGGACGGACAGCCTCCTCCTCCACCATGTGGGATACGGGTCTGTGAAGCAATAGGTTTTTTGACTTCTCTGGGGTTTTACATCTTCTCCTCTTGGGTCACGTTAGTGCGTTTCTCCTGTGGAGGGGAGAAAATCTAAGATTGATTTGCCTCTCAGTTTAGGACTCACCCATCATTGGGGTAACTTTGCCAACAGGTGGTACCTGTGGGTAGTTGAGGATGAAGATGTGTGTGTCTGGCATGGTGACAGTGGATGGGTGTTTTCTTTGGTCTCCCTTTCTCTGCCTGTCTTTTCAGCCAATGTTCTGGTTCATTGTCCTGCAAACCCCCACTCCCCCCACCCCCATCATCTGCTCTGCCCATTTTAATCTGAATATCGCCTTAATTGTCTGTGACATGGCAGCCTCCCTACCCTGGCCCAGGGGAGAAGATCATTTCATTACCTCCTGTCCCTGGGCAGAGGAAATGGTGCCCAGATCAACTGATCCCTCCTTCCCAGCCAAGTGACTGACTCAGTTCTGGCAAAGGCTGATGAAGGACTTTCCTGAGTTAACGAGCAGGGCTGAGTTCTGAGGGGCCAAAGGACAGCCAGCCAGGAACTACTGCTATCCAAATTCCTTCAGTCCAGTGAGATTTTAGTTCCCTCTGGAGTCCGGCCTTGGTTCAGAGAGAAGGTAAAATCTCAGGACCTAAATCTTCCTCATCACATAGTAGGGTGGAGTAGAGAAGCTGTCAAGACAAGTGCATGTTGGGGGTGGGTGGTGGGTGAGAATAGAGTTGGAGGAGGAAGCAGAAAGAAGGGTGAGAGGCTTGGGGTAGGGTTGTTTGCTGATACTTGGGTAGGAATATCATTGTTGGCAAGTACATAGCTGGGAAACATCTCTAGGGAAATGAGGCTATCTCTTTGGAGAATCATATAATCCCAGACCAGAAAAGGTACATAAAGATTATACCGTCTAAATCTTGCATTTTGCAGGTGAGGGAACTGAAGCCCTGAGAAGGGCAAGACATATCCAAGATCACAGAATTGGTAGATAGCAAAGCCAAGATTCAGGGGCTCTGACTCCCAATCCAACGTTTACCCCTTCTGCACCAATGAAGACATGTTCTTCTGGGAGGAATACCTCATCTCCCATACAGGAAATTGGGGGAAAATAAACTTTCTTCCCTCTAAGGTGGGGGAAGAAAACCAAAACTGAACCATATCCAAAGTCCTTTCCACATTTTCAGCTCCTGTATTCCCCTGGAACATCAGATTCCTTGAGAAGGCATGTAACCTGGGGGCCACTGCCCCTATGCACTCTCTTCTTCTCTCATGCCCAATGCACACCTCTAGGCATAGCAGAGCTCAAGGCTCAGCCAAGGGTTTCTCAGTGTGTCTGACTTATCCTGGCAGGAGATGATGTGCTGTTCAATGTTACCTGCTGAGAGAGGCAGGTAACCCCAAAGATCAAACACAGAACTCTTGGAAACTCTCCAGAGTTGTATGAAAGCTTGACTGCCTCTACCTTGCTGAGGGAGAGGATCTATTTGTAGTTTGGAAAAAAAATGGTTGACATTTGTGGACTGAACTCAGGGCAGCAAATAGTGTCAGCCTGGGGAGGAGGGTTCTCCTCTTCTTTTCTTTAGGTCTCTTCTCTGAAAAGAACGGGGATAAACTTCAATGAAGAAAAGAAGTATTTTTTCCTGAAAAGGACCCATCCCTAGCAGGTGGGTTTTTTAGAATGGCACTATCTTATCTGGATGGTGTTTCTGGAAAGAATGTTGGATGACATCAGTTTAAGTTGGTTCTGCCGTTAACTAGTTGTGTGACACTAGGCAAGTCACTTATCACTTACCTTCTCAACCCCAGGCTCCTTATCTATGATGAGGATAACCATGCATACCTTGCTTTCACAGACTGGTTCTAAAACTCATATATACGATGTTTTGAACTTTAAGAGTCAGCTAAAAGCCATGGTAGTCATGATGATGTAAATCTTGGGCGTTTTAGACCCCTACGCAAAGTGAGGGATCCCCTTATACCAAAGGTGACCCAGGTGTTAAAAACCTTAAGTTTCTCTTTTTCCCTTCACACTCTATCATCCCTAGGTCAGGGGTGCTGCTTTGCTGGCCTTTCTTCAGAGAAGATCAATTATTTTTCAGGAGAGAGTTGAGGAGACTGGGAAGATGGAATACCTAATCTTGGATGGCTACACTTTCTTAGACTGCCACATTGAAGGAAAGACCATCAGCTTTTGGTGACAGCAGTATGGTCCCTAAGCCATTTCAGGGTCTAAGATAATGGAATGAGAGGAGCTGTCTTGGTCTTCCCATTTCTGCAATGGGTTTCGGGCTTTAGGGATTCTGCTGACACAGACAAAAGCCTTGGGTGTCATTCCTCCCTGCCATATGTCTCACAGGATGGCAGATCTTTTCTGTCACTTAAGTGGGGAAGGGAGGATTTATGAAGAGTGGAGAATACAAGGGCTGAAGAAACCCCCTATGAGCTGCTAAAGGAAATTTAGGAGAGGGTACCTATACTAGACTTGAGTGGTGTGGTTTTGGGGGCAAACAATTTCCTCTTACTGGGTATCAGTGTCACTTTATTACAGGCAGAGAAAAGTGTTTTTCACCAGATGAGGCTTGAGTGCTTTGAGAGCTTTAGGAAAGACATATAAGCAGGGTTTGACTCCACAGAGTCAAAATGAATGCAGAGATAGATGTTAGCACTGGAGGAGGCACGGGAATAGACAATCCACCATTTCTTTCTACAAATTGATCATCTTTTTTGAATCTGTTTTTCTGTCTTTTGGGATTTCTTTTGGGAAGGTATTGGGCCAGCTAATCTTTAATATCCCTTCTAGCTCTAAATATGCGATTTTTATGAGCTCCATGAGGTAAGGAGTAAAAATGTCTCCATTTTACAGATAAGGAGACTGAGGCACAGATTTTTATTTGTTGCAGGTTGTTTGACTTGGAGCCAGACCTTCTGCCCCTCTTTCAGTATAACTGCCGGCAATTCTCCAGCCCCCAGGACTGCCTCTCTTCTCCTGAGTTCCTGGATCACATCAGGAAAGTAAGAGGCAAGGGGAAGAGAGATGGGGGTTGGGGAGGTCAAGTCTTTTTAGGGAGAAGAGAGATCTGTGGAAACTTGAGACCCTAGAGAGTAGCTCCGTCATCCCCCCAGGGAGAACTAGGGATGTGGGAGGAGGGACATTCCCTCTTAGGCTCTAAAGAATGTTCCCTAGCTCAGGAGGGGCGGACTCCTAGCTGGGCCCACCAGTTACTTTTGGGAGTTTTCCCTCTACCTCTCTTATGTTACCATAGGGAACAAGTTTAGTCTTTCTCTCTGTCGAGCCAGCAGTCTCCCTCCCATACACTTGACAAGTGAGTTTCTCTCTCTCTCTCTAATATCAAGGGTGACATCCTAGTGATCCTAGTGAATAACCAACATTTCTAATGTGGTGTAGACGTAGAATTCAACAAAGGACTTCAGGGACCCTAGGGCAAAGCGGTCCATCTCCCTCAGCCTTGGTTTCCCTGCACTTGAGGCAATGTGGGGAAATAATTGCCAGATGAAGCTTGTTGAATGCTTTGAGATCTGGAGAGGAGAGGCATGTCCTTAATTTGAATTCTTTTTTTTGCTCCCTACTACCTTTGGCTCTGGAGGGTCTGGTTAAAGCTACAGGACTTTATTGGAATGGAGACCCTCTTGCTGCTTCACTTAGTACCTGCAAGACACAAGACACTAGTAGGCTGAGACAATCTTGTTTTTGCCTTAGGACAGCTTTGGGATTTTTCCAGCAGGTGGAAGCTGAGCCTCTGTTAACTGGGCAGGTTTGGTCAAATATCCCAACTGGACAGCTCCATCTGGGACCTCTGCATAGTAGATACTAGAAGCCTTTGGGAACAGTAATGTGATTTCTAAGCCACCTTATCATCTCAGATTCCAAAGTGAACACATCTGTCACAGCATTTCTTCCTAGGCTCAGGGCTGGAAGAAATAAAACAGACATTTATTAAGCCCCTACTATGGGCCAGACACTGTGCTAAGTGCCTGACAAATATATGATTTGATTCCCCACAATGATTGAGAGGTAACTGCTATTATAATTCCCATTTAATAGTTGAGGAAACAGAGGTTAAGTGACTTACCCCGGTCATACAACTAGGAAGTTTTTAGGTCAAATTTGGACTCATATCTTTCTGACTACACTTTATTTACTGTACCACCTACTTTTGAGGGCTTCTGCTGCTAAAAAGGAAGAGTTTGGAGTACACTTTTCCTTTCCCTCTCCTCCACTAGGCCCCAAAGAAGCATGCCATTTGGGTTGGCTATTAAGGGGATGGTTGTCTTTGCTCTCCTCAATGTAGATTTTTCCCCTGGTCCTCTGGCAGGTAATGTTGGTGATTGATGCTGCAGTGACCCATGTGGAGAACTTGTCTTCCTTGGAGGAGTATCTCACCAACCTGGGCAAGAAGCACAGGGCAGTTGGTGTGAAGCTCAGCTCTTTCTCGGTAAGGCAGCTGTTTACCCTCTGGACATCCAGACCCAAACTCAGCCTCTTTTGCACCCCCTTTTTATTTTTTATTTTTTAATAAATTAATTATTTTCTTGTTTACATCATTCATTTCCACGAGATTTTGAGTTACAAATTTTCTCCCCATACTTCCCCGACCCACCACCTCAAAACAGCCATCCCACTGTATACCCCCTTCCCCAATCTGCTTTCTCCTATGTCTTCCCCCTCACCCCTCTAACTTTCCCGTAGGGCAAGATGGATCTCTCTACCACAGTGTCTGTATATTTTAATTCCCAGTTTGATGTAGTTAATAACAACAATAATAATAACAATAATATATGTACATATATATTTTTAACATTTGATTATTGAACTTTAAATTCTAGATTCTTTCCCTTCCTCCCTCATCACCTACCCCCACTGGAAGGACAAGCAATTAAATACAGGTTGTATACTGTACCCCCTCTTAAAAATATTTTGTTTTTTCCCAATTACATGTAAAAACAATTTTAACATTCTTTTTTCAAATTTTGAGTTCCAAGATCTCTCCCTCCCTTCCCTCTCTGTCTCATTGAGAAGGCAAGCAATCTGACATAGGTTTTATATATATGTGTGTGTGTGTGTGTGTGTGTGTGTGTGTGTGTGTGTGTGCATTCATGCAAAACACATTTCCATGTAAGTCATGCTGTGAAAGAAAACACACACATACCAAAAAAAAACCACCAAGAAAAATAAAGAAAAAGCATCTTCAATCTGCATTCAGGTTCCACCAGTTCTTTCTCTGGAGAAGGACAACACCTTTCATTGTAAATCCTTCAGAATTGTCTTGGATCATTGTATTGCTGAGAATAGGCAAGTTATTCACAGCAGTTCATCATACAGTTTTGCTATTACTGTGTACAATGTTCTGGTTCTGCTGATTTCCCTTTGTATCAGTTTACATAAACCTTTCTAGGTTTTTCTGAGAGTGTCTTATAGCACAATAGTATTCCATCATAATCGTATGCAACAACTTGCTCAGCCTTAGCCCAAATGATGGATATCCCCTCAGTTTTCAATTCTTTGCTGCCACTAAAAGAGCTGTTAGAAATATTTGTGTGCATATAGGTCCTTTACCTTTTTTTTTTCTTTTTATTTCTTTGGGATGCAGATCTAGTAGTGGTATTGCTGGGTCAAAGGGTATGCACAATTTTATGGCCATTTGGGCATAAGTCTAAATTGTTCTCCAAAAAAGTTGGATCAGTTCACTACTTCACTAACAATGCATTAGTGTTTCAATTTTCCCACATCTCCTTCCATAGTTGTCATTTTCCTTTTCTGCCGCGTTAGACAATCTGATGGGCGTATGGTAGTAGCTCAGCGTTGTTTTAACTTTACACCCCCTTCTAGGTCCCTTCCTTCTACCAGCTGTTTTCCTGAGCTGGTAATCAGGCAGCTCCTGAAGCCTCTGCTCTGTATTGGGCACTCTATTTAAGAGAAAGGAGCTTGTATTCCATAGAGGGAGATAACAGGTAAACACTTAAGTATGTAAAAAAGGTAGTTTTGGGGAGGGCAGGCAATAGAAGTTGGGGAGGACTCAGGAAAGGCCTTATTCAATTGACAGTATTTGAACTGAGCTTTGAATAATAATAATTAAATAAATAATAAAAATAATGATAATAAAATAAATAAATAAAATAAACAGTAATAATAATAATAATTACAATAATAGCTAATATTTATCTGGCATTCACGATGTTCCTGGCACTGTGTGTGCTAAGCACTTTGCAATTATTGTTTCACTCAGTTCTCACAGCCATCCTGGGAGGTAGGTGCTCTTATGATCCCCACTTTACAGATGAGGAAACTGAGGTAAACAGAGGTTAAGTGAGTTGCCCAGGGTCACCTAGCTAGGGTATGTCTGAGGCTGGATTTCAATTCAGGTCTTTCTGACTCCAGACCCAGCACTTGACATGTCTCCCACACTGCCTACCTGTCCCTAACAGTGCTAGGGTATGTATGATTCCTCCTCTGAGGCCCTGGGAAGATGTTAAACTCTCCTAATCACATTCTATAGACTCATATAAAGAATTCGCCATCCCTTTGTTCAACCCTATGAAGGTGGGGAATGATTCAGACCACCATAGAAAGTCCAGGTCCCGAGGAGACGCACTCCAAAAGCACAGATTCTGCAGGAGATGCGCTGTGCAGCACACAATAGATAAAAAGTATCTGGGGGCGGCTAGGTGGTGCAGTGAATAGAGCACCGGCCCTGGAGTCAGGAGGACCTGAGTTCAAATCCGGCCTCAGACACTTAACACGCACACACACAAAAACTAGCCGTGTAACCTTGGGCAAGTCACGTAACCCCAACTGCCCTCAAACAAACAAACAAACAAAAAAAGTATCTGTTGAAATGAACGGATATTCCCAATTCTTGTTTGATGCTTCCTAAGGGCTTGTCTCTGTGCTGGCCTCCAAGAATGATACCAAAGGGAATAAGCATTTATACAGTGATTATTGTGTGTCAGGAACCATATATGCTAAGGATTTGTTTCAAGTGTTATTCAGTCTGATCCTCGCCACTCTGCAAACTATTATTCCCATTTTACTGTTGAAGAGATTGAGGCAAATGGAGATTAGTGACTCAGCTGGAGTGACATAGCTAGAGAGTGTCTGAAGCTAGATTTGAATGCATATCTCCCTGACTTCCACTGCACCACCGGCCACCATGTGAATGGAACATATTTTTAAACTTACTGTCTATTTGTGGAAAAAGGAGACAGACGGACACACAGGTGCTCGAGAATAGTGAGTGAGTTTAGGAGATGAAGATTTTAGTCTCAGCTCTGATGATACGCACCACGTAATTAACTGGACCTTGATTTCTCCATCTGTCAAATGGGAAGATGTATTGCCCTTACCTGTTTCACAAGGTTGTGAAGAAGGCAGTTTCTAAAGTCTGGAGTGTGCTTCCGATGTCCTAAATGCTCTTTTGCTGTTTTCCTTTGCAGACGGTGGGCGAGTCCTTACTCTACATGCTGGAGCAGTGCTTAGGCCCCTCCTTCAATGTAGCCATGAGGGAGGCATGGACGCAACTCTATGGGGCTGTGGTACAGGCCATGAGCCGCGGCTGGGATGGAGAGTAGGAGTCCTCCCATTCCAAACCCAGTCTCTACATCATGAATCCATCTCCCCTTCCTGCTGGCCAACATCCTCACTCTCTCTCTAATGTGGTTTAGGTTTCATGGTCTCCCTGCCTCCTTTTCTCTCTCTCTCTCTCTCTCTCTCTCTCTCTCTCCTCTGTCTTTCTCTCTGTCTCTGTCTCTCTGTCTCTCTCTCTGTCTCTCTGTCTCTCTCTGTGTCTCTCTGTCTCTCTCTCTCTCTGTCTCTCTCTGTCTCTGTCTCTCTCTCTGTCTCTGTCTCTATCTCTCTCTCTGTCTCTCTCTCTCTGTCTCTCTGTCTCTCTTTCTCTGTCTCTGTCTCTCTGTCTCTGTCTCTGTCTCTCTGTCTCTGTCTCTGTCTCTCTGTCTCTGTCTCTGTCTCTGTTTCTCTCTGTCTCTGTCTGTCTGTCTGTCTGTCTCTCTCTCTCTCTCTCAGGTTTGAGTATCTCTTATTTCCTTCATGCTTCACTGAGAGCCCAAGAGTGTGCAGTAGGATTACAACCCCATTCTCAGCCTGTCCTTTCCCTACTTCTACCAACAGAGAAGGGAAGGGACTTTTCCCCATGGATATGGCCTCTCCTGTCCCACTCTCCACCTTTCAGTAATGGTCATTAGGAAGAGACAGAGGGTGGCCTTTGGAGTTCCAAGCTAAGGCAGGCCCAGTGCTCCCTCTTTCCAACCGTCCCTGTCTGTGTTGCCCTTCCCTACGATTGTCCATCTTCCCAAGATTGCCAGGCCTCAAAGCAGTTGGGAAGTTGTCAAACTTTATCTCTGGCTCTTTCCCTTTTCCCTTTCTGTGTCCCATCCTTTCCAAACACATACTTTCTGTATGCCAAACCAATTGTCTCCTATCCTTACAAGCCAACTGCTTACAGTAACTCTTCCCTATTTTCTTGTCTTGGAGGAGATTGTGATCTGATATACCAGCTCACACTGACATGTTATTTCTCCTCCCGGAGGCAAAAGAAGGACAATGTTCACTCCAAGGAATGACTTTCCAGTAGTGGGATTTTAGGTAGGGTGGCGGTTTGTCAAGAGAATTGACTTTTCCAGTCCCCTCTTTCCCCTTTCCTTTCCTCCCTCTCTCTAACTCCCTGATCCTTCCTTCTTCCCTCCATCTCTTCCATTTTTCTTCCTCTTCTTGAATCTATAGGCCTGACTTTCAGGTCTTACGTCCCCACCCAGCAATGGACATGAGATTGGCCAGTTTCTGGTACCTTCTTGCACGTGTCTTTGTCTTTGCTCCCAACTACTATGCCTTTCCCCCTTGTTCCTTGCTCATTCATGCAGAGGAGCTATAGGCTTCCAGATATTTTTCTCTCCCTACCCTAGGTGTGCCTTGTAACTTGATGAGTGTCACCATCTTTTTGTCCTCATCCACGTATTCTACTCATGAAGTAGTTCTTCAGCCTCTGCTCTGTGCTATGGTTATGTAAACCTCATAAGAAATAAATCATTTCTCTGTGCAGCTCTGACTTCCCTGGCTTTGTCATTTTTGGATGGGTATGTGTGTGAGATGCAAGGACTGTGGATAGCAGTGTATTTTGCAGATAAAAGGAGAAGGCAGAAAGGGGAAATCTAAGATAATACCAAGAAGAAAATCAAGGAATACTAGAGCGTTCTTGGAAACTGGGAGTCAGAATAAAGATGCAGGATTTGAAAGTCAGGTGAACAATCAAGTCAAGAACCACTAGGGTGCTGGAGGTGAAAGTGGGGCAAAGAAAAGGAACCAACTGAGACAGCTGACACATGATCTTACCTTGGATCTGAGGGGGAGAGAGTGGGAAAGAACTGAGAGTAGAAGACCCTCCCAAGACATAGAAATATTAATTTATGAGACCCAGGTCTTGGCCACCATTATCTTCACATCAAGAATCTGCTATGAAAACTGGGAACATTCTGAGGAAATGGTATCTGAAAAGAGAGAAGGAATCAGCTTGATTATTTGAGAGTGGAGGAGGCTGAGCTATATCCTGTGTTTTCCCATTCAGACAGCAGGAGAAAGAGAACAGTCTGTAAACCGTTAAGCTAGCAGGTTGATTTCAATTCTTAGGAAAACTCTAGAATGGTCATTAGAGAGCTGGTTGGTGAGCAAATACCTGGCAAGTGAAGCAGTGACCACAGAGCCAACATGGCATCATCAAGGATCAGGCACGCCAGATGAACAGTATTTCCTTTTTTGACAGGCTCACTAAACTGGCAGATGGTAAAAGTGATATAGCTATGGTTTATTCAGCTATTATAAAGGCATTTAATAAATACATAGTGCTTGACAGGGAGAGGGGGAGGATGAAGAAATAAGGAATTTGGAACTGGTTCAAGAGCTGGACTCAAGGATTTAGTGTTTCAACGTCAACTTGGCAGAGGTCTCCAGTAGGGGCACCCCAGAGATTGTTGGACCTTCATTGCTTAGAATTTTTATCAGCGACTTGCATAAAAGCATAGCTAGGAATGTTAATCAAATTCGTAGATGAATCAAACTGGGATGGATAGCTTACATGCTGTATAACTGATCAGATCAAAAGAGATATTAATAGGCCAGGATAATGGGCTGACTCTAATAAGATGAACTTCAGTAGAGATGAATGTAAAATCTTATGCTTTGGTTAAAAAAAATCAACTTTATAAGTACAAGATACATTATAAAAATGCTTAAAGTACATGATACACATGAAAAAATGGATATGTACAGGATACATATGAAAAATACAGGTAGGGGTAGAGTAGAGATGGCAGAGTAAAAGGTCATAACTGCCAAACTTCTCCTAAAACCTTTCCTACAAAATGATCATAGAAAACACCAAATAGAATTCTAAGCAGGAGAATTAAGAAAAAGCCACAAGACATTTTCCCAGCCCAAGGCAGTTTAGGAAGACAGAAAGGGGGGGGGTTGTCTGTGGACACTGAAGTAGGGGGAAGGACAGCAGAAGCTGAGTGCTGCAGAAGTGGCATAGACTGGGGACTGTGAGCAGCAGCAGTTCCTAGAAATAATAAGAGGACTGACCATTTAGAAAGAGATCCCAGGGGACCCTGTAGTAATACTGGCTGCAGGATCAGATACTACTTAGCAACTCTGTCATGCATTACCAGTTCTGTGATGCAGTTCTAGGGTAGAAAGGAGTGGTTGCCGTAATGAGGGAACAGAGCACAGAGCATAAGGGCAGATCTCTCTCAAAATCATAACATGTTGTAAAAGGCTCCCAAATTGATCTGTAAAAGCAGAAAGATGTAAAAATCCGGAGCTCAGGTCAGTCCTCCTCCCCAGTGGAAGTGAGCAGAGATCAACTCTAACATAAATTCTAAAGTAATAGTCTGGAAAAAATGAGCAAAGAACAACAACAAAAAGAACCTGACATAAAAGGTTGCTATAGTGATAGGAAAGCTCAAGACAAAAACTCAGTAGACAGTGAATTGAAAACACCTAAAGATCAAAGAAAAATGCAGATTGGACTCAAGTCAACAAGTATTCCTAGAAGAGTTTTTTTTTTAAAAAGAACAAAAATAGTGTGTTTTTTTTTCTTTTTGGAGGGGGAAAGGAATTGGGGTTAAGTGACTTGCCCAAGGTCACATGGCTAGTTTTGTGTTAGGTGTCTGAGGCAGGATTTGAACTCAGGTCCTCTTGACTCCAGACTCACTGCACAACCTAGCCGCTGCCCAAAAATGATTCGTAAAAATCAAATAAGATCAGTAGAGGAAAAATTGGGGAAAGAAATGAGAAGCATGCAAGACAAGTATAAAAAAGAGAATTAGCAGGTTGGTAGAAGAGGCCCAGAAGTTACTGAAGAAAATACTTAAAAATCATAATTAGCCAAGTGATAAAATAAATATAAAATCTCACTGAAGAAAATAAATGCATAAAAATTAGAAGTGCTCAACTGAAATGACTGTAAGACATCAAGAAACAATAAAACAAAGTTAAAAGAATGAAAAAATAGAAGAATATATGAAATATCTCAGGAAAAACAACTGACTTGGAAAACAGATTAAGAAGAAATAATTTGAGAATTATTGACCTGCTCAAAAGCCATGAAAAGGAAAAAGAGCTTAGACATCATATTTCTAGAAATTATAAAGGAAAACTACCCAGATATCTTAGAACCAGAGGGCAAAGTCAAAATTGAAAGAATCTGCCAAACACCTCATCAAAGAAATACCCAAATGAAAAATCCCAGCAATATTACAACCAGAGCTTCCAGGTCAAGGAGAAAATCTTTTAATTAGTCAGAAAGAAATATCATGGAGCCACAGTCAGGCTCACACAAAATTTAACAGCTACCACTACAAAGGAGCTGAGAGCTAGAATATTATTTTCTGGAAGGCAAAGGAGCTAGGATTACAACCTGGAATTACCTACTCAGCAAACTTGAGTATAATCCTATAAAAAATGAATATTTAATGAAATAGAGGACTTCTAAGCACTCCTGATGAAAACACCAAAGCTGAATAGGAAGTTTAACATTCAAACACAAGACTCAAAGGAAGCATAAAAAAGGTAAACATGAGTGAGAAGTCATAAGGGATTTACCAAAGTTAAACTGTTTACATTCCCATATGAGAAGATGATACCTAGAGTCCCTAAGAACATTATCATCATTAGGGCAGTCAGAAGGAGTCTACATAGACAGAGGGCATGTGTGTGTGAATCTATTATATTAAGATGATCTCAAAAGAAGATTGGAAGGGTGAAGAAGGGAGAAGCAGTAGGAGAAGAGGAAAATTATTTCACCTAAAGGAGGCATGCAAAGAAGAATTTATACAATAAAGGAGAAAACGTGTGTGGGAAGTAGTAGATAACACTTGGAACTTACTTTCGTCTGAACTAATCAAGGAGGGAAGAGTTTATACACATGTATGATTGGTGATAGAAATTCATCTTACCCAATAAGTAAGGAGGAGGAGAAGGGGTTAAGATAAAGTCAGGGGGAATGATAAGGGAGGATAGATTAAGGGAGGTGGGGGTCAAAAACAAAACAGATTCTTGAGGAAGGAACTGGGTAAAAAAAGAGAAGTGCAAATTGAAGAGAATAGAAAGGAGGGAAATACACAGTTAGCAATTATAACTGTGAATGTGAATAGGATGAATTAACTCATAAAATGGAAGAGGATAGCTGACTAGAGGAGAAACTATAATCCAGCAATACCTTGTTTAGAAGAGACACACTTGAAATAGAATGAGACACAGAATTAGAATAAGGAACTGGAACAGAATCTATTATGCTTCAGCTGAAGTAAAAAAGGCAGGGGGTAAGAATCATAGTCTCAGACAAAGCAAAAATGGGTTTAATTAAAAGATAAGAAGGGAAAATATATTTTGCTAAGAGGCAATAGAGACAATGAATTGATATCCATGCTGAACATTTTTTTACACATGAAATAACACAGTATCCAAATTCTCAAAGGAAAATTAAATTAATTATAGGAGAAAATAGTAAAAGTACATTATTAAGGCACCTTCATTTATCCTTCTCAGACCAAGATAAATTTAGTCCTAAAAAATAAGAAAAATTAAGGAATGAATAAAATTTTAGAAAAGTTAGGTATGATTGACCTCTGGAAAATATTGAATGGGAACAGAAAAGAATATATCTATCCTCAGTTGTGCATGGCACTTTCACAAAAATTGACCTTTACTAGGACATAAAAACCTCCTAAACATGCAGAAAAGCAAAAATACTATATATACCCTATTCAGACCATAACATAATAAAAATAATATACAATAAAGGCTGTGGAAGCATAGATTAAAAATTAACTGGAAATGACATAATCTAAGTCTAAAGAACAAGTGAGTCAAAGAAGAAATCATAGAAACCATTAATAATTTCACTAAAGATAAAGCCAACAATGAGACAAGATACCAAACCTGCCAAAATTTGTGGGATATAGCCAATGCAGTACTTAGGGGAAAAATTATGTCTGTAAACATTTACATCGATAAAAAAGAGACAGAGCAGATCAGTGAATTGAGCATGTAACTAGGAAAAAAAACCTGAGAAAAAGAGCAAATTTAAAATCTCCAGCTAAACCCCAAAAATAGAAATCATAAAAATCAAAGGAGAGATTAATAAAATTTAAAGTAAAAAAACCGAACTAATAAAGCTAAAAAAGAGCTTTCTGAAAACAACACTAAAATAGATAAGGCATTAGCCAATTTGATTTTTAATAAAGAAAGAAGGAATTAAAATTACTGGCATCAAAAATTATAAGGTTAAATAGGCTACCAATGAAGATGACATTAAAGCAATTTTTAGGACTTATTTTGCCCAACTTTATGAAAATAAAACTCAATCTAAATGACATTAATAAATATTTATGGGCATATGTATCACCAGATTAACAGAATAAGAAAATGGAATAGTTAACTAGCCTTATTTTAGGAAAAAAAAATAAACAAGCCAGAAATGGACTTCTGAAGACCCCTCCCCCATCTCCCCAACCCTCCCCCCATTACCAGAATGACATACAAATATTGTCAAACATTTAAAGAAAAAATAATTCTAATACTGTATAGACTGCCTAAAACAATAAATAAAGAAGGAGTCCTACCACATTTTTTTTGAAGGGGGAAGGCAGGGCAATTGGGGTTAAGCGACTTGCCCAACGTCACACACCTAGTAAGTTTGTCAAGAGTCTGAGGTCAGATTTGAACTCAGGTCTTCCTGACTCCAGTGCCAGTGCTCTACTCCATGCACCATTTAGCTGCCCCATCCTACTACATTTTAGCAGAAAATTTCTCTGATAAAAGTCTTATTTCTCAAATGTGGAAATTGTGGGAGCTGAGTGAACCACGCTGACTCCATCATTTGACTCAATTCTGAATCTAGCTCAGTTCCTTTTATATTCAATTATGGGTCTAGCCCAATTTCTGTCTTGTGAGAAAACTTCATTCCATCATGGGAACTGTGAGAAAACTTTTAAATTACTTGAACCTAGATTTTTGTGGTTGGGAAGCTGGTCTACCTCTACCTGTTGCTTAGAAAACCTTAACTAAGAATGAACGATGCTGATTAGAAACCTATTCAGACCCAAAGATTGATTCAAGGAGTTGTTTTTTTTTTTTCACAATTATACATCTCAAGTAACCCATATGTATTATCTGAAGATTGGCTCCATACTGTTCAATCAGTTACTTTTTCTTTATTCCTTTGATTGAATATAAAAACTTGGGGGAATGAATGGGATACCTCTTTTTCTGATGTTATGGAATTGTACTTGCTTTTCTTCTCCTCACTTGGAAAGCACCTAATTTTTCCTCCAATTAGAAACCAAATTACCTAATTTTGTACCCTTGTTTATATCCTGTTAATTGTTTTCTTTTAATACGTAAAGGTCTAGCTCCTCCTGTATTCAGGGTCCAGAGTCAAGGTGAGGAGGCCTGGTCCCTATTTGTTATTCAATTGGCATGTATTAGCTCAATAAATTGATATTCTTGGAAGTTTAAAACTTTGTTTCCTCAGTTGTTTCAGATTTTACCCAGCACACAGTTGTATATAGAACTGAGTCAAATTTATAAAAATGGGAGCCAATAACCACTCAGTAAATGGTCAAAGGACATGATCAGGCAGTTTTCCAAAGAAGAAATCAAAGCTACCAATAATCATATAAAACTGCTCTAAATTACTATTAATTGGAGAAGTGCAAATTAAAACAACTTTGAGGTACCACCTCATACCATTCAGATTGGCTACAATGACAGAAAAAAGAAAAGAACAAATGCTGGAGAGGATGGAGGAGAAAAGTTCCACTAATGCACTATTTATTGGTGGAGCCGTGAACTAGTCCAACCATTCTGGAGAACAATTGGAACTGTGCCTGAAGAGCGGCATGTACCCTTTGACCCAGCAGTACTGCTACCAGATCTATACCCCCAAAAAGATAAAAGGAAAAGGAAAAAGACTCATGTATACAAATAATATTTATAGCAAAGAATTGGAAACTGAGAAGATGTCTATCAATTGGGAAATGACTAAACAAGTTATGGTATATCAGTGTGATGGAATGCTATTGTTTTGTAAGAAATCATGTGGGGAATAGTTTCAGAAAGACCTGATAAGATTTGTGTGAGCTGATGAAAAGTGCAGGGAACAGGAGGAAGAGAACATTTTGAGGAAGTAACAGTAATATTGAAATGATAACCAACTTTGAAAGACTTAGCAACTCTGATCAATTAGATGCAACAGTTCCAATAGGTTTATGATGAAAAATGCTATCCACTTCCAGAGAGATAACTGATGGAATCTGAGGGCAAATTGAAGTATATTTTTCCTCTTTATTTTTCTTGCTTTTTCTCTCATTGCATGGTGTATCATTAATGGAATGGGAAGATCTTTCTTGCCCGTTAGTAGGCCTATGTGACCTGCTTTGAGCCTGAGTCACATAAGCCTGAGTCACATGGAGGTGGTAGGAGGAGCTTACTAAATGGATGGAGCAGGAATGGGTGGAATAGCAAGTTGGAGAGTGAGGTGGAACTGAGAGAGAGATGAGGTAGAGAGAGGCAGAGAAGCTAGTGTGGATGAGAGAGGGGTATTTTGCCTAATTTGTTTGTGGGGAGGCCTGATGGGGGGAAGGCTTGGGGATAGTGGTGCTCCCTGCATTGGTAATGTGTACCAACTTCTTTATTACTATGGTGGATTTGGCTTTGTGGTATATGAATAAATATCTTGGTTTTGTCTTTGAAGAAGAAAGTCTGTTATATCTTGAGATTCAAACATGGAAATATGCCTGCATATTCATAGTAGTTGCTGTGGGTATCTCATTGGTGATATACACCAATGTGGAAATGCTTTCCCCCCCACTTAATAGTATTTATTTTTTTCCAATCATATATAAAGATAGTTTTCAACATTTACTTTTATAAGATTTTGAATTCCAGTTTTTTTTCTCCCTCCCCCCTGCCAGATGGCTTATAGCAAGATATAGGTTATACATGTACAGTCTTATTAGACATATTTTCACATTAGTCATGTTGTGAAGGAAGAATCAGAACAAAAGGGAAAAAACACAAGAAAAAAGAGCAAATACTATGTTTCAAATACTATGTTTCAATTTCTTTGGATGTGGATAGAATTTTCCATCGTGAGTCTTTTGGAATTGTCTTAGATCCTTGTATTGCTGAGAAGAGCTAGGTGCATGAATGGAAATCCATTTTGCATGACTTCATATGTACAATAAGGATTGTATTTTTTTTTCATTCTCAAAGAGTCATGGGGGGACTGGAAAGAAGGAGATAATTTGGAACTGAAAATAAAAATAATTTAATTTTAGAAAATTCTAACTAGAGGATACATATTTAAATGCTTCAAATGGCTCATAACAAGGGAAATGCCAATGGAAACAACACTGAGGTTTCACCTCAGAACCAGCAAATTCATAAAGATGAGAAAAGATGGGAATAGTCAATGTCAAGGGAATTATGGAAAGATGAGCATATTAATGAATTGTTGGTGGAGATGTGACTTGGTCCAACCATTCTGGAAAGCCATTTGGAACTGATTTAAGAAAGTGGCTGAAAAAAAGGGAAAAAAAGTGGCTGAAATGTCTATACCCTTTGATCTGGAGTTCCTGTGGCTAGGCATTTATCCCTACGGAGGTCAAAGACAGAAAGGTCCTATATAAAGACTAGATATTCATGGTTCCAGTTCTGTATAGTAGCAGAAGAATTAGAAACAGAGCAGATTCATCAATTGTGGAATGGCTGAATGGATTATAGTACATAAACATGGTGGAATATTATTATACCGCAAGAAATGAATTAATTCAGAGAGGTGGGAAGACATATGAAATGATTGAACATCGAAGTAAATAGATCCAGTAAAGCAATATATGTGATGATTACGCAATGTAAATGGGAAGAACAAGAATGAGAGTCAGGAAAATTTAAAACGGAACATTGTACAAAGATGATGACCAAGTCTGACCCCTCCCACCGAGAGAGGTGAGAATGTGCCTCCTCTCCTCCTTTGCAAAGGCAGAGGACTAAGGATGTGGAACACATCTTGGTTGATGTATTTATTAGTTTTATTGGACACTTAATTTCTTGTTACATTTATGACTATATTTATTTATTTTATAAGCTGTCCCATATCTGATGATGACTACTCAACCTCTCTGGGCCTCAGGTTTCTCTACATAAAGTGGAGGGATTGGACTAGATGACCTTTGAGGGCCCTTTAGCTCTAGATCTGTGATTCTCTGAGTAGGAGAGAGGAGAGAATATATTGGGAAATGAAGGTGATATAAAAACAAAAGGTATAATGACAATTCCATTTAAAAGGACTCTACTTGTCTGTCGTTGGTGTTGTTCAGTTGTCTTAGTCACGTCTGACCCTTGGTGACCTCACTTGGGGTTTCCCTGGCAAAGATACTGGAGCGGTTTGTCATTTCATAGTCTGGCTCATTTTACAGATGAGGAGACTGAGGCAAACAGGATTAAGTGACTTGTCCAGGGTCACACAGCTGAGGCCAGATTTGAAGTCAGGAAGATAAGTCTACCCGACTCCCAGCCTGGCACTCTATCCACTACGCCACCTAGTTTGCCTGCTTTTGGCTATAGATTGGACCAGATAACTGCTGAGGTCACATCTGACACTGAAATGTTATAATTCTGAGACATGGTGAGGACCTGTGTTGGCAGTACAAAGAGAACAGAGACCCAGGGACAGAGAGGAGGGGTTTAGAACCTGCCATTTCCATGGAAACTGGCAAGAGCCTTATAAAGCCTAGTGACTGATTGAAGGTGTAAGATGGGACAGCGATTTCTTCCAACTGCTCCTTTCCAGCACACAGGGGTAATAGGGTGTCAGGAGGGGAATACAGGAAAAACCAGATGACCGTGAAGACAGGAAATATGGATTAAAGAGTTTTATGGTTTGTAAAGTTTTTTTTTTCTAAACTAATTATGTGATTTACAAACTGTATTAGTAAAGTGATCCCATTTTTTTTAACAAAAAACATTGTTGTCCTCCACCTACTTTTTATAAAACAATCTACATAATTTTCTTAACCTGTATTTTTTATCCAAGTCGACAAGCATTTATTAAAAGAACATTTTCTTTAAAATATAGGATCTGGGAAGAAGTGACCAATCAGAGGAAGGAGCCCACAGGGGCAGAATAAGCTATCAGGGTGAAAAGGCTGTTGTGACATGGGGAAAGTCTGGAGACACAAATAAAATTAAGAACTTTTAATACTTTGTATATTAGAAGCTAATCTTTTTTTTTTGGAGGGGGGAAGGTAGGGCAATTGGAGTTAAGGGACTTGCCCAAGGTCATAGGGCTAGTAAGTGTTAATAATGTTTGAAGCTGGATTCAAACTCAGGTCCTCTTGACTCCAGGGCTGGTGCTCTGTTCACTGAGCCACCTAGCTGCCCCTTATTTTTCATACCTACTAAACACTAAGTGCAGTGGGATCCTATATTCACTACATCTTTTAGTCAATTGCAAAAAAAAAGTAAGAAAAATAAAGAGAAAAAATGTGCTTCAATCTGCACTTAGGCTACATCAATTATCTATCTGGAAACGGATAGCATTTTTCATCATAAGCCTATTGAAATTGTTGTGGATTAGAGCTGCTAAGTCTTTCATAGTTGATTTCATTTCCAGCATCTCATTCATTTTGTTCCCTTATTGAAGGTTGCTTGCAGAAGATGATATGCTCTCTACTTATACCCTCCTTCTAGATGCTCTCAATTTTTGTATAGGTGATTTTTTTTTTGCTTTTTTTGGAGGGCAGTTGGGGTTAACTGACTTGCACAAGGTCACATAGCTAGTTTTTTTTGTGTTGTGTCCAAGGTCGGATTTGAACTCAGGTCCTCCTGACTCCAGGGCTGGTGCTCTATTCACTGTGCCACATAGCCAGCCCGATAGATGAATCCTATAAAGATGGGAATGTAGGTATGTAGGTCAGGAGCTGTTCTCTGGATGCCCTTTTTAAAAGTATTAGTAAGGTCTGAATTGTTGGGGGGTTTTTTGGTAGCTTTGCCAATATCCATTTCATATAACTTGGTGCTTTCTCGTTGTGTCCCCTCAAGTTTGAATCTCTTCTGCATACACTTGGTCCAATCTGATTACTTTTCCCATTTTTGTTTTCTTTATTGCCAGGTCTACCTCCTCTATAAGACCATTTGGGACTTTGATGATAGAATCTAAAAATGGTGGCTTAACTTCATATTTATAATTTAATTTTCCAGCCCCCATGGCTGCTACTGCCTTCCACTCTGCGATTTTCTTCCATCTGCTTTGAATAAACCTTGGATGGACTTAGTTCTTTCCATGTTGTCTTCCCCATGAGACTGCTTGAAGGCAAGGATGATTTTTGTCCTTCTTAGCACTTAGCACGATATCTGGCATGTAATAGGTGCTTAAGAAATGCTTGTGAGTATAAAAAAATAAAAGCCATCATGATAATAATCTTATTAATGAAATAGGAAGGTTTGTTTTCCAGGGCAGTTTCTCAAAATGTGCCACTGCCGGTATTGCTTCTCATAATTCTTTTTCAACCAGGAATTAAGATCAATATTTTTTTTGTCTTTTCACAGCTGCATCAGAACAGCACAAATAAGATATTAGCAACAGTGGTAAAATTCGTCTTACTTTGATAACTCAGAGACCTTATTGCTTATGTGTAGTTAAAACATGGTAAGATTTTTCAGGTTTAAACATTTGTTTCAGTGAATTCTCACAAGCCAAATCTATTCATTGTTCTTGTTCAGGTGGAGTGACGTATCATAATTTTTTTTTTCTTTTTGGAGGGCAATTGGGGTTAAGTGACTTGTTCAAGGTTACACTGCTAGTAAGTGGGTCAAGTGTCTGAGGCTGGATTTGAACTCAGGTCTCCTGTCTCCAGCGCCACCTACCCACCCCATATCATAATTTCTGAAGGCAAATGAGTTTCCTGATTTATTAATATTTAGAAATACCTAAATCTTTAAAGGAAAATCATAATTGGCTTTGTAGACCAAATGATTGAAATAAAGTCTATGGCTTCTTTTTCTTAATTTTCAGGGACATGTTTTTTAAATTTGGGAAATATAAAACATTATTTTGTGAATTTATTATCCATAGTTTTGATTTTTCATAAATGCAATATCACTTTAACTTTTTGGATCAGAATATTTCTGAGAGCCTTACCCTATGATTTGTTTAAAGTACTCAGCTTAAAAAAATACCTGCTGAATAGACAAGATATTGAAGGAAAAATTTAAAAATTAAATGATTATCATTACTGCTAGGAAAATGTCAATTTCTTTTTTTTAAGCATAAGCTTAATTAATTTTGTAACAAACTGAAAAACTCTTTCTAGCACCTACCTCCCAGGGTTGTAATGATCATATGAGATATTATTTGTAATATGTTTAGCACACTGTCTGGCACATAGTAGGCGCTCAATAAATCCTTCCTTTCTTCCTCCCTTCCTTTCTCTTTCTAGCCATCCCTTCTTCCCTCCCTCTTTCCCATCCTTTCTTCCTTTCTTCCCTCCCTTCCTTCCTCCCTCCTTCCTTCCTCACTTCCTTCCTTCCCTCAAGTAACAGATTGTGACGCACATACAAATTGCCCAAGGAATCACATTTCAAATGAGTTATTCCAGAGTTCCATTTTGTCTTGGTCAACGGTTTTATCACATTACATAATTTTCATTTTAAAACAATGCATCAAGTATATTGATAATTTCATTTGATGCAGCAGTCTTTTCTTTCGTTAGTTTCAACCATATAATATACATATAATTAAATGACCATCTTTACATTTGTTGCTTTATCCACTTGTAAAGCAAAATAGGAAGATTTCTGTGTTTCAATACCTTTCAATACCAAGGCATTCCTACAGGCAATTGTCCTTCCTACCATATCATCTGTGAGTCAAACCATTTGAAGCTGCTCTGTATAGGGCTCATCAGATATCATTTCAACCCTCTCAATAGCTACAGGTAGCACTAATGTTTCACTTACTGAAAGAGGCTTTTTACTCTTAGCAATTCTGAAAACAACCTCTTCAGTGCAAATAGTCTTTTTGATGTCACAGACCTGGATTTTGAAAAAGTGGCTTTTTAACTATTAAAAGCATCTCATTTTCCTTTACGAAAAATTTTGTCTTGCCAACATATTCTAAATGTACACTTTCAAAGTGCCATTTCATTTGATGAGATTTTCTGTTCCCTCTGTAGTTAAAGGTTTCATACATAGCAAAAACTGGCACCTCCTTTCCATCAATAACAGCATTGAGCATCTCTCAGCAACTACATGGACTCTGTTTTTTGCATTTGACCATTTTGCTTGGCTTTATTTCTTCTTCAAATCTCTATTGCTTTTGCTGGTGCTAGTTTCGGTTGAGTTGGTGCATTTTCTCTTCAAACCTTGTGTGTATTTGCCCACCACTAAGGGACATTTATTTTCATTAAAAATTAGAGACAATACAAAAATTCAGACAAACTTAATTGTTGAAAACATCAAATTATTATAATTTTGAGTTATTTTAGTTTTAAAAGGTTGCAAGTTTTTTCAAACTCATTGTTCCATTTTACTTACCAAAATGAATGATGTTGAAAAATAGAATAAACATAATTTTAACTTTCGTGTAACAATTGTCTTAAAATTGAGTTTATGTGCTTCATGTTTAAGTTTAGGAAGCAGTGTCCTGACTCAACTCTTCTGTGCTTTGAGTCTACTCTGACTGATAGTTGGTGGCAGATTATGCCCAGGTTGAGATTTGAATATGCACCAATTTAAATTTGATTTTATTTGCACATACCATAGCATATAATACAATTCATTCACTGATGAAATTTGATTCTATTAAATTTGATGCTGTGTTAGTTCTATTTTTGTTGACTTGGATTTGAACTTTGTTTTCATTGAAAAAAGTGAATATGTTTATGCTATAGTTTTACTAAAAAATGTCCAATAATTTTGGCCATTGTTTTGCTTCCCCTCAGTCCTCATGGGCTTCACGCCACCCTCCCATCCTCAATACTTCACAGTCTGTAAAACTCTGACCTAGTTTTGTTGCTATTGACTTGTGTCCAACTTTTCATGACTCTTTGGGATTTTGTTGTTAGAGACACTGGAATGGTTTGTCATTTCCTTCTCTAGCTCAGATGAGGAAAACTGAGTCAAATAGGGTTAAGTGACTAGTACAAGGTCACACAGATAGTAAGTATGTGAGGATGGGTTTGAACTCAGGAAGATCATTCTTCCTGATTCCAAGCCCAGTGCTCTATCCACTGTGCTGTCCAGCTGACCCATCTGACCTGACTGGCTTTATTGAAAATTAGGGGAGATAACATGGTACAGAGTCGGGGTGGGGGAAGCATTGGCTATAGGATGGGAAGCCCCCAGTTTCAATTGAGTGTCTGGCACTTTACTGTCTGTGTGAACTTGGGTAAATCATTTCACGTCTGGTAGTCTTCTGTAAAATGAAGACGTTTGAGTAGATAGCCTCTGAGATCCCTTCCAGCCCTAGACCTAGGATCCAAATGTACCCCTCCCTGCCCCTCAACCCCGTCCCTGTCATCCTGGAAGTTCCACACTGCCTTGGGGAGGAGATAAGAGAGAAGAGGCTGAGTCTAGGGGAAATGGTGTTGGCAACTCAGGAATACATTTGTGCACCAGGTTTGTAAATGCTTGGCCAAGGTCCTGAAGTGTCAGCTGTAGGGATCCAAATCCACAGCTTGCTCTAGAAATTTGCCTTTGAGGTCGTTTACCTTTCAACCAAACTGAGCCATTCTCCCTCCGATTTCTCCCATTTCTGTGCACGGGATGGTATCCTTCCAATTCTGACCCTTCCAACTTTGCTCATTGGAGCCCTTCCTATCCTTCAAGGTCCCAATGAGATGCTGTTCTATTCTGAAGAGCTTTCCCTGATTCTCCCCTAGTGCCCAGTTGGAAGGCATATCTTTCCTCTTAAATTTCTCATGGCACTTTAACTAGACCTCTCATTTGCACTGATGTCACTCTTCCTTGTATCATAATTATTCATGTACATGTTGTCTTCCCCATTAGGAAGACCCCACTGTCAAAGAGTTTATGGCCTCATGTCAATCTTTTTCTTCCCAGTGCCTTACTTGTAC
>CM053598.1:186939908-186956952 GCA_028646575.1 Pseudocheirus occidentalis
AAAAGTGTAGATTTACCTCTCACTGGCCACCTGACCAGTTTTTAATTAGAAATAGTCCTATCTAACCTCTGTCTTCCAGTCCTCAACAGCAACCTTTTTCCTCAGAAGCTGATCTGGTCAGCCTCAGACACTTGACACTTAACTAGCTGTGTGACCTTGAGCAAGTCACTTAACTCCAATTGCCTTGCCTTAGCTGCATCCAAAAAAAGAAGAAGAAGAAGAAGCTGACCTAGAGAAAGAAAGAGCAGAACAAAATGGAATAACTTTTGGCTTTAATTACATTCCATTTCTTCTGAGTAGCTAACCAGAAAGTCACAACTCTCCATAGATCTTCCAATCTCAGCTCCAGCCTTGTGGCTATCTGGATAGACACAGTTTTGGTGTGTCTACCATGACAGAAACTGATGGAAACACCAGAAAACCTGATTTCACTTTCTTAGATCCCTCATGTCTCCTTTTCTCTATCCCTCACTTCTGAATCCATTTCTCTAGTCCACAGGTTTTTAACCTTTTTGTATCATGGATCCCTTCAGCAGTCCAGTTGGCAAGACCTTAAATAAAATAAATACATAATATAAAATACATAGAATTACCATAAAATAAATAAACATAAATACATAGAATACATAAATAACATACATAGAATTACCAAGCAGCCAACTATGTTGAAATACAATTAAGAAATTACTTTTTAAAAAGAAAGAAAAAATTTGGATCCAAGGTAGACAACGCCTGCTCTAGTCTATCCCTCCTTTCTCTCACTGCTTCACATCCTTTCCCTTCCCTTTTTTCCCTTCTCTCGCTTTTTCCCTTTAGTAGGCCAGAAGAGAAGGGAGTGTGCTCCCTTGGCCTGTTAATTAAGCCACTCTTCCCATTTTCCTAGCTGTTCTTGCCTTTGGGGACTTGAGAGAGATTAGTACCATTGTTCCTTTTTCTATCTGCCATCATTTCCCCCTGCCTTCCGAATCCAGGCTGATCTCTGGAACAAGGTCAGGAGGCAGGAAGGAAATAAGGATGGACAGCTGGTCAGTAGTGACTCCAGAGAAGGGGATTATCAGTCTTAAACAAAATTATTATGGTATAAACTGCAGAAATTAGAGGTTTACTTAGGTCCAGGGGAGCCACACTTTCCTGTACTTCTTGGTCCCTGTATGGAAATTTATTCCAAATTCACATTTGCAGTTATTCCAAATTTTATTCCAAAGTCACCAGTGTCTCAAGAATTCATCACTATTATCCCCAAGTCTGGGGGAAGGGGTGGGGATAGTTTTTGTCCCAATGGGAATGCCTTAGAGGATAGAGATGGGGTTAAAGTCACTACCTTCACCTAATTGACCAAACACATTCCCATTGACATCAAGGCTTCCAGGGAAATCTCGTTCCCTGGAAGAAATGTAAAGGATCCAAAATTAAGGTTATTCTTAAGATGAAAAATGAAACATGCATTTTAAAATATTTCCTATGCAGAAATTTATTTTATTTGGTAACACATTTATTATGAGGGTTTTCTTTTTCAGTGGGCGGGGGGCAAACTGGAAGAGATAATAAATGCTTATTAATTGAAAAAGAAAGTATGGTCAATGAAAAGTCACATTAAAAGTGAAGGTTATCCCTAAAAAGCACCACTAGGAATCAATGTTTGGCCAAGGCTGTCAAGGGTTTTCACCTCTAAATGGGACCTGATTTTGGTTTCTTCAGTTGGGATGTTTGGGAAAGAGTTCAAGGGAAGGGGGAAGGGAAGTAGGCTTAGACTGCCTGAGCTGCTTCTTAATGGTTCTCTCTCTTCTGTTCTTCTTCCTCTTCTCCCTTCTCCTCTTCCAGGACTGCTTTATGTCTGTATGAAGCATATTACTGATAAGTGCAACTTGTATTATGCCTATTCCCCTACCACGCTTAAAGAAGACTTCCACATGGTGGGAGTTTACCAGGTGATCCTGGCGCCCGTCCTTTCTATGTTCTGGCTGCTCTTCTTCTCCATTATCCGTCTAGGTAGGGCCATTCCCATTTCTCTCACCAGTCCTATCCCCAATCCTTAAGACATTCTGACTTTGTGAATAGCTGGGCTCCTAAGGTCCCCAAAGTGAATTCTATTATCATACGAAATGTTGTTTGGGAGTAGAGGGCTGGGTGGATAGTTCTTGAATTACTACACATCCCAAATGCTTTTTATTGAGTGAAGCCCAGGGGTATATTCTAGACTCTTGGTGAGTATACAGCAAAGATTACCCAAGGCCGTGGTCCTCAAGGAGTTTATTAGATCATGAAAGAGAACAAGGGAAGCAAGAAATGACATCAACTGAACAGGTAACAGTATTTATAGATTGGAATAAAGGCAAGGAAAGTTGTCTTGAGTTAGGATTTAAGAAAGAAATCTTTTGTTGTAAGGAATTGTTCTCTGGGGGATGGTGGAGAAATTTAAGTGATAGAAAACCAAAAGATATTAATAAAAATGTAGTTTAATTGAAGGAATTACTATATAAACAAATAGACTGATAAACAAATTAATAGATAAATGAAGAGCCGAATAAACAAACAAAAAACACAGATAAATAAGCAAAAGGGTACATTTTGGTGCTTCAAATGAAGAAGGTTCCACTTGAGGAAAGGGAGAAAATTTTTTGTACCTTTGAGTGCAGACCTTGAAATACAACATCCCTAACTAAAAGTGTATACTTTGGTCAGGTAGGATGGCAGAATGATCAGATGTCTGCTTTTGTCCCTAGAGATTCAAGGAGAGAAAACTGGGCTCCTCAGGGTTGGGAGGACAAGGAAAAGATTCCCTTCCAATGTTCTAAAGCAGTTAACCAGTCAATCAAATATTTAATATTTAACCAGTCAAAACAAATGTTTAATAAGCACCTATCGTGCCCAGTGCTGTGCTAGTCATGAAGATTTTAAGTCAGGTGGTTAGGGTCACTCTGGAAATGCTTGGAGGTTGTGGCTAGGCTTCTGCTGGGTATATTGTCTTCTCAGATGGCACCTGAATTATGGTCTTGGATGTTGAAGGGGTTGGGTTACTAAGGGGAAGGATGATTATTTGTGAGCATAAGCCCCATGATAGTTCTCTCTCCCCTTGTAGGTGGCCTTCATCCCATCACTCTCTTTACCCTGATAATCCTCATTGCTTCCATCGTGACTTCCTTCTTTAGTGTTTGCTTTGGAAAGTTTTGGAAGAAACCGCCTGAATCTGAGGTGAGCTTAGTGGTCCCTCCTTTCCTCCTGGGATTCTGTCTCTCTCTCTCATTTACTTCCTCCTGACCTTCCTTGTTCCTAAGAAATTGTTCTAATGTGTCATTCTGGATGGAAGACTAGAAAAACACCAAGAAGAGGATTTTTCACTCTTTTTTTATTCTCCTTCTCACTTTTAATTCTATTTGTATTTTGGATGAAATTTGGAGACACTAACTCCAAACCAAAAGGATATCTGTCCTGTTCATTTGGATTTGACAGCCCCTCTGGTTCACCTAAGTTTCAAGTAGGGATTCTCAACCTCATGATCCAGAGGACAAACTATCTTGGTCTATTATTTTAGCAATCCTGAAACCAGAAGGGAAGGAGAAGTTTGGTACTTTGAGAACCATCTCTCTTCCCTCCCCACCAGTCCACCAAAGGAGAGTGATCCAGGTCCCCAATTCTATTTTCCCCTTAGCTCCCTTCCATCATGGTCCATAGAATAGAAGAAGCCCATATCAAAGAATGCCTACCTAACCTTACCATCCTTTTCAGGAACAGTTTGCCAACTGTGCTTTCTACTTTGAATTAGAGTAATAAATCATGAAAATGTTTGAGGGCTAGAAGAGGGCCACGAAATTGGAGGCCAAACACCCGCACCAGATCTGAGCAGTGAGGTCCTTGTGTTCAAATTCCCCACTGTCTTCATTTCTCTGCAACAGGGAGAACCATCAGAGGCAGGTTCTGGCGAATTCAGTCTCACAAGAAGCATTTCTTCCTCTATCTTCATGTACAATGTGAGTCATGTCCCTGCCCCCTTGAATGTGAATGAGGTTGGGGTGGTTAGAGTGAGGCACAGGCAGGGTCAGAATCATGGGGAAAGAAGGCAAGAGATCATTGCCAAGGCCCAGTGAGGTGGGAGAGGGATCTCATGGACTTCCCTCCCCTAACAGACAAGGAACTGGTTCAGGGGAGAGACTCATGTGGCAATCATGGTTAAATAGAAAAAAAAATCCAAAGGCACTGTTAGAGCTTAGAGGCAGAGACTTGAGAAACTGGAACCAGGGGAGATATAGACAAAAGTTCCCTTACCCCTCAGAGAAAGCATGTAAAATCAAGATCTGCCTTTCGAGGGAAATCAGCTACCATCCATTGAGATCAGGTGCTGCAGAGCCAGAGAACAGAGCAGAAAGGAGAGAATCAAAGTCTGAACAAAAGGGTAAGGTATGTCTATCATTCTGACAATAGCAAATTGGGCTCAGTATTTACAGGCCTTAAGAGAGCAACTTCTGTAACAGAAAGAAGAAAACAAGGGGTGGCTAGGTGGCACAGTGAACAGAGCACCGGCCCTGGAGTCAGGAGGACCTGAGTTCAAATCTGGCCTCAGACACTTAACACAAAAAATAGCCATGTGACCTTGGGCAAGTCACTTAACCCCAATTGCCCTCCAGAAAAAAAAGAAAGAAGAAAGCAAGTCGATGAAATAATAACAATAGCAATAACAAGAGCTAACATTTATATATCACTTACAATGTGCCAGGCACTGTACTAAGCCCTTTATAACAATTCCCTCAAGCTAGGTGGATCATCATCATCACAGCTGAATATTTGTAGTAGCAAGCACCCTAGCACACCCAGTGTGGCCTTCTAGCACAGCTTCTTTGATCAGCTTTCCTAAAGGAAAGACAACTTTTAAAGGGTAAACAGTCTTACTTTAATTACAGATAAGGAGGAGAAATACAAGCAGAGAAATTTTAGCACAGAGATTGAACAGGCAGGACTCCTACTGTCTGAACAAAGTAATGCAAGCACCTACATACACCACCAGATCAAGGAAGCACAAACTTCTGAGTAGTCCGGGGGCTCTTAACAAACAGCTACTCAGAGTCCTCTCCAGGGAATCAAAAGATCCTTCTCATGAGCAAACCCCCAAAGTAAAATACCAGTCTCCCAGGATATATAGTTTTCATCTAATAGGCTCAGAGTCAGAAGGCACCACAGCCTTGACTCAGTGCCTAATTAACTTAGCATGAAAAGGTGTGAAAGCCTTCCTGTAAGCAAACCTCCCCTAAGCAATCTTCCCTTCAGCAGGTTCCTCCTCCAGTGGGCTCTGTGTGATTCAGGATGTATCACAGCTGTGAAAGAAGCAAGACATCCATGGTTGAACACACATAGTCACATAGGCTCATTAATGGATGGGGAAGATGTTCCATTAACACTACAACATTCACACCTGGTTATGACAAGTTCATCAGTAATATAAGTTCATATATACATATATACATAAAATATGTGTATGTCTACATAAGTATACATATATGTATGTATATATGTATATGTGTGTGTGTGTGTATATATATATGAGTTCACAGCTATAAGTTCAAATATATATGCATATATATTCACGAGCCATAGTCAGAGCTATCACTCAAACAAAAGAAAGCATTTCTAGGCATCTTAACTTTTTGAAAGAAGGCAACAGCAATAGTAAATGAGAACTAGCATTTCTGCAGTTCTGTAAAGGGTTACAAAGTGTATAAGTATTACACAAGCGGGGGAAGTAATAAAGTATTATGCCCATTTAGCAACTGAGAAAACTAGGTTTGGAGAGCAGCCATGCAGGCTGGCAGATAAAACTCAAACCCAAGTCCAGAGCATTCTAATGCCAGTGCTACTCCTGCTACCCTCAAGCAGCCTTAAATTCTCATAATGCATTGTGTTATTATTGTCATTGTTATAAAATAGGTTGAGATTGTTTCTGCTGCTGAGACCTCCTCTAATGATTTGCTTTACTGGATAAAACTGTCTGTCAGTGGAAGACATAGTGGATATAGAGAGTCAGCCTTCAAGACAAGATGTTCTGGGTTCAAGTCACTCACCTTTGATGCTCATGTTAGCTGTATGACCCTGGACAAGTCACCTAACCCCTTAATGCCCCATAAGACTATAAATTAACAGAAAAGGTTTTTGGCCTTTGTTAGAGGGTGCAACCTCATCCAGGAATTCCTCGTGCCAATTGAAATTTGAGAGCAAGTGCCTCCTATTGTAAAGTATGATAATGTTGTCACTTTAACTTCACACACAAATAGAGCACTAGGCTCTATGGAAATACAGTTGTCCCTTCCACATCACAACTTTCCCCATTGTGGTTTCATTATATTGCAGGTTGGCATAACAAATTAAATGGAAATTTTGGGGAGTCTTGCAGAAGCCACAGATGACATGTGAAGGCCGGCAGAAAAAGTTTAGAAATGTAAAAAATGCATAAAATATATGTATAGTATGGTATCAGATCAATACCTCACAAAAGAAAAAAATCAGACTCCTTCTCTGGTACAAAAGAAGGGCCAAAACACTTGAAGTAGATTTTCCAGATCTCCAGGTCGCCATGCCCCTGACCCCTGTGACATGATAACTGTACTATCCAGTATGCAGAATAGACCGTTTCTAGACTCTGATCATTTGGCACCATTTTTTAAAACTCCCTCCTTCCTATGAGGATATTAGAAGGTAAATGAAACCTCCGGTACTTCCCTTGCTCTCTTTCCATTGGCCTCATTAGGGTTCCTTCAGCCGGTGCTGGTCCCTGGCTAAAAGAACTAAGGAATAGAAAAGATCAGACTTAGGCTTGGGAGAAGAGAGGAAAACCTGGAGTAGAGATTCTCAGCCTTTTTCTTTTTTTGACCCACAACACAAAAATTCAACAAGGGAGGTGGGGACACAGTGTGGCATAATGGATAGAGAACTGGTCTCGGGCTCCCACAGACCTGCTTCAAGAGCTGCCTCTAAAACCTCCTGGCTGTGTGATTCTTCTCAGTGCTCTGAGCAATGCCACAAAATCACTAAGCACCTGCTGTGCTCCCAGTGCTAAGGGCTACAAATAGGGACTAAGTCCTGGACCTAGGATTATATATATATATATATATATATATATATATTATATGAGGACACCCAGGTAAGGAAACTACCTCCATTAAAGCCTATCGGTACCTTCTTTGCAATTTATAATCAGAGTTTCCTAGATCAGGGGTGTCAGATTCAAAGAGAAACGGATCACTGTGGCAAAATGTTGACTTAGAAAATCTCAAATTGGGGCAGCTAGGCAGTGCAGTGAATAGAGAGTACCAGCCCTGGATTCAGGAGGACCTGAGTTCAAATCTACCCTCAGACACGTAACACTTACTAACTGTATGATGACCTTGGGTAAGTCACTTAACCCCAATTGCCCTGCCTTCCCCCCTCCAAAAAAAAAAGGAAAAAACCCTCAAATTAACATTTTGTTTTGTGGTATTTTTGTTTATCTTGTTAAGCATTTCCCAGTTCCATTTTTATCTGATTTGGGCAGCAGAACTCTTAAGGTGTTTTGGTTTTGTTTTTTTTTTGGAGGGCAGTTGGGGTTAAGTGACTTGCCCAAGGTCACACGGCTAGTTTTTTTGTGTGTGTGTTAAGTGTCTGAGGCCAAATTTGAACTCAGGTACTCCTGACTCCAGGGCCAGTGCTCTATTCACTGCACCACCTAGCCGCCCCAGAACTCTTAAGGTTTACAGGCTACATGGCCCCTAGGACAGTGAGAACACTCTGGTCTAAGGCACTTAAGTGACCTGTCCAGGCAGCACACCACCTCTGTGTGTTAGAGACAGCACTGGGTTCACCCAAGGTGTTCTGACTTAACATCCAATTCTCTATCCACTAATTATGCCACCTCTCAGAAAGTGACAGAGATAAAAAGACTATGCAGTCCCAGAGCTCCAGGAATTCACAGTTCACAGTCATAGTGGGGATGGCAACCAAAAGGTACCCTTAAGTTGTTGGTAACGGTCCTACTGGCCAGCTGTTTGGAATTAAAGCTGCAGTTGTGGACACAGCCTACATTCTCCCATGGATCCCATGGGATCCCACCTCCCCCTCTGTTTTCAGTAAGAAAAGCAATAACCTAAAAGTCCTGAACAGGAGTGACATAAATAGGGCTTACTTTGTGGAGGATCGGGGGTGGGAGGGAAGAAACCAAGGCTCACGGAGCTCCCCATATACTGGGGCAAGGAGCAAAAGAATTTAGGACACTGCCATAAATTATACCTTGATATGACTTCCTACTCTCTCTTTTTTCTTGTCTGGGGGCCCCAGTTGTATGTGGCCCCGGTGCTCCAGGAACTGGAGATGAGCCTGACTCCAGCCACGTCTCCGGGCCGTCAGTCCTATGGTACCATGAGCAGCCAGCTGGATGCCTTGGACAGAGAGGAGGAAAGTGGGCCACAGAGCTTTTCATCAGAAGTGGAAACTGCTGAGGGCGAGTTCCAGGAGGGGCTATTAATAGAAGATCACAACTAACAAGAATCACCCATCACCACCACCAAAGGTGCTCCCACACCAGGTGGAATGCCAGCATCAAGAGAAGAACATGGCAGGGAGCAGAAGGGTAGATCCAATCTCCCCTTTCCTTTCAACTCACACACCCATCCCCCCAAATTCTCTAAGGCTGCCAGTTGTAATTCTGCCTCCATCCCTGGGCATTGGCAGGTTGAGAGATGCCAGTCGTGCTTGACTGGCTAGAAAGTGAATCCGGTGGAAGATGAAGTCTGGCCCCCTGGACTGAAAGTACTAGCAATCTCCGTGTCTCAGAAGGGGCAGTCAGTGCCTCCAGCCTAGGAACTGGTATTTGTACCTCCTTACGAGCAGATGAGAAAAAGGAAGAGCAGGAGACAGGGGTCCAAAAAAAGTGCCCTGTCCTTTTGCTCAGCAGCCTCTGAAAGCCCTTCTCCAATTTGCCTTTTGGAAGATCTGCCACTCAGACCATTCTTTGAGCATTCCCACTTCCCCTGGAGACCCAAAGAGATCTCTACTGTTTTGTGGCTGACAAAGTCATCAACAAGCAAGAGAATAGGCTGGGCTGGCCAATCCTAAGAGGGGGGACTTTTTAGTCTCTCCCACTGCAGAAGTGGAGGCAGATGGCTCCTCAAATTCCTGGGGTTAGAAGGTTTACCCCAAATAAGAATTCATGAGGAAAAAAATATTCTCCCTAAAGAGAAGGGATTCCTGTGGCCTTTGAGGCCTCACCCTAGCCAGAAATTATAGATAGTATAAATAGCCAGAGCCAAGGATTACATTGAGGGAATTCTTTTGGGTTGCTACCTGCCTTGCCTCCACTCCTCTTCTTATTCTTTCCTGCCATTTGCTAGATTTCTCTGGGTAAAGTAGTGTCGAAATAAGGTAAGGCAGAGGAGGAAAAGAGGGAAGACAAGAGAACCTTGGCCCCCATGCTCAGTGACCTGCCCAAATATGGGCAGAAGTCAATAGGAATAGAATCCTCAAGAAGATGTTAGAGTCCTCCAAACATTTATAGATATTGGGGGGTAAGGCAGGATAAAGGAGAAGGAAGTAGGCATTCACTCAAAGTATTGAAGGATGCAAAGCATTGGCCATCCTATCTCACATTTACCCAGGAACTGGTCGCCTTAGTTCCAACAGAACAGACCTCCAGGGTAAAGGTGGCAGCTGCGTGAAATGAGTGCCTCTGGTCCAGGACAGGACCAAAGTGACTAGCAGCTGATAGTAAGAAGTCTCTGCCCAGGCTCTAGGATGGTGACTAACCCCCTGTCCCCCAAACAGCACATCATACTTTTCCTATGTTTAATCATCTCTTCAAGCTTTCTTTTGTTAGTCTCTGTCTTGTCTGGGAGGGAGACCCAGGTGAGATATTACTATGCCAAAGGGGATGGAAGCAGTTTCCTATTTGTTGGGGAGTTCTGCCTTCACTTCCATGTTGACCCACAACTCAGACACAACTGCTGGTTACTTTTTCTTCCAGCCTCCCTCGATCCCCAGCTGGAGGAAGCCTAGAATGATGAATGGAAAGCCATTATCCAACTTGGACAATGAATACCTGTTTTCTTAAGTCATGCTGCACCCATCTATGCTCCCAGGATGGGCTTCCTCTTGTTATTAATGCTGCTCTCTTCTTGGGGCTAAATCATTTCAAAGTCTGAAGGAAGGGGCAAGAGGAGGACTGTGGGGAATAGGTATTCCTATTACTTGTTACTTCTACTGTATCTCTCAACTCCCAACACCATGCAGACAGCTATGGGATATAATGGACTGCCACATGTAATAGGCTTTGGCAGTGCCACCCAACAATTGGTACAGGAAATAAAAAGGTACCTTTGGTGTTGTAGAGCTTGGGAGCTCTACAATGAGCCAAGGAGAGTGGACCTATTTGTTTCTGAGCTCTGATCTAATGCTTCCCTGCTGGGGGAGAGGAAAAGTGGGAATAGGATACTCTCTCTAGGAGACCTGAATGACTCTAACTCAATAGCACAGCTTTCAGAGTTTTCTTGCCAGTTTCTTAGTATTCAGAAATCCTCAGGAGTAAGAGGGGTGCTATAAGTAACAGATGCACCAGTTTCTACTGCAAGGAAAGGTCCTATAACAGATATAATGCACACATGCACCCATTCACCCAATCCCATTCTGGAGATCTGGTAATGAAAAAAAAAGTCCACTTGCCTATCCTTTGGGCTGACCAGGTGGTACTAGAAATGAAGAGATTGGGGAAAGGAGGGACCTTATCCCAGAGTGCAACTGGGTTATACTGAAGGAATGAGGCCAGGAAAAAGGAGCAGATTGGGAGAGGAGATTATAACTTACTCAAACCCTAACAGTGAAAACTAAGCCAAAGGGCTTTATTTTTTTTCTCCTCTTTTAAAATAGATAATGGCAAGAAAAGAAAGGATCTTTTCCATTGCAGAGCAGTCTGGGGGACCCAGGCACAGTGCTCTCTGGCCTCTTCAGGCTTTGCACAGGTTTATACCATAGAGTTTGGGAGCCCCAGGTCAGTTGGATCAGCAGCATACCCAGAAGGTAGCCAGGGATCCTCATTTCTCAGGCACACTACCATTTCTCACCTGCACTCTACCTTGGTTTCATTCATTCACCTTTATCTGTATCCCCCAGGAGGGGACCTTGAGAATGAGAGGAGGGAGTCCAGTTTTACTTCATGTTCAACATAAGTGGAGATTCCAATCCATCTGGTAAATGAACAGGACTACCAGGTGCAGACACCACTGGGGCTGGGATTTAGTCTCATGTTCACCAGCATCTGGATACCAGATTTGATGAAGTCTAATTCAAGGGGGAAAGTAATGTGGAGATCTGGGGACTCAAATGTAATTTGTCTCCCTTCCTCAGACTGTATATATAGCCAAACAGTTTTCCTTCCCTTCGAAGTCATTCTACATAATGCAGATACAAACCTATTCATCAGACTTCCTTCCTAATACACTCCCTTTTTGTCCCCTACATACCCTATCCACCCAAGGGACACCTCCCCAATTGCTCCTGTAGATAACGCGCATCCTGTGTTCTTGCTCACTGACACTCTCCAGGCTCCTAACTTTTCCTTCCATCCATGTTATATCTTAACTGTCTTGCATCTTACATCTTAATTGTCTCTATCTCTCTATTCTACATAGGATAACACATCCTAACCACCCCAACCCTTTATTCCACATTCTGAAAACACACATACCACCTCACATCTATTCCACATCTTAACAACTTTAACCCTATATTCATACACCTCAGTCTATCCCTACATCAATTCAACAACCTGACCACCTACACATCCAAACTGTACACTCATTTAAGCCTCTTGGAATGTGATGCCCCTTTTACTCCTTTGGGAGAACTGAGCATTCTTCTGGTGAGGGGAGGGTGGAAACTATGTCTGGATTCTGTCCTTGAACAGACTTCTTTGGGAGCCAGTTCCAATTGGGCACCTTCCCCCAAATCCCTATTCCTTTTCTGTGTCCTGATGTAGCCCTCCTGGGTTCCACTGGCCTGTGTCTCCACTATCTCGGGAAGGAAAGACCTATCAGCATTATGTCCACTGGGGACTCTGATGAGGTGTCTGACTTACCCCCCTGGCTGTCATCACTCTAGGAATGTGCTAGAGTTCTGTGACCTTGAAATCTATTGCTATTACCGTGTCTTGAATAAAACAAACTCTACCCAGTTTCCTGCCTGGCTCTATTCCCCTACATCAAGACAGTTTGGACAGGGTCAGGACCTTCTGTTTGTAGGATAAAGCCCTGTCTTCTTGTTTCTGAGAACTGTCCTGTCCTGACCTGTACTGGTGGGACTAAGTACTTCAACAGGGTAGAAATAATAGTGTCATAATAGTGTCTCCTACCAAGGCCCAAGAGGCAGCTCAGGGGGAAGGGAGAGAGGAAACTAGATTTCTAGTTGCAGCCAGGGAGCAGATAAATTAAGAATAGAGGAACTGGCAAATCTATGAGGAAAGACAAGATATGCGGACGAAGGGGGAGGGGAGGAGCTGATTGAAAGACAAATAACCAAAAGATCAAATATCAAAAAGAATCGCTGAAGCCAAAGATAAGGACTTGCCCCAGTTTGTATTTCAGTGGGGTGGCCATAACCCCTCTCTTTCCTCCTGATCAGGCTGCAGCTGGCTTTGTTCAGGGCTGATAGGACATGACCACTGGGTTGGAAACTGCCTTGGAATGCTTGCTTCTTAAAGGTTATAGGACATAAACCTTAGAGATCTGGTTAGCCCTCTCATTTTACAAATGGGTAAACTGAGATCCAAAGAAGTTAAATAACTTGATTAAGGTCACATGGAATAGGATTCTAATCCAATTCCTTGAGAGAATTTTAACCACAATGTTTGCCTTCTCCAAGGAGTACCTACTTTCTGAGGGGCCCTCATCACATTCGTGTGGATGTGCATGGGGCAGTAGTGGTGTGAAAAGAATTGTGGAGTCAGTTACTCCCCACATTATCATTATTCCCACAGAGCAAAGTGGGTGACAGGTGCTGTCCTGCTGTCACAGAAGGTTTCAAGTAAATTAGATGCCTTTGTCCCTACTCTTCAGTTCTCAGCGAGACAACAGTGGGAAGGGCACCTCTCTTCTTCCCTAAACCTGTCACTGTCTATCAGTTTCCCTGCCTTTGAGGGAAAAGTAGTGGAGATGGTCATTGAGATTCACTGTGCCTCATACAAAAGGGACTTCTTATTCCCTAGCTTGTCTTTATGTCTTTCCCGTGCCCATATTCTCATATGATTTTAGTACAGCATCTCTGCCACTCAACTCTGAATTCATGTTGATTGCTAAGGTCAATTTATGAGTATATTGGATGATAAATATACCTCATTTGGCTCCCTAATCCCAATTCAAATACTGGAACTTCTGAAAGCCAGAACTTCTAAAGTCATCCAAATTTAATTTTCATCAGGCTAGTTGACCAGATAGTCATTTAAATAGGCATGCATTTAAAAGACAAAGACAGGCATTTTGAAAAGCAAAGTGTTACTCTCAATATATATGTACCTACCTACCCAGAAATTAGGGTCTCATCCCTAAGTCAGTATTGGGGGAAACATTTTCTTGAGACTTACATTCCAGTGAAGGGAAAAGTATGACAAATGGCTCCTTCCCAGCTGGAATGGGAGTTATAAAGATCTACTCATGTAGCACCTAGATTCCCATTCAGAGTTTCAGCTTTAGCTCCCATTTACTCTCCTGGTCACATCACTACAGACTTCTTGAGTATGCTTCAGCTTACTCTCAGCAGCTAGAATGTAGACGACATTATTGTCATCACCCTCATGCACAGGGTGCTCCTGTGACCAATCACCCCCACCCCAGCCCCCCACATCCCCTACTAATCTCTATCACTCTCCTGACATAATCACACTACATCATAGGCACAGAGTCCCAAAGGAATTAAATCCATAGACATCAAAATCATATATATCTTCAAAATGTAGAACCTCATGGGAAATGTAGTCTTTCTCTTGGACATGACTCTATTGCAGTAGTATTTCAGAGCTAGAAGAAAGCCACTCAAATATCCTCCTTACATGGATGATGAAATTACATTCAGTGTTTGATTTAACATTTATTAATAACCTACCACATACAAAGCACTGTGCTATTTGCTTAGAAAGACACAAAGTTTTGATGATAGTACCTGTCTCTATGGGGATTATAGTCTTGTAGGGGAATATGACAGACACACAACAATAATGCATAAATACACAAAAGAGATGCAAACCAAGAGAGCAAAACAATTACTGACTCTGGTGGTCATGGAAAGCTCTTTGAAGGCCATAACACTTGAGCCTGGCCTTAAAGAATGGATAAAGAATTCAACAAGTGAAGAGCAGAGGGAAATCTTTGAAGGTATAGGAAACTGGACAAAGGCACACAGTGTGAGTAGCTCAGAGCATGAGAGACAGACTAGACCAGTTTTATATGATTGAAAATAAAGTTGAGGGGAACAGGATGGGCAAAGACTGGAAAATATGAGTTGTACAAAATAGTGGAGAGCCTTGAATGCCAGGTTAAAGAGTATGAACTTTACCCAATAACCAATAATCCAGACATGATCTGACCAGGGCAGAATATTAATGGGACGATCACTTCTCTCATTCTTGATGCTGTACTTCTTTTAATGCAGCCTAAGACAGCAGTTTTGGCTGCCATATCACTGTACAAATCCCACATACACACATACATGCCTCCTTTCTACCTCTTCTTCTGAGAACTACAATCAGATCAATACTTCCATTGCCTCTGAAAAGGGTGTTTTGATGGACTGCTCTGTTGTTTCCCTCACAATCTTTTTGACTTCCCAGAAAATAATTCCTTTCTCTGTCACCTTTTCCCTACATGTGCTGTCTTCTCTCATTAGAATGTAAGCATCTTGAGGGCAAGATCTGTCTTCCTTTTATATTGTATCCCCAGCCCTTCATGCAGTGCTTGGCACATAGTAAATGCTAAATAAATACTTTTCATTCATTCATACTGATGCCCACTAGAACCCCTCACAGCCTCTAACCTGTACTTGTACATTATTGTTTTTAAACCAAAGTACAGAACATTACGTATCTTGATCATTTCATCTTCTTATCTTTAGCCCAGCATTTCCATCTGTCAAGATCTTTTGGGATCCCAATTTCATAATCCAATATACTAATTCTCTCTCTCTCAGCTTCCCCCACAGATTTGGTGAACATGCTGTTGGTAAGCATATGTCTTCATAAAGGTAGCTAATAAAAATGTTGAACTGAATATGACCTCGGACAGAGCCCCAGAACCCTCTCTTAGAGACCTACTTCTGGGTTGTCATCACGTCATTCTTTGAGTCTAATCAGTCAACGAGTCGCAATCCTCTTACCATGACATCTAGCCAATGTGTCTCCAGTCTTGGCCAGAAGGATATCATGCGAGATTTTGTCAAAGACTTGCTAAAATTTAGAGGTATTATTTCTAGAATGCTTCCCTTATCTAGGAATCTAATAACCTCATCCAAAGAAATAATTTGCTTAGTTTGGGATGACTTATTTTTAATTATTTAAAAAATTGTTTTTATATTACCCTTGTTTCCAAATAAATCCTTTTCCTTCCAAAACCTAGTTATCCTTGTGATAAGTTCCTTGTGATAAGGAATTTACCAAAAAATGGGGGAAAAGCAGTGCAGGAAAACCAACCAACCTTCAACATATGTTGATATGTTATATGTCACATATGTTATGTGTGAGATGTTATGACAATGTATGTTATAGCTCACATTCTCAACACAGAAGAACCAAACTCTACTGTATCATAACTATATCTAATCTAAAGGAAATGTTAAAGCTATTAATAAGTATCATTTGACAGATTTAACAAAATATAGACCATTGAGTTTGAGATTAATTCTTGGCAAGGACTAGAATGGATTATTTAAGGGATTGTTTGTGGGCGCTTAGAAAGTGAAGTGGCGATCTCGACGAGCCAGCAAGGCTCACTAAAAATGTCATTCATTCAATGCACTAATATTTATTAAGTGCCTACCATGTGAAAGGTCCTGTGGGGGGGGGGGCAGATCGAATTTTAGATTAGACACAGTCCTTTCTCTCACAGAGCCTGCAGTCTAATTGGGGATAAGACAGAAACACACATAACTATAATATGCATCATTACATGATAAACACATTAAATAGTTTCAAAATAATATGCTTTGTGAGACCCAAGAGGGAAGAATGTCTACTCTGCTTCTAATAGAAACCATTCTCTCCACCCTCATACCCACATACCCCACATCCCTCCACCTCCACATCCCCACCAACAAGAAGGCTTTTGAGGACAAAGAGGGGTAGAAATTCTACAAGTAAAAAATTCCCAGTTTCCTTCAAGACCCAGCTCAAGTATTACCTGTTACATGAAGCCTTTCCTTATCACTCCAGCTACTAGTACTCTCTCCACCCCAAGATCACCCTTTTTCTATTTTGCATATATTTCATCTATATCTAAATATGTATGTCTCCCTCAATAACTGTAAGCTCTATGAGAGCAGAGAATTTTTCACTTTTGTCTTTATATTCCCAACACTTAGTGCATAATAAAGTGCTTAGTAAATTGTTGATTGACTGGATTGATTTAAACAGTGAATAGTATAGCCAAAGACACAGATTCACGGTGAATGGGAGAGACAATAGACCAAACTGTCTGCTGTGTAAAAGGGTAATAATGGCATAATAAAAACCAGAAAGGCAGGGTGACACTTGGAGGAGGGTTTTGTATGCCAGGTAAAGGGAACTTGAAATTTTCTCAGGTCAGCCATTCAGTCAATAAACATTTATTAAGTGATTATTCTATGACAGGTAGTATGCTAAATGCTGGTGATACATAGAGAAGCAAAACAGCCCCTGCCCTAAAGGAGCTTATTTGCTTTTTTTTAAACAAATTAATTTATTTTTAGTTTTCAACATTTGTTTCCTTAAGTTTTACATTTTCTCTGCTTCCATCCCCAAGATGGCGTGTGATTCGATATAGGCGTTACATATATAACATTCTTTTTTTTTTTTTTTTTT
>CM053598.1:186957452-187015021 GCA_028646575.1 Pseudocheirus occidentalis
CACACACACACACACACACACATATATACACCCTGATATGAGGTTTTGCTTTGGGGCTCACTCATGGGAAGAGTTGTGTGATTTGGCCAGATGAGACTCTGGGCAGCCGTTGAGCTCCCCAGCTTTAAAAACCTAGATGTTGGTGCTTCCCTCTCTGGTAACTAACTAGATATGGATGTCTTGGTCAAACAGCTGGAAGCCCAGTCTGCTGAACTGTGTTATTTTCTGTTTTAACTTCTGTTTGTATTATCTAAAGTTCAGGGTGCTTACTTTTCCCCCCGAACTAGGTAAATTTTATATATATATATATATATATATATATATACATATATATATATATGATTGATTAAAGTAAGATTATTAACCCATTTTGAGTTGCTTTACCTTAGAAAAGTGGATCTAAGAACCTGTGCTAGCAGCCATCCTGGGTATGCTAGGGTGCTTGCTGCTATACCAGGGGACATCGCCATTTATCCTGAAGTCCCCAAATATGAGGGCTCACATATTTCCCAAAATTTAACTCTGAATCTCACGTCCTTCAGTAAACAAACAACTTTCATAAGTGCCTATTTTGTTCAAGTTATCAACTGAGAGTCAATCCATGTTTCTACTAAGCTCTCCTATATATGTGCTTGGCATTATATTAGACTTTTTGCTTTTTCTTTAATTCCCAGCACTAAACACAGAATCTTATATAAGCTCTTACATTATAGTTGGAGAGAGAAATTGAACCCACATGGCACAATGGGAGACCAGCAAAATGTTAAACTGTGGTCCTGAATATGAGACCAGCCTCAGGAAAGAAAGATATTATTTTTAAATATTTTATTTTATTATATTTTTTTAAAGATGATGTTTAATAGGTATGTGCATAATGAAATCCTTGCACAGTTCAGATTATTCAGAGAAGGGAAAGATGAGTGTTGGCTCCAGTTGTCAGGAAAGACCGTGGAGGAGGCTGTACAGCCCCCAATTTTCAGGACCAAGAGCTTTCTTCTTTCTAAGCAAAACCTTAATTGACCCTAAGAAAACGACAGGTTCCTGTCTGGTCCCATCTTTGATATGTACTGAATATGTGACCCTAGAGAAATCCCCTAACCTCTCAAGGCCAAGTTTAAGAACTGAGGATGTTTAATCTGGAAAACAGCCTTAGGAAAGAAAGATATTATTTTTAAATATTTTATTTTATTTTTAAGATGATGTTTAATAGGTATGTGCATAATGAAATCCTTGCACAGGAGCCATGCTAATCTCTGCTATCATTTCAATTTTGTTATATGTGCTGCTGAAATAAGCACTATTTTAAAACTATTTTAAAGAACCCTGAAGACTTATTTTACTTGGTCTCAGATGGCAGAGGACCACCAGGTAGAAGTTACAGGAAGTATAAGGGGAAAATTTCCCAAAACTAGATTGATTGTCCCAAAATGTGATGCCATATAAGGTAGTGAGCTCCTCATCTCTAGTTCTTTGAGGGAAGGTGGGTTGACCACTTGTCAAGGATATTATAGAGTAGATTCTTCTTCTCTTATGATTAGAGTTGTATATATAGTCCCTTCCAAGTTTAAGTTTTTATGAATCTATGTTGTACATGGGTTTGTATGATCTGATATTTTTGGATCACTATGCATATCTTTGGCCAGGCCAGCTGGGAGCTCACAGGAGAGCCCATACATAGCCTGTACTACTCTTTCAGAGGACTTTATAGCCCCAGCCGCTCCCTTTAAGAGGTCTCTGCACTGCATGGAAAAGTAGATTGGGGTCAGAGTCTTTCTCCTGTATTCCTGTACCATTTATTATCCCTTCCCCAAAGACCCACTTCTCTCCACAGTCCTCAAACAGTAGAGAATTCTTCTGGCTCAAACTCTAGACAGTGCAATTAATGGCTATTTGGGAGAGTCCTTCCTCAACGGAATCCATCTGTCTTTTGCTTTCTTCCCCATTTGGAAGTCCTGGTTTTTAGTTTTCCTAGGGCATCAGGGCCTCTCTCATCACCTCCATTTCTCCCCTCCTACACTTCATACTTATCAGGAATAAGGGCAAGGTAGGATCAGGGTAGCCTGCCACAGTGGAGCTACCACACTATGGAGGTCACTGTAACCTCCTAGTCTTGCCCATTCCCTGAGGGCGGTGCTGAGCTCAGCACCAGGCTATCTGCCAGAATATCGACCAGCTTTCTGCTGCCAGGGAAGGAGTTATTGATGCATTGCTGAGGAAGGGGGGAAAGAGGGACAGGGAAGACAAGGGGAAGAAGGATGTAGCCTTGACTTTCTTGCCCAGAGCGCTCAGGAGGGCAGGAGTCTACTTTGGCACTGACTGCCCAAGGTCGTACTTCTATTTCTTTTTGCATCCCCAATGCCAAGGAGAGAGCCTGGTGCAGCAGTTACTTAATAAATCCTTGCATTGAACTGATCTTCCCCAGAGGGAAGGAGGATGCAGATATTTTAGGACAACACCCATTTTCCTGATAGGGTAGTCCTATCAAGATGTGGCCTGTGGGAGGAAAAAATCCACTGTGTGCCTTCTCCCACCCCTCCCCCAACATTTGTACCAAAGTGAAGAAGGTCCTCTAGGGCTATGCTGAAGGGTTATAAAGAAGAGACAGGATACAGCACAAAGCCCGAGGAAGGAGGAAGGAGAACCCTTCCTTCTACCCTGAGTAACTGGCTGAGGATGGTAGAAGACCAACTAACCTGACATTATGTAGCAGGGCTTCACCGCCAAAGAAATGGTATCGCAAGGTGGCTTTAGAGGGCAGAAGTCAGGAATATCTAGTTTTAATCACGACCTCTAATGCTTCCTAGATGTTTGGACACAGGTAAATCCCCTTAACTGATTTTGGCCTCAATGTCCTCATCTGTGAAATGGGGATGGCTACTGCAGGGACTATCTCACAGGGTCATTTTCAGGCAGAAATGAAATAATGTAAAGCATTCTGAATGCTTTAAAGTGCTATCTTCTTCCTTAATTGTGGCTTCATTCCCTATTTGGCTCCCTTAAGATACTGCCTACTCATGGGATGAATGCAGGAAGGTCGAAGAAGTAGGAGAGCTACAGGAGAAAGGGTCTTAGAATTCATTCAGTCCATTTTCATTTGAAAGGTAAGGTAACCAAAGCTCAGGGAAATAAGAATGATGTACCCAAAGTCTCTTAGCTTATCATTGACGGAACAAGGACTAGCGCCTAGGTCTCTTGACCCTTTCTACTATGCCAGTTTAAGGATGATTAGGGAATGAACTGAATCAGTCTGTGACCTCCAGAAGTCTCTAGGCCAGCGGTGGGAGATCAGAGGTTGTGGCCCTCTAGGTCCTCAAGTGCAGCCCTTTGACTGAATCCAAACTTCACAGAATAAATCCCCTAAATAAGAGGATTTGTTTTGTAAAACTTGGACTCAGTCAAAAGGCCACACTTGAGGACATAGAAGGCCACATGTGGCCTCAAGGCTGCAGGTTCCCCATCCCTGTTCTAGGCTAAGATAGAAAACCCTACCTCAGACTATATGGAAACTAGGACATACAGATTAAGTGACTTACCCAAGGTCTCACAGGCAGTATCTGAGGCTAGATTTGAACTCGTCTTCCTGAAACCAGCCCCAGTTGTACCACCTAGGGCCCTCTAAGGCATAAGAGTATCAGTTGAAGTAGCTGGGGATGTTAAGTAGGGAGACATGATAACTGTTCTCAAAATACATTAAGGGCTGCCTTGTAGAAGAAAGCACAGTCTTGTTCTCATTGCCCCCTGAATGCAAAACTAGGAACAAAGGGTAGATACTGCAAAGAGGCAGGATTAGGTTAAAAATAAAGAAAAACTATCAGTTACTTGGAACTGTCTAAGTTGCCTTGGGGAGCTAGTGAGGTCCCTGTAAAGAGTGGAGGTCTTTAGGCATGTTGCAAATAGGAGTCATGCTTTGGGAAGAAGAGATGAAGTTGGACCAGATGATCTTCTAACTATGAGATTTTTATGAATCAGAGTCTAAATGGGAAGAAGAAAGATTCCTACCTTCTCCTCTTCCATGTCTAATCTAGGACCCAATGGATTGTAGAGCTCTACCTTGACTTTTAGCTCAGTCCCCAAACAATGACCCCTTTCTCTCAGATCCCCTTTTTCACTTAAAGAGTTTCCCTGGACAAATGGTCCTTTCAGGGTGAGAGAAGCCCAGGCTCCCCATCCTCCATCATTGGATGGACAGCTGCCTTTGGAGGAAGACTGCTGTTTCCCACCCACCTTGGCCTTTAGGGTTTTGTAGATACTTCACAGGGTGTCAATACTTGTTGTTCTCCATTTATTACCTCTTAAACCTGTAGCAATCTGGCTGTCTCTATGATCTCTGCCTCCTGGACAACTTCCGTGCTATTACCTTAGACTGGAAACTCACAGACAGCAAGGACTGCTCCTGTTTAACTCACTGTGGAGAGTCTTGAGCACATACTGGGCAAAGAGATGTTTAATAAATGCTTCAGATGCTGGTGCTCACTTTATCAGGAGGTTTATTTTTTTTTCTGCTCAAGGGCCACTGATCAAGGGATCTGAAGTATAGAATGGCCATTACCCCTGGTTTCTACCATTTGTTCTGAATCACTGATCACAATCTTTGCCCAGATCCTAGGAGAGAAAACTGGCCCTCTGAGTGGTGGCTGCTTCCATTTTTTAAAAATTTATTTTTTTCTGGTTTTTTTTTTTGCTTCCATTTTAACAGATTCTCCTCCTCCCCATTCCAAGCTGTTTTTAACTCCTAAAAGAAGGAGGAAAACATTAATTGGATATAGAGAATAAAAGAGAATGCCAGTCTAATATCAAGTTGCATATGAATTTCATACTGTCTTTTCTAACTCTTTCAGATACTTGAATGTACCTCTAGAAAAAGTCTCGTCAGTCATTCAATATATTTATTGAACAGTTGCTAGCTCTTTTACCTAGCCCTGGAGCAGGCGCATGGCCGCTGCCCTTAAGAGGCTTCTAATCTGGTTGGGGATATTAGAGCACCAAACAATACAAAATAGAGGATTACAAAGTGGCAGATTGAATGACATAGGCTTTGAACGCTATAGATGCATATAACTCACTTATTAATTAATTGATTAATGACATATTTAATTACCATAATTATCTTAGAACTGAAATTTGAACTGTATCAGACACCACCCTAACACTAATGCTGGACTTCTTTGACTGGCAGCAATGGGAAGAGAAAAGAAGTTGAGCACATGCAGGTAGGTAGAGATAACATGGCACTCCACATGGTCACAACTGTAACCAGAAGTCTTTAGGACAACAGGGAGAAAATGGAAGTCCTTGGAGAGCAGAAAGAGAACTTCATTGGGTGGAGAGTGTGGCCACCTTTCTATGATGGTCCTTGGAGTGTTACCCGGCAAGGCCTTGTGCTTCCAAATATCTCTCCAACACCCATGCCTTTGCATGAAATTCTATTTCTCTGGCTCTTGAAGACTTCTTAAATTTTTTGATAATTTATTAAAATACCAATAACTAGAGCCTAGTTTATGGTAGGCATACAATAGATACAACAGACGATAAGGAAAGCTTATTCTGAGCAGTTCCAGGGAGGGTCAGACATAAGATTAAGGGAAGTAATTTTGATCCAATCAAAGTGAGATTTCCAAAAATTAAATTATCTTGACAAAGTCAGCTTCTCTGAAAATGTTTGGGGAGAGGTTAGGTAACCATCCATTAAGGATATTACAGAAGGATTAGAATTATCCTGGCTGGGAATTTCAACTAGATATTTGTGTTTCTAATGTTCTTTGATTGGTAAAACATTTGCTTATGAAGAAATCAAATACCCCCCTGGGAATGCTAACACCTGTGAGGGCAATCACCTAGGAGGGTGTCTGAGAGTTGACAGTTAGTTAAGCCAGAAGCAGAGGGCTTCATATTTATTGTAAATAATTGTCCTATAAGTATAAGTCTCCCGAAGACAGAAACTGTCTTTTTTCATCTTTAAATCTCCAACCCTTAGGAAAGTGCCTTGCACTTGGTCTGTTGAACTGAATGGAATTATCCCAACCTCTACCTTGTTGATTTCTCTAGAGACCCCATACACATGCTCACAAACACAGTGAGAAAATGAACAAGAGGTAAAAGAAGCAGCTGGATCTTAGGAAGTAAGAGTGGAGAAATGGAACATATAGGACAGGCAAGGGCTGGAGCAGAAGAGAGAGAATTAGTTGGGGTGGGGTTGCAGTTGCTAGGAGTCTTTGAGTGTTTAAGATCCAGTCCTGTGGGAAGCTGTTTCCTGTTGTTAACAAAAAAACGAGATGATAAATTATTTAAACAGCCTGCCAAGGCCAGATGGGGTGGGGGTAGGGGTAATGTGGAAGAAAGTCTAGGAAATGCAAAGGTGGCTTTGTGCTCTAGGGAGAATACGAAGGTCATCCCAATGATGCCAACCTCTTGTCCTTCAATTTCTCACTGCTTTGCCTCACTCCTTCTAAACCTATTTTGACCCCAATGCAATCTTCCCTTCCTTCCTTGAGCATGCCCAGCCAGATCTCCCCCATCCTTAAAAAAACCTTGACAAGATCCAATCATCTCAAGCTAACATCCTAAATCTCTTCTCCCTTTCACAGCCAAACTAGAAAATCTGTCTATATTCACTGCTTCTACTTTTTTACCTCCCACTCACTTTTCAACCCCTTGCAATCTGGCTCTTATCCATGCCACTGGACTGAATCTGCTTTCTTTCAAAATTCAATGATCCAATGGCCTTCTCTCAGTCCTCATTCTTTTTTTCCTTTCTAAAATTCTTTTTATTATGAACAAGAAAATGATCAATAAACAGTAACATTTACAAAGTCTAGAAAAGAGGATTAATATGAAGTTGACTATATAATATAATATGAAGTTGACTATATAACATATAAATATACATACATGTACACGTATATGTGCATACACACACATGTATGTATGTGTGTTTAAAACACATTTAACATGGTAGTCACAATATTGCTCAGCTAGACTGTGTCCCTTTCTGAACTTCTAACTCTTTTTTGTGAACTTGAAGGTAGTTTTTTCTTCTCTTATGCTCACTGTAGAAATGGTTCTCCTGGTTCTGGTCACTGGATCGGTTTATATGAGTCTTTCCAGTTTTCCTTGAATCTGTACTTTTTGGCATTTCTTACAGTAGAATAATATTCCAACACATTAATATACTCCAACTTGTTCAGCTATTCCCCAATTGAGGGCTACTCTCTGTGTACTGTTCTTTGCTACGATAAAAGGCGTTACTCTAAATATTTTTGTATTATCAGTCCTTTTGCTCTACTTCCATCAGTCCTCATTCTCCTTCTGACCGCTCTGTGGAATGCGCTGGAAACTGCTGACCATGTTTCTTTCATGACGTTTTTCTCTCATAACCTTCTTCTTATCTATATGGCCATTCATTCTCAGTCTTTGCAGGATCATTCTCCCACCCCATGCACCCGTGGGATTAGTTCAAGGTTTGGTCCTGGGCTCTTTTCTCACCTCTCCTCTTCACTCACTCTCTTAATAATCTCATCAGTTCCCATGCATTCGCTCACATATCCACATATCCAGGCCTCATATTTCTCCTGAGCTTTAATCTGAATCTTCAGCTGCTTACTAGGATATTTCAAAAGGCTTCTCAAACCCAATGAGTCTAATACAAAACTATCTTTCTTCCTAAATTCCCCCCCTCCCTCCTAACTTTCCTGTTTTGGTTGAGGAACCTGCCATTTTCACCGTCACCCAGTTTCTCAATATACAGGCATCATCATCCCCAGCTCTTGCTCAGATCTTGCCAAATCTTCTTGATTCAATATCTCCAGTACCTTCTTCTTTCTCTCTATTCAAACCACAACCCATTTATTCAGGATCATATTCACATCGGGTCTACAAAAGCCCTGGTCTTGATGCAGCCTCTTCCCTTTCTCTATCCTCCAAAAAATACTAAATTATCATCATTGTAGTTCAGGCCTGACAATGTCTTTCCTTTGTTCAAAGAATTCCAATGGCTCCCTACTATCTTTAGGAACGAATACAAACTCTTCTGGCATTTATAACCATTTACAACCTGGTTCTAGCCTGTCCTGGTGGGATGAAAGAGGAGGAAAAGGAAGTGGGGAAAAAAATCTGGTTCTCCCAACAGTGACTGATGATACATTATTCTTCCTTATACATTATACATTCTAGAGAAATTGGCCTATTTCCGCATACACAATATCCTATCTCCCATATTTACACAGGCTGTCCCTCATATTCTCTCTCTTTTTTACATCTGCCTTTTGGAACCCTGTAATGGTCATGAGAATTTGAAGATCTTCCTTGCCCCTTAATAAGCCTAAGAGAATTTGAAGACCTTCCCTGCTTTGAAAATAAACTCTGCCCCCTAATAGGCTGAGTATAATCATATGGAGCCTATGGTGGGAGGAGTTTGCTGAAGGATAGAGCAAAGCCCACAGGACACTGGGAGTCAGAGCCAGCTAGATGGTTGGGTTGGGAAGAGAGCACATTTCTGAGGGAGACAGATAGGCTTGTGAGTAAATATTGGTTGGTGGGAAGGCTAATGTATGCTATAAAGTATGCTCTGTGCTGTTGTGGCTTTATTAACTTTTTTGCTACCATGATGGAATTACTGGTGTTGCGTTTTGATGGGTTTTGATGGGTTTTGTTTATAATGGCTTCCTGGTTTTGGGATTTGGTTTTCTGGTATTTTTTTTTGTATTCTGGCAAAATGCTTTGCTTCTGTCTTCTATATGGAGAGTCTGTAATATTTTGCAATTGAGCACTATGTAAGTATATTTATCATGACCATGGGCACTGTGGATATTGCACTGGTACTACAAACCCCCACCTCCCTTCAAGGCTCAGCTTCCTTCTCAGGTCTTTCTTAAGGCCCCCAGTTGTTAGTGTGCCACTCTCGAATCTCTTTATGTTGATTTTGCATATATCTTGCATCTTCTCAGCTGCTAACACGGCGATTTCCTTCTTTTCTCACCCTAATTGAGTGTAAGTCGGTTGTGGATTTCAGAAAAACCTGAAAAGACTTACACGAACTGATGCTGAGTGAAGTGAGCAGAATCAGAAGAACTGTGTACACAGTAACAGTAGCAATGTAGGATGACCAACTGTGATAGACTTAGCCCTTCTCAGCAATGCAATGATCCCAAACAATTCCACAAGACTCATGACAGAAAATGCCGTCCACATCCAGAGAAAGAACGATGGAGTTTGAAAGCAGATCAAAGTACATTGTTTCACTTTTTTTGGTGTGGTTTTTTTTTTTCCTTTTGTTCTGTTTCTTCTTTCACAGCATGACTAATGTGAAAAGGTTTTACATGATTGCACGTGTATAGCCTATATCAGATTGCTTGCCATCTTGGGGAGGAAGGAAGAAAGGGAGGGAGAAAATTTGGAATTTAAAATCTTGAAAAAAAATGAATGTTGAAAATTGTCTTTACATGTAATTGGAAAGAATAAAATATTATTAAACTTAAAAAAAATAATGTAAGCCTGTTGAGGACAGGACTGTCTTTCTTTCATGCTTCTATCCGCAGTGCTTAGCACCATGCTTGGCATGACTGACTGAACTTCCCTCTAGTCTCAACTCATATAATTTTGAGTCCTTGCTTTGGCCTCACCTTCCTTGCCTTGACAGTCTTGATCCCATAGTTGACTACTTTAAGCCTTGAATTCCTTGTCCCTTTGTCTTATTACACTCCTGCCAGAAACCAGTCATAGGTTACCCGCATCTACCTTTTCTACTCCTCTTCTCATAAACTTAATGTTGCTAGAGGACGACCTCCCACAATGACAAATCAGGCCTTTACTGCTGCATGGAAATCCTTTTATTCTTCCCTGATCAATGCTCCATAATAGCTCTTCCAAACTTCTACTCCTTAAGCCTCCCATACTCCTCTTCTTTTCCTCGCCCCTGCCCTCAGCAATGGGCCTTGCTTCCGACTGAGAAAAAAGCCAGGCAATCTGTTGTGAGCTCTCTCTCCTTCCTTACACCACTGGGTTCCCTGTTCTTTCCTCCTTTATTTCAGGCTCTGAGGTAGATGCGGTCATTACTGCTAAGGCCACCCCTCTGCTTGGGACCATAATCCCACCCTTACTTGTTCCCTGTGATTCTCCTTCCGGCTCCTGTTCTTGACCCTATCGTCCCGTCCTGACACCATCCCTTCCTGATATCTATCCTTCCTGATATCATCCTGCATTTCCTCTGCTTTTAATAACTAAAGTCTTGGAAGAAATTATATCAGTTGTCTCCACTTTCTCACTTAGCACTCAGTTCTCAACCCCTTACATTCTGGCTTCTGACCCCACCATTCACCTCATACAGCTCTCTGCTAGACCACCAAGAAACTAAAGACTTTTTCTCACTCCTCATTATAAGGAGGGCAAACTCCTTTAAAGTTTTTGACTACGAGTAATCCCCTCTTCCAGGCCACTTTCACCTCCCTTGACCGTTTTCCAGGGCTGATATTCACCTTAAACCACCCCCAACTACATACACTGTGATCCAGTAATGCAGGTCTCCTTGCTGTTCCTAGGACAAGCCCTCCCATCTCCTGATGTCTGGCATTTCGACTGCCTGCTCCCCATTCCTGGAATGGCATTCCTCCTCATCCGCTCCTCCTGGCTTCCCCGGCTTCCTTCTAGTCCTGGCTAAAATCTCACTTTCTACAGGAAGCTTTTCTCAATGCCTTTTAATTATAATGCTTTCCCTCTGCTGCTTATTTTCAAATTATCTTGTCTATAACTTGTTTACATAGAAATGTTTGAATGCTATCTCCCCATTAGACTGAATTCTAATTTTTTTCTCTCTCTTTGTATCTTCAGTGCTTAGTACAGTGCCTGACACATAGAAGGCACTTAATAAATGTTTATTGACTAACAAATGTCCTTTGACTCTCTTCTTGCTTTAGGATTTGATGCAAATCACCCTCTATGATGGATAACAGGTAAATTGGACAGAGACAGCTAAATGGCACAATGGATAGAGTGTTGGACCCAGACTTACGAACACCTAGGTTCAGATCTGGCCTTAGTCATTTACTAACTGTGTCATCCTGGGCAAATTGTTCAACTTCTCTCAGCTTCTGTTTCCTCATCTCTAAAAGGGGATAATGGTAGCACCTCACATTGTTGATAGAGATGGAACCTTTCTTGCGTATGAAAGTGAATCTGCAAAGTCACGTTATTTGTTCTTCCCCAACCCCAAGAGAAGACACAACATTGTAGGAAAGCTAATGGAGGCCTACTTGAAGAAGCAAACAAACCCCACACTTGTAGTATTCTCCTTTTCCAGCCCTCCTGAGGCCACAATTGTTTATAAAATATATTCTTCAACGGGCAGCGAGGTGACACATTGGACAGAATGCTGAGCTAGAGTTAGGAAGACCTGTTCAAATCTGGCCTTGGACACTTACTGGCTATGTGACCCTAGGCAAGTCATTTAACCCTGTTTGACTCAGTTTCCTCATCTGTAAAATAAGCTGCATAAGGAAATGGGAAACCATTTCAGTATCTCTGCCAAAAAAAACCAAATGGGGTCACAAAGAGTCAAACACGACTGAAACACCTGAACAGTGACAATATCAACAACATATTATTCAATAAATCTCATTTGGTTGTTATCTCCCCCATTTTATAGATTAGGGGACTGAGACCCAGGAAGACAAAGTTTCTTCTTGGTCCTTTTATCACCTAAGATTCTAACCCTACCTCTAATCTACTGCGGGATTGTATGGGCAGGCAGTTCCTTTCTTTGGGGGAAGGCAGCTCAGTTTGCTTACCTAGAGAATGGGGACTGATTGCATCATTTATTCATTAAACATTCACTCAACATGGTCTAGTACCTGGCTAAGTGCTACGGGGATGTAAAGATGAATATGAGATGGTCTATACAATCCTCTATGAATCCTCTATAATGTATATGGAAATGCTCATTTTATTTAGTGTCTGTTAAATTCACAATTTTTTTAAATGGCAAAAATAACAAGAAAAAAGTCAGGATCAATGGCCTCAAGGAACTTAGTATCCATACGTTTCCTTCTACAAGAATCCTTCTATCTTGAAAATTAGCATTAGAGAAGGAAGAATTTGGCTGAGTTTTGACTATCAAGAGTTTTAGAAAAATTATGGGGATGGGGACAAGGCTGAAGAGGTGTGACCAAGGCACCAAGGTTAAACAGAGCACATCCATGGCAGCAACCATACTAAAGGACTAAAAGCAGGGGCCACAAACCTGGAGTAACCAGCAGGGTTCACGTAGCGCAGATGTGAAGGGGGCAAAGGTCCTAGTCGCTTGCCTGATCAATCTCTGGAATAGCAGTCCTACAAGTGCCCAAGTTCTCTCAACTGGAATCCCAAGGACAGCACCTTCCTGCGGCAACTAGATTATGGGTGCTCTGCAGACACAAGGACAAAAACATGCTTTAAATGGTGCTATGGATACTTCTGAGATTCAAGCCCAGTTGTTCCCCAGGTCTTCTTCCAACACAATGATTTCAATCCCTCTCAAAATGATCATTCCAGGGGACAGCTGGATGGCACAGTGGATAGAGCACTGGCCCTGGAGTCAGGAGGACCTGAGTTCAAATCCAGCCTCAGACACTTGACACATTAGCTGCATGACCTTGGGCAAGTCACTTAACCCCAAAATGCCTTGCCTTCTCCCCTCCCCCGCCCAAATGATCTGTCTTGGGACTGTAAGCAGCCCTGCTTTTTAGTAGTGGTGAGTATAGCAGTGGTACTACTATGGTGCTGTAGGCAGCATAGCTAAGTTTGAAACTAGTTCTGATTAATAAGATTTGTAGCTAGGTGGCAAAACCGATAGCATACTAGATATGAAGTCAGAGAGGCCCAGGTTCAAATCCTACTTTAGACACTTACTAGCTGTATGACACTGGGCAAGTCACTTCAACTGTCTCAGTCTCAATGTCCTTATCTGTAAAATGAAATGTCTGAACTCAATGACTTCTAAGGACCCTTCCAGTACTAAGTTATGTGACCTCCCAAGGGTGATCAATAACTTCTATTTCTTCAACTTAGCTTAAATTTGTATAGCCTTTCACAATTTACAAAGTACTTTCAAATACACTGTTTTGATGGCTAGGTTGATCAACCCTAGAGGCAGGTAAAGTGAAGCAAGGCAAAAATGGTTTCACCAAGGTAACAGCGGGAGAGTCAAAGTCACTCAAACCCAGCCATTTGGCCTCCAAGCTCAGGATTCTTTTCACTCTACTAGACAAGCAGGATAGGGGGTGATGGATGAGTGATGACCCACCAGCGGTGTCCAGGGAACTTCACCTGCCTTCTGAGAAGTGTTCTCCACTTCCTTACACCTTCATGCCCCCAAATACATAACAGAAGTGAAGGGGATGTCTTCTATTCCAGACCATCCTCCACTCCCTGACCTTTCCTAGCAAAGGCAATGTCAGTCACTTCCAACTGCTTCCTAGACCAGGGGTTGCCAATCTTTTTTTGTTTGCTTGTTTCTTTGTTTTGGAAGCAAGGTGATTGGGGTTAAGTGACTTGTCCATGGTTACACAGCCAGTAAGTGTCAAGTTTCTGAAGCCGCATTTGAACTCAGGTCCTCCTGACTCCAGGGCTGGTGCTTTATTCACTGTGCTACCTAGTTGCCCTATTGCCAATCTTTTAAGAAAACATCATAGGAGTGGCTTGAAGTCAGGAGGAACTGAGTTCAAATCTAGCCTCCGCAGTTGCCCTGCCTTTCCCCTCTAAAAAGCAAAAACAAGAAGGCATTGTAACAAAAATTTTTTGGAAGATCCATATTACATTTTATTTTCAACTGGTGCCAGATTTTACACATTTTAAACTATTATGTAGCTTATACATTTGCATATTCTATTTAATATGAGCTAATAAAATTATAGGAAGGTCTAATTATACCTGTTTCCAGAAGGCTCTCGTAACCTAAAAACTGGAGGTAGGGATCTGAAGATAATCCAGTCTTCTTTCATTAGTACATTAGGATCAGAATATATCACCTTGAAAATCAGAGAAAGCCAGAGGAGTCAATGAGGGGATGAGATTTGGGAGTAAAAATAGAGGCTCCCCCAAAGGGTCTGTGGATAGATCCCAAGGGTTATCTGAACTCGGATTGGAAAAAAAATTGTATAACCTCTAACTGAAATTTAGCATTTCCTCTAATCATTAATTTTTTTTCTGAGTGGGAGTCCATAGGCTTTGACAAACTGCCAAAGAGGTCCACAAACTGTTAAGGACTCCTGAAGTAAGGGACCCTGACCAGTGTAGGAGGAGGGGGAAAAGAGGCAGTCTTAAGAGGAGGGGTGGATAAGAGTGGGAAGACTGCAACAGGGAGGCAGCAGATGAGAGGAGGGGAATTAGAGTGGTGCTGGGAGAGAACAGAAGCAATAGTGACCTGAGGGCCTTTAGTCTCTTCAAGGCTGGTGATTTTTGTAGAAGTGAGCACTCCCTTAAGATGTCTGCCTATCAATGAGATGAACTCACACAGAACCAGAGGCTCAAAGAGCCCCTGTTAAATAGAGCCAGGGGGCTAGAATGGTTCTGGATTCTCTCCTCAGCCTCCTCATTACTCAGAGCGTGGAGTGTGCAAGGCCAGTAGGATTGGCTCACTGTCTCATCTTCTCCTTTTCTTCCTGGCATTAATATGGCTCTTTTCTGCTTCCAGAGTACTTTCTGTGCCTCTCTGAGGAAGAAATCATCTCAATTCATTCTCGTGAATTCCTTTAGGATTATCCACTGAACTCCTGAATAAAGCCTCCCCTTCCCCCACTCAAGTCCCCATTTGCACAATCCCCTGCTCCAATCTTGTGTTTGATATGCTCTCTATCTGCTCTGGGTCTTCCTAACATTCCAAGAGAAGCATGAAAAAACTCACATAAGCTGGTGCAAAATGAAATAAGTAGAGCCAGAAAAGCAATAAACACAATGACAGCAACAATGGATATGGAAGGAATCGCAAAATAATCTTTCAAAATTATAAGAAACAAGCTTGGCCCCTGAGAAGAGGCAGAAGAAGAAATAATGCAGTTCTAGTCCATGTAACAGTGGCTTCTTTCAGCCAGACAATAGGTATTTCTTTTTATTAGGCTATCTTCCTTTAAGTCCCAGCTAAAGTCTCAGCTTTTACAAAGGAATCTTTCCTGATGCTCCTTCCTCTTATTGGACAACAATAGGTCCCTGTCCAAGCACCACTTAATGGCTATTTTGGAGTTCTTCTGGGTCAGAGTGAATGTAAATAGTAACTATTTATCTTTTGATCAGCAACCCTGAGGATCTTACCCCCCCCAGTTTGAATTTATTTTAATTTTTGGATTAAAGGGACCTTCCCTTGACTCACTTCACTGAATGGGTGCTATCTCCCTCAAAGTGAGAACCTGAAAAGACCTTAGTCTAAAGGGGTCGGGCGGCTCCCACTGCATCCTGGGCTATAGCCAGTCGTTCTGAAGACTATCTGGTCACTGGACCCAAATGGTTCTGGAGGAGAAAGTGAAGCTGGTGACCTTGCATAGCTCTGCCTCACTTAAAGTCAACTGCAAGTCATGTCATCATCTCCCTGATGTCACGGTCTTCTTCAGGAATGAAGGACAAACCACAAGCCTTCCTTTTGCTGATTACTTGCAATTTGTCCTCTATATACCTTGCTTGTATATAGTTGTTTGTATGTCATCTCCCTCGTTAGATTATGAGCTCCTCTTAGGCAAAGATCATATTTTAACTTTCTTTGTATCCCTGCCATTTGGCACATAGTAGGCACCTAATAAATGTCTGTTGACTGACTGGCTGGCAGGTACTATGCTAGGTTGACAGGATGGCAAAATGAAAATAGTCCCTGTCCTCAATGAGCTTCCATTCTATTGGGAGACATAATAAAAAAAAATAACTAAATATATCCAAAATAGATATGTGATATATGAAGAAAGAGGGTACCAACAGCCAGGGAACCAGAAAAGGCTCCGTGAGGAAGGTGGTATTGAAACGGCTTTTAGAGGAAACAAGGAATGGTAAGAGGTGGAGGTGAAATTATATTGTCAGTATGGGGGACAACCAGTGCAAAGGTATGGAGACAGATAATAGAATGTTCTATGTAAGGAATGAAAAGAGAGTAGTCTCAGATCTTCAGAAGTGCTTCTGTGTGTCCTTACCCATAAGAACTTGAACAAGTTCTGTGGGTGCTGGAGTGGGATATAATGTGGAAGAGGAAGAAAAGTGGGAAGAGTAGTGGTAGATAGGGAGGAAGAGAACCAAGGATGAGCAGTAGTCTGCACGTCCTACTGGCATCCATGTAATATCAAGAAAATCAGAGGAAGCCCATTAGATTTGGTGGACTCTATGTGGTAGATTTACAGAAGGACATATACAAGAGTCACACAAAGTAAGAGAGCATGACTGGGTTTTGATTTGCATGATAGATCTCCCTCCCACTGGACCACTGAATTCTTTCCCTGGGTATATTGATTTTGAAAGGTTAGCTTTCAACTTATCTTGCCAGGAACCAACAGATCAACAGTCAATGGGCTTAATTCTGGGTTTTCCCTGAGGCAGGACTATCTCAAACCCTAACTGCTACCCAGAGGCACCCACATTTGCCTATGAAGGACACCACTCTTGCCTAGAGGTAAGGTGGCATTTGAGGCTGCTGAGGGGGACAATGGCAACCTTGTTTGTTGAAGGTTCATTAAGAACCCAGCTACCACCGGGATTTGTTTCTATCTTTTTAGATGTGACTGTTTTTTCCCATGTGTTGACGTCTATGTTTTTCCTGCCTTTCCTGATCTCCAGATCATCTTCACTGAGAAGCTAGAGGGAAGTCTGGGCTGACTAGGTCTAACTCTCTCACCAGAAATAATAGAGCACCGTGGAAAGATCATTGTACTAGGAGTTAGGAAACCTCACAGAACACTTTATTGTGTAATGCCTTCTCTCCTTCTCCTTCCCCTTCCCCTTCCAATTTATACTTCACCCAGCTGTCAAAGTGACATTCTTAATGCATATGTGACCACGTTACTACTCTTCTGCTCAAAAAATTCGTAGGGGTCTCCTGTTACCTTAACGTCAAATATAAACCCCTCTATTTAGCATTTAAAGACCTTCACAACTCGGTTCTAACCTACCTTCCCAGGTATATTACACATTTTTCTCTTTCATGCATAAACTGGATTTCCTGTGTCATGTGTGAGGAACAAAAGGACCAGTTTGTCACATATAACATTCTGTATTATATCTCTATGCCTTCACACGATCAGTTCCCCACCCTTGGAATGTCCTTTTTCTCACCTTCATCTCATAGAATTCTTAGTTTCCTTTGGAGCTTAATTCAGATATTACCATGTATGTATAGCCTTTCCTGATCTTCCCAGCTGCTAGCACCCCCCCCCCCGCCAAATTACCTTGTGTTCATTTTACATGGTTTTCATACAATTCTATATCTATATTAATATAGTTTTATATATAGTTATCTTCCAAGTTCCATTTAGTATGAATTACTCCCCTGCTATGTGTTCAAATTTGTATTGTTTGAAGTTATAATTATGCAAAATATGGCAATAGATTCCAACCCAAGGAAATATTCAGTGAACTTAGAATAATGTGACCACTTGAGGGATTCATCATTTGTATTAACTGAATCCTGGCTGTTTATGTCCACCTGTATACATTTTGTCTCTGGACGCAATTTTATTGTTGTCTTTGTAACCCCCGTATTTAACTCAGTACCCAATAGGTGTTTAATAATCAATGCTTGTAGAATGCACCCTCTAATCTACTTACACATTTTGTGTGTGTTTTTGTCAAATTGTGTGTTTTTGTCAAATTGACCTACTAGCCCATAAGCCCCATCAGGTCAGGCATGGCATCCAAATTTTGTATCTCCCCAAGAATATAGCACCATGTTCTGTATACAGAAAGAACTTAATAAACATTTGTTAAATGAATAAATGAGATTTGGATTCTAGACTCAACAGTGCTTCAAACTAGGTGTGTGACCCTGAGCAAACTACAGCATCTTTCTGGGTCTGGTTTTTCACATAATGAAGATGGTCTATGGAGTCTTGAAGAGTCAGATATGACTAGATGACTGAACAACAACAAAATAATGAAGAAGCTGGATTGTAAGGCTGATTTCAGCTCTGACGTTCTATGAAAGATGGAAAAGCTGAGCCCCAAAGAGACTTAAGTGACTTGCTTAGGGTCACGAAGTGGTAAACCAGTTATCTTGACCCTGGTTCAGTGTCAAAAAACTAGATCCAGATTGAGCAGGGCAGGAGCAACCCCAGGATGATCCTGCCAAATATTCTTCTCTTTTTCTTCTACCAGGCTCAGCAGAACCAAGCTGCTCCTTATAAAAACAGTGGAATTAGTTTAAAAATGCAATAAGACTTTTGCTTTACACAGCTGGTGGGTTAGTAGACAGAACGCTGGAGTCAGACAGGGAGATCTGAGTATAAATCCAGACTTCAGACACTTACTAGCTGTGTTACTCTGGGCAAATCACTTAACCCTGTTTCCCTCAGTTTCCTTATCTGTAAAATGAGCTGGAGAAGGAAATGGCAAACCCCTCCAGTATCTTTGCCAAGAAGGCCCCAGATGGGGTTATGAAGAGTCAGACAGGACTGAAACAACCGAACAACAACAATAAAATGGTAATACAATGAGAAGACCATCACATTGGGTGGACCCTGTGTGGTAGACTCACAGAATGCCACAGAGTCCCACAAAGTAAGACAGGGTGATCTGCAGTGATGAATTTAAGAACACTGGACTCCTTCTCTGAGTCCTCTGGCTCACCTGTGAAAGGTGAGCTTTCACATTATCCTGCCAACAATTAATGTGTAACATGTCGCCTGCTGGCTGGCTACCATCCTCATCCCCTCCCACCAGAATCCTGAACTCTGATACTGGGTCCCCTGCATATGAGAGCTGAACCTGCACTGTAACTTTCTGGGCACCACAGCACTTCCTGGCTGTCTCCTCACTATGCTGCGCCCAGCATGCTGCATTTCCTCTCTCTGATGTATTGTCTTGCCTCACTGGAATATAAGTTTTTTGAAGGCAGGAGCTCTCTTGCTGGTTTATATTTGCACCCCAGTTTCTTAGTGTCTGACAATAGCAAGAGTCTATCAAAAGCTCTATATATTTATATATTTCTGTAAGTATAAAAGCAACCCATATTTCCATTAGAAGCATTGGTAAATGGTCCTAATCCTTCAGGTAGTTGGCTAATTCAAGTATGGACAGGGGAGAGGTATTAATCAGAGTACCAAAATGTCCAAGGTCACATAGCCGGTAAGTGGCAGAGCTGAGATTTGAAGCTAGGTCTTTTGAGTTGTTTTCCAATTTTTTTTTCTTTTTTTTGGAGAGCAATTGGAGTTAAGTTGTTTTCCAACTTTCCTTCAGGATCAGCTGGGTTGACAATGACATGTGGGATTTCTAAGCCAACTTTCTGACTATTTAGTGGTGTAAATCACAACTGGGGAATTCCCTGGAGCTGTTGGGCCCCTGACAGAACCTATACCAGAACAGGAGTCAGAATAAGGTGATGCCCAAAAGGGTTCATGTGTGGAATTCCCAAGAGGACATCCTAAGAAGATCACTCCCAAAGAAGGAACCCTATGAAAGAGAGGGCCAATCAGCTCAGAAGGAAAGAAGGAAGGAAACATTCATTAAGCACCTATTATGTGCCAAACACATTATGTGCTGAGCATTTAAAAAATGTCTCACTCAATCCTCACAATACTAGGAGACAGATGCTATTATTATCATACAATTGAGGAAAAAGAGGCAGACAGAAGTTAAGTGACTTGTCCAGGGTCACACGGTAAATAAGTGTCTGAGTTCAATTTGAACTCAGCTCTTCCTGACTCCAGGTCCAGCACTTTGTTAATTGTGCTTTCTAATAGAAAGTACTGAAATAGATAGAAGTCTATTGTGAGGAAGAGTGGAAAGAGCTGATCTCAAAAGCCACGAATACCTAGGTTTGAATCTAGCCTCTGACACATACAAGTTGTGTGACCCTCTCAGCACCTAAGTAACTCTTTAGACCTACAAATTGGAGAGAAATTTCACTACATAAATAAAATGACAGGTCTCATCCTTTTCCTATTGATACCATTTTAAGTTTACATGAATAAACTTTATGAACCTTACTACAGTCTTAGGACATTGGTATTACAGATATTTGTGAGACTTGCTTTACAAAGAGGAAACTGGGAATTAGAGAGGTTTTAGAGACTTGTCCAAGGGCACATAGTAAGGAGCAGAGACAGGATCTGAATGTAGGTCTTGCTGATTCCATGTATAGAACTGGAAGGAACCTGAGAGTCTAAGGATCCAAATTCAAATCCAAGCTTTACTATTTGTTGCACGACTTTTGAAGAGTCACTGAAACTCACCCTCAGTCTTAGTTTGGTTGCAAAATTAGCACAGCAAAAATACCTTTATTGTGCAAGACTGTTGCAAAGATCAAAAGAAAGCACAGCTGAAAAGTGTGTAAATTGTATAAATTGTAAATTGTGAGCTCCCTGAGTCCAGGAACTCAGACTTAATTCAAATGCCCACCTCCCCACTCTTCCACTTCTTGGTTTGGTGTTCTGTATACAACTGGCCCTTAATAAATGTCTCTTATCTATACACATGAGTATATCACCATTTCTTTTTAGACTGGGGCAGGCAAAGGGAATTGTGTAGCTCTGTTCTTGTTCACTAGTCTTCAGCTGTATCTGACTCTTTGTGACCCCATTTGGGGTTTTCTTGGCTGATAATGGATCAGTTTGCCATTTCCTTCTCCAGTTCATTTTACATATGAGGAAACTGAGGCAAACAGTGGTAATAACTTGTCCAGAGTAACACAGCTAATGTCTGAGGTCAGATTTGAACTCACAAAGATGAATCTTCTGATTCCACGCCCGGTGCTCTATTCACTGCACCACCTAGCTGCCCCACACTCGGGTTTATCATGCACAATACTCTAGGAATCTGTGAGACCTGAGTTCAAATGCTACCTCAGTCACTTACTAGCTCTGCGACCCTGAGCAGTAAGTAACATCTCTCACCTGTGAGAAGCAACTGACGACGGCGCTGACTCAAAGGATAGTTGTGAAGACCAAATGAGATGATAAGTGTAAAGTGCAATGCGCACGCTAGTCATTATTTTTTCTCACGGACGTTTGTTCCCCAATCTAGAAAGAAGATTACTTGCTGTCTAAACCAACCCACGGAGTTAAAGGGAATTAATCGATGACTGTGGTTTGTAACAACTGACAAGTAAGCGGGTGGAAACAAGGATGGAAGGACGCACGGACCAAAAGTGCAGCGGCTTCTGCCGAGCTCTCTGCCGAGCCACACGCGCCCCTTCCCAAAGCACTTAGGCGACGAGAAAACGTTTATCTTCTCTCAGCCCGGCTTAGCGACTCATAATGCTTCTTGGAAGCAATAGCACCAAGTTCTCTGCGCGAAGAGCTCCAGGCACTTTAGATCCATTATCTCATTGATCCTCCCAACCTCCCCAAGAGGCTCTACGGAGGGGAAACCGAGGCAACGAAGTGAAAATGGACTCATGAGTCAGTCGAGAGAACAAGACCGTCTCAAGGGGGATGGAGATGGCAATGGATGGGAATACACAGCGCCGGCCTCTCTCCCTCTAGTAAAATCAGCTTGGAGGCTAAAGCAATTTGCTCTAGTGGAAAGAACAAGGCAGAACAAAGCCTGAGAGCTGCGTTCAAATCCTGCTCTTAGAGGTGTGAACTTTCTCCTCTCTAAACAGTCTCCTCATTTGTAAAATGAAGTTGGACTAGGTTGATTTCTCAACCTGAGGTTCTCGGACCCCTAAGGGCTCAATGGAAAGATTTCAGGGGATCCATGACTTTGAATGAAAAAAAATGACACCTTTATTTTCACTAACCTCCAAATGAAATTTAGTATTTTCTTCAATTATTTAAAAACATTTTCCCCCCCTGAGGAGAAGAACATAAACTTCACCAGTCAGCCAAAGAGGTCCACCATACTAAAAAACTTTAAGAACCCCTGGAAGAGATGATTGCTAAGATTCTTCTCAGTCCTAAATCCTATGAAGTGACTGTCAAAGACAGCCTTTCATGGGATAAAAGATCCCAAAAGGGAATAGTGTCCAAGGACTATAAATATAGGCAGGGAGTAGCTAGGGAGAAAAGAAATCCATTTATCTTTTCTTACTGAACATTGGGGTGATTCTAATCAACCAATCAACATTTACCAAGTACCTACTATGTACCAGGTATGGTGCTAGGAGATGGGAATACATGAACTTAGGGTAACTATATTAGCTAGGAAGCAGCTCCCTGTGGAGGGTCCAAGGCAATTACCCCATCCTAGGCCTGTCTCCAAACTCAGAATTATTAGCTCATTGGTCTTGCCAGAGTGGATACAAGCAAGAAGACACGTGTCCTTCCTTGGGGAGAGAGTTTTGTCCTGAGCATAGTATTGCTGTTTCCTGGAATAGTTAAGTAAATCATAAAATTTGGTACTAGAAGAGCTTGGGAATATAGGGGAGATTTTATTGGATTTGGAGTCAGAAGAACTGAATTCAAGATGTGACTCTTCTATTTTCTCTCTGAGCTCTCTGGAATTAATTTCTTTACCTAGAAAATGGACAAATTGACTTTTAATATTCCTTCCATCTCAAGTCTATTGGGACTCACTCAATCCCCAAAGATTACAGATGTAGAAACTCGGGTCCAAGAGGTAAAGTGACTTGCCTTAAATCAACCAACCAATCAACAAGAATTTATTAGGTGCCTACTTTATACCAGACCCTGTGCTCGGTCATGGTGATACAAAGACAAGAATGGTACAATGCCCTCAAACAGCTTACATTCTGTCAAAAATAGGAGGTAGTAAATCAAACAGCCAGGGTTCAGTCCCAGATCAGTTGATGGCAAAATTCCATGTTCTTTCATACTACTTGGGATTTTTAGGCTGAGTCCCAAGACCAGTAGTTTTTTTTTTTAAAGGCCAAATGACTATGCTTCCATGATGGATAGGTACATGACTTAAACTGCAATGAAATATGCCTAACACTCAAACTGTGTCCTTCAAGTTAGGATGCGTCAATCTGTCCACTGAGGCACCGGTCTAGATTAGTTGCTCTTTCCATAATATACTTCTCAAAGGGCATGAGTTTTCTTCTATTACCACTAAACCTAAAGTATATTAACTTAATAATAAAAACACTACCAGTCATGCCTGACCCTCATAATGACCTGATCTAGGTAGATATTATGGATATCATTATCTCTATATTAGAGATGATGAAAATGAGGCCCAGAATGCTTAATCAGCTCATCTAAGAGTTGTCTGTGAGCATCAGAGGCAAGACTAAAACCTACGTTTTTCTGACTCCAAGTCTAACATCCTAACCCGTGTACCAACAATGACTCCAAAGACATAAATTCATCCTAGGCCTATGGGATGTACAAGGATGCCTATCTCTTTGCCCTCAATGAGCTAACAGTCTAATGGGGGCAAGGAATAACACAGGAAAAAGCCAGTTTACAGAAGAGAGGGATCAATTCTGGCTACAAGGTAGGGTAATGAGGGTAGACTTGTGAAGGCTTCACAGAAGTGATGGTATTTAACCTGAGACTTGAAGAATAAGTTAAATTTTACACTAAGTTCATGCCTAAGTATAAATGTGAGTTATTATTTTATCCAGTATAGTCGAGTATTTGTTTTGTTTGGCTAAACCTGCGATTTCACTGTTGCCCAGTGAGGAAACTCCCTTTTCCAAAGTAGATCTGCAAATGTCTACCACTTATGGTGTTAAGAGAGTTGCCTGGAGCACTGACAGGTAAGTGCTTTGCCTACAGTAATTTGACCAGCATGCTTTAAAGGCAGGATTTGAAGAGAGGTCTTCTTGACTCTAAAGCCACTCTATCCACCATACTAAGCTGCTTTGGTTTGAGTGTTGGAACATTATGTTGTAGTCTACATATCTTAAAATTGGCATCCATAGTAACTCCTTATTAAATGGAATTCTTTATCAATCAACCAGATTGATCAACCAATTCCTGCTATCCTCTGATTATGCCAGAGAGTCTACTATATTATCCTTTATTATTATGACTTCATGCCCTGCCAGTGTAAGGTGTCATAAGCTGCCATCAATTTTACAGGATAGGAAGGCTGCTTTTTGCTCTTCTCTATGAAGCCAAAACCAGGATATCTAGTTTTGTTTTAAGGATGTGAGTCACAGGGAAATAGGTTGCACTGGCTTCTTACCTCTGAGATACTTCCCTTTTAAACAAGTTAATAACCAGCAATAGAAGGTAGAAATTTACTTCTGCTTTGATGAGTTTGCCTCTTGGTAATGAGTGATCGAGGGCTACAAACATATCAGTACCAAGGAGAGAAATGACTATCTCTTGTTTTGTTACTGATTCACCAAGGTTATCAGTGGGCAACTGAAAAGAACCCTAGACTGGGAACAAGGAGACCAGGATGTCTGGTGGTGGTTCTGTCACAAAAAAACTATATAAACATGGACAAGTCACCCCTTGCCTGGAACTCTTCCTCTTCATATGCACTTCCTAACTTCCCAGGTTTCCTTCAAAGCCCAGCTAAAGTCCTACCTTCTCCAAGAAGCATGTTCCAGTCTTCAGTAAGCATAGCACCAGACCATCCTCATTTATCCTGTCTATACATAATTTGTAAATAATTCTTCGCATGTCACCTCCCCCAGTAGACTATGAACTCCTTGAGAGCAGGGATTGTCTTTTGCCTTTCTTTATATCCCCAGCTACCTGGCACATAGTAGGCCCATAATAAATGTTTATTGACTGACTTTTCCTTTTCTGCAAAATGAAGGGGTTGGGTGTCTAAAGTACCTTTTACCTTTGGAATTCCATGATTTCTAGATCAATACCAGAGCCAAACTGAAGCAAGGTTTGTAGCTGCCTTTTGGAAAAGATGGGAAGCTAGGTGGTGTGATGGACAGGGTGCCAGGGCCTGAAATCAGGAAGACTCATTGTCCTGACTTCAAATACGGACTCAGATACTTATTAGTTGTGTGATCCTGGGCAAGTCATTTAACCCTCTTTGCTTCTGTTTCCTCATCTATGAAATGATCTGGAGAAGGAAATGGCAAATCACTCCAGGATCTTTGCCAAGAAAACCCCAAACAGGGTCATGAAGAGTAGAACATGATTGAAGGAGGAGGAGGAGGAGGAGGAAGAGGAGGAGGAAAGAGACACAGGATTTGGGGGGCAGGTCAAAAGGATTATAACAAGTGGAATTTTCTAGCATTACTTGATTTACCTGATTTCTAAGTATGTACATATTTTTAAAGTTGGAAAATTCTGCTATGAGGCATATATTTATTTGTGATAAGTCAGTAGGGGGAGAGAGAGGTAGCATAGAATGGTAGATGCCACCACTGGAATTAGGAAGACTGGGGCTAAGCCCTGGCTGTGACATATACTAGCTGTTTGACCCTGGAGGAGTCTTTATCCTATTACTGTCCAAGGAAACTCTCTAATATTCCATATTACAAAGGAGTAGTTGATGTGAATCAATGGACGTTACCATCATAGCATCTCTCCCATATGCCCTCACTATCTCTCATCTCCCATATTCAAGCTGTTGCCAAGGCCTATTGACTTCACTTTTGCAACATCTCTCCAATAAGTCCCTGTCTCTCCTCTGACAATGCCACCACAATGGTGTGGTCCCTCATCAGCTTGCTGATGGGCCTCTTGCCTCAAGTCTCTCCTTACTCCAATCCATCCTTCACTCTGCTGTCAGACTGATCTTACTAAAGTGAAGGTCTGACCATATCACCCTATATTTAATTAACTCCAGTGGATCCTTATCACCTCCAGGATCAAACATAACATCCTTTTTGATTTGCTTCTAAAGGAAGCTTTTATCTGTCATCCTAAAGGCCTAATCACAAAAAGACTCAATAGGCCCTGTTTACAAATTCAGTCATCATTTGTCATAATTGTCAGTTAGAAAGGAGACAAGGAAGACAAGTTCTGAGTCAGTGAAAGAAAACAGGGTGATGGGCTTGTACCCCTCAAGAGAACAGCACACTCCAAACCAGCTTACCTCAAGCCTTTGCTCTTTCCCCAGATGGTGAAATCTATACTTCCTAGGTTTTCCTTTTGAGCTGGGATGGTTAAAGAAGAAAATCCTTTTTTCCTTACTCTTGGCAAGCACCTACCATTATATCAGTAAGTATCCCAGCTCAGGAGATCACCGGACAGACTGAGGACAAAGTGAAACTAGGATCCTGACCTGCACCCCTCCCTTCTCATGTCTTTGAGAGAGAAGGCAGCACTGTTCCATCATCTTAGATAAGTATTCATAATAGATAAGGTATCCTGGCACTCATGTCTTCTGATTCATTTTGTAAAACAATTTACAAACATTCAATGCTCCATGCAAGCCTGGAAAGTTAGCAACTTTATCTCTATTTTCAAAGATGATAAAAGAGAGATATAGAGAGGCAGAGAACCACATAAGCCCCACCCAATATTATACAGCAGCAGGGTAAGTGGGACAGAACTGAGGGGGAGGAGAGGGGAGAGGAGAAAAAGCAGCATTCTCCTCTAAAGAGCACAGGAGTGTCTGGAAGATACAGCTCTGTTAAAGCTTTGATTTGTGGTCTTAGATAAGTCACTTCTTCCTCTGTGCCTCAGTTTCCTCAACTATAAGACAGGATGTTAATATCTTCAATCTGCAAATCATTCCCCTGAGACCAGTGCTAGGATGACATGATATCTGAAAGCTTCTGGGTGAAAGATGGTAGGTGAAGGCCTCCCCCACTCCTTCCTCTGCTGAACGCTCCAGATGGCTGAGGGGACAACAGGGCCTTCAAAAAACCACCAGGAGTGAGCCAGTGAGTACTGACAGTGACGTTGCCATGACAGCCTTATTCATAAGCCAGTAGATTAAGGAGGCAGCTTGTTGGAAGAGGAGAATAACAACCCCTCCCCACCCCCACCCTCAAAGTGTATTGGCAGAGAGTTCTGGGGATTCCTTAGTTCAGGGATACCACCCCCCCCAAAAAAAAGTTAGCAGGAACTTCTGCCTGGTTTAACAGCAGGACAGCTCCATGACCGAGGAGCAAATCCCTAGGGGCCATCCTTACCTATCTTTGTCACAGTGCCAGTTAGTTCTTCTAAATCCAGGTCCTTCCCCATTCCCAGCTTTTCCTTACTGCCCCTTCCCCAGGCACAAGGCTAAAGGGCTGTCATCCAAAAGGCTCTGAATGATGCCATAGAAAGTGCCACCCTCAGATTTCTGCCAAGGCCAAGGTCCAGGAGAACACAGCAGGACAATATGTTCCTTTCCCAAAGACCAAGCCCTACTCTCTCCCCTACACCCACACCCACCCTCCAGGCTCCACTTCCGTCCTCCCTCTTTCCTCCCCCCACTTCCTCGGAGTCTGGATTTCAGGGCCCTTCTTGAATCTCAATCAATACCAACTGCATATCCACCCAACCTCTCCCTCCACCCTTCTTCCTTCCCTGGCCTCCTCATTCAGCCCTGAAACTCGCCTCTCCCCACTGTCCAACCCAATCCTAAGCCCCAAAGTACCATCAATGAGAAGGATGCCCCTACCTGTGAGAAGGCAGCAGGGATCTACCCGGTACTTCTCCCCATCAGCCCAGGAAAGAAGCCAGCGAGCCCCACCTGCCAAGGGATTGTCTACAAATTCCCCGCTGCATCACTGGGAGAGCAGCATCCTTGCCCAAGCCTCGGTCGAGCTCCTCCCCTTTCTAAGACGGTATCACTCAGTTCAGGGTCCCGGCCCCTCCTCTCCGCCAGCGCGTCTGACCTGCCTAGGAACCCAGGCTGGATGATCAGATTCAGATACCCAGGAGGAGCCACCGAGAGCCACTTAGCCATTAAGGTACAATTTACCCCTGGCCAACGTACTTCCCTTTCCACAGCTGTTACTGAATTAACCTGGTTCTCACTGCTCCTGTGCAAATGAGATGCTCCCCTCACACAGTGCACGAAGGCAAAAACATCTGTCTCCAGAAGGTAATAGGCGTCTCGGCAACTCCCTTCAACAATGCAGCAAATACAACCCCAGAGCCTCGTAGCCTTTACCAGCAAAGGGACGATCTGCAAATTACCAACCATACAAGCCTGAGAAGCAGTGCTACCCAGTTCTCTAGCTAAATTTATTCCTCCTTCTTGCATGGGACAAAGCTTAATCCCACTACAACTGCTCTCAATTTAGATGCTGGAGGGAGTTGTGCCTTTCAGAGTCCACAACAGTGAAGCTAATATGCAAGTGAATTTTTTTTAAGACACTAAAATAGACAGTAATGGGGAAAAAAATCCTCTACTACTTTTATTGTTGTTCTAATTGAGTCTTCTCAGTTATATCCGACTCTTCATGACCGCATTTAGAGTTTTCTTAACAAAGATACTGGAGTGGTTTGCCATTTCCTCCTTCAGCTCACTTTACAGATGAGGAAACTGAGGCAAACAGGGTTAAGTAACTTCCTTGGGGTCACACAGCTAGTAAGTGTCTGAAGCCAGATCTGAACCCAGAAAGAGTCTTCCTGACTTCAGGCGGAGAACTCCATCCCTTACTATTTACCAGCTGTATAAACTTGTGACAGTCACTTAGCTTCTCTGAAAGTTCTCTCATCTGCAAAATGAGAATTAAAATAGATTTAGAGCTCCAAGGGACTTTAGGAGTGGTCTCCTTCAATCTTCTCCTTTTCCAGAGGAGGAAGCTGAGGTCCAAGGTGACTTACACAGTAAATGGCAGAGGCACAATTCAAATCCCAAACTTCTGATTTCAAATCCAGAATTCTTTCCATTGCACCATACCCTTTCCTACCTCAGGGGAGTACAGTTAGAATAACAATTGAACAGTGGAGAGAGCCCTGAACCTGGAGTCAGGAAGATATGAGTTAAAATCCAGCCTTTAACACTTACTAATTGTTTGACCCTGGGAAAGTCACTTCTCTTTGCCTCATCTGTAAAATGGGGATAATAATAACATCTACCTCCCAGGGTTATGAGGATCAAATGAGAAAATAATCAATAATTGTAAAGCACTTAGTGCAGTGCCTGAAAACATAGTAAATGCTATTTAAACCTTAGTTCTTCTTCTTCTTCTTCTTCTTCTTCTTCTTCTTCTTTTCTCTCTCTCTCTCTCTCTCTCTCTCTCTCTCTCTCTCTCTCTCTCTCTGTGTGTGTGTGTGTGTGTGTGTGTGTGAGAGAGAGAGAGAGAGAGAGAGAGAGAGAGAGAGAGAGAAGTCCTTTTGTAGCTCTGAGCTGCTAGAAGGCAGAGTATCTGAGTTCAGATTTGGACTCAGATACTAGTAACTAAGTTGCTGTGTGATCCTGGGCAAGTCACTTAACTGCTCTTTGTCTCAGTTTCCTCATCTGTAAAGTGAGGTTAATCATAACATCTACCTTGCAGGGTTGTTTTGGAGAAAAAATGAGATAACTGTAAAATGCTTGGCACAGAATATACTAATTACTACAAATATACTAAGTGCTACAAATAAAATCAGATCTAAAAAATTAGAAAAAACATTAATTGCTTATGGGTAGGCAAAGCCAATATAATGAAATTATAATTCTATCTAAATTAAATTACTTATTCAGTGCCATGGCAAACAAACTACCAGAAAATTATCTTATAGAGCTAGAAAAAAATAGTAATGAAATTCATCTGGAAGCTCAAAAGGACAAGAATATCAAGGGAACCAATGAACAAATGTGAAGAAGGAAGGTGGTTTAGCCATAGGAGATCTCAGATAGTATTACAAAGTGGTGATCATCAAAACAATCTGGTATGGGCTAAGAAATCGAATGGTGGATCAATGAAATAGATTAGGTACAGAATATACACTAGGTAATGACCATAGTAATCTAGTGTTTGATAAATGCAAAGATCTAAGCTTTTGGGACAAGGACTTAGTATTTGACAAAAACTACTGGAAAAACTGGAAAAACAAAAGTTAGGCATAAATTAGGTATAGTCCAACATCTCATGCCATACACCAAGAAAAGGTCAAATAGATACATGATGTAGACATACAAAGTAATATAAGCAAGTTAGGGTATCATGAAATAGTTTACCTGTCAGACCTATAGATATGGGAAGAATTAACGACTAAGCCAGATATGGATACCACTACAAGATGTAAAATGGCCAATTTTAATTACATTAAATTAAAATTCTTTTGCACAAAGAAAACCAATGCAATCAAGATTTGAAGGAAATCAGGAAACTGAGAAAAAATTTACAGGAAATTTCTCTGATAATGGCTTCATTTCTCAAATATATAGAGAACTGAGTCAAATTTACAAGAATACAAGTCACTCCCTAATTGATAAGTGATCAAAGGATATGAACAGATAGCTTTCTGATGAAGAAATCAAGGCTATCTATAGTCATATAAAGAAGTGCTCTAAATCACTATTGATCAGAGAAATTCAAATTAAAACAACTCTGAGGTACCACTCCATACCTACTAGATTGACTAATATGACAGAAAAGGAAAGTGAGAAATATTAAAGGGGATGTTGCAAAATTGGGGTACTAATGCACTGTTGGTGGAGTTGTGAACTGATCCAACTATTCTGGAGAGCAATTTAGAACTATGCCCAAAGGGCCACAAAACTGTGTATGTCCTTTGACTCAGTTATACCACTACTAGGTCTGTGTCCTGAAGAATTGTTTTTGAAAAGAAAAAGGATGTATATATACAATAATATTTATAACAGCTCCTTTTGTGATAGAAAAGAACTAGAAATTGAAGGGATGTCCATTAATTGGGGAATGACTGAGCAAGTTGTGGTAATTGTGTAATTGTGACAGAATAACATTGTATTATAAGAAATGATGAGACAGATGGTTTCAGAAAAACCTGGAAAAACTTACATGAACTGATGCAAAGTGAAATGAGCAGAACCAGGAAAACATTCTAATAACAATATTGTATGATAATCAATTGTGAATGACTTATCTATTCTCAGCAATAAATGATACGAGACAATTAAGGTGAAAAGATGCTCTCCATCTCCAGAGAAAGAACTGATGGAGTCTGAATGCAGATCAAAGCATATTTTACTTTTTAATTGATTACTTTTGGTTTTGGGAGGGGCTATGTTTTCTTTAACATGACTAATATGGAAATGTCTTCTACATGACTATATACATAGCCTTTATCAAATTGCTTGCCTTCCCAATGATGGGGGGAGGGAGGAAGAGAATTTGGAACTTGAATATTTTTTTAAAAGAATGTTTACAAATTTTACCTGTAATTAGAAATAAATAAAATATTTTAAAAATATAGTGAGTGCCATATAAATGTTGGCTATTGTTGTTGTAAATATAAAGTGTTGTATGAATAGGGATATGGACTGGATCCGTGATTTTGTTGGCATGTGGAGCTACCTTTTGAGTAACTTCCTCAAAGAGTACAAGGCAGCACATTTTCTGAAACACATAGTCTTAGAAAGTTGCCTAGAGCAGAGGTATTCAACATCAGACTTGCTGACCTCCATTGCCCACAGCTCTCCCAAGCACTGAAGAACCAGCTTAAAATGTAATTGAGAAATATCTCTTGTTGTTCAGTTGCTTCAGTTGTGTCTGACTCTCCATGACCTCATTTTGGGGTTTTCTTGGCAAAGATACTGGAGTGGTTTGCCTTTTTCTTCTCCAGTTTGTTGTTATAGGAAACTGGAGAAATAAAATAAAATAGACTAAATATAATAAAAACTAAAATAGAAATATAGGATATTAAACCTGGAAGAAACTTTACATAATATTCAACACCCTCATTTTAAAAAATTAAAAATGTATTTTTGTACATATGTACATATGTAAAATGGGTATTTTTAATGTTTTGTTCTTTTTACAACATACTAATTTCCTAATAGCTATCTGACTCCTCCCATAAAGGAAAAAAAACCCAATCAAGCAAAATCAGTGACCACAGTGACCAAAATGCACCTGGGTATACATTTTACCCCTGTTGTGTTCCTGCCTCTCTACCAAGAAAATGAAGGTATGTTTGGTTTGGCATCTGTTCTACTGAACCATGATTATTTACATTTAATCTGAATTTCATCGCCTTTAATGCTACTTTTATTTACATTATTGTAGTCACTGGGGATATTGTTCTGCTTCCATTTTCTTCCCTCTGTATCATTTCCTCTGATGTGTCTATATACATTTCTCATATCCATTGTTTCTTGTGGCACAACAATAACATTCCATTCCATGTGTAAATGATGGTTTCTTCAGTCATTTCCTAACTGATAGACACCTATTTTGTTTCCAGTGTTTTGCTCCTGTAAAAAAAGCTACTAGGAATATTTTAGCACATATGTCAGCCTCTTCAGTTTACTGATGAGAACACAACTAGAGAGACATGAAATGACAAATCCAAAGTCATAGACTTGGATTAGAAACAGACCTAGGTCGTGAACCTAGTTCTTTTTGTCCTACCAGTCCTCCTAACAGAGATGACTTTGTTCATCTTTTGTGCTTGAAGAAGAGCAACAATATCACCAAGGCCATGTCTTGACTTGCTTGTGAACTGGATTTCAGTGTAGCAGAGCTGCACAAAGTCATTAACCTCCCTCTGTCCTCCTGAGTCCTCTGAGTCCAGTGACAAAAGTCAAGCTGACTGTCAAGCCTAGTTCTGCCTCTATCTACATATCATGCAAATCTAGTTAACGAACACAAGCTGAATCATTCTGGTTCACAATACAATTTGGGTATACACCACCCCTCAAACCATATTGCTTTGGTGGCTATATTTACTGCCTCCTAAATGGACACAGCATTGAAATACCTTCATTTGTCCATTGGTAAAGCAGGAATCACTAAATCCACTCACACTTGGAAAGGGAAGGAGAGAGGTACCGCAGGAAATCTAGGAGATATTAATGTTAATAAACATTGATAAAATCTATTTAAAATAATGAATTTGGCAACTGGTAAAAGTAATCAAAGATGGGAATAGTAAATGTTGGAGTGGTCGTAAAAAGATGGTCACTATAATGCTCTGTGGGTGGAACTGTGATCCAAACATTCTGGAAAGCAGTTTGGAAAGTGATTAAAATGTCCATTCATTTGACCCATAAATCCCATTTCTAGGCATATATCCCAAAGAAGTCAAAGATAAAAAGAAAGGACCTCTACACACCAAAAGATTTACAGCAACACATTTTTTTTTTAGCAAAAGAACTGGGAAATAAAGTAGATATTCATCTGAACTGAGTAGGCAGAAGTGGATAGAGTACCAGGTCTGGAATCAGGGAGATTCATCTTCCTGAAGTCAAATCTGGCCTCAGATTTCTGCTAGTTGTGTGACCCTGGATAAGTCCTATAACACCCTTTGCCTCAATTTCCTCATCCATAAAATGATCTAGAGAAGGAAATCACCCCATGATCTCTACCAAGAAAGCCCTAAACGGGGTCACACAGAGTTTTACACAACCGAAAACAATTGAACAACAACAACAACAAGCTCACCAATTAGGGAATGACTAAACAAATTGAGGATGTGTATAACGCAATATTTCCATGCTTTAAGAAACCATGAATATGAAGAATATAGAAAAGCATGAGAAGACTTATTTTAACTGACACAGAGTAAAATAAGCAGAACTAGGAAAACAGCATGCATGACTACACTATAGATAGAAAAAACAACATTGAAATGGAATGTTATGAAATTCAAGTTATCAAGTTTGGTTCCAAATAAGACATCTGTGGATGTGCCTCTTTCAATTTTCACAGAACAAAGAGGGTATGGATGTGGAACCTTGAATATCATATCTGACTTTGTTGATATGCTGGTTAGCTTTGCTGAATTGTTCTTTTTCTCTTTTCTTCTTTGTTATGAAGAATGTCTTTCTGAGAAAGGGAAGATTCCCCCCTCCCATTCCTGATCTTAAGGTGATCTAACAACAAAATATACCAATGCTTTTTTCAAAAAATGTATTAAGTGATGTAGGAGCTTCTGGGAAGCTATCTGGTATATTTCTCTACAACTCCAGATCGTTGGCATTGCCTGTTTTTGATATTACAATATTTATTTTAATTTCTTTTTTATTTATTGGTTAAGGAATAGAACGTTAGCGATCAAGTATGAATGCAGTCTGAACATCCATAACCATAATGTCTAATCAAAAGTTTTCCTCACTTGCCAAAAATATCTTTAGACTGTAGAATGGACTAATAAGTCTGATCCAGAATATCAAGGTAGATGAATCAAGAGGGTTGGGGTGGGGACATAAAGGAGAAAGAACAATATTGTCAGAAAAGGGAAAGGAAACATTTCTCTTGTGGGGAGGGGTAGTGATTATGGCGATGAGAAAGCAGGATGGGTTGACCCGGGATTCCTGGTTTGGAGAGTGTCGTGGGCTAGGCTAAACCTTGAAAAAATTTGTAAAAATTCAGGAAAGCAAGCTCATCCCTTGGGCAAGTAGGGGGCATAGCAGATAGAGCACCAACCCTGGGGTTAGGAGGACCTGAGTTCAAATCCAGCCTCAGATACTTGACACTTATGAGCTATATGACCCTAGTCCAGTCACTTAACTCTGATTGCCCAGCAGGAAGGGTGGAGCAGGGAGAAAGAAAAAAGCTCAGCCACTCTACAGCTTGGGACAAGTTTCTTTTATGTGATAATAATATGCTATTTTAAATAATAATTATTATTTAATATTTTTAATATGTAATATGAGTTTCCAATGACCTAATCTAGCATATTACTTCTGAAGTTGTGTATTTTCTTTTTTTGAGCAAATAAACTTTGGAAGTGGAATTATATGGTGGAAGTATATAGTCGACAGAAGTAAGAGAGGAAATACAGAACAGATGTCAGACTAGGGCATCCAGTGGGGACAAATCTCTGAGTCTGGGGAGTCAATCAGGCTCAAGAAGCAGAGAACTCCAAGTGACTGACTTGAGGCTCGAATCATCAGGGAAGGTTTAGAAAGTGAAAACTGTTAAAACCCTAAGACCAAAATCAAAAGTCTTTTGGATAAGATCCAAAGAGGAAAGTGGGAAAAGTGATTCAGATTGACTAGACCTACAGCACAGAAATATATCTTTTACACGTTCCTTGGATCCTAATAGGACCTCCGCACTTAGAAACTCTTATATATTTGGGGAAAGGTCATGGCTGGATTCCCACACAGTGTAGGATGGGAAGGAATGTATAATATGCCTGGAAAGACAGTTGGAAGCCCAGTGGTATAGGACTTTAAAAGTCAAATAGAAGAGTTTCTGTTTTATCCTAGAGGCAATTGAGTTTAATGAGAAAGCGAGCGAAAAATCGGAATGGTACTTCAGGAAAATCACTTTGGCAGCTTCATGGAGGATGGACTAGAGTGGGAAAAGGCTGGAGGCAAGGAGACCGGCAGGAGGCCATTGCAATAGTTGAGGTGGGAGGTAATTAGGGCTTGAACTGAAGTGGTGGCTTTGTGAATAAAGAAAAGAGGTCGAATGTGATAAATAAAATATAAACTTATTTTACTCATAGAGATAGGAAATAGGCCTGTGATTTCATTGTCCTGGAGAACGCCAAAGTGAGGAAACTCTCTATCAGTACAGATCAGCACCCTTGTCTCAGAGAACTGCCTAGAGCATTGAGAGGTTACGTGGCTTACCTAGAGTCACACAAGCAGAGTCTGACAGAGCCAGGACTTGAACTCAACTCTTTGTGGTTTAGAGTCCAGTTTCTCATTTGTTTTTTAAACTCACAGAATCAGCAAATTAGAAAGGAGATGAGGTAGAAGGAAGGGCTTGATCCAGGTATATCTGTATTCATAGCATGAAGAAGTTACAGTTTCTAGAGAAGTAAGAAGTTAGAAAGATATGTGAAATAGATAAAAGAACATTTTTTTTTAATCACAGTAGTCTAAAACTATTTACAGCGGAAGCCAAGAGATAATCTTAAAATCGTATTAAATTTAAAGTTGGGGAGAGACCTTGGAGATTGTCTACTCCAGTCCCTTTATTTAGCAGATAAAAGAAACTGGAACCAACACTGACCAAAAATAACTGGCCTAAGGTCACATGGGGAGTAAGTTCATAGATTGTTGTTGCTATTTAGTCATTTCATTCGGGTCTGACTTTGTGACCCCATTTGGGGTTTTCTTAGCAAAGAAGTGGTTTGCCATTTCCTTCTCCAGCTCATTTTACTGATGAAGAAACTGAGGCAAACAGGGTTGAGTGACTTACTCAGGGTCACACAGCTAGTAGGAATCTGAGGACAGATTTGAACTGAGGCAGATGAGTTTTCCAGACTCCAGAACCAGCACTCTAACCATTCCACCACCTAGCTGCCCTAGGTAGTAAGCAACAATGCTGAGATTTTAATTCAGGACTTCTCACGCCGAATTCAGTGTTTTATTTGGTATGACCTGGGTTCAGATCTAACTTCTGACATATACTGGCTTGTATTCTTTTTGTATTCCCAGTGCTTAACACAGGGCCTGGCATAATCACTTAATAAATGTTTATTGACTAATAGACTAATTGAAATCTGATCCTGGGCAAATTACTTAACCTCTCAATTCTTTAGCAACTTTCCAAGGTAATAAGATACAGAACAATTACAGACTTGTATTGATAAGGGGAGGTTCCTATACCCATGAAATCATAGTCTGCATAATAAAAAAAACTGTAGAAATAAGATTCTCATCCAAAATAGTTAAAATATAGTTTTTATTACTCTAAAGGAGGCAATGGTTTATCTGGAAAATGTGGCCTTATTTATACCCCTGCAGGGCTTTGGGATCCATAAAAGAAAGGATGTCCCCAGAGGTGCATGGTTTGGAATTTTTTCAAGCATGGTAGGTTACATTGGGATCATCTCTGCAAAGTTTTTGCTTTGGGGCACAGAATTTTAACTTGCGCTAGTGGTTAGAGTACTTTTGTCGCAGAACTAAGAAATTATTCAAGTTCCTTAATAGAAAAATCCATACAAGGCTCCTGTTTCCAAGAGAACCTTGGATCTCCAAACATTATAATACATCCATTTGTAGGGTGATACTCCAGAAAGAAACATTTCCTTATCAGGTTTTCCCAGGAAGAAAATTCCATTTGGTTTCTGTTAATCAATAAACATTTATTAAGCACTTACTATTTGCCAGACACTAGGGCTACAAAAATAAGCAAAAAGACAGTTCCTGCCCTCACAATCTAATTGTTTCTCAAATAGAAAGTATAATCGTAGTCATTTTAAAAAGAAAAAAAATTACCCCCTAAATGTCTACATTTCTTGATTCTATAATGTGAATTTCTGGAGGGTCAGATCCCTTGAACTTAGGTTCCTGTTATAGGACAATCCCATGAAGATGCTGGGATTCTGAGGCATCACCTTCGCAAGCTGGATAGAGACCAACCCTTCTTGACCAGAGCCTAGGGGCAATGACTAGTGGGCTCATACCCAGAATGACCCCGAAGAACCTCAAGAGATGGCAAATCCAAAGTCTTCTTCTCCCAGGAGGTTAAAAAATGACCCTCGAGGGACAATTTCCCCATCATTGTGCCCTTGTCCCTTCTGGCGCTCTACCTTGCCCCACTCACCATGGTTTAGCCAGATCAGCTCTTATGGGACACTTTTTCTTCCTGGTTTCTCCAACATTGAAGATGGAGGCAGGGGTGGAGGGAAGGGAAATTGATTGCTTTGTGGGAGGTCACAAGCCCCTTCCATTTGTATAACCAAGTCACCCTTGCCGACTTATCCTTAACACCCAATAAAGATCTTCCACTGACCTCTGGCAAGTGACTACCAAAGCCAGTGACATCACAAAGGAAATGACCTGCTGTTAACTTAGAACTCCACAGTCCACAAAGAAGCAATATTTTTTTTCTAATACAGAATAGGGACTTTCTCTCCATCTGTGCCTGTGGCTGTGAAGTCTGGGAGGACCATCTTTGCCTGAGGGAAGAACACTCTCTACCTCTCTTGAATGTGGCTGAATCCCAACCATAAGAGCCAACATTATTAAAGCATACATAGAAATTAATTTTTAAAAAATCTGTTTAAGTTGTCAGTCTCAAGAAATACTGGCTAACAAACAAACAACAGGCTAAAGAAAAAGAGCATCCATGCTGTAAGTTCCCATAGTTACAATGAAATTTTTGTTACTGTAAAGGAGGTAATGTTTAACTTCCCTTCCCTCCTATAGTCTCTCTTAAGTTTGGCTTGTAGCATTTCTTATGAACAACAGAGTCTACTTCATCCCTTTTTCAAGACTAAGTTTCTATGAAGTCTAGTCTATTGAAATCAAACTCCATTTAATCATATTAAGTAACCATATTAAGGTGTGATTTGAGTATCTGTTTTCAATTAACTAACTTGTTTTCGTAACACTCTCTGTGGGTTTTCAGTTACTTTTTTTTCCCTTTTACGAAAAGGTTAATTTGAGGAGGATAGGTGGTGCAGTTAATAGAGCACTGGCCCTGGAATGAGGAGGACCTGAGTTCAAATCCAGCCTCAGACTTACACTTATTAGTTGTGTGACCTTGGGCAAGTCACTTAACCACAATTCCCCTGCCCTCCCCCCTCCAAAAAAAGGATTAAAATAAAATTTCATTCTCTCTCTCTCTTTTTTAGAGCATTGCTCTCACTTCACAATAAATCTCTTCTCCCATCCCCAAACCCTAAATAGGACCTTTTCCTATGACAACTTGAAGTTAAATAAAATAAAGCAACATATTGGTTATATCTGGAAATAAATTAATTCTGCACATTCCATCACTTTTCCTGAGAGTCTACAGATGATGGATCTTTCACTATCAGCCCTCTCAAATTGCTATTTTGAAGTCCTGATGTCTTTCGGTGTTGTTTTCCCTCACATTGTCACTGCCTCAATTACTTTCCTGGTTCTCCTTATTTCTCACTGCATCAATCCATATAGGTCTTCTCTGACTGTTTTTTGAGACCCTTCTAGATGTTCTGAACTTTAGGGACATTTTCCCCCCTAGAGAGCCAGTTGTTAAACGTTTATCAACACCTTCTGAGTATACCCCCGCATAGGTCCTTTCTTTGCAGGATAAATACTTCCACTTTCTTCAACTGCTCCTCGTAGGGCATGATTTTGAGTCCCTTTCACCATCATCCTGGTTGCACTCCTGTGAATGAACTCCAACTGTTCCTTCTAAAATGTGTGTGACCTAGAACTGGGCACACTCCAGTTATAGTGTGAGCAGGACACTGTACAGTGGGACTATCGCCTCTCTTATTGTAGACACTAGAGCTATTTTAATGCACCCTAAGATGACATGAGCACTTTTGACTGCTGCATCAATTTGCTGACATATCGAGTTTTCAGTTCACTAGACCTTAGGCCCTTTTCACATACACTGGAGGTCAGTTTGGAGGTCAGTTTGAAGATGAACAGCAGTATTGGGTAGTGAATAAGAGAGCTTGCCAATACCTTTCTTAAACTCTGGGATTCCTGGAGAGGCAATATGACATAGTGGATAGAAAACTCTCCTTAGCATCAGGAAGAACCTGCATTGAAACTTCTGAAACAAACTTGCTGTGTGGTGCTGGATAAATTGATCTTTTGGAGGCCCAGGCCACTGTCTTAGACTCTTAAGTTGTAGAAAAAGTACAGATCTGATCCAATGTCCAATTCAATAGTCTTTTCTCAGTCCTCATTCTCCTTGACTTCTCTGCAGCCTTTGACACTATTGACCACTCCTTTTCTTCTTGATCTTCTCTGCTCTCTAGGTTTTCAGGGCTCCATTCTCTCCTGGTTCTCCTAACTCTCTGTTCACTCTTTCTCTGTCTCCTTTGCTGGCTTCTCATCCAGATCATGGCTTTTTACTGTAGGTGTCACTCTGTCCTGAGTTCTCTTCTCTTCTTTGCCCATACTGCTTCACTTGGTGGTGTGTATGGGGTCTTCAGGAGGACCAGCATCACTTGTGTGAGGGCTGCTAAGTCCTTTCAGGGCTGCTCGTCCTACTTTTGGTGTCCACCTCTCGCCCAACTCTCATCTGCGGCTCCAAGAAAGCTGTAGCATGTACTGCGGCTGCTCTCTGGTAAAACCATCTTGGAAGACAGACTAAACCAGATTGATGGTAACTGTTGGGCCTCAAAGCCATTGGTGAGGAGGATATCTACCCCAAGCATGTGAAGACTTCCTGTGGCAGAACAAGTGCATGAAAATAGTTTGTTCCAATGGCCATGAAGGTGACTGAAACAGATGCTGTGGAGTGCTTAGACCTTGGTAAGGCATCGAAGACACCAAGATCATATACTGCATCCTGGACCATCTTCGGTCATCTTGACTTTTGTCTTGTCGTTGGGCTTTGATGACTCTGGAAGAGAGAGTGAGGTTGATGACTTGATGCTACTCTGTCTCACTTAAATCCAACTTGTGTACAAATCAAGATGTCACCCTATGATGTCACAGGTTTTCTTTAAAAAATGACAAACAGCTTCATGTGATGATTCATCAGTTTCTATGGATTTAATTACCATCTCTGCTGTGATTCTTACTTATATCTACCTATACTTCCCATACCTCTCCGATGACAATCTGAAATCACCAAAGTGTTGTGATCAGTGGGCTGATGTGACCAGAACAGAACTTTAATAAGATAATGGAGGCCACCGTTGATGGTAATAATAACAATAACCCACATTTATGTGATACCTACTATGTGCCAGGCATTGCCTTCAAATGGTATTTTATTGGATCATTCCTACATTTTCTCATTTGATCCTCCCAACAGTTCTGTGAGAGGGCTAGTGTTATTTCCATTTTACAGTCGAGGAAACTAAGGTTTAAGTGACTTGTCCAAGGTTGCACAGGTAATGAAGTACCTGAGGCAGATTTTGAACTCAACACTCCCAATTCTACACCCCGTGTCACTCTAGGTAGGTCTGAAGTAAAAGGCAGATTTGGAACGAGAAGAGACTGAAAACAGGAAGAAGGGTTAAGGCTTCATAGAAATAATCTAGGTGAGCGACAAGAACAGAAACTAGGGGAATGATAAGGAAGGGACAGATTTAAGCAATATTATAGAAGCAAGATTGGTGACAGAGGTTTAATTATGAGCCACAAATGACTGGAAGAATGTGTGTCGTTGATGGAATTGGGCAAGTCCAGAAAAAAGAGTCTGTTTTAAGGAAAAATAATGAAGAGCTCAGTAGTGCCCTCTCTGCTGGGTCACCCCAGAGAAAAGCTTGGACTCTGGAGCAGAAGAGCTGGGCTTCTTGGTCTTAGGAAGCTCCACTTATGCTACAGTAAAAAGAGTGTTTGAGCCATACTTGAAGCACCTGGGTTCAAATTCTGGCTGTGTTACTTACCTTGTGGCTGTAGGCAAGTCACTTAACTAGAAGGACAAGAATTCAAGATTTCTTTGAAGGTTCAAGCAAATTTTTGTGACTGAATGACATATATGAGTCTTCTAGTGTTTAGCCTCTCAGCCTCAGTTTCCTCATCTGTAAAATGGGGTAGAGAGAAGGTTGGACTATAATGAACTCTACATCTGTGATCCACTCCACGCTAAGATTCTTTGTGGTACGATATTTTAAAAGTTTAAAAGACAATTTCTGGGTAATCTAATCATTTTATTAATAATGCTGTCATGTTTATTAATAAAAAGAGGTCAGTGGCACTCTTGAATGCCAAAGACCCCTTATGGCAGTGGGCTCACAGTTTATATGCCCTGGGATTTTATACACACCTGGAAGAGCAGGTGTTCCTGAGGGTGGCAATCAACTCTGATTGATTAGAAATTAATGAGAGAACGGATATTATAATGAGATGTGGGTTCATTCTAATGAGGGTCTTGGGGGTACATGACTTGGATAACCCAAGTCTTGGTCAAACAGACTTATCAATTTCCATAATCACATGTCTGACAAAAGGAAGAATCCATATTTTCCCAGAAATGTCTGAGTAAACACAATGAACAGGAATCTATCCATCAGCCTAAATTCAGAATTTCTTTTACTATCTTTGAGAAAGATTTTCCCACACTGGTTGATTCCTGGATTAGGAAGTTAAAAGGGGGGGGAAATCTTTGGTCCTTATTCAATAATTGGTTATTAATGCAAGAGAATAATAATTATTTCTCTCAGTGGAAGTCATTGACCTTAGATAGGACATAAGCTGGGATGGGAATCTTTCAGTATCTCAAATCTGGGAGTGGGAAGCCAGGATAGAGTACTGGGCATGGGGTCAGGAAGACCTGAGTTCAAATCTGGCCTCAAATACTTACTAGCTGTGTGACCCTAGGCAAATCACTTAACCTCTGATTGCCGCAGTTTCCTCAACTGTAAAAAGGGGATCATAATAGTACCTGCCTCATAGGATTGTTGTGAGGATATAATGAAACAATAATTTTAAAGTGCTTAGCATAGTGCCTGGGTCATAATAGGTGCCATATAAATGTTAGTTATTGTGAGTAGTATTTTCAGGCATGTGCAGGACTCAGACCCAGGTTGACTGTAGGATCATGAATCCTTTGATCCCAGCAAACTCTGAAAGACCATCCCACACATTCTAGAAGTATTTCCATTTGTGTCAGTGGATGGAGAAGCCACATCACCAGAACTATAGTTTTCTGAAGTATTGAAATCAGTCGGAGAACCTGAGTTTAAATCCGCCCCTTATCACTCATTGCCCTTGTGACCACGAGCACCTACTTGGGCCTCAGCTTCTTCATCTGTGAATTGTGGAAACTGGACTAGATGACCTTCCATTTCTAGCCCTATGAATTCCCTCATGGATGCCCCACAAATAAGATTTCTTCAGGCCTATTCCTTTCCTGACTTTGGCTAGGAGGTTTTCAGTTGCATCGGAAGTTTCCCTCCATAGACTTATTTTCCCGGCATTCACCCTTTATCCCCTCTGTCTTCTCTGGTGGCTTCCTCCCGTCTGCTCCACATGGTCAGCCCAAGGGTTCCAACTGTTTTAAATTCCAGTATGGGTATAGATTATATTAGGTAATTTATAAACACATAGTCTCATATACATCAATTAGTTTGGGGAAGAGTTCAAAACATTAATTAGTCTCTTCCAGAGTTATGGTCATCATGCCCCTTCCCTGGCCAGAATCAAGAAAACATTATCTAAAGTCATAGCAATAGTGTTTTAAGAATGATTTTGAGCAAATAAGTCATTTTGATTGTTATAAATATCCAAATTCATGGAGTCATTGTCCTTCCTAGGTAGTGTATCCTTATCTGCAGTCCCAAGTTGACCCTTCTCTCTTCCTGGGGATAATTATAAGACTAGCTTAGGAAGTGAACTGTAAGATGATCCCCTTGTGTTTGGTTGGAAACTGGTCTCCTTTAAGCCCCTGAAACCCCACCCTCACTAACGTCCCAAGCTCCATTTACAGAATGCCCTGAGCATATTTTACTTCTGTCCTGGGAGCATGGTGTTGTTCCGGCTCCGGCGAGCTCTGCCCTCAGTGCAGTCTGACCTAGCACTTCCTCATTTCCCTCCAGCTCGCTCCTCTCCCATCTCTGGACCTCCGCTGAAGTCTCCTGCTTTTTCACAACTTCTTTTTCTCTCAGTATCATCCCTGTAAATGATCGGAATGCTTTTTGCTTTTTAGTCATTTCAGTTGTGTCTGACTCATGACCCTATTTAGGATTTTCTTGGCAAAGACACCAGAGTGATTTGCTATTTCCTTTTCTAGCTCACTTTACAGATGAGGAAACTGAGGCAAACAGGGTTAAGTGACTTGTCTAGGGATCACAAAGCTAGCTGGTAAGTGTCTGAGGCCAGATTTGAACTCAGGAAGATGAGTCTTTTTGACTCCAATGCTAGCATTCTACCCATTGTGCCACCAAGTGTCTCTTTTGTGCTATTTAAAATATATATATATTTTTTTGCTTTTTGGAGGGCAGTTGAGGTTAAGTGACTTGCCCAAGGTCACATGGCTAGTTTTTTGTGTTAAGTGTCTGAGGCCGGATTTGAACTCAGGTACTCCTTACTCCAGGGCCGGTGCTCTATTCACTGCACCACCTAGCCGCCCCTATTTAAAATACTCTTATTTAGAATTTCCCTTTTTGCTTACAACAGGGGCATACTTCCAACTCCTTAATTGGGTTCTATTTATCAAAGATCTAAGATCTAGGATCCTCAGTGGTTTTGGGGAGGTGCTGTGGTTTTATTTTATTTTATTTGCTTTTTGGAGAGGGGAAGGCAGGGCAGTTGGTGTTAAGTGACTTGCCCAAGGTCACATGGCTAGTAAGTGTTAAGTGTCTGAGGCTAGATTTGAACTCAGGTCCTCCTGACTCCAGGGCTGGTGCTCTATTCACTGCACCGCCTAGCCACCCTGATAGTTTAATTTTGTTTTTTGCTTTTAAACTGTAGGTTAGCATGGGAATGAAGAGCATAAAGGAACTTTATTCTGGAAGTCATATTTCTAGTCCAGTAATTTTTAATTTGGGCATACCTTTGACATCTGGTAAAGCTATGGACCACATCTCAGAATAACTTTTTTTTCTTTTTGGAGGGGGGAAGGCAGGGCAATTGGGGTTAAGTGACTTGTCTAAAGTCACATGGCTACTAAGTGTTAAGTGTCTGAGGCTGGATTTGCACTCAGGTCCTCCTGTCTCCAGGGCTGGTGCCACCTAGCCACCTCCAGAATAATGTTTTTAAATGAATAAAATGAAATATAAAGGACTATGTAGGAATGAAATAGAAATAGAAATGAAATATATAGGACTAAAAAGGAAACTAAACTTATTAAAATACAATTATCAAAATGCTTTTAAAAGTAAGAAAATAACCAGGCTCATTTATCATTTAAGAATGATAAAATAATAATAATATTAATAATAATAATAATAATAGCTAGCATTTACAGAGCAACTGAAGGTTTGTAAATGACACATGTTCTCTCATTTGATCTCTACAACAACCTGGGAATGGGTGCTTTTATTATTCCTATCCCCATTTTGCAGATGAAGAAATCAAGGCTGACAGGCCAAGTGATTTACTCAGGGAAATTCAGTATTGGAGGAAAGATTTAAGCTCAGGTCTTCCGGGTCCAAGCCCATTGCTCTGTCCATTGCACCACCTACCGGCCTCACTGGTCCCTGTTTTAACTTCTTCTCTCCCCTCCCCTGTAGTCCCTCTATATTCTGCCCTCATTAGACCTCATTTGGTGTATTATGTTCAGTTATTGAAGCTGCAGTTTAATAAAGGCATTGAAAACTGGAAGAACATTCAGAGGAAGGCAGTAAGAATAGCAAAGGTCAGGGGTATGCTGGAACCGGCTTGAACCAGCTGCCAAGAGCCTATTGCTAAATTTTTGGGGTTAGCATCAACATCTGGGAAACTGGCGATTGCTACAAATCAGGACTTGATTTATTTTCCTGTTGATTGTCTACTCTAGACTCAAGAAAGGGATGAAGAAATTGTTGATAATTCAGATTATAAAAGTGTGTCCCGTGGACATTTTTTAGAGACTTGATTGTTAAGTATTTAGCAGCATATTCATGGCTAAATGCCTAAACTACATGTCTTATGAAGATCATTTGGAGGATCTGGTGATGGTTTGACTGGAGAAGAAAGATTCAGGGAGAACTTGATAGCTGTGTTCAAGCATTTGAAGGATTGTCTCATTGAAGGAAGATTAGGCTTGTTCTCTTTAATCTTGAAGGGCAGAACCAGGGCAATGGGTAGAAGTCCCAAAGAGGCAAATTTAGGCTTGATTAAAGTTTGTAGACAATCAGCAAAATAATAAATCAAGCCCTGATTTGTAGCAACTTCCAATTTTCAAGGTATAAATGTTCACCCTGAAAATCCTAAGAATTAAAGGTAACTAAAAGTAGAATAGGCTTCTTCTAGAGGTGGTGAGTTCCCCATTCTTAGAGAGAATTCAAGAAGAGGCTTAATGACCACTTGTTGGGTGGGTTATAGTGGATGTTCTTTTGATTCAGATTAAACTAGATGTCCGTTGAAATCTCCTCCAACTCAAATTCTGTGAGTGGGAGGCTGTATGGGGGCCATGGAAATGTCCCTGGATTTGAAGTGAGGTGACCCAGACTCTACTTCTCTGTGTGACCTTGCGCAAGTCATGTAATCTCTATAGGCCTCAGTTTCCACTTCTGTAGGATGACAGGATTGGTATAGATGAGCCCCAAGGTCCTTTCTAGTTCTAAGTCTCATAACATTCTCATAACTTCTCTCTTTCAGATGTTTTTGTGAAAAAAAAAACCAACAACACAAAAAACACCACTCTTTCCCACCCTTCCCCAAGTCCTCCCACATAATTTAGGGGAAATGCATTAGTACAGAAACTGAGAAAGAACATTTGGGATGATTGATCTGGTATTTAATCATGGATAATGAACCTGTGTTGTTTAAACACTGACCCCCGAAGACTCCAAAGTCTTTTCGCCCGCCCACTTGGAGTACCTGGAATAGAAAAGCCAATCTTGACTCCATGGTGATCGGACAAACATGCCTAAATGTCTTAGCCAAAATCGTCAACTCCTGCCTTCTTGCCTTTGTACAGGTTGGCCCAAATGCATAAAATGCACCCCTTCTTCAACTCTGATTCTTAGAATTTCTATCTTTCTTTGAGTTTTGGCTAATGTATCATCTCCTATGGGAAGACTTTCTTAGTTCCTGTACTTCATTGGGTCATAGGTTTAGAATTGGAAGTCACCTTAGAGGTCATCTGGTAGTGGAGTGGATAGAGAGCGGGACTTGGAGTCAGGAAGACCTGAGTCCAGATGTGACCTCAGACATTATCCTCTACCTACTTCAGCTTCTCTAATTAGGGATAATAATAGCACCTACTTCCCATGGGTGGTTGGGGTGTTCAGGAAGAACTAGCAGCTCTGGTGTGAGGGCTGCCAAGCCCTTTTCAGACTGCTTCTCCACCTCTGGTGCCCAGCTTTCATCCAGCTCTCGCCTGTGGCTCCAAGAAGCTGTAACATCTGCGTTAGCCACACCCCGGTAAAACCATCTCAGCAGATGGGCTAAACCAGGTTGAGGGTAACTGACAGGCCTCACACTATTGGCGAGTTAGAGGAATGTCTACCCCAAGCATGGGGAGACTTCCTTGGGCAGAATGAGTGGATGAGAACAATTTGTTCCAAGGGCCACAAAGGTGGCTGAAGCAGGCAGCTATAAGCAGGAGCTGTGCCGCTTGCTAAGACATTGAAATAACCAATGTCATCCACTGCATCCCAGGCCATCAACAATCATCCTGACTTTGACCTGTCACTGGACTTCAGTCACTTTGGAAGAGAGAATGAGGCCAACAACTTTGTGCAGCTCTGCCTTGCTTAAATCCAATTCACTTTAAAGTCAAGACATTATTCCATGATGCCATTGGTCCTCTTTGAAAAAAGAAAGACAAATGACTGCAGCAGCAGCAGCAACAACAACTTCCCGTAATTATTGTGAAGAACAAATGAGGTAACATTTGTACAAATTGTTCAGAACGGTGTCTGGCATATAGTTGGCACTACATAAACATTTTCTTTCTTTGCCTTCCCCATCTGTCATTTGACATACAAAGAAACTGAGGTCAATGGAGATTATTGACTTGCTTAGGGTCACACAAGGAGTAAATGCAAAATTAAATTTAAACCCAGAACCTCTGACATCAAATTCCTCACCCTTTCCAGCTGTTTGTGCTCTTTCTCACTTCAAATCATCACATATGTACTTACTTATCTGTTTATATGTTGTCCATATTCAGTAAAATGTAATCTCCTTGAGATTCAGGTGGAACCAAGATGGAAGAATGGAAGCAGGAGCATTTATAAGCTCCTCCATGAATTCGGTCACTAGCCTTTAAAAAGTGAATCTGAATGGAAAATGTAATCTCCTTGAGGGCAGGGATTACATCTTCTTTTGCCTTTGTACCACCAGAGCCCACCATAGTGCTTCCCACAGTGTGTTTGGTCAAAACCTGACATTTCATCAATATAGGGAGGTGCAGGCAAGAAATTCCTTCTACCAATGAACATCAGCATATTCTCTGCAATTTTTAGTCTCAGAAAGTTGCTCTGGGCAGTGATAAATTAAGTAGCTTAATTAGGGTCATAAAGCTAACATGAATCAGAGGCCACACTTGAACCCAAGTCTTGGCCAGCTCTCTAGCCACCATACCATGAGGGTACATAATAGGCATAATAGGTGCTTGATAAATGTTTGATGACTTTAATTGAAACCTCAAAGTTGGTCAGTGAGAAAGTTGAGGAGAAAAAAAAAGAAAGTTGAGGAGAACAGAAAGCTCTTAGATAAAAAAGAAAGAGGTTAAGAACTCATATATGTAAAAATATTTATAGCTACCTTTTCTCTAGCGGCAAAGAAACTTAAGTGGAAGCTCAAGAGATGTCCATCAGTAGTAGAGTAGATGAATAAATTGTGGTCTGTGGATGTCCTTTTGTGCCACAAGAAATGACAATAAGGAGGCAATTCAGACAAACCTGGAATGAGTTGTATGAACTGATACAGGGTGAAGTGAGAAGAACCAGGAGAACAATTTATATAACAATAACAATTTTGCAAAGAAAAACTTCTTGGGGCGGCTAGGTGGCGCAGTGAATAGAGCACCGGCCCTGGAGTCAGGAGTACCTGAGTTCAAATCCGACCTCAGACACTTAACACATACACACAAAAAAAAACTAGCCGTGTGACCTTGGGCAAGTCACTTAACCCCAACTGCCCTCCCCCCCCAAAAAAATGCAAAAAAAAAAGATTTAAAAAAAAAAACTTCTAAAAAATTTATGTTAACATACATTCATTTTTTTAAAAAATTCAGAATCTCTCTCTAGCCCCTTCCTCACCCATTGAGAAATATGATATCAATTGTACGTATGAAGTCATACAAAAATTTCCATATTAACCTTGTGCAAAAAAAAAGCAAGAAAAAAAAGAAAGTTAAAAATTATGCTTCAGTCTTCCCTCAGAGTTCATCAGTTTTCCCTCTGGAGGTGGATAGAATTTTTCATCATGAGTCCTTTGGAACTGAAAGACAAACTACTTTAAAAGATTTAAGAACTCTGATCAATAAAATGACCAACCATGACTCCAGATGATTGGTGATGACGCCATGCTACCCACTTCCTGATAAAGATGTGAAATGAGTGTAGAACGCCAAATGAATCATAATATTTTTTTGGACGTGGCCAATGCAGAAATTTGACCATTGCAACAGACTGTTAGTGAGTCTGCCTGCCTCAAGTCTCTCTCCACTACAACGCATCTTTCAGTCAACTACCACAGTGATGTTTCTAAAGTGCAGGCCTGATCATGTCACTTCCTCTCCTTCTCTTCCTCCCAATAAATTCCAGTGGCTCTTGTTGCCTCCAAAAATGCTCTGGATGGTACTTAAAGACTTTAATAATCTAACCCTGTCCTACCTTTCCAGTCTTTTTATATCTTACCACCCACCATATTTTCCAGTGATATCGGCCTGCAGGCTGTTTCACAAACAGAAACGCTGCATCTCTCAGCTCCAGGCATTTTCTCTGGCTGTCCCCCATGTTTGGAATGTTCTCCTTTTTCAATTCCACCTACTGACTTCTCTGGTTTCCTTTGAGCCCCAACTAAAAATCTCATTTTTATAGGAAGCCTTTTCCAGTCCCTCTTAATTTTAGTGCCATCCCTCTGTTAATTATTTCCTATTTTCCCCATATGTATATAATTGTATATAATTTGTATTGCATATTTATATTGTATATTTGTATATAATTGTTGGCATATTGTCTCCTCCATTTGACTGGAAACTCCTTGAGGGCAGGGACCATCTTTTGCCTCTTTTTGTATCCTCAGTCATCAGCACAATACCTGGCTCTTAATAAATGTTTGTTTTGTTTGACTATACATACCAGTTATGAGGGTTTTGCTTCTCTTTTTTTCTCAAAGGGTTGGAGTAAGAGATGGGAAAGAGAAAAAATGCTTGTTAGTTGAAAAAAAAGTAAAAGAAAAGTTACATAAAAACACTAAGTGCCCTTGGTTAGATGTGAGAGTGGTGGGCAAAGGGGAGGAAAGGTCAAGATCACTTGAATCTTTTGGACACTGGTTTGCTGTAGTTGTTTTGCCATCAAGACCTAGTTGATTTTGTCTCCACTGATTTCCTACTTTTCCAGGATGGCAGCTGGACCTCTAGCTTTTAACAAAATAGTATCTGAGAGCCTGATTGGGAGCTGGGGGGAGGGAAACAAGTGAGTGAGAGGATATTGGGGGGACAGTCTTCCTAGGAATCAAGGTAATCGACTCTGCCAACAATTGTATGGACCACTGACTCCCTGTTGCTCCACCAGATTTTAAAGAATAGGGGAAACCTCAAGATATAGGAGGGGTGAATAGTTCAAGGAAAAGTGATGTCAGGGTGAAGTTGACAAGAGAAATCTCAATGGATAAGACCTTGTCCTGTGACACCTCTTTCTACTTATTTTTAGTGGAGGATAGGGAAGGATGTTTCCTCTTGGAAAGAAGAAACAGGAGAGTGTTGACTTAGTTTTTTTCACCTTAGTGTTATCACTTATTCTATAGGCTCTTCATAACCTATTCCCAACTTGCTTTTCCAATTGTATTTTACATTATTATGCTTCTTGCTTTACCCTCACTTCCCTCACTGTTGTTGTTCCCATCATGTCCGACTCTGTGATCCATTTGGGGTTTTCTTGGCAAAGAGACTGGAGCGGTTTGCCATTTCCTTCTCCAGATCATTTTTCAGATGAGGAAATAGAGGCAAAAAGGGTTACAGTACTTGCCCATGGTCACACAGCTGGTTAAGTGTCGGGGCCATATTTGAACTCACAGAGATGAGTTTTCTTGCTCCAGTCCCAGCACTCTAACCACTGCTCCACCTAGCTGCTTCTTTCTGTTCTCTCTGATATTAAATTTCCTAATTACTAAGTCTAATGGTCTTTTCAGAGTACTTAGTTGATTTCTCAGAGGCTTTTGGCACCAGTGACAACCTTCTCCTCCTGGGTACTTCTCTTCTCCCTTTGCTGCTGTGATGCTACTTTTCCCTATTACTGCTCCTTCTCTGTCTTCCTTGAAGAATTGCTTTTGATCCCCTGCTTCTTTATTATGGGTATCCTTTACAGTTCTGCTCTGGGTCTTCCTCTCTTCTCTCTCTACATTCTCTCCTTCACTTATCTAAATCCGCTTTTGCTCCCATGGGTGAAATGATCATCTTTAAACATATGACTCCCAAATCTATGTATCCATCCAGATTCTTTCTCATGAATTACAGCCCACCTCCTATGGATTGACATCTCTACATAATGTTCCATTAGCACCCCAAACTCAATATGTCCAAAACTAAAAGAATACTTGCCATGGAATAAGGAGATACCAAGTTTAAATCCTGCCTCCAACACTTTTCAGTTGTGTGACCATGTGAGGACTGAACATCTTCAGCCTTTCCTTCCCTCCAAATCTACTTTCTTTTTTTGTTTGTTTGTTTATTTTTTGGAGGGCAGTTGGGGTTAAGTGACTTGCCCGAGGTCACACGGCTAGTTTTTTTTTGTGTGTGTGTGTGTGTGTATGTTAAGTGTCTGAGGCCAGATTTGAACTCAGGTACTCCTGACTCCAGAGCCGGTGCTCTATTCACTGCGCCACCTAGCCGCCCCTCTACTTTCTTTTTTTAAAAATTAACTTTTGTTTATTTTTAGTTTACATCATTCGTTTCCATGAGATTTTGAGTTACAAATATTCTCCCCATCTTTCCCCTACCCACCACCCCAAAACAGCAATCACATATTTACCCCCTCCCCAAATCAGCTCTCTCCTATATTCTCCCCCATCACCCCTCTGGTTTCTGGTAGGGCAAGATGGATCTCCTTACCCCAGTGTCTGTATATCTTAATTCCCAGTTACATGTAAACAATAATAATATACATATATACACATATATATATATTTAACATTTGATTTTAGAACTTTAAATTCTAGATTCTTTCCCTACCTCTCTCATCACCCACCCCCACTGGAAAGACAAGCAATTCAACACAGGCTGTACATGTGTAGTTATGTGGAACATCCAGATCAACTTTCTCCTCTAAATGTCTCTGCTTCTCTTAAGGACACCAAAATCTTTCTAACCACCTGCATTTATGATCTTGGAGTCACATTTTTCTCTTCCTTTCCCTCTTCCAATTTGTTGTCAAATCCCATTCATTCAACTTACACAACATATCTGGCATCTATCCCCTTCTCTCTCCTCATAACACTACAACCCTTGTCCAAGCTCTCATTATTTCTCTTGTACCATCACAATAGACTCATAATTGGTGGATCTGTCTCAAGCCGTCCTTTCCCCATTTTCAACTCATCTTCACACAGCTATGAGAATACTCTTACCAAAACACACATCTACTCCAGCATTGCCTTGCTCAAAAACTATCACTGGGGTGCCAATATAATATCTAATATTGCTGCTGTTAAAATTGATTTATGGATTTAGCACTATACAATTCAAGCTGCCAAGGAGCTATTTTGGAAGACTAGACAGAATAAAAACAAAATTCACCCAGAGAACCAAAATGTATAAGAATCTCAAGGAAAATAATGAGAAAAGTAAGAATGAAAGGGGCTTAGCACTTATAGACATGGAACTATATTATTACTTGTTTATATAAATAGCAAGTTTTATTATCATTATCATTAATGTTTCTCCCACTCTCCCCACTGATCAATTTTTAAAACTAGATGGGAAAAACAAATTGTGTGTGTGTGTGTGTGTGTGTGTGTGTGTGTACACAGACACACATGGTAAAGCAAAGCAGATTCTCACATTAGCCACATCTACATCTATTTCTGCATTTTAAGTTTCATCTCACTGTTAGGAGGCTAGTGGCATGTTTCATCTTCATTCTTGTGATTTGTAATGTATCCTTGGTCGATCAGTTCCAGAGGCTTTCAAAGTTTGTTTTCTCCAAAACATTGCTCTAATGTTCTCATAAATTGTTCTCCTACTTATGCTCAATTCACTCTTGAAACAGTTCACAAAGGTCTTCCCAGTTTCCTCTGAAATTGTCCATTTCATCATTTCTTATGGCACAATAATATTCCATTACAATTATATACCATGATTTGTTTAGCCATTCTCCAATAGGAGGACTCAAACCACATTATGAAGCTATAATCATAAAAACTATTTGATACTGGTTAAAAATGAGCAAAGTTCAGAGTGGTTTAATGGATAATCCTGAGTTTGAGTACCTCCTTGGATACATGCTGGTAGGGTGACCTTGGTCGAATGACTTAGCTTCTCAGTGCTCAAGACACCTCTCTTAAAATTATAAGGTGCTGATCTTCATTGGTAGGGAGAGTTTCTTTTTATCTCAGCCAAAGGCAAAGTTTATTAGAACACCAATTGGGTGGGTGAAATTTTCAGAATTTGCCATATTGGCCAGATTTTAAGAATCTGAGAATTTGTGCAAGGAGGACAGAGTCCTAAGGAATTTGAGCAGAGAGTTTCTTTTTAAAAAAAGTTTTTTTCCAATTAAATGAAAAACAAATTTTATAATGAATTTTTTAAAAGTTGAGGTCCAAATTCTCTCCCTCCCTTGCTGCCCTTCCTTTTCATTGAGAAGGCAAGCAACTTGATATGGATTTTATATGTGCAATCATACAAAAGCATACTTCATATTAACCATGTTGTGAAAGAAAACACAAACCAACCCCCTCCCTTGGCCCCAACACACAAAATAAAGACAGTTTTTAAAAGTGTGCTTTGATCTGTATTCAGACTCTACCAGTTCTTTCTTTGGAGGCAGATAGTATTTTTTATCATGAGTCCTTTGGAATGATCTTGGATCATTGTATTCCTGAGAATAAATAAGTCATTCACAGTTGATTATCATACAGTATTGCTGTTCCTGTGTATAATCTTCTCCTGGTACTGCATCACACTTTGCATCAGCTCATGGAAGTCTTTCCAGGTTTTTTCTGAAACCATCCTATTCATCATTTCTTATTGTATGATAGTATTCCATTACAGTCATATACTACAGCTTGTCCAGCTATTCCCCTTCATTTTTCAATTTTTCACCATCACAAAGAGAACTGCTTTAAATATTTTTGTACATATGGATCCTTTCCCCTTTTTCTTTGATCTCTTTCGGGGTACAGCCCTGGAAGTGGTATTGCTGGATCAAGGGGTATGTACAGTTTTAAAGCTCTTTGGGTGTAGCTCCGTTTTGCTTTCCAGAATGGTTGGGTCAATTCACAACTGGTTGGGAAGGTTTCTTTAAAAGGGAACTCCCCATGCCAGTGAAATAATAATAGTTTGCATTTATATAATACTTAAAGGTTTGTCAAGGGCTTTGCAAATATCTCATCTGAACCTCATAACAACCTAGCGAGATGGGTTATGTTATTATTATCCCTATTTTTTACAGATGAGGAAACTGAGGCAGATAGAGGTCAACTGACTCATTTGGGACCACACATCTAGAACTCAGGTCTTTTGGACTCAAGATCCAGTGTACTATCCAGAGAGACAACTAGTAATTACAAGGCCATACTCTATCTTCCCTAAAAATTAGGAGAGTCAATCAGTGGAATAGTTCATAGGCATGAAAGGACTTTTAAATTTGTTATGTGTCCAACATGTTTGGCCCTGGCTAGGTTGGATGTGTAATTCTTCCGCCTGGACTTCTAAAGTAGAGACATTCAGCAGAAGAATGAAGACAGGGATAGCCTTGACAGTCCTTTGACCGTCCTTGTCTTCAAATGCCAACGAATTCCACATAAAGCTTTTTTTGTTGTTGTTATAATCATACCATGTTCCCCATGCACACAGCAATGAACTCAGCACATTTCTCTCAATTTAAGTCTAATTAATGGTGTATTATCCTTGTTCTCCTCTAGTGATGGTATAATTGAGGTCTATTAAACTTCTGTGGGTTTTTCCTGCCTCTCCCAAGAAAGCATTGTGTGTGTCCAGCCCTTTCATTGTCAGATAGATGTTCTCTGGAGGGGAAGGAAGCCTTCATCACTTCTGGCGAGGTGCCAGGAAGGCTGGCCACAGATTTAAAGAAGAAGGAAGATGGGGTTGGGCATCCCATGGGGGCAAGGAGTGGGAGAAGAATATTGATAAGGATAGGGTAGAGATGGGACAGACAAGGATGAAGAGAAAGGAATGGGATGGAGATAGGAATAGGGGAATGAGAAAGGAGAAAGGAATTTGGGAATGGAATTGAAGAGAAGAATAGGAAGGCAAATAGAGGATGGGATGGGATGGGGAGAGAGGTTGAAGATGAGGCTGGGGATACTTTTCCTTTCTATTGTTTCCTTCATTTGGGAATGGAAGACTCCCCTTACTGGGGTGAGGCAAAAGCACTGGGCCAATGTAATGGGGAGGCCATGTACAAAATGCGTGTTCATCCTCCCTCCTTTCCTTAGAGAGGCGGCACACTGTGGGTTCAAAGTGTTGTCAAACATGGGTTCTATGTCAATTGAGTTTGCTTAAACTTTCTTTGTTATCTGAGAAAGAAACTTACTGGCTGTTGGTGGGAGGTGGGGGTGGGGGAGGCTGGTACAGGATATTCAGAAAATTCTAGGATGTAAAAATGAAATATTCAATAAAATTTTTAAAGCAATAACGCAAATAATTCAAAAGAAATGAGGATTTGAGACCTTTTCTGGAGTCTTCAGCAAGAAAGCCAAGCTGTTGCAGCCACTACTAAGCTTCTCCCCTTTCCTTAACACCTGTTGCCTCAGGGAGAGGCTTTTTTCAGCCCAACTTCTCTACATTTCCTGCCCTCTCGGGTCCCTCCATCCTTAGCCTTTGAATCTTATTGGACTGCATCCTTGACAAGGTGTGGAGGTGAGAAGAAGGCTTGGGGAATTCAGTAACGCTATTCTCTGGACCACATCGGTCTGTTTCTTTGTCTCTGGGAGCTCTCTATTCCACGTCTTTCATAAGAAAGTGCACTGACTCCAGAGTCAGAGAGTCCTGGGTTCAGATCCTGTCTGTTATTGGCTGTGTGACCTGGGACAAAGCCATCTAACTTCTCAAGGGGCTACTGAGGGGGATTTTTCTCCCACCTCCTTTAGAAGTTACTGATTAACCTTTTGAGCTTGAGGAGGATGCTTCCCATTGCTGGGCCTCTGTCTGTGGATCTGTAAAATGAGGGGATTGGACTATATATGGCTTCTAAGGTACCTTAAACTAACATCCTCTGGTTCTAAAATTGTGATATGGATCCTTCTCGTCCGTCCTTCGTGCTCCTGCATCACTGCACACTAGCCCCTGGGGCAAGGAGTCTTTTGCCTTTTTTGTATCTTCCTGTGCTTGGCATAGCAATGGGCACATAGTGTGCATATAATAAATGTTTGTTGACTGACTTCCTGTTGTCCTAGCTACTTGTTCCCGAGTGAATGAAGACTGGGATACTGAAATGAATTTGATCTATACCAGCTCCATATTGAATTTATGGTTATGTCCGTACTTGCCACAATTATTGGACAGCCCAGATCCTAATGACCCAAATCAGCATCCTATAGCTAGGTGAATAGAGTGGATAGTGTGGACAGAGCACCGGGTCTGGAGTCAGGAAGGCTTGAGTTCCAATCTGACCGCAGACTTTTTTTCTCTGGGTGATCTTGGGGAAGTTGGTTAACCTCTGTCTGACTCAGGTTCCTCAGCTTTAAAATGGGGATGATGACAGCACCTCCCTCCCAGGGTTGTTGTGAGGATGCAATGAGATGTATTTGTAAAGCGCTTTGTAAATCTCAAAGTGCTATATAAATGTGAGCTATTGTTAGTATTAATTATTATTATTACATATCTAAGAGACAGGAAATAAGTATCTGGTGGTGCAGCGATAGAGCGCTGGATCTGGAGGCAGGAGGACCTGAATTCAAATCCAGCCTGAGACACTTACTAGCTGTGTGACCCTGGACACAAGTCACTTAACCCTGTTTGCTTTAGTCTCCTCATCTATAAAATGAGCTGGAGAAAAAAATTGGAAACCACTCCGGTATCTCTTCCAAGAAAAGCCAAAAAGGGGTCACGAAGAGTTGGACACGACTGAAATGACTGAGCAATAACAAAAATCAGCAACAATTATTATTATCTTTACTGACTTCAGGGAAACAGGCCCCCACCTTCTTCTCACCTCTACCCTCTATCCCTATTTCTCTGTCTCTTTTATTAAGTATTAATATCCAAAATGGAAAGGATTGAAAGACAATAGAATATTCTCCCATAATACCTTCTACAATAACAATAGAGTCCTTTAACTTACAGTCACTCTCCTAATAGCAATGCTCTGCGGTTGGTACCAGTTTTGCAGGTGAAACAACTGTTAAGGCAAGAAATGTTAAGGTCCTACAACTACTCAAGTCTTCACATTCTAGACTTGCTGCTCTTCCTGCTCTGCTGCCTGCTTACTCTTAGTTCCCTAGATTTTTCCTCTTCCAGGAAGCTTCCATCCCATCCCACCTGAGTAAAGAAAACTTCTCCTTGGGCAAAGAGATTTATTCCAGGAAAGTTTTAGGCAGCTTAGCACTTAATTGGGAGCTGAAGTCAGGCTGGGGGTAATGATGGGAATGGGAGGGCAATGGATGAAGTAGGGTCAAGAAACAGTAACAGAGAGGGGTGGCTGGGTGGTGCAGGGAATAGAGCACCA
>CM053598.1:187015521-187047566 GCA_028646575.1 Pseudocheirus occidentalis
GACAAAAAGGGGAGAAAATTTGTAATTCAAAACCTTGTGGAAATGAATGATGTAACCAAGAAAATAAATTAAAATTTAAAAAAAAAAAAAAAAGGAAAATGTGTAATTCAAAAATGTAATGAAAATAAATAATGTAAAGAAGAAAAAAAGACTTAGGAATTATACTGACGATCTAATTATTCATATAAATAATAAAATAGTAAAATCACAATTATTTCAATAGTTGCAAAAACCCTAAAACACATAGACATGGAAAAGCCCTTCTTTAATATGATTTAATAAACCCCCATCACCATCTATCTAAAACCAAGAACTAGTATTACCTGAAGTGGAGAAACACTAGAACCACTAAAAAATAGCACCCTCTACCTGCAATTATGTATCATCCTCCAAATATTAGGAATAGCAAGAAGACAAGAGAACAAAACTAAAGGCATATAATATACATGCTCTATAAAGTTGTTTCTTATGAACTTTTGGAGTAATTGGGTCATCTGAAGCTAACTTGTAGCTACTCAAGGGAGCTAAATTTTCTTTGTGAGACTTGACACATCAGAAATTAAAAAGTACTACAAATCAAAGCTTGATTTATTGTTTTCTTGATTATCTAGATTTAAGAAAGCAATAGAGAAAAATGTTAACAATGAAGATTTAATTTTACAATGTGTCTTGTATACATATAATGTTGCATTATGGTATCATGACATATCATGTCATTTATGTTATGTTATCAAAACCTCAACTGGACTCTTGAAGCAATCCTACTATGACTCCCTCATCAATTCACTATCACACTCTCCAGAGCAGTTCTTCCAAATCTTTTCGTCCCTCCTCAAACCTCTTATGGCTTCCCTTTTCCCCCACTCTCTCTTGCCTCATAGTTGACAGAAAAAAAAATGAGACAGGGGCACCTAGGTGGCACAGTGAATAGAGCACTAGCCCTGGAGTCAGGAGCACCTGAATTCAAATCTGGCCTCAGATACTTAATATTTACTAGCTGTGTGACCTTGGGCAAGTCACTTAACTGCAAGTGCCCTTCATTCCCCCTCCAAAGAGCAAAAAAAAAAAAAATTTGAGGCCATTGATGTGAACTCCCTCTTCTCTCTTCCTCATTTCCTGTCACTCAGGTGCCTTTTGCCACTTTTTCCTCCTTTACCTGTTTCACATAATGAAAAGGCTTTAACTCCTTACCACTTGTTCAAGAGATCCCAGTCCATCCTGTCTCTTCCTACAGATTGTCCCCTCTATCATCCCCATTCTTTAACTTATTTTCAATCTCTTCCTCTCTATTGGCTCATTTCATAATGCCTGCTCACACGCCCATGTGCCCCTTATCCTGAGAAAAAAACCCTCACTGGATCGCTTCATCCCATATCTCCTCTGTCCTTTGTAGCTAAACTCCACAAAAGGCTGTCTCTATGACTGATGCTGCCACTTTTCTCTCCTAGCACTCTCTTTTTAACCCTTTACAGTCTGACTTCTGATCTCATCATTCAATGGAAACTGCTGCCTCCAAAGCTACTATTGATCTCTTACTTGCCAAATCCAATGACCTTTTCTCAATCTTCATTCTCCTTGACTCCTCTGCAGCCTTTGAAACTTCTGATCCCTCTCTCCTCCTTGATGCTCTCTTCTCTCTAGGTTTTTGGGATAACTCTCTCTGTTGCCTTTCCTCCTACCCCACTGCTCCTTCCCTGTTTCCTGTGCTGTGTCTAGCTCCAGATCACACCCTTTAACCCTTTAACTCCCAGGGCTCTGTCCTGAGCCCTCTCCTCTTCTCTCACTAGCTACTTCACTTTGTGATCTCATCAGCTCCCATGGATTTAATCACCATCTCTTTGCTGACGATTCTCAAATATACCTGCTTTGCCCCAGTTTCTCTGACCACCTCCAAACTTGCTTCTCCAATGGCCTTTCAGACATCTTGAATCGGATGTTCAGTAAACATCTTAAACTCAATATATTCAAGACAAAAGTCACTATCTTTCCTCTTAAACTCTCCCCACTGATTACCTTCCTTATTACTACAACACCATCCTCCTAGGTTCAAAGCCTAGGAAATGTCCTGGATTCCTCATTATCTTTGACTCCCCCATATTGAAACTGTTTTCAACACCTGTTGATTTCACCTTTATAATATCTCCTGACTATGCCCCTTTCTCTCCTGACAATGGCATCACTCTGATACAAGGCTCTCATCACCCCCTTCCTTGATTACTGCAATAGTCTGCTGTGAGTCTGCTTGCCTCAAGTCCTCCCTATGTAATCCATCCTCCATTCAACCACTGAAGTGCTTTTTTTCTAAAATGCAGGTCTGATCATGTCACCCCCTTGTCTCCCCCACCTCCACTCAATAAATTCTAATGGTTCCCTATTGCCTCCAGGTTGAAAGTTTTAAAAATGGAATATAAAGGCAATGCCTCCGTTTGGCATTCCCTTTATAACTTAGCTCTTTTCCATCGTTCCAGTCTTCTTACACTTCCCTCCCCAACATACACTCTTCCAGTCAGTCATGGCCTGCTGGCTGTTTTCACAAACAAGACACTCCATCTCTCAGCTCCAGGCATTTTCTCTGGCTGTCCCTCATGCCTGAAATGTTCTTTCTCTTCCAATGTGACTACTGACCTCCCTGGTTTCCTTTAAGTCTCAACCATAATTCCATTTACTATGTGAATTCCTCAACCCTGTTAAATTCCAGTGCTTTCCTCCTTTTAATTATTTAATATTTATCATGTATGTAGCTAATTTTGTATGTACTTGTTTATGTGTTATCTCCTTGAGGAGAGGAACTGTCTTTTGCCTCTTAAAAAAATTATATAATATTTTATTTTTCCCAATAATATGAGTTTTGGGTTTTTTTTGCTTTTTTTGGAGGGCAACTGGGGTTAAGTGACTTGCCCAAAGTCACACGGCTAGTAAGTGTTAAGTGTTTGAGGCTGTATTTGAACTCAGGTCCTCCTGACTCCAGGGCCGGTGCTCTATTCACTTCACCACTTAGCCACCCCCAATAATATGTTAAAACAATTTTTAGCATTTCTTTAAAAAGTTTGAATTCCAAATTCTATCCCTCCCTCTCTTCCCCCCTTTCTGAGCTGGTAAGTAGTCCCATATAGGTTATACGTGTGCAATCATGTAAAACATTTTTGGATTAGTCATTTTGTACAAGAAGTCTCAAATAAAAAAAAAAAGAAGATAAGAAAGAAGGTAAAAAAATATCACGCTCCAGTCTGTAGTCAGACAATATCAGTTCTTTCTCTGGAGGCAGATGGCATGCTTCATCATGAGTCCTTTGGGATTGTCTTAGATCATTGTTGCTGAGAATAGCTAAGTCATTCACAGTTCTTCATTGTACAGTATTGCTGTTACTCTGCACACTGTCCTCCTGGTTCTGTACACTTCACTATGCATCAGTTCATGTATGTCTTTCCAGGTTTTTCTGAGTCATTCTGCTTGTTATTTCTTTTAGCAATTTCCTCACAGTCCACAGCTTGTTTAGCTATTCCCCAACTGATGGGCACTTTTGTCTCTTTTTGTATCCCCAGCACTTAGCACAGTGTCTGTCTGGCACAGAGTAAGCACTTAATAAATATTTAATGATATTTTTTTGTTTCTGTTGTTGTTGCAGAGAGCTAGTCCTTAAACATTTTTCAGCATACCACTGGGGGAAATATCTGTTAGGTTGAATTATTCTGATTTTTGAAATGACAGGGAAACCTTTATGTATTTGTGGGTTTTTCCCCTGGAACTGTATAACAGGCATATGAGTTCTATCTAGTGTATTCCAGGCAGATAAAAAAATAAAAAATGGAAGGTATTCTGGGAGTGAAAATGGCATTGTTGTATATCGGACAGTGGGGGAACTAGAAGGCCCAGAGAGAATCAGTATGTACCATAAAAGACCTGGGTGGATTTTAGTCAATGATCAGATTAGAAAGCTTAGATGTCATTCCATCTGAGACTAAGCTATTAAAAAAAAAACTAGACAATTCTAAATGCCTTCCCTTAGGGTCTTAATTCCGAATTTGTATATTATTCTCTTTTTTCCTCTTGTAAATAAAATCCAGAAAGTATATACTTGTGACTTGGAATCTGTGACTGCAGAAAAGTATGCTAGATTTGGAGTCAGAGTTTCTAGGCTTGAAAACCTTATCTGCCACTTACCTGTGAAGACTTGGGCAAGGCTCTTGACTTTTCTGGTTCCAAGTTTCCTACATGTAAAGTGAAGAGGACAAGGATAAGCTAATCTTTTAAGTCTCTGATCCTACAGTCCTGAGTAGGTGCTAAGACCAGGGCAACAGAAGACAGAGTGGCAAGAGGAAAACAGATATTTATGGTTTGAGTAAAGTAGATCTAGGAATCCAAAGAGCCAACTTTGGAAAACCCAGGGAGATCCAGAGAACCTTACATTGGCTTTTCAGTGAACTACCTTCAAGTAGTTCAGAAAATAGAGTGTGAACCTTACCCATCCACCCACCCACTGAAGGCAAAGCCTTTTGGACTGGTTCTGAGGGAGGCAAATGACTTAGAATGCTGATGATAGGTCAGTTAGATCTAGGTCTAGGGACTATGATTAAAGGTATAACCCACCTTTCAAGTGCCACCAAAAGACTTGGACACGGAGCAAAGAGAATGAGGTTGACCATGCTCCTTCAAAGGGAAAGGGAGTGAATTGCTTGGAAAGGGAAAGCCAAGCCCCAATGGAGATGGAAGTTGAAAGAAAGCTCCATCCACAGTAAGAGAATGGATAGAGTGAGTTAACCAAGCTTGCTATATGGGGATATGTGGAATATTTGATAGGCTTGTATACCAATACCAGTCCCCCCCATCCTCCCACCCCAATTTTGCCTGATGACTCTGCTCCCAGCTTCAGCTACCCATGTATCTGGAACAAAAATAATTCATCTCTCAAAATTAGGGACTGTTACTGTTTCTGTCTCTGTCTCTCTCTCTCACCTTAAGCATTAAATAAAATACACGCAACCTAACATTTTTTCTGACCAATATGGTTTCATAATAAGTAACTGAAACATAAATCAAAGCAACAGAGAAGGAACAAATAAACTTACACACCTGGCTAACAAACGGCCTTGTTAGCATATGAAGAGAGTCATGGGATCAGTCCTGACTCTCTAGAAGGCTCTTATTACCCCATGGCTGTAAATTTCTGGCACTTCTTTTATTGATAGCCAGACATAAGCAAAGCAAAGCAAAGTCTCACCCTCTGGCAGGTCCTCGTGGTCTCTCTGAGCAGCTAGTCCTGATTATGGTTAGAGGTTTAACTCTCCACTGACTATGGTTTCCTCTTCTATTCCACTTATCTTTCTTCCTCTTTCTCTGTGATGTATTACACCTTTCATAGGTCGGAGTTAGTGGCACTCTGGGTAATCTGCCCCTAGGTCAAGACCCATACCCTTTTGGAGTTTAGAGAAATCAGAGTTGGGCAGGTAGGTGGGGAGGAGGAAAGGACTACAGATTAGTGGACAGCCCTCATCCCCTTTGCTCCATTTGTTCAGTTAGGAGTAACTCTTTATGACCCCACGTGGGATTTTCTTGGCAGAAATACTGGAGTGGTTTTCCATTTCCTTCTCCAGCTTATTTTACAGATGAGGAAATTGAAGCAAACACCATTAAATGACTTGCCCAGGGTCACACAGCTAGTAAGTGTCTGAGGCTAGATCTGAACTCAGAAAGATGAGTCTTTCTGACTCCAGTCCTGGCACTCTATCAGTTGTGCCACTTAGCTGCCTTTTGCTCCATGGTCAAGCCTTATGGGGGCATTCAAAGGGTAGCTTCCATAGGTAAGCGGCTGTATCTAGCAATCACATGGAAATGTGTGGGTGTGGTACCAAGGCCAAGCCAGGTGTTCACAGCCATTCCTAAGTGGTCAAACACAGCCTTTTAAACAGATCGGTGGGCTAAGTCCAGGTTGCTGCAAGCTAGATAAAGCTAAGGGGTCAGAATGTCTTAGGGAAGATCATCATCCTCTGGAAAAGGGAGGGAGCGAGGGAATTGTGGCAAATAAACTTTTCTCTGGAGTTCCAGGCCTTTAGTCAAAGAAAAATGAGGAAAAACATGTGAGGAAAAGGTCATAGAAATCCAGATTCAGAGCTGGAAAAAACATTAAAGGTCATCTAGTTCAATGTTTCTATTTTATAAATGGGATAATGAGACCCAGAGAAAGTAATGTGACTTGTCCAAGACTTGCCCACTGGCTAGTGAAGGAACCAGAATCCAAACCCAGGTCTTAGGACACAGTGGGCTCCTACTGTTGTCACCACCCCCCAACCCCACTAAGAAAAATCTTCTCTTTATACAGTACTTTAAGATCTGTAAAGTGCTTTATACCATTACCTAATTTGATCCTCAAGACCCTGTGAGGAAGATTCTATTCTTTTCATCCTTATCTTACAGATGAAGAAACTGAGATTCATAGAAGTTAAGTGATTTGCCCATTTTCATGCGGTTAATAAGTTTCTGAGTCATGATTCAAGCCAAGGTTCTTCTGGTCCCAACTCCAATCCTCTATCTGTTATGTCATAGTAGCTCTCACTGGACTCTCTCCACTGTACTACATTGCAATTAGGCTAATTAAATAAGTTCATGAAAACTTTGGTTATTGTACTGGGTAGATTGTTTTCTTTTAGCACTTAAAAATTCCCTGTTGTTGTTAAGTCACGTTCGACTCTTCATAACCACATCTGGGGTTTTCTTGACAAAGATACTAGAGTGATTTACGTTTTCTTCTCTAGTTCATTTTACAGATGTGGAAAGTGAGACAAACAGGATTAAGTGACTTGCCTAGGGTCACACAGCTAGAGTCTGAGGCCAGATTTGAACTCAGGAAGATGAGTCTTCTGACTCCAGGCCTGACACTCTGTCTATTGTGCCACCTAATTGCCCTAAAATTCCTGGTACCTTTGTATTATTTAAAGATAAAGTATTTCCTAGTCTTTGTAAATAAACCTCTATAAAACCCCTTTGGATCTGAATGTGTATAGAAGGGGGAAGATAAATAGAGGAATTGCTAGATGAGAAGACTGAGACAGTGGAGGTAGTTTAGGGATACAGGATTACAGACCAGAGTGTGACCAAATTCTAGCCTTCAGATTACTCCCAAGTCTATGTCATTGTTAAAAAGCATTAAAGGGTCAAAATCTTTGGGACATATTTCAATTTGGGGGCAATTCTTCTTGAAGGTGCGTTATGGAACCCCAGGGGAGCTGTTATTTTGGGTAGGATCTTGGAGTGTATCCTCACAATAACTGACCTCCAATATGACCCATTGGATTCCTGCCAAGATGAAGTCCCAAACCAAGGTAAATCAGAGCACACCAGGCAGCCTCGGGACAGTTAGACTCAGGCCAAGGACTATGTGCTTAATCTTTTTCTTCTCACTATCTCTGTCATGTATACTTTGACAATGAAATTGCCAATTAATCTTACAGTACAGTTTCATGCTAGTCCACAGACATCCTTTTGATGCACTTGCTAAGAACTCCCTAGAAGCCACGGCTAATTGGTGAAAGATCTTATTTTTTCTTCCTTATTCCTAAGGACTCCAATGGGAGTATTTGTGAGAAGACTAAAGATTTCCACCCTGACTCATCACCACAGCTCTTGATGATAAAGATTGGATAACCTGTCTAGAGAGCAGTTCTTGGCATTCAGAAGTACTGCTTCTACCTTAACAACTCTCCATAAACTGTAGGCTTGATTTGCCTGTCAAGATGATGATTTAACACTATCTCTTTTTCCTGTCCCTATAGCTCAGTACTACAGATATTTTAATTCCCAAAGTATAAAAAAAATGTGTACCTGAACTATAGATAAAGTTTCACTTGTATCTTGTTTTTCCATAATCAATACGTTCCAGAAAAAATTGAGTATAAATCAGATGTTGGTCAATTAAATCACATTTCATAAGACCTAAATTGTTCTAGATGATAAAAAAAATTGGACAGTGAATGCTTTTGGAAAATAAAAACATTTTGCTACAGTAAAGTCAATGATTATTCTGTAATTTATCTTTTCTCTCTGTCAAATTGACTTAAAGGGAAGTAGACCTGTAGCTTTTAGACAGAATTCCTGGAGAACACAGAAATATTACCCCTGTGGGCCTTAGCAACAGCATGTTGTCTCTGAGGATATTGCTATCTGAGATAGCTATCCCACTGCAGCTCATTTAGGTGTTGCTAGATGGCAGAAGACTTAGGAGCCTTGGCATAAATGTATCCTCTTGCCTACAATAAGCTGAATGGGGTAAATTATCTTGGACTCTAGATTGAATCTTTATCCTCCCTGTTCTGCTTGTATCTCTCTAAGACAATGCCATTGCTTGACCCTCAAGCTCTGGGAGTTAGAAAGATCTGTATCCAAGTTTCACCTGTGACACCTAGTGACTGTATGGCCCTGGACCAGTCACTTAAACTCTCAATGCCCCCCAGCAATTCTTTTCTGAGTTGCAGGACAATTGCCGATCTGTATTGGTTGAGGAAGTTTTTCCACAATGGGAATCCCCTTCACCACTGAAATAACTGGAACAGACTAATGACATTAACCATACATGTTCATAATGCTTTAAGGTTTACAAAGATATTTCTGTTGTCCTTCAAACTCTCATCCTTTAGTTCTAGAAATTTACTTCTTGCCTCTGAACTGCTGTTCAGCATCTCATTCTCCAGCAATGAATTTCTGGTTCTATGTAAGCAACCAGACACCCACAGGGAACTGCAAACTCCCAACTAACCAACATAACTTCTCCCTATGTGTGTTTCTGTGTGTGTGTGTGTGTGTGTGTGTGTGTGTGTGTGTGTGTTAGTGGTGGGAAGAAGACTTTCTCAGACAAGATGATGACTCAAGATGTCTCAGCTACCAAGTTGTGGGCATTGTAGCCCCAGTCTAGGGCAGATCCCATTCTAGTCTGACCTTAATGGGTTTGGAAAGAACGTTATTGTATCTTTCGATTAATTCTGAGGAGTTTGGAGCTCTCTATGGGTGTCCAAAATCAGATCTTGGTGATGAGGAGAATTATATTGAAATTACAATTATCTAGGGGAAGACATCATTAATTCTGGCACAGAGAAACTTTATCTCTCAGCATGTCTTCACTATATTTATCAAGAAATGGTAAATTCAGGGGAGGCTAGGTGGTGCAGTGAATAGAGCACCGGCCCTAGAGTCAGGAGGACCTGAGTTCAAATGCGGCCTCAGACACTTGACACACTTACTAGCCGTGTGACTCTGGACAAGTCACTTAACCCCAATTGCCCTCCAAAAAGCAAAAAAATAAAAAGAAATTGAAAAAAAAGAAACGACGAATTCAGAATAAAAAAATACCATTACAAGAGGTTAGAATTATACTGCGTGTCTCTGAGTATTTTAAACATCCAAATAACTTTTTGAAAACCAAGACCAGACAGACATATGTGTGTGGGTTTCAAACATGAGGGAGAAGACACTCTCTATATGGAGTTTCTCTCTCTCTTTTTTTTTAAATGTAGGAATTTGAGGAAAATGGGATCATTTCTCCTTTGAGGTGAAATTATTTTGTTCATATGACAGACAAATAGCAGTAATTATGCCACATACCTTGGGTAATGTGCCACACAGGCAATAAGCTGCTGTCTGTGTTTTTGCCCCTTGAGACAACCATGAGGTAGAGATGTATCTTGATCATAAGAATGTAAAATGGCATTGTGGTTTTGTAATTATCCTCTTAAAACCATCTTCTAGAACTGAAGCTTGAGGGCCTAGCATGTAGGGTTATAGAGAAATAGATCATCTTTAGACTTTTCACAATGAGGCTGAAGTGGGTGGATGGGAAAATCACTGGAGACAAGATTTAGAGACTGATTAGCTTAAAGGGCATAAAATAAAACTTCTATACTCATAGAGCAAGACTGGAGCCAATTAATTTATCAATCAACTGCCACTTACTGGCTGTATGACTTTGAGTAGGACACTTAACCTTTCTGGGACCCAGTGTTCTCATCTCCAAAATGAGGGGACTGGATGATATGGCATCTTAGGTTTTTTCCAGTTCCAGAACTGATTCCATAATCAAGTGATCATTGAATATCTATACTGTGTAAAGCACAGTGCTAAGCACTGGGGTGAGAAGGGACACAAAGACCAATAAAGTTACCTCAGCCCTTTTGAAAGACAGAGCCTAGTTATGGAATCAAGAACATAGATTTAGAGTTGTAAGAAAACTTACTAGTCACCTAGTCCAGCTCCCTCATTTTACAGATGAAGGAACGTAAGCCCAAAGAGGTCCAGCATCTTACCCAAGGACACACAGGTAATAAGTGTCAGGGAAGAAATTGGAACCCAGGTTCTAAATTTAGCACACTCTCCACAATACCACATTATCTTCCAAGTAAGAGTAACACAAATTTTAGGTGAAAAAAATTATTTAAAATACCAAGGAATAAGCAACGAGGGCCAAAGATCATGGATATACTTATCTATCAGACTAAAAGGAGTGAAGTTTAACAGGAGCAAAAGGCCCCAACTCTGATGCATAGACAGAATCACTTCAGGCTAGTGAAGATTTGGGCAAATCCCATACTTATTATCTATGGCTTCTCATGTCCGTTTGGTATCTGCTGCATTTTCCTGGCACACCTTTTTGAGAGTCTTTTGGTGGACTATCTACCAGCTGTGAACTCTTTGGCCACTGTAATCTCTTTGAGTCTCTGTTTCACATTTGTTTAATAGACCTAAGGATTTAAGTGACCTCAGATAGTTTTCATGAGCATGCCTGAGCTCACTGATGTGAAGTAATTTGGATCATTAGTAAAAAACATGCTACCTTTAACATGCTCTTTTTTGATGGATATTTTTGCAGCACCTTTAAAAAGAACAGTGTCAGGGGGAAGAACACCAGTTTATTTTGTATTAAACAGAGGTGAACACTTGCAATAAAATCTCACAATCCTCTCCATCTAGAGAAGAGAATCTAAGTGAGCATTGATTTTGCCAGTGGACAAACACCAGTTTTGGAGGAAACCACATTTGGTTGTGTTGCCCTCCGCAAGATTTCTTTTAAAGTGGGGGGGGGGGTGAGGGGAGGAGCAGCAAGCAGCAGCAGAGAAGAGGTAGAAAAGAAAATCTTTGATTCTAGATCAAGAACTTTACTGTTTTGGTTTTTTGCTATTAAATAATTTAAAGAAGCAAATGATTTGTTTTTGCTGTTTCAGTTTTCAAAGGAGAGGTCAGACCTCCTCTTCTCTCTGGCCTCACACATCTTTTGTGCTGTATACACCCTACTGCACACTCATACATACCTTCCCACGTAGATACAGACCTCTCTTTGTCTACCACCCCACATACACACACCTTCCCACTATACACCCATACACAAAATAAAATTAGAAAAGCTGGCTAACTCTTAAGGTATTTAAAGACTGGAGACTTTCCACTAACACTGCACGTGTAAAGCAATTATGGCTACAGATGCAGCCAGCAGCAACATCAAGAACATAAGAACCAGAAAGAGCACTTGCAAAAGGCCCAAACTGCCATTATTTTGCCACCAAATGACTTTTTTTTTATGGGAAAGGCCACATACTCCTGCTATAACCTTCATTGCCACATTAGACTATGATAGTCTCTGGATCAGAGAAACCAATAATCTCTTTCATATTATTTATTTGTTTCTATCTAAGACCTTTTCAGGGCAGAAAAAGGTTTCTTAGTGCCCCATTCCCTTTCATTAATTTGATGTAAGCTGCTAAAATATGGAAAAAACACTGTTTGATGGTTTAAAAATAGAGGCTGAACTGATAAGCATATGGCATTAGCTTTAAGGGATTGCTCTCCTTTTAATTAGTCAGCCCAAGGAAACAGTAAGCTAGTTTGGGTTGTTGCTGTTTTTGCTTTGTTTGTATTTTGGGTCTTCACTTAAAGGAGAGTAATTGAGTCTGAGAAAGTTCAGCCAACTGGAGGCAAACGGTGTACAGACAGTCCTACATGCTGCCACAAAGACACCTCCCTCATTTGGGGATCCAAATTTACCTCTGTCCCACACAGACTTGACATCAATTCCCTCTTGTTGCTGTCAACTACCCCCTTTAGACTGGCTGAATCACAGAAGGGGGAATGGTGTGTGTGTGTGTGTGTGTGTGTGTGTGTGTGTGTGTGTGTGTGTGTGTGTGTGTGAGATAGGAAGGGGAAATTCCAATGAGGGGTTAAGCCCAGAACTCCCAGTACACACAGAGAAGCTTCTCTGTCTCTCACCCCTCCCAACTCAGGATGTCGCCTTGGGGTCCCTTGGCCATACTGGGGAGAAAGGAAGGTTGAATGTTGAATTCTGGGACATCTCTCTAGGCAACTATGGGAATGGGCAGATTACTTTTGAGTGGGCAGAATGGAGTTGTTTAGAGCAACCTCATCAAGGTTTAATTCAAACCTTAGGCAGAGCTTCCTAGTGAGGCTGAACTGGACGACTAAAGCTACGTAGCTCCCTAGAGGCGCCTCCCCAAGGCTACTCTGTGGGCCTGAAAAAGGGTCCGTAACTCCACTGTGGGGAATGGAGTGGCGGGAGCACCCCTCCTTTGAGAGGGTACTGCGGAGGCGGAGATAGTCAAGGACCCTATCTAGCTACCATCACAGTCGCCTCCTAGCACCCACTCTCTGGCGCCCGAGTGGGAGGACAGCCGCCGCTAGCTCTCTTCTCCAACACCCACCGCCACTACCTGCCGAATCCCCGAGAGAGAGAGAGAGAGAGAAAGAAAAGAAAAAGAAAAAGAAAAAGGCCACAAGTTTGCAGCCTTTCCGGAAGCGCCCGAGTCAAAAGGGCTCCTCTTCCAGTTGGAGTCGCTTCACTCCTCTTGTCGCCGGCAAAGGTTCAGTGAGTCCATTTTCTCAGCCTCCTGCGGCAATGGAGGCGGGAGAAACAGTCTCTTAGCACCCCAGGAGGTGGTGGAAGTGCATCCTGCGGGCGGCCCAGCCTGCACTAGCAGCCCAAGGCTCCCTTGCCAGGCACTCTCGCTGCGCCCTCCCGCTGCTTCCTTGTCGCCTAAGCTCTCCTGCTGCCCCCTCGCACTGCCGGTTTCAGGGAGGGGCAGAGGCTTCCGTAGAACAGAGGGTGCTGAAAGGACAGCTCCACTCAGCTGAGGCGCACCCCCAAACTATAAGGCGGAGCTGTACGCGAGTCCCACAGGGCGCCAGCCTCCGGCTGAGGGTCGATAAAGGCTTCTTTCACTCTCCCTCTCTGTCTCGCCCAACTCCTGTCGCTTAGCCCCCTCACTGAGTTGGTCGGCTAGTCTGGAGGTGGCTCCCGAGCCCCCCTTGCGACTGGCGAGGGAAAGACAGTTTTATTCCCCAGAGCTTGAGCCAGAGGGCTCCTCTAGGGTGGGGAGCTTTGCCTGTGTGCTGGAGGGGGCTCCCCTCCATTCCACACACACGCACCTCTACTTCCTCCCCTGTGTTATACTGAGAAGACAGCGGCTTCCTTCCTCATCTGCTCATGCCCAAACCCCCTTAGATTTCTCCCAAGCCCGGGCTCAGGGCTCTTAGGCTTCGGTGGAGCACTAGGGTGAGGTCCCCGAGCTTCCGAGGAATGAGTCCAGCTAGCTGCGAAAGTCACCCATTCCAGGTAACAGGCAACAGCCAGAATCAACAATAGCCACTCCAAAGGCGCCTGTGGAACAAGGGGATTTCAAGGTGATTGCACCCATTATCCCTTCCCAGGGAAAGGGGCTAACCCCTGGCGCTCGGACCCACAACTTTTCTTTGGTGTGCTAGGAAGGCCCGGCCCCTTTTAGCCCCAAGAAAAGTTTGCACAGACACCTAAGGTCTTTTATCTCCTTTTTTCTGAAGTTCGGGGTCGAAGGGAGGGAGAGGACACTCGAGCATCTCTGTTGCTAATTGTCCGGAAGAGAATCCTCCAGCAGCACGCAGCGCGGAGTCTACTGGCAGCGAAAGGGTTAGCTGCTTGGTGTTGATTGTTTGAGTTCTTGAAGCGGGGTGAGGGGGAAGCGAGCGGGAGCCAAAGGGGCATTTTAATTTCTTCGCCTGACACAGAAATGCATTTTGGCAAAGAAAGGGCCATATACAGCCGCTTGGGGTGATGGATCTGACTGAGACCTGTCGCTAGAGATATTCTGGAGAGGGCTTCCTTCTCTTTTGGTACGTGTGCTTGTGTGTTTATTTGTGTATGTAAATTGATTTTAATTGATTTTTTCCCCCAAGTGGCTGCGGATGGGTGTACGCGCGCGCACACACACACACACACACACACACACACACACACACACCACACCACACGCCACACACACACACACACACACACACACACACACACACACACACGCCCTCCCTCCAAAGAGCTCTGTGACTGTCCGGGAAGTCCCAGCACACTGCCTATAGGGGAGCTTTGAAGCAGGACTTTCAGGCGGGGAATTGGTACGTTCTCTTCTGTTCCCCTCACTCCACCCTTTACAATCCCCGTTCTCTCTGCCTGCTGCCGCCCGCTCCTGAGGTTACTGCTCCCGGGGCAGTGGTGGAGGTCAGCTTCAGATCCATGACTTGAACAGATAAAAACAGGAGACCTGTTTTGGATTTCTGTTGAGGAGGATTAGAAAGCCAGCTATGTGTTTCTAGCTTTCTAAACCCACCCTTCATTCGCCTTTCTCTCTGCCCCGCCCCCCAGCCCCCCACGTGTAGACATCCAGCTGCCTGTGTATGACACGGGCATCAGTATATGTGGGAAGGGAGGGGGGCACTGGTATCCAGGAAGGTAGAGAGGCAGCTGGCCACAGGAGAGCCCAGGGACCAGACTGCTTCTGTCTTCCAGCTAGGAGTGGAACTGAGGAAGATTTCGAAGATCTAGGAGTCCAGGTCACTTATTGAGGAGGGAGGGCCGTGGCAAAGACCGGTGTGGTGTGGAAGGGAAGATCCTGGGGGTGGTGTTTGGGGGCTTATTGACCAGGTTGGGAGTGGGGAAAAGAGACACAAAGATGCAAAGCCAAAACGTGTGGAGTGGGGTATGTGGGGGGAGGGGGGAAGGAAGGGATGGGGGAAAGAAGGGAGGGTGGAAGGTCTCTCTCCTTCCGGAGAAGCCAGTCTGTCTCCTGGTCTCCCTTTAAGGCAGTGACATCTCTCTCCTCTCCTCTCCCTCTACTCTGCAGGAATGTAATCTAGGATGCTCATTCTCAGGTTGCTTAATGTGGTAGCCCCAGTCTACTTCTTGTGCATCTCCCTGGTGACCTTCGTCCTGCAGCTCTTCCTCTTCCTCCCCAACATGTTCAAGGACCCCACAATCACCCCTCTCTTCTCTCCGGCTCTTCTACACGGGGCTCTCTTCCTCTTCCTTTCTGCCAATGCTCTGGGCAACTACATCTTGGTGATTCAGAACTCACCTGAAGATCTGGGCACCCGAAAGAATGCAGGGGCTAAAGGAGTGGGCACCCCTTCTGATTGGCCAGAGGCAGGCAGGAAAGCCTCATCTTCCTCACAGAGCACCCACTTTTGCAGGCTCTGCGCTAGGGTGACCCTGAGACACGACCATCACTGTTTCTTCACAGGAAACTGCATCGGGAGCAGAAACATGCGAAACTTCATCATGTTTTGCCTCTACACATCCCTGGCTTGTCTCTACTCCATGGTGGCTGGAGTGGCCTATATCTCTGCAGTGCTCTCCATCTCTTTTGCCCACCCTTTGGCCTTCCTCACACTCCTGCCTCACTCCATTAGCCAGTTTTTCTCAGGTAAGTCAGCCTGATAGCAGTGACCAATCTCAAGGTCACAGCTACCACCACCAAGATGATTATCAGCGTCATCATCATACAATCTTAGAGCTGTAAGCAAATTGAGAGACCATCAAGTCAAGCCCTCTCATTTTAGAGATAAGCAAAATGAGATCCAGGGAAATGAAGTGGCATGTCCAAAGTGACACAGAATTGGAATTAGCCTTATTATCTTTACTTCCTCTTTCCCATCTCTTCCTGCCTCTTTTTCATTGGCTGTGTGATCTTGGACAAGTCATTTAGATTCTTTGAACCTTTGTGCCTCAGTTTCCTCACATGCAAAATAGGCATAGTAATACTTACACTGCCTGTCTTATATGGCTATTGTGAAATATTTTCTAAGCATAAGAAGCCATATAAATATGTTATTAATAGGTAGTCTAGTGGGTAGAATGCTGGACATGAAGTAGGAAGACACAAGTAGCCTCAAACTAGCTGTATGACCTTGAGCAGATCACTTAACTTGTTGTCTGCTTCAGTTCCCTTCTCTGTAAAATGGAGATAAAATTAGCAGCTACCTCCCAGGGTTGATGTAATATCGATAACACATTTTGCAAACTTTCAGGTTATGTATGAATGTTCTACCTAGCAATCATTAATAACTACTTTTTAGGATTTTTTGTTTTCCCAGAGCTTTGTAACCATTTGAGTCAACTGGATCCCTTCACACTGTTCATTAAGTTCCCTCTTTACTGTTTGGAGGTGACTTTGGGAAGGCTATGTCCCTGGAGCATGAGATTTGGTAGCTCATGCAACCTGGGAAGAATGAGTCCACACCCAATGATGGATTATGTGCCCATTGTCTGAGGATCAATCTACTTAATCTGAAAATCTCATGACCAGGTTGTCCACAAGAAGATGAATTTTTGGCCACATTACCTCATGAAAACTATTTCCAAGGGAACAGAGGGATTGTGATTTATGCTGGCAGAGTAGACATCCATATTGATGAAATCTCAGGCCCTTAAAGTAGAGTATTGTTAATGTGTCAGGAGTTGTGATTTTGGCCATATGTGAATTCTCTTCATTGAGGCAGATCACAGATTTTGACCTGTCTGTGACTTAGCTTTTTAGCTTCAAGACATTTAGTGACTTACTCATGGTCACGTAACTGGTAAGATGTCAGAGGTTGGATTTGAAATCTGGTCTTCTTGACTTCACGTCCTGTGCTCTACCCACTTTACCATGCTATCCACTTTTCATTCCTACACATAGACCTATAAAACAGAAGGTTCATGAGCCTGCCTGCCCCCAGATTCCAGGAAAATATCAGATCAGAAAAAGAGATTGCCTAGCAAAGGTTAAATCACAGACTCATCCATTTACAACTGTCTCTAATCTTAGAGCTCAGCCTGGGGATGCACTAAATGCAATCCCCTTGTTCTTCAGAAAAAGAAACTAAGAGTAAGAGAGGTTAAACAACTTGTTTAAGGTCACCTATGGATTAAGTAGAATAGCTGGAATTTGAACTCAGGTCCTCTGACCCTTACTAGCTGCTTTTCCACTACCCTCCTGTGGGAACAACCCGAAGTGCAGATTCTTATTTCCTATATCTTCCCCACTTTCACTCCCCCATCACCATCTGGTGCTCTTCTAGACTGGGCTTGATTAGATGGTTGCAGTATTTAGTGCAATCATAAGCTTAAGTAGTTTAGAACCCCCCACCCCTGCCAAGGCTTTTGGGGTGCAATACTGTGCAATACTGCCAAAGTGACCACTGTAAGTGACCTAAGTGAGATCTGACAAGTGGTGGCAACTCCTGCAGTTTTTGTCTAGTCTTGGAATTCAGTCCCTGCCTTGTTTCTTTTTCTGTCACTGACTTCTGACCTGACCTGAATGTGGGCACCTTTCTGCACCTTAAGAATGGGGAATGAAGAAAGCCATGGACTCAAATTGAAACAGTGAGAGCTCCCCTGGAAAGTGAAAATACCCCTTACTGGCTGTGTGACCTTGGGCAAGTCTCTCTTTAGATACCACTAGATTACGTGATCTTAGCCAGCATTTCACAGACAGATTTCAGGGAGTTTGTGAATTTGGATGGAAAAAGTGACATCTTTATTTTCCCATATAATTCTTGGTTTTCTTTGTAATCCTTTCTATTTTGTGCATTTATGCAATCCTGTGTTTTATGCATTTAGACACATTTTTCTGAGAAGGGAGGGACAGGCTTCACTAGATTGCCCTATATCACAATCTATATATCCATATCACAAGAAAGGTTAAGAACCCTTGGGTTAGATGGCCCTTTCTAACACAAAGCTTTCAAATCTGTAACCTGTTTATGGCAAGAAAGGACTAAAAACTTCAGCAAAACAGCAACCTTTTCTAAAGAACTCCCTGGAAAAGGTCTATCCAATCCTAAATCCTCATTCCACTCCCACCCCAGTCTGGGCTGGTTGATAGGGATAAGGGCATATGCATTTTACATATGCAAATAGATTAATAGGAAGAAAGGAAGTCTTTGTCACCATGAAAGAATTTAGCTCTACTGAATCATAGATCCCGTAGTCTCCAATAGCATACATACTGATACCTGTGAATCCAGAAACATAGGGGAACAGAGCCAGTCCTTTGTCCATAGGCTTCCCCATGCAGAGTATTCAACTAATTTTATCCCTAGAAATCCCACCTATAAGGTATAGCTTGAAATCTATTCATACATACTTCTTTAGGTGATTCTGCAAGTGAGTTTGATAATGAACTCCATACCACCACCCCCATCCCATATTTCTCCCTCCTTTGTGTAAGAATAAATCAAAAGAAGAAAGAGAGAGAATGGCATTTTGGGCCCCAAATGGGGAGGAGCTAGATTGAGGGGTAAGGGATGTGTTGACACATAGGGGAAATTTTAAAACCACTTTGCTCCTCACATAGTATCATAATCATAGTATGATTGATACAACTTTCTGAAGTATAGATTTTCCCAGGAAATGGAATTATCAGAGCAAAATTTCACTGGAGCAAATTCAATTGAGTTGGTGTCTGGGAATGGAGGAGTGTTGGCACAGAATATAATTTCATGGGGGTACAGAGGGTGACCCATCTCTCAGAGAGTACAGTCCTGTCCCTGTGGGGCTACTCTTGTCTTGGTAACATCAAGAGGAAGGCATCACAATGACAGGACCCTTGGAATATTGGCTGGGGATGATTACACCCCATATGGCTGAGTGACAGCTACAGAGAGAGAGCATATCAACTCCAGAAGACAGCATACCCCAGCATATATTTGAATAATGGGGCAAAGACCCATTTGTTCCCTACTAGTAACTACATAGAGAATCACTGATCTTGTTTAGCTGACCTTTAGCTGAATCCCAAAAACTTTTTAGTGCACCAAGAGATAGTAGGTGGACAAATATTAGGATAACAGTAATAATTCATTATGTAGCACTTTCAGATCTATAAAACACCTTCCTCACTGCTGTGCTGTGAAATCGTTCATTAAGATATCATCGCATCTTGCATATGAGGAAATTGAGATTAAGGGACTTTAAATGATTTGCTCAGACTCACGAAGGTAATAAGTGTCAGAACTAGGATTTAAAGAAAAGTCTTTTGACTCCAACTCTGGTGCCTTTTAGTTGGTACTAGGCTTTCTAGAACTCAGAGCCTCAGAGTTTCTGAAGTAGAAGAAAACGAGGTTCTAAGGAAGTGACTTGCTGTCTTTGATCTGACTCAGTGTGGCTGCTGCTGACAAAATAGGGAGAGCAGAAGTGGGGTAGGAGTGGAAGTGAGTTAATTGGGGGGTATGATCTGGGGCAGATGGGATAGGGTGGAGTATAGAAAGTCATGGAACTGCTATTAAACTTTTTTTCCAAAGTAGTTTAATAATTTAAAATAGACTATTATAAAGAAAGAATCTTCAAATAAGTCTCTATTAATGATAAGAACAAGTCTGGGAACCAGTCCAGAGTGTAGCCTGAAGTCTATTCAAAATTTACTCAGATTAGGAGGAGGAGGGGGATAAAAAGAAGCCCCTTTATTTTAAGTTGATAGAAGAATTCTATGCATAGGTGTGGATACCCAGATCATAGCTTGGTGATCAATACAAAGCTCCTTCACCTACAGATGAATTAGGGATGAGCCTATGGTCTGCTCAGTTCCCTGACTCTACTCCATCCCTGGAGAATGGAGAAAGGTGTTTTGCCCTTTTTCTCCCTCTCTTATCCTAAGAGCATCTATATGGCATTTTATATAACAAAGCACTTTGCTCACAACATTACTGGAGGATAGATAATTTTGTTCAGTTGTTTCAGTCATGCCTTACTCTTCATGGCCCTATTTGGGGGTTTCTTGGCAAAGATACCAGGGTGGTTTGCCATTTCCTTCTCCAGCTCATTTTACAGATGAGGAAACTGAGGCAAACAGTTAAGTGACTTGACCAGCGTCACAAAGCTATTAAGTGTCTGTGACTGGATTTGAATGTGGATCTTCCTGACTCCAGGGCTGGTGCTCTATCCATGGCATCACTTAGCTGCTTTATTATTATATCTATTTTGTTTTTTTAAAATTATATCTATTTTATAAACAAAGAGGTTTAAGAGGTTAAGTGGTTCAAGAGGCTAAATGGTTAAATGTCCAAAAGTTTGAATACCCAAAAGATCTTATAGGTGCAATTCCTGATGCCAAGTACTGCTTGCTGTACTACTGCGTCTTTCCTTCCCTCTCTTGCTATTACTCCTTTATTTCTTTCCAGACCTTCCTAAGGTAGTCTTCCTAACTTCTACATCTACCAACTGAGGTCCAATTATTGACCCACTGAGGTCAATAACTTCTACTCAGGTTGTCCATTATCACCTCCTTCCTGTACCTTTAGTCATTTCTTCCTCCTCAAGTATCTTTCAGTCCATAGGTTTGAAGCCATACACATTCCCACCCACCTGTCCCCAGCCTCAGAGAAAATCTGGAACATCCTAAGTTGGCTCAAGTGGTGCCCAGTTATTGTCCCTTTGTAAAAACTAGAGACGCAGCATTGATGAGTGGATATGCCACCTTGTTAGATACAAAAGTAAAAATCTCAGTCAACATTTCCACAGCTTGGCACAGTAGAGAGAGCATTAGATTTGGAGTCAGAGGACCTGAATTTCAATCCCAACTCTGCCACCCTCAACCTGGATGCCCTTGGGCAATTTAACTGATCTCTATGGGTTTTGGTTTCCTCATCTACAAAATAAAGAGGTGAAACTAGTCAAACTCTAAATCTGTGATTCTAAGGAGCTTAAGGACCTTCCATTAATTTGCTATGTGACTAAGAGAGTAAGTTTGTTTCATCTCGCTCAACCTCAGATTTCTCATTTCTTTATGACAGGGATGAAATAACCTGACCTTCTCCTGGCAAGCTATGATAAATAAGATAGAATGCCTAGAGCTCTTCAGAAGAAAGGTGCCAGAGAACTTTCTAACATTTTAAAGCAGTCCAAAAATGGAACAGGCTATTTGGGAGGTAATGAACTTCCTGTCACTGGAAAGGTGTAAGCCACGTCTAGATGAGTATCCTCTGCCAGGGATTATTAGAGGAAAAATTCTGCTTTGACCAGGTAGTTGGATTCAAATGTCTAACTCTTAAGATTTTATGATTCTATGAAATATCAGTGTTATAATTAAACATTAGAAAGAACAGAGGCAATGGGTCTAGATAATTCAAACACCTAGAAAGACAACAGGCCCCAGCTTGTAGACACTGCATCCGAGGGGTAGAGACAATAACATCCTCTCTGTTCCATGCTTGAATTATCACTAGGCTGTATCCATAGATGAAATCCTGTGGTAAATAGTTCTGTCTTGTCATGACTTGTCCCTGGATCTCTCACTGAGCAGCAAGAAAAGACAAAGTCAGACCATGTATGTGAGTCTACTCTAATGGTTGAGACATTTCCTCTCCTCATCTTTCCCACTCTATAAGGGTGACTGTTTCCAGTCCACCTTTCTTGAACCCTGACTGAAAGAATGCTGTGGGGGATTCTAAAAGCACTTGTTTCTTTCTTGGCCTGTGGACAACCAATAGTAACCAGAACTGACAGGAGAAGAAATGGGTCAGAGGGATGGTTTAAAAAAAAAACCAACAAAATTATCTCGGTCCTTTCTCTCCTCCCCATCCCATGCTGGCAGAAGGTGATTCTTTGAAATGCCAGCTGGACTGAAGTCTCAGCCTTCTGGGCATCTGGACTTATTTATTTATCTCTGGCTTTGCAAAAAAGGACAATCACTAAGGCCCCTGGAAATTCAAGTGAGATAAAAATGCTAATGAGGAAGCCCTAACCCACTCCTGCTTCTTCCCTGGCTGACCAGATAACACCCTTTCAATAGGCCTTAACTAGATTTAAAAAGGCAAGATCTAGACAAAACATAAAGTAATGAGTGAACTGAAGTCCAGGGAGCTAGGGAATATGTCAGCTAGCAAGAAGAGAGAAAGGGGACATAATTGGAATTATGGAATGGGATTTGGAATTCAAAACCAAGAATAGAATATAAGACTCCTGATTGCTGTCACCTTAAAATCATTTCAGGAGATAGTATTATCTCATAAAAGAAAGAAGGCAATAAAGGACAGCTACTGGACTCTATTCTTATGGCCAACAGATTAACTATTTGGGTGGACTTAGAGCACTTCAATTCAATAAACATTTCATCAATATCTACAGTGGACAGAAATGTTTTAAGGCACTGGTAGGAATGCAAAATTCAGGCAAGACATGTTCCCAACTCTCATGAAATGGGAAATGTGTGGTTAAGTAGCAAGGCATGACATATTCAAAATAACTACAATACAAGAAAATAAATGAAAGCTATAAACACAATGCATATAAAATCCAAAGAGGGAATCCAATGGAGGGATAAAGAAAAATTAGGGATATGGATTTTTCTATTAGGAATATAGAGACTTTTGAAATCATTCTAGTCAAGCTGCATCATGTTACAGAGGACAAAATGAAGGCCTAGGGATGTTAAGCTACTTTGTCACACAAACAATGAATGGTAGAGGCTAGATTTGAACAAAGGTTCTCTGATTCCAAATTAGTACTCCATCCACTGCACCATTTTGCCTTCTTGAAGGAGAGGGCAGTTGAATTGGGCCTTAAAGAATAGATAGTAATTCAAAGAACATAGGCATACCTAAATACCCCATCAAATCCCAGAAGAGCAGGGCAGAGTAGGGACAATTACATTCGAGGTTTTGGAATTTAACTTAAACCACTGTACTTCATTTCCTTCAGACATGCTTTTCACAGCTGTAAAATAAATGTGTGACCATGATTAGGGAGAATTGAAAGTAGAACTGGAGCTAAAAACTGGCTAGTTTCCTTTGCAACCTGAGTTGTTTGAAAATTGCTTTGATGTCCATCTTGATTTTTTTTTAAAAATGTCTGTCTTGAGCTCAAAGAATAGCTAAGCTGATAAAACATGCTCACATGAGTCAGTTTCAGTTGAGATTGGCTTGACCCAAACTTCTTTAGTTTGAGTTAAATGTGAACCTCGACCAGTCCCTAAAAGTTCATATCTTCAGGAAAATTCCCACTTCATGAGCTAATTGAGATATAGCAAAATATGTCGAGGCTGACAAGTTTAGACTATTACTTCATGGAAAAACTAAAGAATGGGATAGACAATGACCTATCTGGGTCAGGTTAAGTATGGTCTTACTTATAGGCAGGAAGATATACTGCATAGCTTTGGGAGTAATTCAGCTTGAGGGGTCTGAGATGAGTGCTCTGTTCACCCTACTGTCAATTCTTTAATGACTTTTAATTGCTCCTCGGGTGAATATTCTTAGAATCAATCCTGTGACTTATTCTTGGCAATTCTGTTGCAGAAGGTTAGAAGTGAAAGAGCCCTTAAAGATGCCCTTGACCAAACCCTCTTGTTTGACCAAGTGAGGAAACTGAGAGACAAAGAGGTGAAGGGATTTGCTTAAGTTAGTAAATAGCAGAGGTAGGATTTGAAACCAGATCTCTGGGTCTGAAACTATTTCTCTTTCCACTAGATCACAGCCTAGAGTCATCATTCTGTCCCAGTTAACTCATCTACCTTATAAATTGACAATGATCCAGTGACAGATTTCCTGTTTTGTCCTTTAATGCCATAATCTTGTTCTTCTGCCCTGATATAAAAATTTCCTTCTTGTTCCCAGCTGAGAGATAGAAAGGAGGGAATAATGATACAACTCCATAGAAATACCAAGTGTTCTTTTTCATGTTCCCTAAATGAAAAGCATAATGGATCCCTTACCTTTATAAACCACCGTTTCTATTCTCTCTCCCATTCATCCTCCTGGCCCTCCCTTCCTGTGACCCTGATAAACAGCAGCAGCACAAGGAAAAAAAAAAGTTAGGACAGTTCATTTCTTTTCTCCCCTTGCTGCAGCTCTGTCTGCAATTGCTTCAAAATGTAGCTTCGGTCTCATTAATCTCCTGGCGGAAATGCATGAATGGGTAATGTTTCTGTACGTGGTCTGGTTGTATAAAATGTTCTCTTCTTTTTTTCCCTGCTCCTCCTTACTTCTCCCCACCCTCCACCAGGAGCTGTCCTTGGTTCTGAAATGTTCGTCATCCTCATGCTATACCTCTGGTTTGGGATTGGACTGGCTTGTGCTGGCTTCTGCTGCCATCAACTTCTGTTGGTGCTCAGGGGACAGACCCGACACCAGGTGCGGAAGGGGATGGTGGTTCGTGCCCGCCCCTGGAGGAAGAATCTGCAAGAGGTCTTCGGAAAGAGGTGGCTCCTGGGCCTCCTGATCCCCATGTTCAACGTGGGGAGTGAATACCCCCGACATAAGGGCAAATAACAGTCCTGCCCCACCTAGCTTGTTCTCTCCTCACACCCTTTCTTTTCTTTGTTTCTATCCCTGCCTGTACACAAACATATTTTCTCATTTCTACTCATGATCCACTAGAATACTCAGCAGTAGGGAAAGGTCAAGTCAACTCTCAGCATCCCAACCTACAATCAAGTAAATAGGTAGTATTAAATAGAAGACCAACTGCCACTCAGTAGAGAGGAAACCCAATAGCCCAGAATTCTGATACTCATGTCACTAGGAAAACAAACTGACAAAATCACCATGAATTCCCTTAGGACTAACTCCCACTGCTCTCAAAACTTTCTCTTAGATCCCCTCTTCTCTACTCACCCCCAACTTCTCAATCCCTCTTTCTCCACTCATAAAAAGTACATATAATGTCATGCTTAGGAATCCTCCCCTCTGTGTAGTCTTTCTCCAATACCCTGATGAGGGTGAGATTGGGGAATGATGGATTGCTGAGGCTGGTGCAAACCTCAGAATGACCTTGGAGGTGATGAGAAACGTTTAAAAATAAAATATATGAGAGTCAGCCAAGCAGTTGCTAGCCCCTATCCTGCCAACTACATGAGAGACTGAGAATTTTTAGAATAATAATAACTTACATTAATATAGTGAGTTAAAGTTTGTAAAGCACTTTGCATCTGTTATTTCACTTGAACCTCACAGCAACATCATGAGGTAGGTACTACAGGTATTATTATCCCAATTTCACAGGTAGAGAAACTGAGACTCAGCAAACTTAAGTGGCTTTTCATGGTTATATGGGAAAGATGGTGGAATTTGACCCCAGATCTTTCTTGGCTTCAAGACCAGCCCTTTTATACTACCCCACATTTCCTCTACAATGTTCATTCAGGAAAGAATCTTGGAGATCATGTAACCCAACTCCTTCACTTTGTAGGAAACAGAGTCCCAGAGATTTCCCATGCCATTAGTCAGTGGCAAACTGGCACTAGAACCCAGACCTCCTGATTCCTCGCCCAGACTGGGACACTCCCTCCATGCCCTCTCTTCTCCAAGACTGATTCAATTACTTCTTTTCATAATAACACATCAAGGTGACAGCAGATGGACTCATATTTTTACTTTCCAATCAGCCAGCTGTCCTGCCCACCCCACCCTGTCTCTGCTGCTTTCCATAGCTCAGAGTCTAGTGATCAGTTTGATTTTAAAGCCAATTGCTCCTCATCCACCTGGCTCCTTTCCAGCTCTTCTTACTTTGTTGGCAGCCAGGAAGACAAGGACAGTAGTCAGAAAGATTAAAAAGGAGGAGTGAAGGTGAGTTAGAAAGGTGTGTGAGAATGTTTAGTGACTATGTGTGTGTGTTGGGTCAGCAGCACTGACTGTAGTGTGTTGGGTTCAAGGATGAAAGGGCCCGAGGTTAAAACAAAAAGAATATTTGATGAGTGAAAGTTTATTGTTAGAGAGGGAGACTTACCAAAGAAACCATACGGTACATATATAAAGGATCATCTGCAAATAAGAGCCCAGAGGTGGATAGGTTCTTAGAGCTTGTATAGTCCAACCACATCATGTTATAAAGGAGGAAACAAGTCCAAAGAAGTGACAGAACTTACTCAAAGTAATCCAAGGACATGACAGAGCCAGAAATCAAAACTAGATTTTCTGACTCCAAATCCAGTGCTCATTCTTCTACACCTCATTTCAGCTCACTGTGACAAAGACCTTTGGCATTCTTAGATTTTCCTAACAATGGAATGGGTTGTCTTATGGTTTACAGTAGCCTCTCCATCTTTGGAAGTATTCAAGAGAAGTTGGGTGAATTAGTGTCAAAGATTAGGTCATTTGGCCCTTTAGTTCTACCACAACCTGTAGTAAACCTTGAAGGGGAGGATAAATAGTAAGTTAGCACTAATAGGGAGATGTTCTTTGACAAACCAGATTAGGGAGAATCAATGGGTGGGGAGTCCTTGTTTTTGGCAACCAAGTATTCTACAAATCTAAGGATCACTGACCTCAATTGCCTGTACTGGATTAGAAATGAAAAATAAAAATCAAAGTCCTGACCCTCTCCTGATTCTACAGAGCCCTTGCCAGCTCCTTCCAAACTATGAAACTGGTGATACAGTTTCTCAGGGCCTGAAGGTACACTGGTAATGTCAGTGCAGAATAACCTAAAAAAGGAAGTGGGGCAAGTGAAAATTAGGAAGACGAAAGTCTGACTCCTATCAATAGGGGGTGTGGAGGAACTCACACACACGGTACTGTATTTTCAACAATGAGTGACAATAAAGTGTTTGTTTTTTAAAATTTATTTTAAGTTACCATCTGGACTCTTAGGTTGTCAGCTGATTTATTGTACTGTATTTAACCCTCACATGGGTGTGCTATAACTGTTCACTGGTGATTTATGGGCACATCAAGGAGCCCTATCCCCTTTCCTCTTCTTTCTCTTCCTCTTCATCTCTTCCTCTTCTTTCTTATTTACTGCCCCCTTACCTTTTGTCTTCTTCTTCAACATCTCTACTTTCTCCTGCTCTTTCTCTTCTTGTTCCTACTCCTATTTCTCCACCATTCCATCATCTTCTATCTCTTCCTCCTTTTCTTCTTCCTGCTGTGGAACTTCTGAGTTCTCTATTCTTTCCACCTCTTCTCCCCCCACTCCACCAATACACACACTCACAATACCATCATACACTATCTACTTCAATTTTCTATACCTCAATCTTTTCATCTAATTAAATGTACCCTCTTCTTGGAAGTCTTCATTCCAAAATCCAGAGACCATAAGAATTTTAGGTGGGCTATTTTTAGTATTAGCAAATTAACATGTTTTCTCTTCCTCCTATAGGCCATTCCTTTACATAAGAGCTGTCCCATTCATTCCATCACTGTTTCAAACAGTTTCCCTTCTCCTGGGGCTGCAGCTCTTTGCTGCACCTGGGTCCACACACATTGTCTGGCTCCTGCCTATACTTCCTTGCTATACTCCATGGGGAATGAACACTGGGGCTGCTGTAACACAGTCTCTTCCCACTAAGGCATAAAAATAAATCATTGACAGGAAGCCAAATTAGGGTGACCATAAACTAGATATTCCCAGGAAGTCTTACTGGTGAGGTTATATTTCCTTCAATCCAAGGGTGGAAGCAAATGGAGATGGAAGAAAATATTAACTTTTGGCAAAGTCTCAACCCAGCCTGTTCCAAGGGTTATTTTTTATAAAACAGAACTGCGATTAAATTGGTAAAGGGAGCACCCAATGAAAAATCCCCTCTACTTGTCAATCAATAAACATTTATTAAGTGTCTATTATGTGTCAGACATTGTGCTAAATGCTAGGGATACAAAGCAATCAAAAGACAGTCCTTGAGGAGATCATCCTAATGGGAAAGACGAGATGCACACAATGATGTATAAACAAATTATAAACAGGATAAATTTATGATAAACTACAGAAGAAAGACTTTAGAGTTAAGAGAAACTGGGAAAAGCTACCTGTAGAAGATAGATTTTAACTGGGACTTGAAGAAGCCAGGGAAAGCAGGAGATGGAGACAAGGAGGGAGAGCATTCCAGACACAGGGATCAGACAATGAAAATGCCTAGAGTTGGGAGATTGAGTTTTTGTTCAAGGAACAGCAAGGAGGCTATCATTGGATCACAGAGTACGTGGGGAGGAGATGTATGGTTTAAGAAAACTGGAAAAGTACTACTAGGTCTGTACCACAAAGAGATCAAAGAAAAAGGAAAAGAAACTATATGTATAAAAATATTTATAGCTGTTCCTTTAGTGGTGGAAAAGAATTGGAAATTAAGGGGATGCCCATCCATTGGGGGCTAAATAAGTTGTGATATGTGATTGTGATGGAGTACTATTGTGCTATGAGAAATGACAAACAGGATGGTTTCAGAAAAACCCAGGAAGACTTACATGAATTGATACAAAGTGAAGTGAACAGAATCAGGAGAACATTATACACAGTAACAGCAATATAGTATGATGGCCAGCTGTGGATGACTTAGCTATTCTCAACAATACAATGATCTAAGACAATTTTGTAGGATGAAGGATGAAAAATGCCATCCACTTCTAGAGTAAGAACTGATGGAGCCTAAATGTAGATTGAACAATTTTTTAGCTTCCTCTATTATTCTTGATTTTTTTGATCTGTGTTATCTTTTGCAATGGCCAATGTGGAAATGTTTTGCATGACTGCACATGTATGATTTATATCAAATTGCTTGTCTTCTCAAGGAGGGGAGGGAAGGAATTTGGAAGTCAAAATGAAAAAACTAATGTTAAAATTTTTTGTTTACATTTAATTGAGAAAAAAGATTTTTAAAAGACTGGAAAAATACCAATGAAGATCAACACCATGCAACTTATATAGTCTTAGAGAATTGCCTGGGGGTACTTAGAGAGTAACTGATTTGCCCTGGGTCACCCAGTCATTCAGTGTCAGAAGCAAGATTTCAACTTGCTTCTTCCTGGTTTTGAGGCCAGTTCTAAATCCACTATACTACACTGCCTCTCTGGGTTTCAAGAGTATAAAACAAAGTGAAGGGAACAATCTCTCTGAACCTTAATGGGAGAAGGGAAAGCTAAAGAGTGATACCATTTTCATATGCACCATTTCAAACTAAATGTGCTATGTAAAAAGCTAAAATTCTTCCTGAAACTTGGACCATACTCTTCTTTAATATTTATATAGATAGAAAATGTCATTTCCCAATCACTCTGCCACACAGACCTGCTCCAGAGTACTGTTCCACAGGTCTCTAGCATCTTCTGTTCTCCAAAAGTGTCAATTTTTTCACTCTATTGACTACTTCCTCTATAATATGTATATGTCTTCCTTACCGTGGAAAAAAATTGACCTTATGCCTGATTTTAATAATCATAATCACATAATCATAACTATTTCTCCTTCCTTTTACTGTCAAACTTCTCAAAGGAATAAACCTTCACTTATTATCTCCACCACATTATTGAAGTTGCCTTCTCAATGGTTTCCAAAGAATTCCTTGCTATCAAATCTAAGAATCTTTTGGCAATCCTCATTGTCCTTGACCTTTCATCCAAGCTCTAGCCTTTTATCTTTTCAGTTGGATACCTTGTTATTACCTCAGACTCAACACATCCCAAAATGAATGCACTATACTTTCCCCAAAACCAACTGCCTCTCCAACTTCCCTTTGTATATCAGTAAAACCATTATCTTCTATGAAGTTTTGTAAGCTTTTTTTGACACCTCCTCCCTTGCTATAACTAAGCAATCACCAATTTCTGTCCAATATTCCTTCTGAACATACCCCGCATCTTGTCTCTGTTCACATGGCCACCACAGTGGTCCAACGTGACGTCTCCTCTTGTCAGGATCACTGTAATAGTCTGGTGTTTTTCTTGTTTCTAGACTCTGCCTCCAATTCTTCCCCTATACTGTTAATAAATTGAACTACCAGAAAGCTGGGTGGAATAGTTCAGAGGTATCAAACATGTTCCTCACCACCATCTCCACTGCAGCCTGAACCAGATTGAAATCTAAGTGGGAAATATTTAACAAAATGAAAAAAAATACAATAAAATAGATAATATTACATTTTAAAACTAAGTCAATATGCAGCCTGAGAAGATCCTTACATGCAGATTAGGGCCCCCATTTCTATATGAGTTTGACACTTCTGCTATAGTAAATAGAGCTCTGGATTTGGAGTTAGGAAGACCTGGGTTCAAATCCTGTCTCATAGTTTCCTTTATAAACTCACAAAGTTATTGTTAGGATAATACAAGGTAATATACAAAGTACTTTTCAAACCTTAAAGTGCTATAAAAAATGTTAGCTATTATTGTTGCTATTAAATACTTATTTCACCATGTTACATGATTACCCTCCAGGGATCTATAGGGACTGAGACAGGGCCTACAGTTTTTTCAAATCTTTTATAGGGTACATAGTAGGTAATCAATTAATATCTGATTAACAAATGAATAATAGAGGCAGAGCCAAGATGGCAGCGTAGAAGCAGCAAGGTCCCACAGCTCCCACACAGCCACCCTAGATTCCCATAAAATATGACCCTAAACAAATTCTAGGACTCTCAAACTCACAAAAATACAGAAAACACATCTCTTGCAAAAGGCAGCTCGGTAGCAGGGGCTCATCGCAGCAGGCTGGGAGCTGAGGCCAGCCCAGCCTGAAGCTAAACGAGGTCAGACCCCAGGGCAGTGGGGGGGGGCTGGGGGAGGGGATGCCGAACCAAGCCGCAGCTGATCTACAAGAGAGAAGATCTACAACACCTCCAGCAAACTCCACATCTACCAGGGCATGAAAAATAGGAATTAGAAAAAGGCAGCTCGGCAGCAGGAACTCATTGCAGCAGCCCCGGGAGCCGAGGCTAGCCCAACCCAAAGCCGAGGCTGTGTCCAGGCCCCAGGGCAGGCGGGAGGAGGTGAGCCTCCCAAGCCTGCAGAGTGAGTCTACTTCAGAGAAGATCTACAGCACCTGAAGGGATCTTCATATCCAGCAAACCAGGATTAGAGAAGGTCAGTGAAAGTGGAACTTTCAAGCTGAATTTGGGGGAGGAAAAGCAGTTTGGCCAATCTTCCCCCAGGGCAAGGAAGCAGTGGGGGAAGGGCAGGAACTGCTGTAACAGGCGCCTGCCCCCACTGGGCTGCTTCAGAGCCCTTGGCCTGTGGATCCCGAAGGGGGGCTGAGTCGGTTGATCAGGGCCAAGTGCTCTTGGGTGAGCTGCCTGGATCCAGATCGTGGTCTTGGGTGGTGGTCCTGGGGTGCGTTCTCAGCAAGCCAAAGATGGGGGGGCTGCAACACCCCCCTAATAGCTCCAGCAGCTGGGAAAACCCCAGCAACTTGGAGCAAAGCTTTCCCCCCTGAAAGCAGAGTTCCACAAAGCTAAAAAAAAAACCCAACCAATTAATTGACTGGCCAACATGAGGAAAAGGAAGCAAAATAAGAACAGCAATAAACTCTAGAATCCTTTTTTGTGGACAAAAAGGATCAAAGCATGGAATGGGAGGAAGACAACACAGTCAGAAGTCCCATACCAAATGCTTCCAAGACACTTGAAGAATGTCTAGAAGCTATAGATCAACCTAAAAAGGACTTTGAAAAACAAATAAGAGAAGTGAAGGAAAAATTGGGAAGAGAAATGAGACTGATGCGAGAATATCATCAAAAGAGAGTCAACAACCTGACTGAAGAAAACAATTTAAAGAAAACTTTAAAAAATAGATTAATTCAAATGGCAAAAGAGGCCCAGAAAGCCAATGAGGAGAAGAATGCCTTAAAAAGTCAAATTTCCCAGATGGAAAAAGAATCTCAAAAGCATTCTGAAGAGAATAATTCCTTCAGAATTAGAGTAGAGCAAGTGGAAGCTAATGACTTTATGAGAAACCAAGATACTATTAAACAGTTACAAAGAAATGGAAAAATAGAAAGCAATGTGAAATATCTCCTTGAAAAAACCACTGACCTGGAAAATAGATTCAGGAGAGACAATTTGAAAATTATT
>CM053598.1:187053261-187089644 GCA_028646575.1 Pseudocheirus occidentalis
TCTCTCTCTCTCTCTCTCTCTCTCTCTCTCTCACACACACACACACACACACACACACACACACACACACACAAATTTGCAGTAGCAAAGAACTGGAAACAAAGTAGATGGCAATGGAGGGGGAGAGGGGGAATGACTATTATTGTGCCATAAGGAACAATGAATGTGAATACAGAAAAGCATATCCAGACTTATATGAACTAATGCAAAGTGAAGTAGAACTAGGAAAATAACAGACATAATAATTACAACAATGTAAACTTAAAGATCAACAACAGAAGAAACTGAATGCTGTGTAATATAATGGTCAAACTTGGACCTGAAGAAAGAGCTAGAGAATCCTCTTGTTTCCCTTCTTTGCAGAGGGGGGGGACTACTTGTGTAGAATTAATAAATTTTTTGGTTAATTTTAGTGAATTGATTATTTTTCTTAATTTTTGTTACAGGGGATGACTCTTTGGTTAGTGGAGGGGAGAGTTTATATTGGAAATGAAAATGATCTAAAAACAAGAGATCAAATTTAAAAAATAATAATTAAATTAGGGGCAGCTAGGTGGTACAGTGAATAGAGCACCAGCCCTGGAGTCAGGAGGACCTGAGTTCAAATATGACCTCAGACACTTAACACAAAAAATTAGCTCTGTGACCTTGGGCAACTCACTTAACCCAATTGCCCTGCCTTCCCCCCCCTCCAAAAAGCAAAAAAAAAAAAAAGAATTAAATTAAGGATTTAATTTAAAAGGAATTAAATTAATTTTTAAAAAGAATTCTCTTATGTTCTATTATGCAGTTCATCTCCAAAAATCTATGCTTCGACTTTCCATTCAGTTTTAATATTCCCTGATCCTATTCTAAACAATAAAAGCAGATTTATATAGACAGTTCTTACTACACGTATATTCACATTACATAAATTCAACTTTATGTAAAGCATCCTAAAAGAAATCCTCATTCCAAAAAAATTCCATATTAATTTTACTGTACTCTCTATTACACTCTCTCTTACTCCTGACCTTTGGTTCGGCCTCTTTCTCGTCCCCATATTTGGGGCAAATTTTAGTTATGTAAAATCTGCTTCATATAGAGTTCTGTGGAAGGGTCCACTTTTGTAAAAGTGAGAGCAGCCGGTACTTTATTCACTGAGCAGATAAACCCTTGATGTTGCTCATTATTGCCAGTAGGGGGAAGCTCTGAGCCATTTCTGTAAGTATGGCTTTTTGTAATAACCTTACCTTGCCACCAAGGTTCAGGGAATAAATCCTGTGTGACTGGATTACTTAAATAAATAGTAAAGTAAAGCCAAATAATTCTGTTCCTAAGAACCCTACTTCTTTTTTTTTTTTTTTTTTTGCCTAAGTATAACCTTTTGCCTTCTCTGTCCCATCCCTCATTCTGGGCAGGGCATTCATTTTCCACCAAAAAGAAGAGATTTCCTCCCCAACAGACTTTGGGACAGTGATTACTTTCAGTAAACCCAAGAAATGTGGTATATTGATTAGACTGGGGCCTTCTAGAACAGAATAGTGATGGGACTGAAAAACCTTAATAGATTTTAAAATCTAGTCCCTCAGCTCCTGGTCACTCCTAACAAGTAAGGGCCAGCAAGTGTCTGTCTAAGTCTTTGAAAAGAGTGAGCAGTAGTGGTTTTTAAAAATGAATCAGTGAACTGGATAGGCCAGTGAAGTAGAAATAGCACTTGATTTAGAATCAGAAGACTTGGGTTCAGATCTAGTCATGCCGCTAATTGAATGATGAAGCCACATAGATTCTGAACTTCATTTGAACTACCTGTTTGGAAGTTTAGTCATGTCTGATTCTTCATGACCATGTGGACCATAGCATGGCAATAATGTTCACTGGGTTTTCTTGGCCAAGATACTGGAGTGGTTTGCCGTTTCTTTCTCCAGTGGATTAAGACAAACAGAGGCTGAGTAGTTTGCCAGGGTCACACAGCTAGTAAGTGTCTGAGACGGGTTCAAATCAAGTCTTCCTGACTTCAGGTGAAGTGCTCCATCCACTGGGTCACCTGGTTGCCTCCTTTACCCACTTGTAAAAATGATCCATTCAAATTAACCCTAGGAGCAAGACTCTCTTTTCTTGCCCATCACCATCACGCCCATATCTCTACCAGGTCTGTATCCCAAAGAGATAAAAAACAAAAAGGAAAAAGGACCTATATGTGCACAAATATTTATAGCAGCTCTTTTTGTGGTGACAAAGAATTGGAAATTGAGAGAATGTCCATCAACTGGGGAATGGCAGAACAAGTATATGATTGTGATTGAATACTATTACGCACAATACTATTGTGCTATAAGAAATGAGCATGGAGGTAGCGAGGTGGCACAGTGAATAGAGTACTGGCCCTGGAATCAGGAGGTCCTGAGTTCAAACTCGACCTCAGATACTTAACACTTACTAGCCATGTGATCTTGGGCAAGTCACTTAACCCTAATTGCCCTGCCTTTCCCCCTCCAAAAAAGAAAAAAAAAAAGAAGTGAACAGGATGCTCTCAGAAAAACCTGGAAAGACTTACATGAACTGATGCAAAGTGAAGTGAGTAGAACCAGGAGAACATTGTATATATTAACAGCAATATTGTATTATGATCAACTGTGAATGACTTAGCTATTCTCAGCAACACAATGATCCAAGACAATTCTGAAACATTTATGATAAAAAGTGCTAAACATCTCCAGAGAAAGAAATGATGGAGTCTGAATGCAGATCAAAGTATGCTTTTCCTTTGCTTTATTTTTTTTCTATTTTCTTTCATAACATGATTAACACGGAAATATGTTTTGCATGATAGCCCATGTATAACCTATATCAAATTGCTTACCTTCTCAGTGGGGGTGGGAGGGAACTCATGCTTTTTTAAATGAAGTTAAAAATTGTTTTTACATGCAACTGGGGGGAAAATTAAAATATTAAATTAAAGAAAAAGATAACCATGCTTAAGATACCTGGTGATATACTTGATTGTATTTTCCCCTGCTCCATCCCAATCCCACTTTGGAAGTTTGTCTTTGCCCAAAAAATGTGAAGAAGTGTTAGGGGGACTACCTCATTTTAGAAGTGAGGTTCCATACTCCTTATGAGGGGCTGTCCTAGTTTGGAGGCATCAGTCCTGGGCACAATATGAGGAGTTCATTAGACTGCTCTGGTACTCATTATTGATTGTCCTTGCCTCCCACTTCTATAGATTTCTCCAGTTAAGCCATGTGGCCTTCCCTTTTGGATCTTTCCTTAAGGACTTCAAACAAAAGAATTTATTGTTTTTAGCATTGATCAGATTGATTCTCTGGCAAAACCATGTCTGCAATTTAATATTTTAATATGTGCATTACATTTTAGGAAGGACGTTGATAAACTGGAGAGCATCTCAAGATAGAATAGGCACATGGCAAAAGATCTCAAGATCGTACCAAGTAATCATTGGTTGAACAAACCAGGGTGTTTAATCTGGAGAAGAAAATATTTAGGGGAAATATAAGAGCCATCTTCAAGTATTTGCAGGGCTGTCAGAAGAGAGATTAAACTTGCTTTGCTTCACCCCAGATAGCCTAACTAGAAGTAACAGGTAGAAGTCACAGAAATATAAGATGTCCCAAAAGTCTTTGTGCAGTCTTTTAGGTGTTTATTTAAGCTAGACATAAGGAAACATTTTGTAACCACTAGAGTTATCCAAGAGTAGAATGAGCTGACTCATAAAGTAGTGCCCCTTCACTTGAAGTCTTCAAGGGGATTTTTGCATTTAACTAGATGGTCTCTTTGTCCCTCTGAGATACTATGAAATTACTAAAGAAGAAAGTATTACTCAGAAAGATGAGAGGATAGAGCCTTTAGGGACCTTGATGCTTAGAGGACAGAAAATGAATGATGATCCAGGTAGGAAATGGGATCTCCATTTTGTCCACGAAGACATGCATGATGGACTTCAATTAATAATCAGTAAATATTTATTAAGTACCAACTATGTGCCAGGTATTGTGCTAAACACTGGGGAAAGATAGTCATGACTCTCAAGGAGATAAATATAAATATAACATAACAAATAATATAATTATCATATTGTATCATATCAACCACATCATCTAATGTAACACAACACAACATAACATAACACAACACAACATAACATAACACAAACACAAAGCAATCTCTATAGATGTAAACAATGAAATTTAACAAAGGAATACTTATTTCACTGAATCTTATAATGACCCTCAATAGCCTCCGTACTCCATTAAAAGAGGAAACTCCAGGAAAGCTAAAACCCCCTGAACTATTCTGTCTGATTAAGACTAACAGCAAGGGCTCAAAATTCCTTTCCCAGTGGCGGGGAATTTAAATATCAAGTAGCTGCCAGTTCTCAAGGATTCTTACTACCATTCCTCTAGCATGAATCAGCACCAGTCTAAGGTCCAGGTTTCTTGCTCTTCCCTCCCCCTCCCCCATCTCCTGGTTTTCTCTAGATTTAAAAACAACAACAACAACAACAACAACACACCACACTATAAAAAAACCTACCAGACTTTATTGATTAGGATGTCCATTCCCTCTAAGACCCTAGCAGGCTGCATACAATTGTAACCGGGTCCCAATTCCAACCAAGACCAATATAGTTCTGACCTGTTTCCATCATCCTCTCTGCCTGTCTTTAATGTTGTAAGCTGTTGTTCAGCCATTTAGTTATGTTTGTGGACCATAGCATGTCAATACTGTCCATGGGGTTTTCTTGGTAAGGATACTGGAGGGGTTTGCCTTTTCCTTTTCTAGTGGATTAAGGCAACCAGAGGTTAAGTGACTTGCCCAGGGTCACACAGCTAGTAAGTGTCTGAAGTAAAATTTGAACTCAAGTCTTCCTGACTCCAGGCCAGGCACTCTATCCACTGAGCCACCTAGCTGCCTCCAATATATTGTAAATGTGTACCCCCAGTGGGCAGCTAGCACCATCTTCCTGAGTTCAAATCTTGCCTCAGGTACTTACTAGCTGTGTGACTCTAGGCAAGTCACTTAACCCTTTTTGCCTCAGTTTCATCATCTACAAAATGAGCTGGAAAAGGAAATTGCAAACCACAACAGTATCTTTGCCAATAAAACCCCAAATGTTGTCAGAGAGTCTGAAAAAAAGTCACAAAGAGCCAGAAAAAAATGGGCCCTCCAATAAAGCTGGCTTCCCTTACTATGTTGTTGTGTGTTCCACATTCCTTTATTATTATGAACTCTCCCAAATATATATTAAGACAAATGGCTTGCTGAATCTAGGTAAAGTAAATCTATGATCATCAAAGTTAAAGAGAACCAAGAGAAAACAGTGACATCGAAGCCAAGGGAAGGGTCACTATCTAAGAGACCAAGATGGTCAGTGTTCAAAGGTACATAGAGGTCAAGGAGCATGAGGTCTGAGGGAATGTTATCAGATTTAGCATCTAAGAGATTATTGATAAACTCAGAGATGGCAGTATCAGTAGAAGGACTGTGTTGGAAGTAAGATTACAAAGAGCTAAGGACTGAGAGGCTAAAGAGGACCTGGAGGGTGCCAGACATGAGCGTGTAGGACAATGGCTCAAGGTTATAGCAAGGTCACACAAAAGTTTTCTTAAGAATGGGGAAGACCTGAGCATGTTGGTGAATTACAGCTATAGATTCAAGCAACCAGTTTGCTGATTTTCAACTGTCAATTCACTCACCTAATTTAATTTCCATAAAGCTACTCAGTAATAATAATAATAATAATAATAAAAAGGGCTCAAGATTGAGAAGGGTTGTGGGATCATCTCAAACTTTGGTCAGTGGAGGAAACAATAGGGAACTGAAGAATAACTTTTGACACACAGTCTTGTTTTGGAAATTAAGATGCCTGGGGCAGCTAGGTGGCACAGTGAATAGAGCCCTACAGTCAGGAGGACCTGAGTTCAAATCTGGCTTCAGACACTTGACACACTCACTAGCTGTGTGAACTTGGGCAAGTCACTTAACCCCGATTGCCTTACTTTCCCCCCTCAAAAAAAAATTAAGATGCCTGTGGGGTCAGTGGTCATATATTTGTTCAGCGAGCAGGCTAAAAGTTAGAAAGTGGCAAACCAAATGAACAGAAAACTGAAACAGTCTGACATCTGAGTTTCGATGCCAGACATGATTATCTTGACAGTGAAACCCTAAGCTAGCACCTACGCTACAATTGCAACATACTTCTCTACCTACTAGGAGAAGCTTGCAAAATCAATGTTTGTATAATAAGCCTTTAAAGAGAGACCAGGGCATAGGCCACAAAGTACAATGCTTCCAAAGATAATCAGGGATAGACTGATAAATGGTTCAGGATTCCAAGGGGAAACTCTCAATTCCCTGTCCTTGTGCAGCAGGGGAGCAGTTGCCCAGACAGCATACGCTCTGATTATTCTAGCTGTATATTTGGCTGCTACAGCATTATGAGCTGTTTGTTTTCCTGGCAACCTATTTATGCTTCCTTCTTATGTGTGTTTTGCCTCAGTTAATATTCATTTGAATTGGCTGGGAATATAACAACAACAAAATACCAGTAAGAAAATGGTGCTAGGTGGTGCAGTGGATCTGGAGTAAGGAAGACTGATCTTCCTGAGTTCAAATCTGACCTCAGACACCTACTAGCTGTATGACCCTGGACAAGTCACTTAACTTTTTTGCCTCAATTTCCTCATCTATAAAATAAACTGGAGAAGAAAAGGGCAAACCCCCTCCAGTATCTTTGCCAAGAAAACCCCAAATGGGGTCATGAAGAGTCAGACATGACTAGCAAGAAGGGAGCAATGGTGGAATGACCCTCAGATTTGGGGTCAGAGTGCCTGGTCTCAAAAACTGACTCTGCTACTCACTGTCTGGAAGACTTTGGACAAATCACTTCATCTTTCTGTACTCAGTTTCAACTTTGGTAAAATAAACAGATTGAACTCAGTGATCTATGGCCATCCATGCTGCTTCTAAATCAGTGATCAGATGAGGCAGCCGGGTGGTACAGTGAATAGAGCACCAGCCCTGGAGTCAGGAGCACCTGAGTTCAAATCTGGTCTCAAACACTTTGATGCAAGTCACAACCCCAATTGCCCTCCAAAAAAAAAAAAAAAAAGACAATAAGACAAGCTATACTGGATAAATCAATCAAGCAATAAACATTTATTAAGCACCTACTATGTGCCAGGGACTACCATGGAAGCCAATGAATGAAAGGTACTTCTTTGCCAAGCCCTGGATATAGATGTGAGGTCATCTCCAGTCATCCTGATCTGTATCTTGCCAGATGGCTCAGGAGGAGAGAATGAGGCTGGCACCTCTGCACAGCCCTCCCCCACTTAAATCCAATTAATTTGCAAGTCATGGCATCACCTTCCTGATGTCATGGGCCTCTTGGAGAAAGAAGAACAAACCACAACTGGATATAGATACTAACACAAAAGCAAGAAAAGCTTCTCCTCTCAACAAACGTCCATTCTGAGAGAGACAACACACGTAAGGAAGTGTTGGTCAGGGAAGATGGGGAACTCGTTTTGGGACTAAGAATTTGCCACAGCACGTCTATGATGTGGATAATCAAAGTTCAGTAACCAAGGTACCAATGCCTCAGTGTTTGCTCCTGAGTTAAAGATAACCCCAAACTCTGGAGGTAGGCATATTCGTGTATAATCTTAGTGCACACAGTTTCCCTGCTAATTTGAAGGCAATTGATAGAGAAGTTTGAAGGAAGTGGAGGAGAGAAGGGAGCCAAAGTGATTCAGATACATTATTATGACTTTTTTTTTACAGCTCCAGTTACTGTAGCAAGCCGTGTAGGCTGTTACATGTTTCTAAGTGCTTCTGATTTCTCAACCAGACAGATAAGCTATAGTTATTTTATACGCCCACATGGAACTTGGGCTCAGGGCCAATCACTTTCAGCTGCCCCATAGAGCGCAAAGATATCAGTGGGCTGTGCCCTGAGAAGAGAGGCACTAATGTGGCTCTGTTAGAAAGCCATTTACTAAAATAAACAAGCTCCCTTCCAACACGTACTGCAGTCCCAGAGATAAAGTAATCCTTTCTGAAAATTATTTGGAAAATTTTACTCTTGTGTTTTCAAGTCCAGATGAAGGTTTCTTTCCTAGAGCTTATGTCCAAACTTCTGGTGCCCCCAACGTTAGCTGGTGCCTTTGTTTTAGGATTTCTCTAAGCCCCCAACTTCATTTTATGCCACCACCCCACTCACTATGTTAACTTCACACTTCAGAGAATTTTCTTGCTTCATCCTCTCCAGCTGCTGTAAGGGAAAGCATGAGCAATAGACATCCAGAAATCTTTTTTTTTTCTCATTCAACAAGCATTTCAAAGGGTAAAGAAAAGGGAAAATTGGGTGTATTTAGAAAGCAAAGTTCTACTCCTGGCTTCCCTTGCTTCTTTCAAAACTCGGTTCAAATCTCATAGTCTGCAAGAGATCTCTCTTGATTCCTATTCATCCACCCTAGCTGTTAGTAACTTTTCTTGGGAGGTTACCTCCTGTTTAAAGTCTGTGTCTTGCATGTACATAGAATTTTCATGTTGTCTGTTCTACTAGAATGTGAGCTCCTTGAGACAGAGCCCACGTTTCTGTCCTATTTTATCCCTTGTACTTAGCATAGCGCATATATACATACACATATATACACTCATATATACATATACATATACACATACACATACATATATACATACACATACACATACATATACATAGTTTTGTTTGGGATTTTCTTAGCAAAGATACTGGAATGGCTTGCCATTTTATAATGAGGAACTGAGGCAAATGGGGTTAAGTGACTTGCCCAGGATCATACCCTAGTAAATATCTGAGGCCAGATTTGAACTCACAGAGGTGAATCTTCCTGACTTCATGCCCAGCACTGTATCCACTGTACCATCTAGCTACCCCAAGTATAGCAAGTACTTAATAAATGCTTGTTATCCCCCAAAGGAATTTGTACCCACTGGTGCTGTAAAATGCTGTAAAAATTCTTTTGATAAAGTTTCTAAGGAATGGTATGATGTTTATTCTCTTTTCATTAATTACAAATGGGTTTCTCATTCGTAGAGTCATCAGATAGGAGTATTACTTTTTTTTTTGAGGCTTGTCCAGGATTACACAGGTATAAAATATTTTGAGGTTGAATTTGAATTCAGGTCCTCCTGAAAGTGCTCTATCCACTGTGCTACCTAGCTGTACCCAGTATTACTTTTCTAGACACTATGAAGCATACCAAAATAAAGCACAGCACCCTGTCTTGTTAGATGGCACTTCATTCTAATAATAATGATAGCTAGCATTTATATATTATGAAGTTTGCAAAACACTTTATAAATTTATTGGTCCTCAAAACAATCCTGGGAGACTGATGCTGTTATTATCTACATTTTGCAGATGAGGAAACAGGATCATATAGTGTCTGAGCCAGAATTTGAACTCATCTCTCTGACTCCAAGCCTAGCACTCTTACTCACTGAGCTCACTATCTGCCTTGGTAAAGGGATACAGAAGGTATACTCAAATAAGTATAATACAAGGTGGAACATAAGGGTGAAATAAAAGAAGTACAGAAAGCACTATGGGATCTCAAAGGACTGATAGATCACATCTAAGCAGAAGGATCAGAGACAGCTTCATGAAGAAGATGGCATTTGAGCTGAACCTTAAAAGACAGGTAGGAAATCATATTCAATTAGTCAACTAGTATTTATTAAATGCCTAGGCACTGTACCTTAAATATTAAAGAGACAAAGACCAAAATGAAATAGCCCAGATCCTCAAGGAATCTTACATTCTACTGGGAGAGAGAACAGGTCTTGGTTTTTTCATCTGCAAAATGAGAAGGTTGGACTTATTGACCAATAAGGTCCCTTCTAATTCTACATTTATGAGCCTGTGGAGGGAAAGGAGGTAATTCTAGACATGAAGGCCAGCCTGTGCAAAAACACAGAGATGGGATGTGGTGCCAGGGATGAGGAACAGCAGAAAAAGATCAGTGTAGGTAGACTAGGGTTTGTGAAGGGGAACAATGTATAAAGCTAGAAAAAGGGGTGTGCCAGTTTTGGTCCTCTCAACAACAGGGAGCCATTGGAGTGTGAATGTGTGTATGTGTGTGTGTGTGTGTGTGTGTGTGTGTGTGTGTGTGTGTGATAGTGAATAGTGATTGGGGGGGAGAATGGAATGCCCCCATTGCAATAGGGAGCCACTGAAGTTTGGGTGGGGGTGGGTGGAGTAGGGACAAATAATAAAGTCAGGCTGATTTAAGGAAATCGTGTCTCTGTTCCACTCTTGATTGCTCTCTGGACTCTCCTGGACTTTCTCTACAATGATCTCTTTATTTCTCCCTCCCTCCTGTTTCAACTCCCTTTCATGTATCTTCTCCTATTTGAATGAAAGGTCCTTGATGGCAGGAATTATCTTTCTTTTGGCATGTATCCATATTCTCAGAACAGTGCCTAAAACATATTAAGCACTTAATAAATGTTTTTTGAGAATCCCTCATTTGGTGTGGCTACAAGGTAATATACAGAAGTCTGGGGTCAGGATAAGAGTTATCACAAAGTACGGAAGCAGCATGTCTCCAGTTTGTGACTTTACAATGAAACTACACTGAAATGGACACAAGAGCCACATAATAAAAGGTAAATGGGCTTCATCCCTGGTAGTGGGGAAAGAAATCCAGACAGAAAGAGTAGATGTTTATTTCATAATTACTTAAAATTGGCATACTTTCCAAAATATAAAAAATGACATTATTTTCTGCTCATGAAAGGGGATGATTGATTAGAGAACGAGTTACCAGGAAAGAACATCACTTGATTTAACTTCAAGTTTGAAGCTTTTTTGAAGAATACTCATTCTTTGTCTTTTTTACAGTGCTCTGAATTGGCATTAGCTGAAGCCAGATAATGCAAAATCATAAGCAATGCAAAGCATTGCTACAAAAAAAAGAGCAATTCGCTCTGATTTTACTATTAAAGGTTCTTAGTCTAAATTTTCATTTAATCAAGTACCATGTTATGGTATAAGAAACAGTCTTTTCATAAAACTGAGGAACTGCTTTATGAGCTCGCAAGTCTTACTCCCCAACATTTCATAGCAAATCTATTTCTAAATGGACCACAGTCCATTTTTAAAACCATCTACTGGGTTGTCAATAGGAAGATGGTTCAGCAGGTACATTAGCAAATAGGTGACCTTAGATGAATGAAGGTCATTTTCACACAAAAACTCCTCACATAAAAGACCTTCCAAATAAGGAAATAAATGTACAAGAAAACACACAAGATACCATAAAAGAACCATTTCTAAATGTAGGTCCACTCAAAGCTGTTTGAAAAGGCATTGATGTATCTTAAATAATTTCTAATGCAAGGTTTTGCTTTATGGTCACCACATTCAGAAAACAAAAAAAAATGGCTGACTGAACTACTCTCTATCTCTACAGATTCTGTAGAATATAAAAATATGGCTATGGACATATTTTCATTGCACACGAAAGCAAGTAAGGGCTTAATCTCTCTTCCCTCAACTCCCTGAAAACCATCTTTCAGGGAAATATCAGATTTCTTTTCTTTTAAGATGGCAATTCTATTTCAAAGGTAGTTTCATTAACCATTTTTGCCTGTTTTGTACTCCATTTTATTTAAATTGTGCTTCTGAAATAGAAACATACTTATATTATGGAACAAAAGTTCCTAACCTTTCCTTTCTCCAGCTTTCAAATCACTAGTGGCATGGTGCTGAGGGTAGAGGTGCTGAGAAAATAATAAGCAAGCCTCTAAACACAAGGACAGGAGAACAGTGACATTGCTAACAGAAAAATCCATTACTATGTATCTACAAAAGTATATCAGGGATCAGAGGACAGAAGTGAATGTAACACTGGCCTGCTTGACTGATTATCTCATACATTCTTTAACTGAGATTAAATTTGGGGCTCCAAAAACATACGGCAATGTGCCTAATAAATGCCAGGCCTCCCATGTTCCCTAGTTAATACTTACAAAGTTCTGTAACATTTCCTTGTGAAATATGTGAAAAACTTCTAAGCCCAATGAATTTTGGCATTACATACCTTCAGTTTATATCCTCACAATCCAGTTTTCTCTTCAAAAAAGGGGGGAAGAAAAAAATAGACATGAGTAAGGGGGAGATGAAAGATGGCATGGTGAAAGGGCTAGTCTTGGAGTCAGTCTGGCAGTTCAAGTGGTGCCTTTGATACACATTAGCTGCGGGACATGGGGAAGTCACTTAACCAAAAACTATCCGTGCCTGAGTCATTCTTTCCAATGATCACTTATGAGCAGATTGCCAATCAGCATCAATACAGGGAAGTTTCCATACCAACAGTTTCCCAAACTGATCAAATCACAGGTCCAGTTTAAAATTTTTAAAAGTAATATCACATGAGACCTGAAGTTAATTCAAATATTTACTATGGATCTCAGTCAGTCAACATTTTCTCAACCTCTAGGAGCAAAGCACCATACACTAAGTGTTGTAGGGAGAATACAATATAAAATACCCATCCTTTGCCCCTCCCCCCCAAAGATCACAAACGTCTGTCTCCAAAGTTAAAAAGCCAAAAGACCAAACATTTTTCAAGTAGGTGACTTTTATTTCTCTTTCAAATTTCACAGTCAAGTCAATTTCTGCAAAATTGCATCCTTCCCCCAAAAGACATTTCTACCCTACAGAATTCACAGCTGGATATGCATATTAATGTATGCACAAAAGTTATATCCTAGCTACAGGTAGCACGAAATTGGGCAGGGGAGGAGAGTCATACATCAATACTATAATCAGGGAAAAAAGCAACAAAAATGTTATCGATGACAAACTTCATTGACTCCATTTCCACAACCAATTTAATCCAACACCATTTTTTTTTTCTAGAGGCATTTCCATATTGTTTGTAGTAACAGCTAAAATTTTATGGGCTGAAAATATATGTAGGGTACCTTCAGGATAAAATCTATGCCATGAACTGACTTATCATTCACAGAAAATATTTGCTGCTTCATATATTAGATCCAACTATGCATCTGTAAGACCAATGCTACTTACAGCCTTGTCCAACCAATGGAGCAGGTATCTTCCTGATCAGCTCAAGAGTCGTTTTCCCATGCAGATGTGGCTTCTGATCCAGTTTGCTGGCCTCAATATATCTCCCTCCACCTTCCCAAGCCTAGATTCTCTACTCAGATCTAGCTACTTATAGTTTCATTAAGGAGAGAAAAATCTACGCTGTACAAAATCTTAACAAGGCTTCCAGCTCTGAGACTTCTGGAACAGAACGATAATCCTGAATCATGTATGTTTCTTATTTCCATTTAGTAGAAGGGATCAATGACAGATTTCATCATCTTTTGTTGTGATGTGTTTGCAAAATGCAAACCTTAATCTGGGAAGAATATGAGAAGCTTACAGCTATCTCCACAGTGGACTTTTCTGACAAAATAAATTTGCTTACCAGTAAGTGTTTTCAGTTTTGCCAGTGAGGCTCACAAGTGGTGTCCGGGCTCTTCCGGAATGCACCTGGCTCTATAGCTTCAATGCCAAATTTATCTGCCAAAAGGAAGTTTCTTAGCAGGGTGCACAGTGTGCCACTGCCCTAGTACCATGCAAACAGACTCACAGGAAGTAAGCAAGTTGGGCCAGGAGAAGATCTTCACGGGACAAGAGACTCTGTTCAGTGTCATAACTTTGCTCTTGATTTAACTTCCTCCAGAAAACAGAAGGCAGGTAAAAATTCTGCACTGATTAGAGGCTAGTCTAGACAAGTATAATAAGAATTTTTAATGTCTATGTTGTACAATTCTTTTGAAAACAATTGTTTCAAAATCCTAATTTCTGAATACCAAAAAAGAAGGGAGGGGGAGGTCTGGGTCCTTTTCCTGTGACCCAAGCATGAAATTTTATATTGTTAGAGTTATTCCTATAAGATAAGGAAGATTACACTCAGCTTGCGTAAACTTCAAGAATTTCTTTCTTGTCAAAAAGCTGAAGTCTTGTCAAAAAGCTGAAGATAATTTTTCTGTTATCTGCACAATGAAAATTATTTCCTACACACAGAGATGGAACTCAAGATAACGAGATATTTAAATCAAAGGATTAAAAAGTTTTCTGGCCTAAGACTTTTATCACCTAAAAACTTGTTTTACCTTTCTACTCCAACATAAAAGCATCATGCTTTTGTCAAGTCTAGGAAATCTGATCATATTCTTCCTTTTCATATGAACTTGGATCAGTGACCTAAGTCAGCAATCTCAAATAGATGATGGAGGATGGTATGATATCATCAGTCCCTGTCTAATACTGAAAGCCAGTGCAAGTTTTAGGATTTGAGGGGAAAGTGATAAGCCTGAAGAGAAGCTCACAATCTCAGGAGAATTTTACTGAATTGAAGGTACACCCCCTAAAAGATCTCTCCTTAATTTCTCTCAGATCTTCAAGGGAGCAAGGAAAGTGCAGGGTTAACTTCACTCTGGGGATCCCCTCAAATTGACATAAGAATTTTTAGACTAGATACAGGTCCAGTTATCTCAGCTGAAGAGGAACAAAAGCACAGTCCTCTGAACTAGACAGACAGAAACAAAAGTATACAAGTTCTTGGTAACTTTCTCTGAGATACCAAGTCAAACAATCAACTCATCCAAAATCAGTACTGCCATGTTCTTATCACAGGATTCTAGATGTTATATAATCCACTAAATACTTCAGAAATTGTAAAGCTCAGGTGTAAAGCCCTGATGCAGAGCAATCTGGTTTGTATGGAAAAATCTGTAGCTAATGTCAGTCTAATGCTATTACACTTTCACTTCAATTCTCCAGTTTAAGAAAATTAAATCTTAAGAGATTAGGCTGCTTTGCACATTATGCCAAACTTGCACCAAAGGAATTTCAGGTTAGGACCAAGTGGCATTCCATCTGGGTAATGCAACAATAATGCAGACACACCTCTACTTGTTTCTAAATGTGACTAAGACAAGTAAGCAAAGATCCATTAGAACCTTTTGTGTTCCCTCCTCTTCAGTCTTACAGATACCACAGGACCCACAGAGAGAGTGTGTGAGAGTGTGTGAGTGTGTGTGAGTGTGTGTGTGTGTGTGTGTGTGTGTGTGTGTGTTTCTTCCCCATGCCTAAGCATCTGTAAGCCTGCTTAATGAGTGGGATGATGAGTGGGCAATTTCTTGGAGAGCTCAGAAGATTAATCATTCCTATCCCCATTGCATGTGTCTCTTATTCCTACCACCTGATTCATGCAAGGTCCAGAGACAGCTTCAACCTGAGGTTCCTGTTGAAGTGTGACATAATATGAGCACAGTGCACAGGTTAGCAACAAGAGCCAGTTAATGGCAGGTGCTCTCACAAGTGAGCCTTTAAGCATGTTCTTCAACTTTAAAACAAAAATAAAGCTTCCTTAGAAGCTTTGGGGGACAGAAACAAATACCAGTAAGAAGCACTAGACTCACTCAAATTATGGTAAAATATGCCTCCTATGCTATATGTTTGTATAAGCAGATAACGCCTCAAAATGACTTCCAGATGGACTGGACACAGATGTTAAAGATGCTTGTAATTTGGCCCAAGCCTGAGGCGCATTGCCCTTTGTGGCTTCCATCAAGAGCTGGGTTTGCTCTTTCAGCCGATCCAGTTCAACCTGCGTTGCCTGGTTCTGACGAATCAACTCCTTGGTTTTCAAAGTGATCTCCAACAGCCCAGACCTGTGCAAGATCACCAGGGTGTTCCGGAAGCGCCTGTGCTTGCTCTGCCGCTGCTCAGGGAAGGTTTCTGGAGGGTGGCAGAGCTGGTCTTCTGCTCCAAGTGGGCCATAAGGAGCTGATGATGCCAAAAGTGGCATGGGACTCTCTAACCCACGCAAACTGCTATCAGATGAGCCAAGGGGGCTGGCAGAGGAAGCAAAGGCCAAATCTGGAGCTTTAGTCATATGGCTACTAGATACTGTTGGACTCCCAGGAACAGTCTGTAGACTTCTACTCACCACCAAAGATGACAAACTCTGCTGAATTGAGTTCTGAGCAAGTTTTGTGTTCGGTGGCACTGGAGTAGAAGGATTAGATGGCAAAATATTAGTCTTAATTGGCCCAATGGAAGACAAACTTGTCCTGTGTCTCTCTGTGCAGACTCGTTTCTGCATACCAGTTTCTCCTCTTTCCTCTGGGTTGAGGGCAAGGCCCCTCTTGCCTGGATGTGGAGCTATTTTGGTGTAAGAGTTTAGAATAGGTAAGTAGTTTCTGGAGTCATTTTTCTTCTCACCAGCAGGATATGGACTAACAGGAGGTGGCACAGATGGATGAAGGAATACTAGCTGTGGCTGAGCTGGAATCACTTCAAAAGAGGGCTGGACAGTCCAAGACTGGAGATGAGATGAATTTCTGCCCTGAAAAGAAAGAAGGAAAAGAACTCCATTGTCATAATTTACACACTTATAAGATTAACAAAGCATCAATCAAGATTGGCAGAAAGGTTCATACATCTACCTAAATCCCACAGACAGGAATTCCATTGCATACATAACAAATCTAGACAACATCACAGTCCATGATCTGAAAGACAACCTCTCAAAATCTGTATTTCTGACTACAAACCTTATGAAATACTGAAAAGCTATTTCATTTTAACACCTTTCCTAATCAAGAACAAATATTTTTATTCCAAAGGTGTCACTTAGTTGTCAGTAGCTGCAGTCCTTGTATAATTAGGGTCATAGCTAAGGTGATAATAAAGTATGATACAATTTCTGACATCAAGTTAAAATGTGATGCCAGCACATGAAATACAGGCCCCATTGTTAACACCTAGAAAGCTCCTCTAAACTGACTGCCTTTTCTTCCTGACCACCACACAGCTCTCCATCCCTTCCCCACCCTACGCACAGCTTCCCAAAGAACTCCTAACTGCTCAACCTGACGGCTTTGTCTCAGCCCTTATGCCCTTCTCCACGCCCAGTCTTTCTGACATTGCTGACCGTCCTCTTTTCCCATGTACTCTCTACTCAGGATCATAAGGTCCTGCATGGCATGTGGGGTGATGAGTTTCCCTTTCCTGGATCATCTCCACCTCCTTAAGTATGAGTGGAATGGTGCCCCAAAGCTCTGACTGGTCTTTATCCCTGCTCTAGAGCCTCTCACTTGCATACATGTAACTTCCAAATCTATGACCAGCTTTAATTTCTTTCTTAAATTTCGGTTACATATCAAAGACTACATGGGACATCTTTACTTGAACATTCTGTCTGCAAATCAAGCTTCACAACTTAAAAACTGAAGATGATCATCCCTCCTGGATCCACCTCTCTCCTCAATCTTCCTACTTAGAGAACCACCATGCTCCTAAGTCACCCAGTATTGTATCCTCAGTGTCTTCCTTCACTGGCAGCCGGAGCCAGTCATCCAGTAAATTCTCTCCATTCTATCTCCATAAAATCTCTGCCGGCCATACGTTTCTCTGCACTCGAGACTGCCACCACCATCGTTCAGACCCTCATTATCTTTCAAGTGGATTACTAAAATAGTCACCTGTTGGTTATGAGACATTTACCCTGTGTGTCTGTCTTACAGAACAGGCTCAAATCTCAGAATTAAATGTTTTTCTGTGGCTATGTTTTATAGTAGGGTGACTTTGAGTTGACTTAGACCTTTAGAAGGTCCCTTCGGGATTCCTCTCAAAACTGGACTAGACCAGCCCTCAGAAGTTATTATATAATACCATCTCAGTGCCCCTGCTATAAGTTTCCCTTCCCCCTTTCTAATCCGTCTTTTAATAAGATGACAAAATAATCTTCTATGTGTGATCATGTCACTTCCCTGCTTAAAAAAACTTCCAGCAGATCTCTACTACCTCTAGGATAATCATTTATCTGGCATTTAACGTCCTCTACAACCTGGTTACACTTAACTGTTTGGCAGGCTGCTACGTGGCACAGTGAGCAGAGCACTGGGCCTGGAGTTGGGAAGACCTGAGTTCAAAACTGGCATTAGACATTTACTAGCTGGGTGACTCTGGGCAAGTCACTTCACCTCTGTCCACCTCAGTTTTCTCACCTGTAAAAGGGGGAATAACGACTGCACTGACCTCCTACCTCTCCAGGCTGTTGTGAGGATCAAAGGAGAGACAATACACATGAAGCACTTCACACAGCGTCTGGGACACAGCAGGTACTTAACAAACATGACTTTCCTTCCTTCTCCCCTATCTTTCCTAGTACTATTATCTGTGGGACTCTTCTGAACTCAATGTCATCTCCTGCCTCCATGCATTCACACAAACTTCTCCCACACCCACACCAAGAACTCCCTCCCTCCTCAGCTGTCTCTTGGAATCTTTGTCTTCCTTCCAGAATCAGCTCGTCTGCTAACACGATTCCAGTGACCCAAAAACCAAGTCGGAGAGTTCTCAGAGCAATGGATGTAACACTGGCTGCCCTCTCTTCTCTAAACCTGATCCATCCAAGAATTAATGTTCTCTCCTTCACTTCCTTCAATCCCTACCTTGTATCCTGCTTCTCAGTCAACATGTCCTATCTGCCTCCCACCCCAAAAAGAATGCAAACTTCTATAAGGCAGGGATTGTTTCATTTTTGTCTCTATAATCACAAAACAGTATTTTGTGCATAGTGAGAACTTAAATATTTGTTGCATTTAAGTTTGTTTTAAAGTCTACTTTCATTTGCACACACAGCCTATTTCCTCAAACTTTCTCAAGCTGGGTGAAGTTTGCAGCAGATGACTGCTCTCTGGCTTTAAGATAATGAAACTGGAGAGATGTGAAGTATGTGGTGACTTATCTTTCATATGCAGATCTTTAAAGCATTGATTCAGATGGTATTATATCATAACTTCTGAGGGCGGGTCCAGTCCAGTTTTGAGAGGAATCCCTGAAGGGACCTTCTAAAGGTCTAAGTCAACTCAAAGTCACCCTACTATAAAACATAGCCACAGAAAAACATTTAATTCTGAGATTTGAGCCTGTTCTGTAAGACAGACACACAGGATAAATGTCTTGTAACCAAACAAGAGAAGATTTCAAATCTCCAGGGAAATTTTAGACTAGGGTTGAACCAGACAGAGGAGTGAAGTGACCAGAATAAAGTACAACTTCAGCCTGTTCCTAATTCGGATCCATACTATAAGGGTGAGCCAGAATAAAGGTGAGATTTGTAAGGTAAACAGCTGACTGCTTTACTGTATTACAGTCTTATGACTTTAGAATGCCCCTCCCCCAACCCAACAGTTTTTAAAAGGATGCTTCACTGATATGCTTTAGCATAATATACTATGTCAGGGGTGGCTAGGTGGCGCAGTGAATAGAGCACGGGCCCTGGAGTCAGGAGTACCTGAGTTCAAATCCGGCCTCAGACACTTAACACAAACAACTAGACTGTGACCTTGGGCAAGTCACTTAACCCCAACTGCCCTCCAAAAAAAAAAAAAGCAAAAACATAATATACTATGTCCATTGCCCTAAAGGATATCTGGTTTAGTTATTAGATATGCAAAATCATTTCAGAGTCCAAGTATCATGTTATTTGTTACCTAGACAAGAACTTAGATATCATGTAACCAGACTTTCTCATTTTTACAGATGAGGAAATTGAGGCTCACTGAAATGATTTTGCCAAGATAACAGCTAACCAGTGAACGGGACTAGAACAAAAGAACAAAATAAAAATGCATTAAACAGTGCAACAAACAATAGTACATATTATACAACAACACTAAAAATAAGATTATTATAAAACTGAAACAATATGGTTCACCACCTATCATACCAACAATAACAAAGAGTTCTCAAAAAAAAAAAAACAAAACCCTAACCCACTTAGCAATGCGAGCTACTTAAAATTAATTCTAAGTTCATGTCATTCCCCCCAGAATTTTCCATCCTAATAAACTACAGTGGCCTTTTCAGCCAATCACACTCGTGAAAAATACTGCACTGCTGGAATGGCACATTCAGAACACAACCCTGGATCATCATCAGTTTTCTACAGCCACCAGCCTGGTCTACAACAATGAGAAGCCAGACAAGTGAGGGACCCAGAGAAAAGGTGGGGAGAAAAAGAAACACAAACAAACAAAAGCAGTCAAGGGATAGGGCTGGTGATTCAAGGACATTTAAATTAGGTTTTATTTACTACTTTTCATTTTCTCACTGAGGACTGCACTAGCAGCTGAGAGGTAATCTCCTGAACAATGTCCCTTTTCATAACTCACTAGAATGCCACTAGGCTTCCCTGCTAGAAATCAATATGTCCTCCTGGAAAGAACCAAGCAGTAGTTATAATGCTAATGTTTCTTGTGAAATTGGAGCCATGTTCTTTTAACCATGCAACTAAGGTGCAAAAAAGTCAAAGCTATTCAAAGCATTTTATCTTTTAAGACACTCTCCTCAACCAAGGATGGCCTTCACCACACTTTTCTAATAGAAGAGTTAGGGAAGGATAAAAAGCCCTTCCTTAAATGATTTCTGGGTGTAAGCATTTGCTGTTCCTCAATTTTTGCTGTTCACAAACAGGTTCATAGTTCTATAGCTTTGCTTAAATTGTAAACTTGGGTCATCTTTTTCTTCTTGGTTTCTTGATTATTATGTGATGTGTACATTATGCCATAATTAAAGGACAAATTTACATATTTCTTTGCACCATAACTGTTGTCAAATCTGGTTAAGACTACATATAAGCAAGAGAGTTCATCTGACAAATAAATGTGAATGGGTGCTCTTGTCCCCACACCTTTTGAGTGTCCCAGCAGGCACAATCTTCCCCTTCCCTTTGTGTCTAAGCAGTGAGTGACTGTTTAAACTGTTCATACAAATGCCCAGATTCTAAAGCAATCAAAATCTTCTAAATTGCTTCTCCTATCTCACCTTTTATATGTTCTTTTTGTCTTCTGTCCTTTGACAGCCAAATTGATATCTAAATCTAACCAGATTGACTTTATACATCACCTTTTCATATTTGGCATACTAAGAAATATTGAATTGGCCGAGTAACTGGTAAGGCAACTCTCTAAAATAATGAGGGTTTATGATGTAACATCAATAAATAGGGAGAATATTTCTCACCTTGAAAGAACAAATTACTATCTTCTTTCCTTAAGTTTTCTCCATACTTTCAAATCAACTGGAGATTTTTCTTATTTTTCTCTCCTAAACTTCTATCCAACAATGTCAAACAGCTAAAAGGGTGTTTATCTGGAAGGGCTGCATTGCAGGAGAGATTCCTTTGTAGATAATTAAAGGACTGCCAAATGTGTTCATGGGATTTATATGCTAAAATTCTCACAATCATCATTTTTAGCCATGTCAGTGAATGGAAGAATAAAGAATCTTTTAAAGACAGAAAGTATAGACTTTCAACATATAGACTTTCAGAGGCATTTTTCTTCAGTGATCCTTACCTGTTTGACCAACACATTCTTCATGACAACCATGGAAGACAGAGCTGGAAAGGAATTACTTGCTACTGCTGAGTTCTGCCGGGGCCCATCTTCTCCATGCCAGCCCAAGGTGTTCAGCATATCCTCTGAATCCATTTGCTCTGCAGAGCTTAAGCACTCTGAGCTTCCATCTGATACCCAGGAAAGTCAGAAAAGTAGTTAGTTGAACCTGTGACCACTGGACAACTTGTCTTGTATGTTAGAACTCTAGCTTATTAGGTCTTATTCAATGGCCACTGGGTTTTGTTGATGAGGGGCTCATACTAAAATGAATGCTACCTGATGGCCATTTGGCAGTCAATGATTGAAATGAGCTGTGGAATTCCAACCAGATCTTTCTGGACAGGGATTCATATTTAAAACTCTCTCATCAGAAGGAACACAAACTGAACCTCAATGAAAGACTCAACAGGGGATTTCATGTGTGTGTGTGTGTGTAATTAGCCCTTTTAGGCTTAACACTATAAGGAAAATTTGCATGCAGTTTGTGCCTGTCCAATCTAGGACCCTAATAAGAGCGTCTATATTCCTAATATAAAATACACAAAAATTGAAGACAATGAAAAACACTCCCAGCCCATTTTAATTGGAGTTATACAGCAGTATCCCAAGCTTTGTTAATATTTTGACCTTTAAAATCATTTTTTATTATTAACAATTGGCAACAAAAACAAATATTTCAATATAGAAAAAGAACAAGAATTTGTCGTATGAGATTCTCATATAAGAAACTGTGAAATTCTGTTGTTTAAATATATAAACATATATGTGATATATATGTGCATACACACAGACATACACACACTGGTATATAAACAAAATTTAACAAGGTAATAACAAAAACTATTCTATGTGTTTGTGTCCCCTTCTTTACTTTTCTTCTGTGAAATAGGTAAAAAATGATAAAAAAACAAACCTTTTTTTTTTACATGTCTGTCACCAAAATTCCCATAGAATACCCCAAGAACTATTAAGATGAAGGAAAACAAAGATTAAGAACAAACAATGTGTTGACTGTTCTAAAAGTTAATTTCTGGCAGACAAGTTATTTTAACTCATCACATGATAATTCTATTGAGCTGATTCCTTAATTGTTAACGATTAACAATGCGCAAAGTGTTTTTCCTGCAGTCTGATAAACTATTTGTGTGGAGAAAACAGCTGAAACAACAGAAGCATGAGTACTGAAATATTTTTCCCTGCCACAGTGGGAAGCATTTGGTTTAAGGCTCAGAGATCAGGCTGTAACTAGATGTCCCATCCTCCTGACATTGTCAGCAGCTGCTCTGAATGTAATGTACTGTGTGACATCAGAAAAACTATTTTAGAGTTTAGATATTTATCCTGTGTATAAAAGTGCCTTGTCCTAGTCAGACAAGTAAGTAATGAGCCAAGAAGATTTTGAAAACAAACTGTTATGGTTATAATGGGTAGTTGGTTGTTGAGTCGTTTTTAATTGTGTCTGAAACTCTGTGATCCTAATTGGGGTTTTCTTGGCAGAGATCCTGGAATGGTTTTCCATTTCCTTCTCCAGCTCATTTACAGATGAGGAAACTGAGGCAAACATGGTTAAGTGACTTGTCCAGGGTCATACAGCTAGTACGTGTCTAAGGACAGATTTGATTCAGGAAGAAGAGTCTCCCTGACTCCAGGTGTGACACTCTGGCCAATGGACTACCTAGCTGCCCTTTATAATGGATAAAAGATAACAAAATTTTTTAACCTGAAAATCCAGAGTCCTTATCTGACTCAGCAGCTGCCAAGCTGAAGTGATGGGCCATTTGTTTTCTCTCCATTGCTTTGCCAAGTTTAGCCAACAGCCTTCTTGGGCTGCTTCTGGGTGGGTCTTTTCTCTCCATACTCTCACTGTGAGGGAAGCAGATTCATCAACACTCTTTCCATCTGGACAACCCTACGATAACAATTAAATAAGAAGTCATTAATCCTTAGAAGCTGAAAAAGTAACTGCAATGGTGAAGAACAAATCATTCACACACAGAAACTAACCCCCTCCAGCTTCTGGTGTGTCTTCTCACGGGTCTCAATGAACAAAAACAATGTATTTGTAGACTAATTTCACCCCAGCTTTCAAATATATAGACTTTCAGATTCATTTTCAAGCTGAAGCAGTCAGTTGAAAGCTCTGAATGTCTTTAACAAAGGAACATTTTACTAGACTTTTTAAGAATAGATAATAATAATCTATCATTTAGTTTTATTTCTGAAATGAAATGGAAGTTTTTGGACCAGGTCCTACTAAAGGTCTCAAAGCCTAGCCCAGATGACTTCTCATAGTGTCTAGACTTTCCCTTAATACTACCACTCTCTCAGTACTTCATACAAACTACTTTCAAACTACCCTGAAGGTAAAAGTGTTCCAGTCCATTCTGGCAGTTTCTAGACTTAAAGGTAGTGTTCACAAAAGATTCAAATAGGCATATTTGAAATATGACACAAAGAAATAGGACTTTATTATGGAACAGATCAAACTTGTACAAAGAAGACTCAAATCCCAATATGGAAGGAGGGAGGTAAAGGAGTGTTTGGCTGCTGGACTCAAGTTTCGGCGTTTCAGGCAGAAAGAGGAAGAGAGATGGAAGAGGCAATGAGGAATGGCCTAGTCCTAGTGGAAAAGTTGCTCCTAGACTTGACATACTAGTTGCTTCACTAACTCTCCATCACCCCTAGTTGTTCAAGACATTTTACTCAAGGACTGGGCATGTAGATGATTGTTCAGGTGTATCTGATGGGTGTTGAAGGCAGGGAGCCCCTACAAGCCTGGAGCATAAAAATTTCCAGAAAGGGATTTACAGGAGGGTGTGGGGCAGGAGGAGGGGGTGGAGTACAGAGCAGAGTGCTTGCTTAACAAGTCCTAAGAAAAGTTTTGTGGACTCTCAGCAAAGATAAAAGCTTTGGAGTGATCAGGGTAAGTTGATGAACAGGAAATTAATAGTAACATTTTTATTTGCATAGAACTTTGTGGTTTACAAAGTGCTTTCACACAATCATTTCATGACAACCCTAAAGAGTAGGCAAGGTATGGATCATTAGTTCTGTTGTGCAGGTAAAAATGCTGGACCTCAGAAAAGTTAAGGCATGTGGCCAAGGTCACATGTCAGTGGCAAAGCCTAGAACAGAAGTCAAATTGTTAAATGCTGAAATGAGTCACACAACTGACAAACTAGTGAAAGCTGAAACTACCTCAGATTTAGCTCTTTCAAAAAGGTCCTTTTAGGAAAGGAAAAACTAAATGGGTACTACAAGGCTGGCACTAAGGAGTACAAAAAAAAACCCAAAACCTAAAGAGCTTAGCTAGAGCAGAGCTTAAGGGAAAAAAAGTAATAAATAAGCCTGAGTCTGAGTTACCCCAAATCCTTTTGATATTTTAAATGCATAATCAATTTATGACTTCATGAGACTTATGGATATTTGTTTCATTGTTAGTTTTAACACTTTCATTTTCTTGTCTTCTGAAATGTTCCGACATTACCCAGTTATCCATAGGAGCCAATTACTGTTTAAAAAATAAGCCTCCCCAAACTAACAAATGAAAACTGATTTTTTTTTCCACTAGACCTATAATCAATTGATTGTATATTGGCACTTATTAGGTCTGTTCCAAAACTGACTAGTTGGGAGAATCAGTCACTAGCAATTGGAGAATTTCAAAAGGCTTTATGGAGAAGGCTTGAAGGAAATAATGTATTCTATAGGGTAGATGATATGAAGCCTGAGAGCATTCCAGGCATGGGAGATGGCCAGTGCAAATGCACAGATATTATGGCAGCAATGCCAAGAACTGGCAAACACAAGCAACTAATAAACAGGCAGGGGGAGGACCCAAACTAAAATTAAATTGAAATTAAGGGTATTTAAAGCTTGCCCAACTCCTTACTGATGAGTAGAGGACAATCAGGGAGTTCAGCCAGTCTAAATGAGAACAAATGCCACATTAGAATACAACTATAGTTATTTAGGGAAACATTCAATTGGTTTAAGGATATAGACTTCTTTACACAATTCATTTCCAACCACCAAGAACCCCTAAACAGGTTACTCATTTATTTCTATGTGCATAAAAGAAATGGAAATATTTCTTGCATCAGACTGTGAAAAATGTAATGTCTCTGTACTGGATATAAAGCTTGACAGCTTGGATAACCCAGATAAAATAGTGGACTAAAATGTATAATTGAATCTCTAATTAAATCAGGATCTTTTTGTGTAAAATGCAACAAATGTACACATTTTAATTTTCTTATAAAGAATGTTGTTGTTGTTAGAAAATTAATTGCAGGTCTCTTCAAAATGGAAGTAGATGTGGCTCAGGGATGGTCATTCAGACAAATACAAGGATGAAAATAAAGAATTGAAATTAGGAAAGGAGTTCCCTACTCTTATTCTGTAAAGAAATCAATATGAAGTTAGATAGGACATGACGTTCCCTATCTTAGTAACAATATATTGTCTGAGTAAACAAAGTTAACACAGCTCTTTTAGTAAAGGGTTTTAAAAAATCATTTACTATTGTATGGTCAGCAGAGCTACAGACTGAATCTTATTCTGCCACATACAAAATGGGCAGAGCAAACCTGACTGTAGAATTGGAGAGAAATAAAAGGATCATAGATAAATATCCAGATAATAAGATACTAGATCTGGAGCTGGATTGGACCTTAGAAGCCATCTATTCTACAGAAGGGCAACTAAGTAGCACAGTGGATAGAATGCAAGACTTAAGTGTCAGGAAGAGATGGTTCAAATTCTGTCCCAACTACTTACTGGTTATATAACCCTAGGCAAGTCACTTAACTCTTGGCAGGACAGTTTTCTCATCTGTAAAATGGGGATAATAGCAATTACTTCCCAGACTTGTTGTGGGAATCAATTCAGTTAATACCTATAAAATGTTTTGTAAACCATAAAGTACTATATAAATGCTAATAATTGCAAATGAGAAAAATGAAGCAAAGAAACATTAAATGACTTGCCCAGGGTCACTCAGCAAGTAAATAAACAAACAAACAGATAAATAAATGATGTCTGAGTCAGAAGCTGACCCTTGGGTGTTCCTGACTCCAAGCCTAGCACTAAATCCACTTTACCAAGTAGATACCAAGCAGCCTCTTGAAGTGAGACTTGAACCCATGTTCTCTGTCTCTAGAGCCAGCACATCTCCATGTCTACACGGTATCTATCAATACTAGAACATATGTGTTTTTTGTTGCTTTTGTTTTCTTCAATAATTTCAGTTGTGTCCAACAGACTTTGTGATCCCCTTTGGTGTTTTCCTGGCAGAGATACTAGAATGGTTTGCCATTTCCTTCTCATTTTATAGATGAGGCAAACAGGGTTAAGTGACTTACCCAGGGTCATATATGCAGTTAGTAAATGTCTGACGCTGGATTTGAACTTGGAAAGATGGGTCTTCCTGATTTCAGGCCCAGCACTCTATCTACTATATCATTTAGCTTGCCCTGGGACATCTGTGGTAGTCACAAATAAAAAAATACAAAATATATTTTAGCATGGTAAACAGAAAAATTTTAATATTTTATATAAACCTTTCATGTAAAGTTCTTTTTTCTAGAGAACAGAACTCTTTAATGTTCCAACAAGGTTCAAATGAGTCAAGACTGAAGGGCTACAATATACCTTTTTAATTTTTTTCTCTGTGGAATGAGACACATTCTTTTCAAAGAGTGGTGATGATGAGAAAAATTAACCACTGAACAAAAGACTTCACTAATAAACAGAATCATATGAAGTACTCAGCAGGACAGAGGGAGCAATTAGACTGATTTATTTATCAATGATCTCAGACTGAGAGCTACACAAAATGGCAAAATATCAAAACCTAAAGTAGTTGCGTTTCTTTTCTCTGTTCTAAATTAAGTGCAAATTTAAATGGCTATTGGCAAACCAGAGATGGAGAATTCATTGCTCAACTCTTTGCCTCTAAGTCATCTGTTCGTTTCTGGCACAGGCTGACAGTGGCTAAAATTACTTTGTAGACATCTAAAGGCCTACTGTGAAAGGTGTCAGGGTTATTTCTCTAGCACTTTATTAGAATTTAAACTTAACCAAAACAAGTTGTCACAACTGACACTTAGGACTTTTTTTTGGTACAAATGTATCAGTTCTTGACGGTTGGTCCTCAGAGTACAAAGATCACAAAAAAGGGAAAACCAACAGCAAATAATTTGTATTATGTTTTTTTCTATTAACATACAAAATGCACATATCCATTCAAATCCATTAACAAGAATCATATATTGCAATTTATAAACTAAGTCTTATAACTATTAACTATTGTTTTATCAACTGTAATGAAAATCCATTCCCAGTCCATTGTCCTCCTGAAGCTTTTTATAATACCTCTGGTGGTTCACCAGTCATTCAAAGGCTCTCACTGTTTTATAATCAAAGGTTCTGCATATCTGAATAAAGGACAAATAAGATTATTGTCAGATTTAGTCAACTTTAGGCCCTGAAGATATAATCTGTCCTCTCTCTTCTAAGACAGAAATTAGGGATGAGGAACCTGCAGTCTCCAGGCCACAAGCGGCCCTCTAGGTCCTCAAGTGTGGACCCTTGACTGAAGGTCACATGTGGCCTCCAGGCTGCAGTGTCCCCATCCCAGAACTAGAAAGTAATTCATTTGGTGAGGTGAGAATCAAGGTTTTAGTCCCGGTATCATAAACTGAGAGCTGAAAGGGATTTTAGATGCCATTGAGTCATTTTATAAATTAGGAATCTGAGGCACAGAGGTTAAGTAACTTGTTCTACTGGTATCTGAAGCAGGATTTGAAGTCATGTCTTCCTTACTCAGGTCCAAGAGCTCACCTTGGTATATTCACACTGGGTGAGGCAAGCTAACCAGGCAAAGTGAAAGGATGTGGGGTAGAAATTATACTAATCCGAAAATGTTTATCTGTGCCTTCAAAACCTTAATCACCTAAAGAAAAGGATCCCCTATGAGCCTGGTCAGTTAAAAAAGAAAGAAAGAAAACCAAGCCTAAGTGGAATGGATCTGTAATATGTTCTGCCAGCTAACCTCTGCCTGAAGTTTTTCCTTAAGAGTGGAATTTATTTTTAAAAAGTAGTGTCTACCTGGAACCGAGAGGTTAAGAAGTGGGCATGGCAGAATACATAGGATGAGATATAACTTTACAAATAAAAGCATAGAATAAATATAGCTAGAACAGTAAAGTAACAATGTAGTCTACGTTTATTCTCTAGCTTGAATTTTCTAAGGCATGATTATAGATCAAAATGAGTGTATTCTAACAGAAGGGAGGGAGTGCCTAAATTTCTAACACATCTATTCCCTTTCACATCCATTTTCACTCCTCTGCAATGTCACTCCCTATGCCACCTTTGAGATGATACCCTTTACTCCACAGTTTCCTAGGTTTGCTACAGTTCATCAGTTCACTTTACTGTCTCCTTTCAGAAAAGAGGATGGATGACAGAACTTTGCCTCAACTCCCCATCTGCTACAAGAAGCATTTCAGCAACAATGACCACCTACCCATTCCCATCAGCCCACATTACATCTGCGCAAATCAGCATCTACCAGCCTGTTAGCTCAGCAGGGCAGAACAGGGCCAAACCTTGGGTACTGTACTGTGACTGGAAAGCTACCAGCCCAGGGCAAACACCCAAACAACACGTACTTGCAAGGGTGTCTTGAACAACAAGTAGGCTTTTTCAAACCTGCACCAAACAGGATTGGCGCATTCCCTCTCACCCAGAACAGTCTCCTTACTTCAATCTCTCTCCTGTTCATTCACTTCTACGCTATCACTGCCGCCACTCCCCCCCTCCTCCCTAATCCTACTCCTCATCCACCTGAAGCCTTTTAAATACTCTTACTCAGGGCTGGCCTCGTCCCTCTGCCGGACTTGTCAAGGCATCCTTCCCCTGACACACGCATCTGTCCTTCGCCACCATCTTCCAAGCCTCCTCCTCACCATTTGGCCCTTTCTCCTTTCACCCTCTTACCAAACTTTGCGCTTCACCTCCCTCCCCTAACTCGCCTCTCCCTTCCCTTCATTCTTTCTGCCCCAGCCACGCCACTCCTCCGCAGCCCTCTTCCTTACCCTACTTATCTCAGCACCTCGGCCTCCCCAGCTTCCCTTCTTCAAGGCACCACCTGCGCTTCACCTGCCCTTCTGTCTTCCGGCATCCTACCTTGGCAGAGAAAGCGCAGGACTTGGAGTAGGGACTAGGGCTAGGCAAAGTCTGATCGTCTCTCTGAGCCTCGTCTTCCTCGTGTGGATAATGCCAACCTCACATGCCTTTCCTCGTGTGCAGGGAATGACTGACTACCTCCCGGGGCTCTTGTAAGGACCGAATAATGCGTGTAAAGCGCTACGTAAATGTCAGCTTGGCATGACCCGCACCTCTCTCCTCACCTTCCCCTCCACCTCAAGCCCTCCTCCTCCTCCTCCTCACTTCTACTTCTCCTTGGCCTTTCCTTCTCTCCCTCACTACACCTTATCCTTCCCTGCCTCCTTAACTTTTTACGGGACTGAAAGCTTCACACAGCCTTCACACAAACGCCTTCGTTCTACAGGTGCACCGACGTCCTGAGAGGTTAAGTGACTTGCCCAAGGTCACACAGGTCGGGATTCGATCCCCAATCCTAGGTCTCTGAATCTCTTTCTTGCCCCCCACCCACCCTTCTCGATTCCACCGGCTGGCCGTTTATCGTTCTTGCAGCCCTGGGTCATGCGGCTTTCCCAACTTTCCCCAGTTCGGCCCCTTTCCCTTCCAGCCCGCGGGGCCTTCTCGGCTCACTCTCACCTGGGCCAGGGGTCGCTACTCCAGGACCAAACACAGGCTGTCAGATGACGCATGCGCGAACCAGACCCCAAGGCACCATGACAACCCCCGTCATCGTCGTTGTCGTAATCTTGGGCGAGAGTTTTTCCCCCGCCCCTACCTCCCTCCTCTTTCCCCTCCCCTCCACCTCCCGGAGGACCTTCCCTAGACACGTGACCCATAGGGACAGCCATAGAAATCATTAAGACAGATCCGCTGTCCTAGAAGGGTCCCTTTGCAAACATTCCCCCGCCTCCTCCACCGGAAACAGCTGCCGTGGGTTGGCCTCGCCTCCCTTCTTTCAAGGAGATCGTTGAATGGTGGAATGGGAGGGGCGGTCTACATCACGATCGTCTTTCTATCGAAGACTCTCTTTCCTGCTAGGCGGACATCTCTATGGTTAAAAAAGGAACGCGGCGGGGGCGGAGGGAAGGGCGCGCCTTTGGTCTCCGCATGCGCAATGCGCTTTTACCGCCATTTTATAAGGCGGATCTTAAGTCTGAGAGAAACTTAGGAGAGACGTTCGCCCAACTTCCCGAGGTTATGGAGAAATATTGGGGTCTTAGGTTGAGGTTCTGCACAGAATTCTGCGAATTGATTGTGATTTGGGGCAGTGAGTGACTTGGGAAATTTTTTTTAAGTTACCACGGGTTAAAAATGAAACCATGTACGAAAATCTAAGGGGAAATGTCGCAACCACTGTGGAGTCTTGAGGCCAGTGAAGCGAGGTGCAAACCCGTCCAGTGAGCCCAGGACGGTGCCGCGCCCTTTATGTAGCCAGTGGAAGTGAAACTAGGAGAGCCCTGGCTTGTCCTCGAGGTGAAGACATTTACCTTCTCGTGGGCTCCGAGGGGCTGAGCTCACTTGTCCTTACCGAGTCTATGAGAAAGCTTGACTTCCAGGTGGAAGTGATTTAGTGAGAGAGGTTACCGCTTCTCTCGGTCCCGTAGATGCATAGGTCAGAGCCGAAGCAGCTGTGGAAAAACTGTCCATTTGTGTTCTCTTGGACAGGAACGAGTATGTGGAAATCTTTATGCAAAATAGAGTTTGAACATGTAATTACCTCGCTAGAGGTAACTCCTGGAGGAGAACATTCTCTTTACGAATCCAGGTCGACACCTTTACAATATACGTACTTACCTAGAGCCCCGAGAAGTTTAGGGTTATGCTCAAAGTCGTGAAGCCAATGTCTCAGTCACAGCTTGAACCCAGGTCTGGGTTTCCATGCGCTACAATAAGGTGCCTCTTATTAATAAAAGTACATACAAAGTGATTTCCTGGAGAACATCAGCAGGGAGGAGGAATCAAGCTAAGCTTCCAGAATTGAGTTAAGCTTTGAAGAAAGCTAGGTGGGCAGTGAATAGAATTCAAGGTCTCAAGTCAGGAAGACTCATCTTGAGTTCAAATTTGGCCTCATATAATTTCAGTTACTTAACCCTGTTTGCCTCAGTTTCCTCATCTGTAAAATGAGCTAGAGAAGGAAATGGTGAACCACTCTGGTATCTTCCTAGAAAACCCCAAATGGGGTCACCAAGAGTCAGGGACAACTAAAAACAAAGAGATTCTAAGGCAGAGGTGAGGATGTAATGCTGAGTATGTGGAGTAGCCTGTGCAAAGAACCAGAGTGGGTAACTGAAAATAGTGATGATGATGATGATGATGATGATGATAGCTAGCATAGACATAATCTGCAAAGTGCTTTACAGATATCTCATTTCATATTGACAACAATCCTAGGAGGCTGAGGCAAGCAGAGAGTTAGTGATCAGGTAAATGAGTGGCTGGTAAGTGAGGTCAAATTTGAACTCAGGTCTTCCTGACTTAAAGTCTAGCCCTCTATTCACTTTACCACCTGACTTCCAGTTTGGCCAGTTTGGCTAGTTTGACTGGAATGCAGAGTACAAAAGAGTATGTTGAAGGAGAGTAATGTATAGTAAGTCTGCAGAGTCAGGCCAGAGTCAAACTTCGAAGGGCTTTAAATGTCAAATAGAGGAATGTGTAATTTAAACTGAAGGCAAGAGAGAGCCACTGGCGTTTCTCAGGAGAGATGAGCGACATGATCAGACCTGTGCTTTAGGAGTATCAGTTTGGTAGCTGGGTCAAGAATGAATTACTGAGAGAAAACACATGACCAATTTGGAAGGAGGCTTTTGCACTAGTCCATGTTAGAGTTGTTGAGAGGCTGAACTAGGGTGTTGCCTGCGTGAATGGTGACAAGGGAAGATATACATGATATAATGCCAGATCAAGCTTTTTTCCAGTTTAAAGACTACCAAAAAGGACCAGAGCTAATGAAAAATACAGAAGATCTGAAATCTGGTAGTTGCATTGTAGGGTTGGTAAAGGGAAAATCCTAGAATGAAGAGGATGAGATTAAAGTAGATTGAAGAAAGTGTAAGTGGTTTACTTAACTCAGTGGAATAACTTAAGCAATAAGGACCTTTTATTAGAAGGATTTGTTCTGTAAAATTTGAATTCAGTCAAAAGGCCACACAAAGATTTAGAAGGCCACATGTGGCCTCAAGGCCTCAGGTTCCCCACCTCTGCCTAAGGATTTATCCATAGACTATCCAGTCTGCATTGTCAGTTATGCCATTGTGTACAGAGCCACAGTTTCTGTAAGCATTTAGTAAACACTAAGCAAAGGAAAAACATATGGTTAAAGGAAATCCAGCATGAGGAATGGACCTTTTGTAAAGTAGACCTTGTGTTTCAGGGTAGAAATGTCAGAAGGTGTTAAAAGTTTGCTATAATATCTTGAATTTGGATTACTTCTAAGACTGAGGAAAAGGTGGGCCCTTTTAGACTCTTGAAGAAAGTGAATTTCTTTATCCTGAGACAACTCTAGATCTATACTGATTTAAACTGTTAATTCACCAGTTCAGCAAACACTAAGTGCCTACATAAGCAATATATTGTGCTAGGTTCAAAGGAAGAAAAAATAACATAGCCCCAGCTATCAAAGAATGGGACTGGGAAGGGGGTGGGAACTTGGGGACATTATGTACATAAATAAGTACCTTTCAAGGTAGAGTATGATGGGAGCAAAAAAAAGGTCCATCCGAGGTGTTCTAGGACATTTGGAGTAAGAAGAAAACACCATTATTTCAGGAATCAGAAAAGATTCCAAAGAGGAGCTATGAGCTAAGCTTCAAACAAAAGGCTTGTAAAGAACAGAGAAAATGAGGAAGATCTAATTCCATGTTTATCTGCTTATGAATTGGCCATGAAGGAGAGAAAGCATATTGAGATTTTGAAATAGCTGGTAGCCCAGTTTGGCTGGAACACAGGTTGTGTGAAGATCAATAATATGAAATAAGGATTGGAAAGATAGGTTGGAACCAGATTGTGGAGGGCCTTAAAAGTCAAGTTAGAAAGTTTTTATTTTTTCCCTGGGGAAATAAGGAGCCATTGAAGATTTTTAAGCCCAGACCTGTGCTTTAGAAAGTTTTTGATTTTTTGTTTATGGCCAGTGAAAGATGAATTCAAGAGGAAATATACTATAGGCAGAGATACCAATTATGGGGCTATTACAATAGCTTTGCAGAATGACGAAGATGACTAGACTGGGAGACTGGTAGATGGGTAGAACTGTGAGTAGAGAAAAGGAGAAAACTGGAAAATATGTTGTTGACAATGCTTAGTAATAGATTAGGTATGAGAAATAAAGGAGAGCAAAGAGTCTACGATGATTCTAAGGTTTCCAGTTTCTGTGCCTGGGCAGATGGTGTTGCCATCAAAAGAAATAGGGAAATTGGGAGTTGGGACAAGTTTATTAGGTTGGGATGAGATACGTTCAATTTTGGACATGCTAAGTTTGAATTGCCTGGAGTACGTTTAGTTCTTCCATCTTCCAGAAAGAGAGAAAAGGCAGGCAGAGTCTCATACATGCACCTTAGGTTTCTGGAAAGCAGATAAATAATATAAGGGCAGAGAAGGGATTCATGGGGTTATATTTTTTCAGGAGAAGTAAACACAAGAAAGATGGGAAGCTCTCAAAAATTAAAATTCTGTAGAAACAAATATATTTTTAATAAGGAGCAAAATAGGGAATCATCTAAAAAAATCCCATGCACTTGTGGATGCACAGGGAACTCACTGATTAAGAGTTTTAAAAGAGTTTAAATAGATTAGTACTAAAGATAGAAGCCAAGGCAGTTAGATAAATAGAATGTTAAAGCTCAGGATGATGAGAAACTGATGAGGATGGCTAAGATGGCACCTTCCCCCAAAAAAGGTAAAAAGAACTCTATTAGTGAAAAGTGATGATAAATGATAAACACTCAAATATTATCTTCAGTTTTCCCTGATAAGAAGAATGAATTAGTGGGAAGGGAGAAAGGGAGGAAAAGGAAGGAGTAAGCATTTATATAGTACTTCCTATGTGCTAATGCTTAGTGCTTTACAAATATCTCATTTGATCCTCACATCAACCCTAGGAGGTTGATACAATTATTATCCCCATTTTACAGTTGAAGAAATAGAGGCAGGCACAGGTAAAGTGCCTAGGGTCACACAATGACCCCTAGTGTCTGGAGCTGAATTTGAATTCAGGTCTTTTTGACTCAAGGCTCAGCACTCAATCCACGGTATCACCAGCTGCCTCTTCAAACTGGAATGGAAAAAATAAAAATGGCTTATAAGGAATTGAAACCCAAAATTAAGAGGGCAATTGCCAGTAAGAGAGCACCTAGCTGCTCTTGAGTTGGTTGTCAGAGCCAGGATATGATTAGTACCTGAACAAAAATCCCCTCTCCAATAAACTCCCAAAGTGATCAGCCTTTACTTGAACACCCATAGTGAAGGAAAATCCATTACCTCCTGAAGCAAGCAACCCCTTCCGCTTTTGTATAGTCCTAGTCATTAAGAAGTTTTTCCTTTTATAAGACCTCAATCTGTCCCTTTGCAACTTCTATACATTGTTTCTGATTCTGTACTCTAGAAGGAAGCAGAGCAGTGATCTTTTGAAAGATGGCAAGCAGAGAGCAACATACTTCTTCTACATAGTGTCCCTTCAAGTATTTAGACACAGACATCATGTCTTCTCTTCTTCCCACCCTTCACTTCTCCAATCCTGTCAAGTCTTCTTTTCTCCAAGCTAAACATCCTTAGTTGGTTCAGCAAAACCCCATAAGATATGATTATTTCCTGTATCTTTACCACCCTGAATGTTCTCCAGTTTGCTAGAACTGAGCACAATGTTATAGTTGTGATCTGACCAGGGCAGGGTACAGAGGGACAGTCACATTTCTGGTTCAGTATATCATGCTTCTTTTAATGCAGACTAAAATTATATGACCTTTTGGCACTGTCCTCTCAGAGTTTTGACTCATGATGAGTTTTTAGGCCATCAAACCTCCATCCCTCAGATCTTTTTCAAACAAACAGTTGTCTAAGCATGCCTCCCCATCTTTTATTTGCAAAGTTGACTTTGAAACCCAAGCATAAGACTTTTAATTTATCCCTTCCAAATTCCACCTTCAGTGCTATGGCCTAGTGTTAAAATCTTTTGGGATTTTGGTTCTGTTATCTAGTATTAGGTAATCCTCCTAGCTTTGTATCATTTCAAATTTGATAAACACTCCATCTATACCTTTATCTGAGTCACTTATAAAAATGATATACAGCACAGATCCCTAGGGGCATTACATTAGAGATTTTCCCATTTTACTTTGAAGCATTAATGGCTACTGCTTGGAGTAAGCCATTTAACCAGCTTCACATCCACCTAGTGGATACAACCTCAAATCCAATAGTACCTAACTGAATTATTGTCTATCCTACTTTTCCTACTTACTCCAACTCTTCTTCAAGAAAGTATGAGAGCACCCAATTGATAAATAGTCAAAGGATATGAACAGGTCATTTACAGAGGAAGAAATTAAAGATATCTATAAGCATATGAAAGAATGCTCTAAATCACTATTAATTTGAGAAATGCAAATCAAAACAACTTAGAGGTACCACATCTCACCAGTCAGATTGGCTAAGATGACAAAACAGGAAAATGACAAATGCTGGAAAGGATGTGGAAAAATTGGAACACTAATGCATTGTTGGTGGAGCTGTGAACT
>CM053598.1:187090144-187112630 GCA_028646575.1 Pseudocheirus occidentalis
ATGCCCAAAGGGCTATAAATAATTCCATATCCTTTGATCTAGTAATACCACTTCTGGGATTGTATCCCAAAGAGATCATAGAAGTGGGAGGAAGACCCATATATACAAAAATATTTATTGCAGCTCTCTTTGCGGTGGCAAAGAACTGGAAATTAAGGGGACGTCCATCAATTGGGAAATTGCTAAATAAGTTGTGGTATATGAATGTAATGGAATACTATTGTGCTATAAGAAATGAGGAGAAGATGGTCTTCCTATTCACCTGGAGAGCCTTATGCAAACTGATGCTAAGTGAGAAGAGCAGAACCAGGAGAAATTTGTACACAATCACAGACATATCGTATGAGTGATGAGTGACGACCAGCCTTGATAAACTGGACTCTTCTCAGCAATGCACAGGTTTAAGACAACTCTACAAGTCTCAGGATGGAAGGAGACATCTACATTCAGAGAAAGATCTAGAAAGAACAGTTTAAATGGAGATTGAAGCAATCTACATGCTGTCGTTCTTTTTGATGTTTGGTTTTCTTTCTTTTTTCCCATTGTTCATGCCATTGGTACAAAACTTCTATACAACCAGACTATAGTACAATGTGAAAGTATTTGCAGATCTTATACTTGATTGCATGCTGCCATGGGGTGGGGGTGGGGGGGAGAAGAAGGGGAGAAAATTTGAAATTCAAGAGATTGTGGAACTTAATCTTGTAAACTAAAAGTAAATAAACAAGTCAATTTAAAAAAATGAGGGTGGGGATGGGAATAGCATGGACTTTGTGGGATTAATCTGAGAATCAGATGAGATTCTGTCTACAAAGTTATTTGCAAACTTTAAAGAGAAATATAAATGTTGGTAAAAAAAAATAAAGTATGAGAGGCTGTCAAATATCTTGCTAAAATTTATAACATTCCTATTGGCTCAGTAATGTTGTAAAAAAAAATGAAGTTATTTTTGCCTTATCTGTTCTTGATGATCGATGTGAGCACCATTTCCTTTTCTGGATATTCACCAACCATACTTTTAATAATACATTTTAATAGAATTTTCTCAGGAATCAGTATCAAACTCATTGGTTTATAAATTCCACTCCCTTTTTTTTGTTGGAAAATCAGAATATTTACTCTTCTCTAGTTCTATGATACCTTTTCCCCTTCTGTACAGTCTTTCAGAAACCATTAACACTAGTTCAGAAATCACCTAAACAAATTCTTTTAGCACCCTGAGGTATTTACGGCCTGGTGAGTTGAACTCAGGGGCAACAATATATTGTTCTTTTATTATCACCCTACTTATCTTGGGTATCAGTTTCTTATTAGCAATTTTAGTTCTTTCCTTTCAAGGCTAAAGATTGCTCTCCTTGGCAGAAGAAAAAGAGGAGTGAAATAAAACTGAAACTTTTGCCTTCTGTCTATCATTTGTTTTCCTGTCTCATCTGCCCTAAACTACAATCCTATTTCTTCTTTGATCATCCTCTTTTCCTCAGCATAGTTTAAAAAAAAAATCTCTTTTATTGTCTTTAGCTTTCCTTGCCAGTCTCAGTTTATTCTGAGACTTAAATGCTCACTTCCGTCCCTTACTCTCATATCTAATCAGTCTCCAAATCCTGTCAAGTTTACTTGTGTAACATTTTTGAAATCCATCCCTTTATTCTCACTGTCACCACCTTAGTACAGGCTCCTCCTGATTACCTGTTTAGACTATCAAAGTAATCTCCTAAAAGATCTTTATACCTCTCTTTTTTCTTATCACACACACACACACACACACACACACTACTAATTTTCCTTATGTACCAATATGCTCACATTTCTCCTCTATTTTAAAAAATTTCAATTGTTTTTTATTTCCACCAAATAAGTTCAAACTTTTGTGATTGGCCTTCCTTCAATCAGTCAACAAGCACTTATTAAGCACTTACTGTATGTTAGACACTATGCTAATGACTAGAGATACAAAGAAAAGGCAAAGACAGTCCCAACCCTCAAAGAACTTGTATTCCAGCATGATCTTATCTTTCAAGCCTTACCTTATAGCCTATACTCTGTGCTCTAGCTAAACTGAACTGCTTGTTGTCTCCACAAGACAGCCACTGATTTCCCACCTCCATACCCTTGTTTGTAGGTATCAAAGTAGAAGAGCACTTAGGCCTAGCATCAAGAAGACTCCTTTTCATGCATTCAAATCCAGCCTCAGATGCTTACTAGTTGTGTGGTCCTGGGCAAGTCACTTTAACCTTGTTTACCTCAGTTCCTCATTGTAAAATGATCTAGAGAAGGAAATGCCAAACCATTCCAGTATTCTTGCCAAGAAAACCCCAAATGGGGTCATAAAGAGTTGGTCACAACTGAAAAACGACTCAGCAACAACAAATATCCTTGCTCACATTATTTATTTATATCTGAAATGCTCTTCTCTAGTCCCTACCTATTAAATTCCTACCTATCCGTTAAAGCTCAGCTAAAATACCACCTTTTCATAAACCTCTTATCCTTCTATAATACTTTTTTCTTTTAGTACACACATAGCACATAGCACTTTGTTCTTCTCTAATATGCTTACATATTTTCTTGCATTATGTTTTTCAATGCATGTTTCATATGCCTCCACTAGCCTAAAAGTTCCTTGAGGACAGGGAATGTGCTTTGTTTAAATTTCTTAGGCAGCCCCCTCCAAGCCTAGCATAATGCTATGCATAGAATAAAGGTTTAGTAAATGTTTATTGAATTAAATTATATTAAATCAGCTCAAGTAGCAAAATTAAGATAAATAACTAGCATGCAAGGCAAGATGTGATAAGTATCATTACAAAGATATGAAAAAAAGTACTTTAGAAATTCAGAGAAATAAGAATATTTCTAATGGGGAAGATCCGGGAATGTTTTGGAGGTAGTATTTAAGCTGCACTTTGAAGGCTGGATAGGATTTTAACAAGCAGAAATGATGGGGAGGTCATTCCAGGTGGAGGGAACAGTGTGGACAAAGGTACAGAGTTGGGTATCTTTATTTGTCCTCCAAAGTAATTGTTTTTCAACTAATAATGTTCCTCCTAATTTTTTAAAAGTAATGAATAGATGACCACAATAAACTATGAAGGTCAAGCAAATTCAGATGGTTTAGTTTTGTAATCAAATGCAAATTACACAAATTAACATTAATTAAATTGTTAATGTATTTCATCATATTTAGGTATAAATGCTAAGCAGTTACTGTAATAATTAGTATTACTTTTATTCAGATAAGCTAAAATAATAAAGTTCCTTATCTTAAACTGTAAAATTATATTAATGATGATAAAATTGTATCAGTCCAAATCCTTCCTCAGTCGTCTTCATCTGTGGGATCAATGTCCTCTAAAGTGCCTTCTAGCTCTAAATTTATGATCTATGATAATTTTCTCTGTATGACTAGATATCTAGATATTTGACTCCTTTTGTATCATGTTCCAGGTTTCCAAATATGGGTCTCCCCTCCTGATTCCAATGAGAAGATTTTCTTATTCACACTAATATGCTAAGATTCTTATGCTGGAATATAGGTTAGGAAGTACCATTTCTGTTTTCCAAAGGAGTTCATCAGATCCAGTTAAGGCTCTTATCTTGCCACTACCATGCAAGACAGCCAGTAGGGGGAGTCTAGTCTCCTTCTATTCTATGTTCTTGGTTCCCAATTATAGGTTTCTCTTCCTAGGTTCCAATTTTTTGGTTAAATATATTTACTATCAATGAGAAGAGTTAGTGTAGCAGGGGGCAAATTCAACAAGTATTGAAGTGCCTGCGATATATAAGGCTATGGCTTAGACCCTTAGGATGCGAAGATAAAATGAAAAACAAAATGATTATAAATTACAAAGTATTCATATCAGACTCTCAGTCAAACAAACAGATTCCTCTGTTTGAGAAACAACTTATTTAAGTTCAGAGTTTCTTTATCAGGTAGACCACAAGGTCATGAATTTTTTTAGTCACAATTCTCCAAGACTATCTATGGAGTTAACAGTTGAAATAATATATGTAAGCACTTTCCAAAAACTACATAAATGCCAGTCATTATTATTAGAGAAGTAATGATCTATACCAATGCAGAGTGCCAACAAACTTATGAATTCTTGAACTCTTGATGTATTTGATTTTCCTGATAAAATGTAATCAATGCATCTTTACTATATAGGAGTCTCAAAGCACAGAGAAAAGGGACTCAACTTGTACTCTAGATGGATAAACTATCTCCTAGAGCTAGAGCAGGCAGAAACTAATGATGGGACACCCCATCCTCTATCAGAAGTTCTCTACAATAGGCCTTATGCAATTAGGCCAGTGCCTACTTTGTCCCCTCTAAGCAAATGAAAGGAGAGAGAGGAAAAATATAGGAAAGTCTTGTTTGAACTACTCTCCCACACCCCCCAGACTAAATGTGGCCTTACATATAATTAGGCCTTCAGGCCAGGCCATACATGTAAATAGACACAATATAACTGAGGTGTGGGAGGTTGGAGAGATAGAAATAATCACAAGGTTTAGACCTGAAATGGATTTTAGATATCATCTTATCTGGACACCGTCTTATATAGATATAATTGGTGCTCTGAGAGGGGAAGTAATTCTCCTAAATTTACAGATAGAAAGCAGAAGACTCAGGATTAAAATCAAGGCCTTCTAACTCTTAATCTCACTTTCATTCTCTATCTCCTTAATATTTCCTACTTAGCTTATGCATAAACAAAGAACAAAACTGTTCATTCATGGTAAAAAACTTATGCAGATACATATAAGAAGTAACATATGGTACAAAGAGCCCTGGATCTGGAGTCAAAAGGCCTAAGCTCGAATCTTGCTGTATCACTTCACTGACATGAGCAAGTAACTTTATTTCTCTGGAACTCTTTTCTTCATTTGTAAAATGAGGAGATTGGATGTATAAAAGTCTCTCACCTCTAAAATTACATGAATCTATGAGCTATGACTAAAATTTACTCACTAATGTGTAATCAGTAAAATTTGATGGTGATATGAAAATTCAAAGACTGGCCCTGCTCTTCCACATATATATTTCAGCAAAGGTCTTAAAAATGGCATCAGATCAAATAACGACAAAGAAATGAGAAGAAAACCTATAGTAAACTCCATCATCCAGACCAAAACTCCTTAAAAAGAAAGGCAGAAACCACAGGTAGCAGAAGAAAGTTGCTATCAGGGAAGCCAAATCAGCTAAATAAGTCTGAAGTGCTTGAATGTACCCAGGGAAGCTGGAAATCTATAGTATCCTGACTGGAGACATTGAGGAAAGGGTTGAGAAACCATAATGTTCTGACCAGGAAAGTGTCAGGAAATCTGCAGTTCTCTGATTTGAGATGCCCTAAGAGTAGAGGCCTTAAAGAACTGCAGAGCTCTGACTAGGAATGGCTAAGGGCAAGTGGTGCTGAACAAATGCAAACCTTTTTCCAAGAACAATGAATCCTTCTAGCACTATGAACACAGTGAAACCCAAGAAAATGGAAGCCAGGTTATTGGAGACAAAATCAAACAGGGCCAGGTCACCTTATCCAAGAGAAAGGAGGTGATAGAGAATAGCCTTAGCACAAAGTTCCAAACCAGGAACTGAAGCTGGAGGGATGAATAAACAGAATAAAACGTGCGCGCGCACACACGCACACACACACACACACACACACACACACACACACACTGGATCAAGAGATGCCCAAAAGGTAAACACTAAGAAAGGTTCAGTCTTAAAGACTACAAGACTGAAAGAAATGGAACACGAGATTAAAAGAAATTAAATAAGTAAAATAAATCTCTGGAAGAAAGAATTAAAAGGAAAATAAATAGCTTAGAGTAGAAGATAGAAAAATCTTGCAGAAGTAGTGAACTCTCTAAAAATTAGAATGGAACAAACAAAACTCACTTTAGGAGGCAGCAAGAAATGTGGTCTACCTGATAAACTCTGAACTTAAATAAGTTGTTTCTCAAACAGAGGAATCTGTTGACTGAGAGTCTGATATGAATACTTTGTAATTTATAATCATTTTGTTTTTATAATGAATGAAAATAATTTTTAAATTAAGAAAATGTAATCTACTAACAAAAAACAACTGGCCTAGAAAATAAGTCCAGGGTAGATGATTTATGAATTTTTGGACTTCTTGAAATCCATGACCAAACAACAAACTTTGAAATCATATTTTGAAAAGGAAGGGGTCCTACCAGTACTAGGTCTCAAACTATATTACACAACTATAATCATCAAAATAATATGGTACTGGATAAGAAATAGAGTGGCTAACCAATGGAAAAGATTAAATACACAATATATAGAACCAAATGAGTACTATAATCTAGTGTTTGGTACACCCAAAGATTCCAGCTATTAGGATACAACTCACTATTTGACAAAAACTACTAGGAAAACTGGAAAGTAGCCTGGCAGAAACTTGGCATAGACTAACATCTCATACCCTATGCCCTCCAAAATTTAAGATGGGTACATGATTTAGACATATAGGGTCATATCATAAGCCAATTAATGGAAAAATTACCTGTCAGATCTATGGATAGGGGAAGAATTCATAACCAAATAAGAAATATGGGTTCATGGGAGAGAAAATAGATAATTTTAATTACACAAAATTTAAAATCTTATCCACAAACAACACCAATATAACTAAAATTTGAAGAAAAGCAGGAAATTGGGAGGGGGATCTTTCTAGCAAGTTTCTCTGATAAAGGACTCATTTCTAAAACATATAAAAAATTGAGCCAAATTTTTAAGAGTAAGACCCATTTTCTAATTGATAAACGGTCAACATATATTAACATACTTTGGGGAGACAGAAATAACTATCAATAGTCATATAAAAATGTTCTAAATCAATAATTAGAGAAATGAAAATTAAAGCAATGGCAGTACTCCTTCATACTTATCAGATTGGTTAATGTGACAATAAAGGAAAATGGCAAATGCTGGAGGGGATGTGGGAGAATAGATACACTAATGCACTGTTAGAGGAATTTTGAACTAGTCCAACCATTCTGGAAAACAATTTAGAGCAATGCCCCTAAAGCTATTAAACTATGCATACTCTTTGACCCAGCAATACCACTATAGTTCCATATCCCAAAGACACACAAGGAAAAAAGGATCCATATGTATAAAAATATTTGTAGCATCTCTTTTTGTGGTGACAAAGAATTGGAAACTGGGGAATGCTCATCAGTAAGGGAGTGACTGAACAAATTATGGTGTATGCCTATGTTGGAATATGATTACACTGTAATAAATTATAAAAGGAAGAGATTTTGGGCGAAGACAAGATGGTTAAGTAAGCAGTAAATCACTGTAACTCTCCCATATTCACCTCTAAACAACCATAAAATAACACCTCCAAATAAATCCTGGAACAGTAGAACCAACAAAAAGATGGGGTGAAACAATCTTTTAGCCCAAGAAACTTCAGAGATCAGTAAGAGAGGTCTGTCTCACTTGGGTAAAAAGGGAACATAGTCCAGGACAGGAAACATCCCAGCAGACTAGTAGCAAGCACCACCTCAGCAAACCAGTGGGAGATCCTGAGCCCCAGTGCAGTGGAGCAGGCAAATGCCAACACCATGACCACCTAAATACCTCAGCTTAGCCAGGGTAATGGATAGATTTCCAGCTTCAAGGACTGCCACATGCTTCAGCATAGCCCTGGGCAAACAGCTTCCAGTGGCCAGACAACCATGTCCTTCAGCATAGCCCTGTGGAAATGCAGAAACACCCCACTGGCATCAGCCCATTCCAGACACCAGCACTAGGACCCCTGCTTAGCACCAGATAAGCTGCCAGACCCCTATGGTCTCCAGCAGCACCAGCCATCCCCCATTCTACCTCCTCAGTGCAGTACCAGACACAAGCATCCCCAGTGGGCCTCAGGGCAACATAAGCACTAGGTAAACAGAAAGGGCCTACAGTCCCTGGCATAAGAAGACTGAGACAAGGGGCAGCTATGTGGCACAATGAATAGAGCATCAGCCCTGGAATCAGGAGGACCTAAGTTGTAATCTGACCTCAGAAACTTAACACTTACTACCCATGTAGCCTTGGGCAAGTCACTTAACCCCAATTGCCCTGCCATCCTCCCTCCAAAAAGCAAAGAAGAAGAAGAAGAAAAAGGAGGAGAAGGAGGAGGAGGAGGAGAACAAGAAGAAGAAGAAGAAGAAGAAGAAGAAGAAGAAGAAGAAGAAGAAGAAGAAGAAGAAGAAGAAGAAGAAGAAGAAGAAGAAAAGAAGACAGAAGACTGAGATAGTGCCCCTTTCCCCCTTCCATCCTGGGAGCAGAGCTCAAATTTAAAAGAAAGGAAAAAGGTAAAAAACGATGAGCAAAAAATCAACAAAAAAGAACCTGACCATAAAAAGTTATGGTGACTGGGAAGATCACGACACAAACTAAAAAGAAGACAACAATGTCAAAATATCTATGGGCAAAACCCCAAAGAAAAATGGGAAGTGGTCTCCAGTCCAGTAAGAACTCATGGAAGAGCTCAAAAAGGAGCTTAAAAATCATATAAGAGAGGTAGAAGAAAAATTGGGAAAAGAAATGAGAGTGGTACAAGAGAATTATGAAAAAAAGTAAATAGCTTAGAAGAAGAAAACAACTGCTTAAAATGTAGAATTGGCCAAATGAGAAAGCTAATTGAAAAAAGAAACTCCTTAAAATTTAGAATTGGAAGCTAATGACTCTATGAGACATCAAGAATCAATCAAATTCAAAAGAATGAAAAAATGGAAGAAAATATAAAATACATCATTGGAAAAGCAACTGACCTGGAAAAGAGATCTAGGAGAGACAATGTCAGAATCATTGGCGGACCTGAAAGCCATAATTGAAAGGAGGACCTGGACAGCATCTTTCAAGAAATTATCAAGAAAACTGCCCTGATATCCTGGAACCAGAGGGCAAAATAGACTCTAAAAGAGTTCACCACTTTAGGAAAGAGATCCCAATGTCAAGGAACATTATACTAAAATTACAGAACTGTCAGTTTAAGGAAAAAATACTGCAAGTGACCAGAAATAATTTAAATATTGGGGAACCACAATCAGGATTACATAGGACTTAGCAGCTGAAACCTTAAAAAGGATCAAAGTTTCATGGAATGTGATATTCTGGAAGGCAAATGAGCTAGGACTACAACCAAGAATCACCTACCTAGTAAAATTAAGCATAACACTTCAAGGGAGAGAATGATAATTTAGTGAAATAGAGGGACTTCAAGCTTTCATAAGGAAAAGACTAGAATTGAACAAAAAAATTCATTCTCCAATATTAAGACCCAAGAGAAACTTAAAACATAAGGGATTCAATGGAACTGAACTGTTTGCATCCCTATATGGGAAGATACTTGTAATTCTTTAAAATTGCACTACTAACAGCATAGTTAGAAGAAATATAAATAGGCAGAGGATACGGGTATAAGGTGAATTTGAGAGAATGACGAAAAATGATTAATGGATGAGAATGAGGAGTACACTTGGTGCAGAAGGAAGGGAGAGGTAGAATGGGGTAAATTATTTCACATGAAGAGGCATGAAAAACCTGTTACATTGGAAGGAAAAAATGGAAGGGTGCTTGAACTTTACTCTCATCAGTCTTGGCTCAAAGAGGGAATAATATACACAATCAGTTGAATATAGAAATCTATTTTACCTTATGGGAAGGTAGGAGGGGAATAGACTAAGTAAAGGGCCTGACTGTGCATGAGGGAAGACTGACAGAAGAGAAGACAAACCAGGTATGTGGTAGACATAAGCAAAACAATATTGAGGGGGGAAAGTGTGAAAGAAGAGAGAGGACAAGCAGGAGGAAGAATAGGATGGCAGGAAATACAGTTAATAATCAGAATGGGAATGGGAATGGGATGAACTCTCCCATAAAATGGAATTGGCTATTATAACGGATCAAAAACCAAAATCTTACAATATGTTGTTTGCAAGTTTCTCTGATAAAGGCCTCATTTCTCTAATATGTAGAGAACTGAGTCAAATTTATAATAATACAAGCCATTTTCCAATTGATAAATGGTCAAAGGATATAAACAAGCAGTTTTCAGAAGAAGAAATCAAACCTATCTATAGGCATATTAAGAAGTGCTCTAAATCACTTTTGATTATAGAACTGCATGTTAAACAACTCTGAAGCACCACCTCACACCTATCTGATTGGCTAATATGACAAAAAATGAAAATGATAAATGCTGGAGATGACATGGGAAAATTAGGACATTATTGCACTGTTGGAGTTGTGAACCAATCCAACCATTTTGGAGAGCAATGCCTAGAGCGCAACCAAGCTGTGTATGCCCTTAGATCTAGTAATACCACTACTAGGTCTGTATCCCAAAGAGATCATTAAAAAAGGAAAGAGACCTTTTTATAGCAGCCCTTTTTGAAGTACAAAATATTGGAAACAGAGCATATCCATCAATTGGGAAATGACTGAACAAGATGCGGTATGTAAATATAATTGAATATTATTGTGTAATAAGAAATGATGGACAGGCAGATATCAGAAAAACCTAGAAAGACTGTTGGAAAGTAAAATGAGCAGAACCAGGAGAACGCTGTATAAAGTAACAGCTACATTGTGTGGTGATCATCTGTGAATAACTCAGCTCTTCTTGGCAACACAATAATCCAAGATAAGTACAAAGGACTCACGAAGGAAAATGCTATCCACATCCAGATGAAAAACTGATGGACTCTGAATACAGATCGAAGCATACTTTCTTCATTTACTTTGTTCTTTTTTATGGCTTTTTTAAACTTCTGATCTGTGTCTTCTTTCACAACTGTGATGAATATGGAAATATGTTTTACATGATAGCAAATGTATAACCTATATCAAATTGTGTACCATTTTAGGAAAAGTGGAGGGGAGGGAAGGAAAAAATTTGGAACTCAAAGCCTTGTAAAAGTGAATACTAATGGGGCGGCTAGGTGGCACAGTGAATAGAGCACCAGCCCTGGAGTCAGGAGTACCTGAGTTCAAATCCGGCCTCAGACACTTAACACAAAAAAACTAGCCATGTAACCTTGGGCAAGTCACTTAACCCCAACTGCCCTCCAAAAAGCAAAAAAAAAAAAAAAGTGAATACTAAAAATTGTCTTAATGTATAATTGGGGTAAAAAATAAAATACTATTTAAAAATAGAAATAATAAAAAGAATGGTTTTAGAAACACTTGGGAAGATTTAATATGAACTAATGCAAAGTGAAGTGAGTAGAACTAGGAGAACATTTTTACACAGTAATAGCAATATTGTTAAAATAATAAACTTTGAATGATTTAGTAATTTTGATCAACACAATGACCCATCACAGCTCCAAAGGACTTATGATGAAAAATACTATCTATCTCCATATAGAGAACTTTTGTGCTCAAAGTACAGATTGAAGCATATTTTTTCTTTTTTTTCTTCCTCTCACTTCCTGCCCCATAACATGGATAATGGGAAATTTGTTTTGCATGACTTCGTGTTTGTAGTGGATTTTGTACTTTTTCCTACTCAATGAGTTGGGGCAGGGGGAGGGGATGAAGGAAAGTTGAGAATCCAGAACTAAAAACAAAATTTGGTCTGTTTTGTTGGTTCTAAGAGGGAAAAGAAAGAGAAGGGAAAAAAGAATTTACTAGGGAAGAAATGAGAAAGAAGGAGGAAAAACACCATTTCTCATATATTAGATAAATTCAAAGATAAATATTCAAAGGGTGGAGAGAATAATATTTTAGGACTTCACATTTATTTGAACCAGATAATGGAAGGGTTAACACACACACACACACACACACACACACAAATGCACACAGAATCTGGGGTAGAAATACACTTATCCAAGTAGTAAAGTCTCTGAAAAATAGAATAAAGCAGATGGAACTCAGTGACTCCATGAGACAACAAGAAACAATACAACGAAGTCAAAGTCAAAAGACTGAAAAAATAGAAGAAAAAAAGTATTTACTATAAAAAAAATAACTGAATTAGAAAACAGAGGAGAGAGATAATTTAAGAATCTCTCCCTGAAAACCATGACCAAATAAAAACTGGATACCATATTGCAAGAAATCATTTTTAAAACTGTACAGATCTATTAAAGCCAGAAAGCAAAATGAAAATAGAAAGAATACACTGATCACCTCCTGAAAGAAACTCTAACTGAAAATATCTAGGAATACAAAGACGAAAAACAAAGCAATTCTTGCCCTCAAGGAACTTACGTTCTGTCAAAGAAAATAATATGTACACACATGAGTAGATACTAAATATATACAAAGTAAATCCAAATTTAAGAAAAGATTTATGTGAACTGATACAGAGTGAAATAAGCTGCATATTATAGTGAATAGAATTGGAATCAGGACTTGGTTTTAAATCCGTCCTTAGACACTTAGGAGTATAACTCTGGGAAAGTCATTTAGTCTCTCTACGATTTAGCTTCCTCATCTATGAAATGAGAAGTGTTGGAGTAGATGGCCTATAATGTCCCTTACAGATCTAAATCCATAACTTTTTGATTTTATGAACCATCAAGCAGAACTGAGAAAACAATATATAGGATGATTACAACTTAAATGAAAAGATTATTAAAAGGAAGTTTGGACTCTTTCTGAATAATGAAGAAACAATTAAGTTCCCAGAGAAGAGAAAATGAAACATAGCTCCTCCTGCAGAGCAGAGCTGAAGGATTATCAGGGCAGAATATTGTATTCATTGTAAAATATTCTCTGATATATTTTTTATTGTTTTTCTTTCAGATTATCTTTGTCTAATACACACACACACACACACACGTGTGTGTATGGATGGATGTGTTTTATATAACTTGTCTCTCCTATTGGGATATATGTGTTCCCTATGGGCAGGAACTGTTTCTTGCCTTTCTTTATATACCCATTACCTAGCATAATGCTTGTCACATGCTAGGCACTTATTGAGTACTTGTTGACTGATAAAAAAATTAAAATGGAGCAAAAACAAACAAAAAACATCTAGGAATGTCATAGTCAAAATCATAATAAACAACCAGAAAGAATTCAAGAACCAAGGAATCAGTGTCAAGATTAAACAAGATGTCCCAGCAACTATATATCAAGGAGGAGAAAATCCTGGAATATGATGTTCCTGAAGTGAAAGATAAAGCCTTGCAAACAAGAATATATTGGGGAAAAAATGAGTATAATTTTCTAGGAACAAAATGGATTTTTAATGTACTAAGGTACATTTAAAAAATTAACTGGTCAAAAAATGAGTCTTTTGGGGTTTTTTTTGCTACCATGCTGCTATTTGGATAAGAAAGATATGCTATAAGCCTCTGGATAGGGAGAGATCTTAGTTCTTACCATCTGGGCTGATATGTGGCTTATAAATATGAACCTCTATTCTTTGTGTTTGTTCTTTCCTGTCTTTAGGAGGAGTATTGGAAACAGTACCTTGTGAGTTTTCAAAGACTGGAATAGTAAGATGCCAGAGGCCCTGAAAATGGTGAGGATGATGAACAGGCAGCAAAGAAGGAGAAACAGTGATTCATTCATCCAACAGTTATACTATATTTGAAGTGAACTTAGTGAGATAAATGCTTGTAGCACACACTTTAAGTGTGAGCCCACTCTTCCCAAAAGCTGAGGTAATGGTAGTGTGTAATGCTCCCTTTCCCAACCAGGGAAAGGGATGAAGCTTCATTATTCTGGTTTTTGCTATATCTTCTTGGTAATTATCCCTTTTAAAAAGTAAATTGATATTAATTGGTTAAATGAAGTTGAGGTGCTAATCACTGGTGGTTAACATCAGAGAGAGCATCAGAATGGGGGCTTGAACTAATAGCATTAGAGAAAGTCACTTCAGCCCCTCAGGAGTACCTGAAAATACTGATGGAGAGATTACAGCCAGTCTAGCTCTGGGAACTCAACCTGTGGATTGTGTGAGTTAAGAGGGTAAGTCCAATATATTACTATGCATGGAAATTAGAGAGAAGATTAATCATTCCCCATATGAAGGAAGGTCTGTGATTCAAAACCATGGCCTCTCTCTTAAAGTAAACTAGCCTACTCAAGAAAGCTTGTCAGTAGCACTTGTCTGAAAGGCTCGTGAGTTTTTGGCTTATAGTTTCTACTTGATTCTGTAGAGTGCATCACATTTATTGCCACTACCTCATTCCCTATTACTAAAGACCTACTTGACCCCTTGTAAACTTGAGAATTACCGATAGACACTGAAACAAAGTGGGATAGTGGTCAGAAAACAGACGCAGCAGCAGTAGAAAACAACGTGAAACAGACCTTTCCTACTAAGGATCTGACTTCTTTCTAATCTCAGAAAAGTCCATGAACTCCAAGATCAGGGCTGGCCTCCAGCAAAGTTATGAAATAATTTTTTTTGTTTGTTTCCCAGGCCTCTCCGGCCCCCTTCTTGCATTCTATTCTTTTTCTTTAGAAGACTTCATTATTATCCAGGAGGTGCATGGTATCTCATATTGTCTTCTGCTATTTGACAACATAGCATCTCGTTTTGCCTTCCCTCAGGTAGCACTCCATGCTCCATATTTCTTCCTTCTCCTTTAAAATTACCTGTCCAGTGTCTCATTCTTTCATGGCTTTATTTTCTTCTAGTTAATTTCATAATTTAGATCGTGCTGAACTATCACTGATGGCCAACACTGGGTTAATAAGCTACCCCTCCTAAATAATACTTGCATTTTGACCTACTTCAAATGTCTTAGGCCACAAGAGTTGAAATTTCAGGCACTATAGCAGGATAATAGGGAAGATACTTTAATGAAATGAGAACATTCAGCAGTTCTCAAATAATAGCATAGAATCATAAGGTAACTTATTTTGCCTACCTATATAGGCAAGAATATAGGAAAATAAATATCCTGATAACATTTTGCCTTCTACTAGTGACAGTTTCTGGACTACACCTAACTCCCATCCTAACATCTGTCATTCTAGAATTACAGAAAGCATCAAAGCATAGAGAAAAATGAGATACCAGGACCCAGAGAGCCAAGTCAGAATCTGCAGTCATTCTGAGTCAGACCAGTCTCAAGCCTGTATCCTAGAAGTTTAGCTTAGATCTGGGAATAAAGTGAGATACTTTCAGGTCACTCAACAGTTAACCAGAGGAAAGTTATTTTGACGTAGCAGGAGAAGAATATTCAACAAGGATAGGCACCAAGGATATTTTGAGTTGATTCAGCTGAATGAAGCTCCCTTGCCTAAGTTGCCTATCACAACCTACTGGCCAAACATCTGGAGCTGGTGCTGGTGCCTGGAGCTCTTTGTGTCTGTTTTTATAGTAAAGTGACCAGGAAGTGATGCTCACAAACTGAGCCCTTAGTCCTCTGAGTCAACCAAGTCTTGAAGCCAGTTTCGGTACCTTTTAGCAGAAAGCTAGCCTACTTTTCATGAGGGAAGGGATTAGAATATTGTTCCTCCCATAGTGATATAACCATATAGTAGGGCACAGTGATGCCAGAAGTCAAGGCAAATAATGTTTTATAACCAAGCAAGATCCAAGAATATTGGCGCCAAAGGAGCAGACGTAAAATTTCATGTCACTAGAAGATCATCAGAAATGTATGCAGGCAAGCAGGATTAAAAACTATTACCCAAGGTCAGTACAAAGCAGAATCTGTGGGTCAGAGTCAGGATGCTCAGCACACAAAATAGGGTTAAAGGAGCAGAGCTTCAAACAGACAAGATACCAGCAACCAAGATATCATGATATGACCTTGATTCTGAGATACATGTATCTGGTTAAGGCAGGAAGCAATCCCCAAATGTGAGAAGCCCAAAGTCCCCAGGGGAGAAGAAGTGAATAAATGAGTCTGGCTAGAAAGGGAATAAGAAGGCAGCTATTGAAGATTGATTTTTATATTACCACTCAAAGACTATAACTTTTGTTTTCCTTTAGCAATTAATTTCTGACTTAGTCATTCCTCCCAGTCATTGAAAGTTGTCACATTGTTGATGTTCTTAATTAGTCGAGTTGACTTCCTCAGTTCTGAGCCCTGTATTGAATGTGTTCTTGTAAATGATCATTTCCAACATTCGGTTTGTTCTAGTGACTAACTGGAGAAATTCCAGTAATATTCCTTCAAAATCCTGATCTGTGAAAACATTAAATGTTAACAGCATAACTCTACAGGTGGAAACATGCAAGATTCCACACTTCAAGTCTTCACTTTGCAGCTCTGAAGGAGCTGGTATCAGTGCCTTTGACAGGTTAGGAGTTGGATGGCACCATCCCATGATGTTGACCATCTGGCTACTTTTAAGTGAGCATAGCACGAAGTTGAATAAGTGTTTACCAGATGTTGGGTTGGATTGCAATAGCTATTCATTAAGGCTACGTAGTCGTTTTCATATTGATTCAGAATCTGTTCTTTCAAGCTGATTACCTGTCACATTTTGTAAGATCTTAAAGTTAATCTCAAAGAGGATTTATGGAATCCTGAAACTAAATGGCCAGTAACTGAAGTGGACTTTAATCTTGATATCAAAGAGAGCTTATTCACCTTCTTAGTTATCCTGACCTTTTAGAATCTTTGAGTGAAGAAGATGAATCTTTTACTCCTCCAAAATTTGAAGTGACATTTTAAAGGAATTTCCTTGTCTTTGTTTAATGTGAAATGTTGTTTTCAGATGTTCCTAGTCCATTCCTCAATGCACAATATTTTCAGTATGTTATTTCAAAGACTAGGATGTCATCACTGTACTTGAGTGAATTCTTTACAAGGCAGCTCATTTGCCTAATAATGTCTTGGAAATATGTTCAGAGAACGGAATTACTAATAGTGGCCCTTTATTTCTCCCACTGAAGCCCCCTGTGGGTAAAAATAAATAAATACAGCATTCCTAGAATTTGAGTCAGTCTGCATAGTTGACTATAGTTGTTGAGATCTTATTCTGATAAATGCTCCCCCATGGTTTCAGTATTAATGTGAATATCATCATAGTTGATGTAATAGGTACCCTCGTTTAAGGCCCCTCTTTGGATGACAGCCATTCCCATGCGTTGCTATGGTGCTTTTGGTCTTTTATTTTCGGGACAATGATTACGGGAAGCCCACAGGACTTACCCACAGGGTAAATCTAGATAAATTCTCAGAAATGGCTTATGTTAATAGTTTAATGAAATTCTCCCTCCAGCACTTTCTGACAGGGCATAGGGATTCTCTTCAGTGGCCTTGCACTTCAAAAGTGATTGTGTCATCTAGGTGTAGACAATCTTGGCTGTCCTTTACCTGTTGTCTCCTCTTGTCATATTTAGCGGGGAACGGCAGATGACAGCATGACAGGTTCATCTTTATTACATGGGGAATTACCAAGTGGTTGCCTAGCAACTCACAGAGTGCAATCAACATGGTGTTCTGTTTTGGAATGTAGAGCAGTTAGAGATGCCTTCCTGTGAGACTGCATTTTGCCTTTTGTGTTTCTGTTCTAGAAAAACAGATACACTTTTTTTTTTAGTTTAGTCTGTTAAGACATGATTTCCTTTTGATTTTTGCAAGCACGAATTTCAGAACAACCATGTCATATTATTAATACCAATTGTTCAATTTTTAAAATTAAGGAACAATTGGTTTTATTTACCAAAAACATACATGTGCTGTGTATTTGTAAAATAAGGATATTTTGAAGAGGTTGCTTATCTTTTTTTTACTGCTCAAAGGATTTTTCATATGCTAGCTTCTGTGCCATCACAATTTCCAGATGAAGTAAATTTTAAAACCTTTTAAAGAATATAGACACTTTTTCTTGAAATATGACATTGCTAGTGTTATTTTCCATGTGTAGTGATGTGGCCCCAAATCCCTGGCATTCTCATATGTGTACTTCATCATCTTTTTACATAATTGCTGCTGCTTGTTCTCCATTTGAGACCTCCTCTCCAACAGTGTAATAGTAACTTGCTCAAAGAGCAGGCCTTTGCAACATCACAATCTGCCCCTTCTCCACAAGGAAGGGAGTTTGGTAGGGTTTAAAATTTGCTACGTTAGACAGTCTCACTTCAGGTGCACTTATGTCAAGAGAGCAGGTGATCCCCTAGAGCAGTGGTTCTCAACCTTCCTAATGCTGCGATCCTTTAATACAGTTAGTTCCTCATGTTGTGGTGATCCCCAACCATAAAATTATTTTTGTTGCTGCTTCATAACTGTAATTTTGCTACTGTTATGAATCGTAATGTAAAGATCTGATATGCAAGATGTATTTTCATTGTTACAGATTGAACATAACCCACAGATTGAGAACTGCTGTGAGCCTAGAGCTTGTCACTCAGGGTTTGGGAGGGAAGCTATCTCAGGAGAAGGGTGCCATGATGTATGGTCATGCCTTTATGGGTAGTTGTTGTACCTCATACCTCTGGAGGACTTCAAGATGGAGTGAGACGACTGTGACTGCTGTGAAGAGGAAGTATGGCCTGCCCCCCTCCCCATGGCAGCATATTGGATACATTCCTGCCAATTAAGGCTATTTTAAAAGTGTAAAACGATATATTTCTTTCCTTTCTTTTTAGGGTTATGCTTTATATTTTGGGGCAATTGAAAACCCCAAATTGATTTGTCTCCTGAGTTGTCCATGAGAATATTGAGTTTTATCTCCTCTTTTGAAAGATCTGGGGAGATAATTCTCTGAAAGTACTAATGTACATTAGCACTCCTTTACCACCTGCCACTGAGGATCCTATTCTGCAACATCAGCTGCCAGAACTGCCAATACTAAATTGCTCAATCCTGTTTCCACCTATGGGGGCTGCTTTCCTGCAGGAGACCTACCTAAAGGCCACTGGAGCCTTTATCCAGGAGGCCCTGTTCATCCCATTTCCCAACTAAAATAAGCTGGTGATAGACATCAAAGTATAAAACACAAATCTACCACTGATGCTATTTCAATTACCTTATGGATTAAATAGGCTTTTGTGGTTTGGTCTGCTAAGTGTCATTCATAGGATAGTTTATATGGAGAAAATATATATTCCACATTCCAAACACCTGACTTACAAATGAACATTTGGAAACTCATTTAAATTGGAAATTGTCTGTAATTATACCAGTTCCTTTTTAACCTTCCCTCTGAAGTCTTATGTGCATGCTTTTCAATTATCTTTGTGGCCTTTTTGCAAATCAGGGATTCTTAACCTTTTTTGTGTCATCACCCCCTTTAGCAATCTGGTGAAATCTACAGAATAATGTAGGCCCTTCTCAGAGTAATGTTTTTACATGCATAAAATAAAGTACATAAGATTATAAGGAAGATCAGTTATGGTAAAATATATACTTTTTTCCTATCCAAGTTCATAGACCCCCTGAAATTTCATAATAAGTTTCTTATATTAAGTACCTCTAAACTCTCTCTAAGGGTTACATCTAAAATCTCACTAAGGGTTAACCTAAGGGTTACATAAAAATTGGAGTGTAGAACACTCCACACTACTTAGGATATATTACCTGAATTTCTGATGTGTTTTAATTATAGTGGGAAGGTTATCAACCAGTGTCTTAAGTTATGTGGGTAAGAACCTCATTATCAAGTTTATTATTAATATCTCTTATATTGGATTTTCTATTTCTCTAGAACTCATAGTCTGAGATAAACTCATAAACCCTTTGTCTTAATTCATAACTGACACAAGAAACTTTGAATCTTTGCTAGCATATTTTCTATTGCAGCTGAGAGACGGTGTGCCAGTGATGGTAAGAACACTGAAGAGTGTAATGGGAAATGTGGTGCAAAACCAAAAAGCATCAATAAAATATTTACAGAGAATTCTTAACCCTATGGGGCAAAGAAGAATCATAAATGTTAAAGGAAATGAATGGTGGTACAAAAATTAGTGTGCAAGGTCAGGTAATATACCTGCATCTGGTTAGAACTCGTTCCTATTGCTTTGACCAAGCAAGTCTTTTGGCAGCCAGTGGCCACATGGGATGAATTTTTTTTCTTGATGAGCTTTAATGAAAGAAAGGAGGACAGAATGGTTTCTACAAACCTTGGGGGTAAGGTGGCATGATGTGCCTGGTTGCATTTTGGCACATTTGTAAATGTAGCATGTCCATCAGAGAAAAGGTCACATCGGTATGAATGAATTGTCACGGGATTTTGTTTGATTGTCTTTAAATGCATCCTCCTCAAGGATGAATTAATTCCTTTGAGCTTATTTTGGTCTCTTATATAATCTGGAACTTTAAAAATAGTGGGGGAAGGGAAGTGTTTCTTAGCACCTATCGGCCAAAATCTTGTGGAGTCAGAGCCCGGTTTGATAGAGGAATTGGCAGATCTTATTGGCCTAGAGCCATTGTTAGTTTCTGCCAAGAAGACAGATCTTCACAGATTCCCCCAAGAGGCTTTAGTTTTTGTGCATTTCCATTCCATATGGAAACAAGAAGCACATCTAAGCATGAGGCATAGGTTTGACCTCATTATCAGAGTGAAATTCTAAATAGTTCTAACTTTTGTTGAGTGTGGCCTAGAGTAGGCCTATGTCTGAGAACTGAGATTTGGAGTTTAAGGACCCATTTGAATGTACTATTTTTGTTGTATACTGGTTCTAGAGATTGGTTAGAGAGGTTTTGTTTGTCTTACCTACTCTGCCTAAGTCATGTGAAGAAAGTGCTATATAAGTGCTTATTTTCTTCTTCCTTTTCCCCTTCTCACTAGAGCCTGGTTTAATGGACCATTATAGGATTAGGCTTTTCATTGCCACTCAAAATAAACCTTGTTAGGCTTAAGAGTGAGCTGAGGGAGGTAACTTGATTTTTGGGTTTTTTTGTTTTTGTTTTTTTTCAGTCTGAAGTGTCCATTAGACTTGACCCACTTTGGAAAAGCATTTTTGTAAAAGTCATTTGGGATCTCTGTGTCCTAAACCTAGAACTGATACCCTTAGCAGCTGATGGGGTAGCAAAGTCAAGGTGAGGCCTGTATGTCAGAAGCCACAGCTGGTCTATAAAGGAGTTCTTTTCTCAATGCAGAAAATGGGTTATGCTTTGAGGACCCCAGGAGCTGTTTCAAACATGATGTTTTCAGGTGAGGCCTTGCCTTGGAGTCAAAGGTACCTTTATCAGTCCCTAGAAAATGATCTGTTTGGTCAGAATTAGGCTACCTTTGATACACGGTTCTATGTTTGCTTCTTTATGTAAGAAATAGAATAAAAAAATGTTCATCTTGGCCAGACTGGGGATGATTGTTGGGATGGGGGTCAACAGGGAGTAAGGCAGATTCTATCTACTCTTTTGTGTCTAAAATATTTAATGGCAGATTTTTAAAGCTTCTGAAGTAATATTTTTCATCATCTAAGAAAGGAAAATTAATTTAGCTTGAAGGACCTGGGTTCAGATCTCTCTGACACATATTCATTGTATAACCCTGAGCCAGTTACTTAAGCTCTGGTGTTCTAGGCAACTCTAATATTCTAAATTTTAGGTATCTGCCCTGGTAGGTGAAGTTCCTCAACAGAAACTCCCTGTATCATTCAGTCCCTATCCCTAACCTTTTTCTGTCTTTGCTTCCCAACCTGGGATTTCACTTCCAGAAGAGTCATCAATGGACTAATGAGATAAGATTATCAAGGGTTTTAAGTGCTAAATGGAGGAGTTTATATTTTATCCCCGAAGTAATATGGAATTATTGGAGCATCTTCAGTAGAGGAGTGAAATGATTATAATTGTATCTATTTGGCAGTTGTGTGGAGAGCTGATTGAAGAGGAAAAAGCTGGAGGGTCTTTCAATAGTCCAGTCTAGAAATAATGAGGGTTTGAAGTAGGATGGTTATAATGAAAGTGGAGAGAGCAGGATGGATGCAAGAGATATTGAGGAAATATAATTGATAAGATTTGGCAATTGATTAGATGAAAGTAAGGAGTTAAGGATGATGACAAAGTTTCAAATTTATTTAACAGGAAGTAAGATGGTGCCCTCAAAAGAGACAGAGAAGGTGGGGTGGCAGAGCGACTTAGGAAAAAATACTGAGTTCAATTTTGGACACGTTGAGTTTGTAATGCTTACAGAAAGAAAATATACATCAAATCCCACCTCTAGTACTTACTCTATGTATGACAATAGGCAAGGCACTTAAGCTCTCTGAGTCTTAGCTTCCTCATCCATAAAATGGGGTTAATAATATCTATCTCACAATGCTGTTATGAAGTTAAAATGAGATGATTTATGTAAAACACTTTTTAAGGTTTTTTTATTCTAAAGTAAAATACCAAAAAAGAATTTTTCCATCCACATAAGAGAATACAAAAAGAGGATTCTTTGTGAAATCATCAATGTCCATTGCATTTGCTTGCTTTTTTTTAAAAAAGCACATAATAAATCCTATGCAATATTTTTAAAAATATTTTTTATTTGTTTTCTTGTTTGCATCATTCATTTTCATTACATTTTTGAATTACAGATTTTCTCCCCGTCTTGCCCCTGCCCCAACCCTAAAACAGCAATCCCACTGTAAAGCCC
>CM053598.1:187113130-187130343 GCA_028646575.1 Pseudocheirus occidentalis
GGGCTCTCTTCCTCCCGTTCCATGCTTTGATCCTTTTTTTCCACCAAAAAGGATTCTAGAGTTTTATTGCTGTTCTTATTTTGCTTCCTTTTCCTCATGTTGGCCAGTCAATTAATTGGTTGGTTTTTTTAAGCTCTGTGAAACTCTGCTTCCAGGGGGGAAAGCTCTGTTCCAAATCGCTGGGGTTTTCCCAACTGCCGGAGCTATTAGGGGGGTGTTGCAAGTCCCCCCAGCTTTGGCTTGCTGAAAGTACACCCCAGGACCACCACCCAAGACCATGATCCAGATCCAGGCAGCTCAATGCAAGAGCACTTGGCCCTCATCAATTGATTCAGAACCCCTGTGGAGTCTGCAGGCCAGGGGCTCTGAAGCAGCCCAGTGGGGGCATCCATCGGTTAGAGCCGGTTCTGCCCTTCCCCCACTGCTTCCTTGCCCCAGAGGTAGATTGGTCAGAACTGCTTTTCCTCCCCCAAATGTAGCTTGAAAGCTTCACTCACTTTCACTGACCTTTAATCCTGGCTTATGCAGTTTGCTCCAGGTGCTTTAGATCTTTCTGAAGTAGACTAAAGCTGTGGCTTGGGAGGCCCAGCTCCTCCAGGCCTCCGAGAACCTGGCCACGGGGCAGTTTTAGCCTGGGCTGGTCTCGGCTCCCAGCCTGTGCTGAGCCCCTCCAGCCAGCTGCCTTTCTCTAATCCCTGTTTTTCACACCTTTCTTTAATCCCTATTTTTCACACCTTGGTAGATGTGGAGGTGCTGGGGCTATAGATCTTCTCTCTTGTAGACTGTCTGCAGCTCGGCTTGGCTCCTTCCTACCAACCGGGGCCTGGCCGTAGTTTCGTTTTCAAGCTGGGCCTGCCTCGGCTTGTGTCCTGCTGCGATGATCCCCTGCTGCCCAGCTGCCTTCTGTGAGAGATGTGTCTTCTATATTTTGTGAGTTTGAGAGTCCTAGAATTTTCCAGTGTCATATTTTTATGGGTGTTTAGGGTGGCTGTGTGGGAGCTGTGGGATGCTGCTATGTCTACGCTGCCATCTTGTTCTTGGCTCCGCCCCCTCCAAAGGCCCCTATGCAGTATTTTCAAAACATTCTTGCTTACTTGTGTTTCCTTCAGTACTTGCTTCTATTCCCTTCCATACATTTAATTAATGTTAAGTGTCCCCCTTGGGGGCCATTTCTATAGCTGAATCCATCACCAACTTGCCTGAATACTTGCCCTCAATTAATGAAAGTAAGGAAGAAGGAATGAAAAAAGAAAAGAATTCTCATAATAATCATCGTCCATTAAAAACAATTTACACAATGGCCATGTCCAAAAATGTATGTCTCTTTCTGCGCCTTGTGACCATTGTATCTTACTGTCAGGAGGTAGGTAACATGTCCTATCATACATCTTTTGGAGTTATACAAAATGCTGTGTGGCATTCAAAGCCCTTCATAACCTAGCTCTCTCATACCTTTCTAGTCTTACTTCCACGACTCTACTTACTCTCCAGCATATAGTCTTCAGTCCACTGACACTGGTCCCCTGGCTGTGAGCAAGACACTGTCTCTTGGCTCCAGACATTTTCTCTGGCTGTCCCCCATGCCTGGAATGCTCTTCTTCCTTTGCTCTGACTACTGATATTCCTGGCTTCTTTTAATTCTGACTAAAATCCCACCTTCCATAGAAAGCCTTCCCTAAGCCCTCTAAATTATAGTGCTTTTCTTTTTTTCAATTATTTCCTATTTATCCTGTTTATAACCTGATTTGTGTTTGTTTGCATTTTGTCTTCCTCGTTAGTTTGTAATCCCCTTGAGGGCTTCTTTTTGTATTTCCAGAACTTAACATAGTGCATGGCACATAGTGAATGCTTAATGATTTTTTTGATTAATTGATTTTTGTATCCTCAGCACTTAGCACAAGACTTGGCTCAGAGTAGGCACTTGATAAATTTTGATTGACTGATTGCATTGCTCATAATTCTTAAATCTTTCAAAGTTGTTTTTCTTGCCAATCTTGATATCCTGATATAAATTGTTGTGGTTCTACTTACTTCATTCTGTCTCAGTTCATAATACCCAGGATTCTCTGAAATTATCTTTTTAAAAATATTAATGACTCAATAACATTCCATTATATTTACATTTTTGTTCAGCCATTTACCAATTATCTATGCAGTACCTCCTTAGATTCTAGTTTTTGCTTTTTTTCGTGTGCCCCCCCCCCTTAATTTTCCCCTTTAGGATCAGGAGGTTTGCTTTCCTTTTAGCTATTCTCTCTAAGATATCATCATCCCTTTTAACCTTCCCTCTCTATCTTCCATTTTCTTTTTTTTTTTTTTTTTGCTTTTTGGAGGGCAGTTGGGGTTAAGTGACTTGCCCAAGGTCACACGGCTAGTTTTTGTGTGTGTGTGTGTGTTGTCTGAAGCTGGATTTGAACTCAGGTCCTCCTGACTCCAGGGCCGGTGCTCTATTCACTGTGCCACCTAGCCGCCCCTCTATCTTCCATTTTCCTCAGTTGAATTTGATGTATTAATATACCAAACTCTTTGTGTGTCTTTGTGGGGGTATATGTGTGTTTGACCCTCTTTTGTCCATCTCAGATAAGAGCAAGCTTCATCTTATCTTCCTCCAGCCCTTCCTCCACATTTGTAGATTCTCCTCCCATATCCCATTTATGAGAAATAGGAATTTCCACTCCCCCTTCTACCTCCTTTCTACACAAGTATATTATTTATGAAGCACTTTGTAAACCTTAAGAAACTATAGAAAGTCAATCATTATTATTAATACATGTTGTACATGAAAGCTCTGGGCTCAACTTCCCAACTTGCACTCAACTAGCAAGACTGGTCCCCAGAGCAAGACTAGCTACAGTTTCTACTCAAGTTTCTAGGAGTAAACCTGGCCTCAGGGGAGGGCGCCAACAGTGTCTTTCTTGAGTACTATAACTCAGGAGTGTGTACCTTTCAATATCATTTACATACTTCCTTCCCCCTCCTATCCCTTATCAGTTTGATCAGTTATCTATTCAATATAATTGATAATCACATAACACCAATTAGCTTTTTCAATTTACTTAGGAGAAATAAGAAGAACTCAAGTATAAAAATCTGTAAAGTCAAGCCTATTTTCTTTCACACTCAGTCCCTAGGGAGAGAGAATTCAGTCTTAAAGTGGTTGCTACAAATATTCCTCTCACCAAGTTGACTTCTAGGTATAGCATAGCCAATGGACAAGTTGTTCCCTTACTTGTAGGACACGGTGTCTCAGGGCCTGGACTGTTTTACTACTGGAATGGGTCACACTGATCACTCCTCAGGACTGGCTCAGCTGCTGCAGCTACTGGCCAATTCTGCTAGGGATTCCATTGGACCTCTAATGGTACTTCTGACCTTTCAATAATGAAGATAAAAGATAAAAGAAACAACAGTGCCATGCAGTCATGGTCACATGGCAATCTGGGTGGGAAGATAAGAGCTAGCACTGTGACCTTTCTCCCCACCCAAAGGTTTACAATTCATTTAGTTGCCACTAGGAACAGAGGCTTTTCATCTATCCATACCTTTTGTGTGCACATTTAGTTCAGGCTCAGCAGCCAATTAAATGACTTTTCTTCATGAAGTAAACCTATAGGAAACAGACAGAGGATACCTGAACATGCTCCGAAGCCGGTAGGCGAAGGACTGCTCCTCCTTTTCTGAAAGCAGGCTCACTAAACTTCCATTGGGTTGATAACAGGCAGAACATACTGTACATGCTCTAAGTATGGGGCCCTATTAACCAGTCCCTGTTCACCTCATTACATAAGCATTTAGTGTTGTTCTAAGCACTTTATACTAAGTGCTTTATAGGAGAAGATAGACTTCTCTTCCTGGTGCATTGATCTGGTCACATCCTTTCTCTGCTCAAAGCCCTTCAATGGATCCCTGTTGTGTACCAAATAATGTAAAAATTCTTTGCCTGGCATTTGAAGCCTCATGCAATCCAACTTTATCTCATACAACTCTCCTTCTCATAATGTGTGTGTGTGTGTATCTTCTTCTCCAGCTGTTCAATTTCTACCCATTGTTTATAGCCCAACTTAGATACCACATCCTCTAGAAGGCCTTCCTTGATCCCACTACCCCAATTCAAAATAATGAACTTTCCCCTTTTCTCATAGCCCTTTGACCTTCTCATTAAGTGCATTATTTTACCACTTTTTATTTTGCATGTTAATTGTATATGTGGCATTTCCCTTCTCACCTTCAGCACATAAAAGGCACTTAATGAATGTCTGTGAATTCAACTGAGAAGGTCCCTCCTCTTTAGGAATCTACATGCTACAGGAGAATATACTCCCTCTCCCCCCCCCCTCACAAGAGAGATTCCAGTCTCTCAATGGTTGATTTCAAAGACTGATAATAGGATTTTCACAATCACACTTCTTATATTTGGATTCTTCACTTTTCCCACCTTGTTCTTTACCTTATAACTCAGAAAGGTTCAAAACTTCTAATTCCATGCCATCCAAGGCGGCTCTCTACTTTGCTCCTGGTGGGGCGCATGGCCAGTCCTAATTTAATGCTAAGGCTATCTGTGAGAAAGGTACCTCCTTTCCTCTGTCTGACCAGAAAAGGACAGTTTGCATTCCCCTGGGGGCAGAGAAGGACAATTGGGGAGGAAGAACCAGAAGCAGCCAAGCAACTAAGGTTTACAATAGTGGAAAGACATTGCAGTAAATAAGACATGGAAAAGAATGATTAGGTCCCAGTTAGATCATCTCCAGGGAATTTTTTTCATTGGCACTTTTCCCTCTGATGCTCTTTTTAGTCTTTTGCCCAGCCTCCTTTTCCCTTCTCCTAGTTGGCTGCAGACGAGGAACTCCAACCAAAAAAACTTTGTTTCCAGTACTACACAAGTCTTCCTCCATTAATTCTTTCTCAGCTGCCTACAGCCCCACCCTGGCCTCCCCTCTATGCCACACCCCAAGGAACTCCCTTCTCTCTCCCAGAACCACCACCCTCTCCCTTACAGCCAGGATGAAGTCAGAGAAGAGGGTGAGGAGCTCATGGGGTGTGGGTGTTTGCAGGGGGACAAAGAGTCCTTTTTCTTTTTACTGTCTTTTTGACAGATAAGAAGGGAAAAAATAGTAAGTAATCTTGGGGATGGGCAGAAGAGCAAAGTGAGTCACTGGTTTTGGCTCTAAAAACAGTAGGAGACCTGGGGGTGGGGGAAGGAAGGATTTGCCTTAGAATAAAGTCTGGCATCCAGAACAGTCAGTGGCCTCTATATCTTTCATGCCAACTTTATCCTCTGTCTCTCCCTCTTTCAGCATACCACACTTCAAAATATTTTCCAGATATCCTTAAATTTACCTGAACTTCACAGTACCTCAGGATTGCAGGACAAGAGCATGTAGTACCATACTTTCTTTGCAGAAAGAGGAAAAATAAGGCCCAGAGAGAGTGTGGACTCAGAATCAGCAAGACTGGGTTTGAATCCTGCCTCAGATATTTAATATGACACTGGTACAAGTCACTTAATCTTTCTCAGTCTAGTTTCTTCCAGACTCAGTTTTCTCATCTATAAAATGGGGATAATAGTCCATGTAGAACTTACCTCATGGAGTTGTTGTGAAAATCTAATGAGATGAGGATACAAAGAGCCTTGTACAACTTACAGCACTATACGAATATTAACCATAAGTGACTTAGAATCATAGAAATAGGGATGAAAGGAATCCCTAAGACCTTTAAAGTCTACCTCAGTGGTTTTCAACCTTCCTAATGCCACAACCCTTTAATACTTGTATGTGGGCATATTTGCATGTGGGCAGATCTGCCTGGGATCCAGAGACCGAGAGAGAGGAGCAGTGTCTCGGTTCCTAAGACCATCGGAAATATGTGTTTTCCGATGTTCTTAGGTGACCCTTGTGACCCCTGTGAAAGGGTAGTTCAACACCCAACAGAGTCATGACCCACAGGTTGAGAACCGCTGGTCTACCTCCTAGAAAACTGAGTTCCATAGAGAAATAGTGATTTGTCCAAGGCCACGCAGATAAGGGCACACCTGTGATTTGAAACCAGATCTTTAGACCCCAAGTTGACTAAGTTTTTCTCTACACCAAACTTAAGTTTACCCAAACTTTATCCATTTCAGCCAAACTGGCCTTTTTTCTTCTTTCAATACAGTGTCCATTCGTAGGGCATAGACTTAGAACTATGGTCACATCCTCCAAACTCATGCATTCAATCACACTTTCCACTCCCTTTTCACAGATGAAGAAGATGAAGCCACTTGGCCACGTTTACATAGGTAGAAGGCAGTCCTCTGACTACAAATCCAGGGCTGCATAATGTTGCCTCTTCGACACTCCACTGAAGCACCTTTTATCAGCTGTTCTCCTTGTTTAGGAATGCCCTTTCCCTTCACTGTGCTTTATCAAAAATTCTACTCATCCCTCAATGCCCTACTAACATTCTAACTCATTCATGAAGTCTTCATGACCTGCTCCTCTCCTTATGAATCTTCTCCATTTCTGAACTCCTATAAGTCATGGTCTGAACCACATAATTTAGTGTTCAATTATAGACTGTCTTGTCCCCCAACAAGCCTCATCTTCCCATGAAGATCATAATGTGCAATTCTTCTGTTTCCTGCATGTCACCTAGCATAGCGCTAGGTATGGAAGAGGGTCTAAAAATACTTTCTGACTGATCAAACACATTTTTTTTACTTGTTCTACCAAATCCCTAGACATCCATCTTACTCATTCCTTAGGAAGATGAAAAAGGACCATAGGACATATATTTGGAACCAGAAGAGATCCTAAAAGAAGAAAACAAGACCAGTTCCCTAATCCCAGGAGGAAACTGGGGTACAGAGATTTTAAACGACTTTCATAGGATGGCCCAGATCGTAAGTGTCTAAAATGGGATAAGAACCTAAGTCTTTCTTATGGGGAGTCCTTGCTCTAGTCACACACTATATTATAGAAACAGTCAAAACTAGTCTTAGCTGTCTAGGAATAGCTGAATTACAAGACACCGAATTCCCCTTTCTTCGGATCTTGGACTTGGTCTGGAGATACACAGGAAGTATAGGAATACTTGTCTATTGATATGTTATAGTCAGTCGATAAGCATTTATTAAATGCCTACTCTATACCAGGCCCTGTGGACCAAACTTTGGGCATTAAGTCCCTGTTTCAAATCCTTCATGATTCCTTATTTGAGTCCTTTTCCCCATGTATAAAACAATGCCCAGTAATGTCTACTTCCAAGAAATTTCCTGGAAATGTTAAAAGAATGCAAAAATGAATGTGAGGTGCTGTGAGTTCTTTGAAAGAGAGCCAAAAGGAGAGTCTGAGAAAGTGAATTTTAGTTTGTCCCTAGACTGGGGGTGAGTCCCAGACTTGAATACTCAGAAACTATTTCCCTTTCACCAAAGAGAAGACCAAGGAATTGAGGGAGCAATATAATTGGGAATTTTCCCTTGAGGCAAAAGTCATAATCTGGGCCCTTGTTTGAGAAGATCTGGTAACATCACCTCTGAGTAGACAGGTGAGACTGAGACCCCCAAAACAGTGTACTTCTGGGAGGGTACTTCTGGGAGGGCACTGTACCACTGGGAGGGTACTTCTCCCAAGTGGGAGATAGAAATATGGTGAGGCAAAGAAGAGATCACCCAGAATATACCATCTGGTAGCTTTCTATCTTATTTTATCTGTCTTACCAGCAGATACTAACCTCTGTTGTTCCTGTGTCTATGAAGAACTGACATTTTCAATTTGTCACCCTCCAAGAGAACTCTAATTAAAACTGAGTAATAGGTGGACTCTAGAGGGCAGCTAGGTGGTGTGTTGGATAGAATAGTGACCCTGGAGTCAGGAGTTCTTGAGTTCAAATCCAGCCTCAGATACTTACTAGCTGTATGACCCTTGACAAGTCACTTCACCCTGTTTGCTTCAGTTTCCTCATCTCTACAATGAACCAAGAAGGAAATGACAAACTACTCCAGTATCTCTGCCAAGAGAACCCCAAATGGAATCAGGAAGAATCTGGCATGGCTAGTTGACTGCTCAGTCATAACAAAAGGCTCTACAGAGGAGATTAGCTAAGAGACAGAAGTGAGGTGACATGCTCTAAGCTAAATGGGCAGTTGATGTGGGGGATAGAAGTATGACCCAAGTAGTCTCATGGGATCATTGCTTGCTAAGGGGTGTTGTAGTGGACAGAGAGCTAGCTGGGAGTCAGGAAGACTCCAGTTCAAATCTGAATTCAAATGTTTACTCATTGTATAAAGCTTGACAAGTAACTTAACCTCTCTGCCTCAGTCCCCTCATCTGTAAAACTGGAATAAAATAGAACCCCCTTCCCAGGGTTACTGTGAGGATCAGATAAGATGTTTGTAAAGCACAGGGCCCGGCACATAGTAGGCATTTAATGTATGCTTGTTCCCTCCCTTCCTTCACAAGCTCTTTGATCTACAGCTGGAAATGTGTAGGCCTTGTTTCTATTTTCTACTACGCAGTGGCCAAGCAGCTTCAGCCTGAAATTCTAGGGGTCAGAAGGTTTTCCTCTTCTCCCTGTTCTGTCCAATACCATCCCACCCTTATTAGAGTTAGACTGTGGGGAAAATTGGTTGGCTTAGTGACATCTGCAGATAAGGGGGAGATTAGAAATTCCCCTCTTACTAGGAACCAGACTAAAAGCAGCAGACCTTCCCTCCCCAGGTCACGCATCAGCTGTCAAATAACACACATTGCTCTGTGTAACCCATTTGAGCTGGGTAACCCAAAGCCAGTATCCCAAGAAGCAAAGGAACTCTAGTTGAGTGACCTTCTGCATGACCTCTTCCTGGAAGATCCCCTGTTATAAGGAACCTACTTTGACAACAGACATGGATGGATTTGCAGTTGAGAAAATAAAGACGATATGGACAGCTGGAGATGGTTGGTATAGCAATTGGAAAGCTTGGGAGAGACGAGGCCATCCTGGCTTTAATAAGAACTCCCAGGGGGGAGTAATATCCTCCGTATCCTCCTATGTGTCCTTCATTCTTTCCCCTAGAGAGAGAAAAAAATCCATATAAAATAAGTATACATCTGAGGGCTGGTAGCAAGATGGCTGAAAGGGTTTGTTTGAGGTGTTTGTTTTTAACTGCCAAATGACTCTCTCTCTCTCTCTCTAAAGCAATAAGCATGATTAATTGCAATCAACTCCTCTCACCCTAATGTAGGAAAGCTCGATGCTACCCTGCGGCTTCAGTCCAGACTCATGTAGTTACCTGTGATTACCACGAGGTGTCATTGATCCGTCACACCACCTCCCTATTGCCAAACTACATGGCAGCTTCAGGTTCTACTACAAAGGACCTACAGACAATCCTGGTTTTCCTCAGCAGAGAGACCAGCATGTCTGGGGGTTAAAGGTCCTACAAAAAGCACCCTCTATTACCTCCTTTATCTAATAACAATCAATAACACTGCATGCTTATAGAGCAGTTATAGTTCATCAGACATCCTCATTTATTCTTTCACAAGATACCTGCAGGTAGGCATCATTTTCATTGTACAGATAAAGACACTGAAACTCAGAGTTGAAATGACTTATGTGAGGTCCGAGTGGGGCTGCAGTGATAAGGAACTTAATAAGGAGCTCATTATATTTAGCACTGAGGGAACCTTAGAAGTCAGAAGATCATAGATCTTGAACTGGAAGGGACCTCAAGCATCAACTGATCTAACCTCATAATTTAACTAATGAGTAAACTGAGGTTCAGAAAGAGTCTATGATTTACTTTTCAGTACACCGTGCTGACTCTTGCATAAACTCCTTTATCAGTGAAATATGTCACATCACTAAGTTGGGACCTGGGTTCAAATCCTAACAGTTTGACTTTAGGCAAATGATATGTTTGTCTTTGGAACAGTCATTTTTCTCTTTGTGAGCCTTAGTTTCCCCATCCTTACAATCACATGGATTTGCCAAATTTGACTTCAAAAGCTTTGGCTATTGACACAGTAGCTGTGTGACCTTGGGCGTGTCACTTAACCCCAATTGCCTTGTCTTCTTCCCTCCAAAAAACAAAAGCTTTGGCTAAATGGAACATAGTTCTCTCTCTGCTAAAGGGAAGTTGCATAGCAACTACAATTCAGCAGATGGCAGCAGAAGAACTGAAGAGGTTGAATAAGTCAAAGACCAGCATATGGTAGCAGGGATCAGGAATGGAGACACCCAGCAGAAAGCAGCTTACTAGGGATACCCAGCAGAGAGCACCAGAGCAGAGAGAACAAAAACCCTCAGCTTGGTAGAGAAAGCAACTTACCCAGTGGCTTTGCAAGAGGATACTAGTGCTTAATGACATTGGCAGCTCTATAGCATTTGAGGTGTGAGTTACTCAACCATGTGTGTGCTCTAGCCACATGCATGGCCCACGGGTATGTCCCTTCATGAGTATTTCCTAGCCACATGTGCTCTTCCATGTCTATTCCCTAGTCCTGCTCATGGTATGTACATTTTCTTTCCTCTATTGATAGCATGGTAACTTGTGAGGAAATATACCCCTAAGGACAGGGGGCTGCTTTCTTGTCACTAATTTTGCTATTTTATTGAGTGTCTTTTGCTTTGAACTGTGTCTGCTGGTTAGTCTAGTGAAAGAAGTATATTGATAGGGGCTTCTGAACTATGGTTTTTGGTGAAGGCTGACCTTCAAAAATGCTTTGAACCTATTAGCTTTTTCAGGGCCTAGGGGTGTGTGTGTGTGTGTGTGTGTGTAAGATATACATGTGTGTATATCTAACGTGTGTATCCATATACATATATGTGTGTGATGTGTGTGTAGTGTGTTGTGACATATTTCACATGTGCATGTCTATATTCATATGTATACATTTCATATATGTATATCTAAATTTCGGCCTATAATGTCCCTGTTTATCATCACCATGGCATTGAGCCTGACTGACTAGCAACAAGGCCCCTTCTGTTCTTCTATACACTTTTCCTAAAGCAGCATTTTGCTTTTGTACTTGGACTTTTCTGACTCCTCCACTTTAAGAATGTTCCTTTTGCCCAAATTTCACCTGGATGTAGAGAAGATATAGAGAGGAGAACAGAATCATCGTTGTCCCCATCAAGTACACTTACTAAGGACTCGGCGAGTGACTGGATAAAATAATTTAGGCAGAGTTTCTACCCTTGCTAGGGTACTGTGTGGACCAGGCCACTTTGCAGTAACTCTGAGAGAAAGCAGGATGGGGAGAAGTACGATTTGAGAGGGCTACGCATTCTCTTAGAGGTGACCCTTTCTCTGGAAGTTTATACTCTAAGAAAGACAACACTCACATGAACAGATCTCAGTGTTCATAAAGGATCTTAGAGATCATCTATTCCAACTCTTCATTCTACCGATAAGAAAACTAAGGCCCAGGGAGGTGAAATAATCTTCTAAAGGTGCCCTAAGTAGTGAGTGATCTATCTGGAACTACAACCCAGTGTAGGAACTACTTCCTAGTTCATTGGGTTTTCTACTATACCTTGCTGCCCTCAGTGTAAAACACATGGAAGGACAGGGAGGACAATATTGACACAGACAGATGTTCAAGTCAAATATAGGTAACAAACTGGACAAATAACAATATAGCATATTTTTAGATTTCATTTTAGTATGTTCAAACAAAGGTATAAAAAGTATTTTCTGGGAGTGAAAAGGACCTGGGGTGTCACATTTAGACCAGGTAGTGTAGAGAGGTAGGAGGGAAATGACCCCATCTCTTCCAATTTGTCTGGGTAGACTCCATGGAGGAAACAGGCTCCCTGAAGCTGTTTAAATGACAGAAGGTAGAAAGCATAGGCCAGTTGGAGTAGGCAGGATATTTCTGGCATATGGGAATGGGATTTATTGAGGGTGGCAGGGCTCAGGTGGAATAAAGTGAGGCAAGAATTGATTTTTTTTAAATACCCCCATCTGCTTTCCTATTGAACTTGGGAGAAGAAGAGCTGCTAGGAAGGGCCTCTGAACTGTCCACATAAATCCTTTGAGTTCTTGTACTTGGGGTAAGTTCAGTTGAGCTGAGGATTGGGATAGAGGCTGTAGTTCAGCCAGGAAAGGATGGAGTCCATCACCTAGAATCCTGCCCTTGAACCTACAGGGGTGCGGCAGAAGGAAGGTAGGCTCTAGGAGAGGGGTCCCTATCAACAGAACCTCATCAGGGTAGAGTAGCAAAGGCATGGTTGGTCCATGTGGTTGGAACAGAAGTTCCAAACCCACAATGTAAGGAATGGGGATACGGATCTCACACCTTGCCCCCATGCTGGCACATCCAGGGCAAAGTCTTGCTTGATAGATGGCACAGTAGATAAAGAACTATGCTGGGAATTGAGAAGGCCTGAGTTCACATATTTCCACAAGCACTTTCAGGCTCAGTGACCCTGGTCAAATCCCTTAACCTTCCTCAGGTTTTGTTTCCTCATCTATAAAGTAAGGATAATAATAGCACCTGCCTCAAGGTTGTTGTAAACATCAAATTGGAGGGGAAAGAGGGGGAAGGAGCATAATTCACTTTGCAAAAGCTTACAGCACTATAAAAATGTTAGCCATTATTATTAGTGTGCTAGGTACACTTTTGCTGGGTAGACAAAGGTCAAAAAAATTGTTTCTCAGTTTCCAAGAATCTGGAGGAAGGCAGAGCAATGAGCTGCTCTGGGGATGTGTCTGCAAACCTTCCTCATCTGATGCCCTTTATTATTTAAGCACTTCCAGACTCAAGCCACTGTCAGGCCACACCTAGAGGCAAGGGGAACACAGGCCAGAGTGGATAGCAGATATTCCACTAAGACAATGTTAAAAAGGCACAAGGTGAGGGGACTAATGGATGACAGCTAATTGCCACCCCAGGCCTTGACTCATCCATCAAGGGGAGCATATGCAAAGACAGGACATGGAAGAATAACCATATTTATCTCTTTTTAATGCTGGCTATATTGCTTTTGGAGGGAAGGATGCAGGAACAGGTTTAGGAAAGAGGCCTTGGGTATGTGTGTTGAAGGGTGTAGAGTAGGAGGGAAACATATATGCTACATCAGGGGTTGGCAGCCTATGACCCTAGGGTCACTCACTGAATACTGCCTAAGACTACTTTTGGTGCTGTTCTTTTTATTATGTGTACCTCTGAGTTCTCCATTCTCTCTGTCTCTGTCTCTGTCTCTCTCCTCTTTCACACACTCCCTTTTTACAGGTCTAACTAAACCTTAGACATTCAAATTCAGAGCTTAAAAGGTTGCTCAACCTAGGGCTAGAGAAACAGAAGGGTAGCTGATGAGGAGAGGTGGAGAGAGGAAGAGGGAGAGGGAGAAGAAGAGGTGGAGAAAGAGAAAGAGAGAGACAGAGAGAGAGAGAAAATGAATCAGTCATGCATCCCCCACCCCCTACCCCGTCCTCAATTCCACACGATGGCAGTAAAAACCCTTTGGAATACAGAACTGCTTTCACTTTCTCACCTTCCAAAGTAGAGGGGAAGAAAGAAAACCACTGCTGCTCAGACCTGTATTATGAGGCACTCACTATCCCTCGCTGGAACTGCAATTAATGCCCTTTTCTTATAGTAATGGTTGAAATATGTGGTAGGACAGAGTACGTGGGCCACCAATTACTTCACATCCTGGGCAGGAAGGACGGCTCTTTCCAATGCAGTTAGAACTGAAGAGAGTGGGAATTAGAGGCCCCTAGTGCAGGTGTCAAGAGCTGGGAGGAAGAAAAAGGAAAAAATTGGAGAGAAACTTGATTCTCTATTCCAGCCCAGCCCAGCCCACCCTACAAAGCCATGATTAGGAATTGACTGTTGGGTAGATTCAGTTGAGAAGGGAGTGGTAGGTGGGGGGTGGGGAGGAGAGAGTGGCTTTTCCTTTGAAAATCTAGCCCCAGTCTTCCTGGTATAGCTAACAACCACCAGCCCCCAGTATGGGGAATGGGGTAGGGGGAGAGAAGTGTAGAACACAGAGTAATGTGAGAAAGCAAGACTCATGAGAAAGAAAGGGGAGGAAGGAAGCAGTAAGTGAACCCCCAAGATGTCTTTGCCTTAGAGCAGAACCCTGGTTATCTAGCCTGCCCCACCTCCCTATTCACTGTGAAATAAGAGTAAGTTACCCTAATTCATCCTTAGAAATGATAAATCAGGACTGACCCCAGCCACCTTAAGAAGTCTGACTGCCTCCTCCTCCCTTGCTTCCAAAGGCAAATGACCCTCCCCAGACACATAGTGCCAGCTAGGAGAAAGCCAGGTCAGCTCTGGCCTTAAGGGCAGAACCAGTCTTTGGGGACAGCCTAGCAGGGTGAAGAGTGACAGAATCAAATATGTTTGGAGAGTCCTAAGATACCTAGTGGCACAGCTAAAATTAGCATGGACTGTTTCTCCTGTGGTAGCTGTTAATAACGTTAGTGCTCTGGTGTCTGGGGCTGGAGTCAGCTCTGTGTTGGGCACTGCAGGAGAAAAGGCAGAGAAGTAGGATAGGAAAAGAGAGGGGATCTTATCTTGGTACTCCTAAAGGAAGAAAAGGTTAAAAAGAGGTGTTCATGGGGTCCTGCTTTTTCTAACCTGGATCAGCAGAGACCTATACACCTCAGGAGCTCTTCTCACTTTCTCCTATCAAAACATGCCCTCCTCTGTTTCTCTCTGGAAAAAAAGTCCATCAGCAAGCTCAGTGCCCAAGTTCTGGCCCCCTCTCTGCACACCATCCAGATTTCCAACTTTAGGTCTCCTGACCAAGAATTCAGGAACTCGGACTGAAATACAAGTGGTGTGGGGGAAAGAATGGGGTGTTGGGTCTAGGCAATTGAGGTGGGAGAAGAATTGAGCTCAATAGAACTCAGCTGTGTTTGTGCAGTGATGAAATTCAGTGCTTCTTTCCAACAGCTCACTTCAGCTTTGATCAATGGGAACTATAGAATTGGTGGGAGGACAGGAGAGTAAAGAAGGTTCATTAGACTTGATTTTTAGGGCAACAACTGAAGGGGGTGTGCCAGACTTGAGCTTCCTAATCCATTCTTAAACTTCCTGGTCACTGAGTCTCATAAATCTTCCTGGTAAGACTAGTGCCATTGTGATTGTTCAGGGAACTCCGTCCCAAGCTTACAAACCTTCCACTGCCTTCTCTGTGGTTTCTGCAGTAGAAAGGAAGCCTCTTAAGGACGGGGCTTTTTCTGTTTCTGTCTGTGTAGCCTTAACTACAAAGAAATTTAACAAATCCTAGATGATGTACATATGTTGGTTGGAGTTGCACAGAATTCCATCCTTCCAGCCAGGCCCACCCAGCTGCCTGCATTCCTGCATAGCAAAGAGAGGATGCCCCTCTGAGTGAGGGGGGCTGTTCTTAGGATGAGGATGTGTATTTTTTAACTTCTCCAGGAAGGTCACTGGGGGGTCTTCAATACGTGCAGTCTCAAGCCTGTTATGGTTTTCTCATACAATTTAATCTGCTGCCTGGATGGCCTCCAGCGTCCAAGCCAGGGACAATCTTCAGCCTTTGGAATTGATTTCCTGGAATTGGGGAAGGCCCAGCCAAGCATCCAGATGACAGATGTGTTTGCAAGCTTTTGATGCTGAAAGTCCACTAGCAGGAGAAAGTTAAAATTCTCTCTCCACCCTACTCTCTGCTATGCTAATCGCCCCCCATTCCCGCCCCCCTCCCTCCTCAAAATCCTCTTTGTTTGATGTTTTCCTTGGGAGGAGAACTCTCTGCTAGGTCTCACAGTTAATTCCCCTTCTGAAGAAGAGCAATTGGACAGGAGAACTGCAAATACCTTCTTTCTTTCTCAGAAACTGGGGTTTCCACCCTGACCCTCCTTCCTGACCCAACCCACAAGTACAGGCTTCTTCTCTCTTGGGATATAGTGTATTGCCTAAGCTCACTCTGGGGAGCCAAGGGAGCTAGGGACCTCATCCAGTGTCAAAGGCTGTGGTGCAAACCTAAGGAAGAACTGAGATTGGAGAATCTGCAGTGGGAGGTAGAGCTGCATGTTAATAAGGAAAACCAGTAAACCCACCAAGGGCCTGAGAGGGAAATGGAGATGGTGGGCAAAACACCACTTTCTGGAATGAGAAGTTAAACACTCCTTCCCACCCCCTTCCTTAGAACACTACAGAGGCATGGCCCAAACCCTTTCTGTAAAGCATGTTATAGTGGGAAGAGCATTGGGTCTGAAGTAAGAACACTTGGGTACAAATCCCCTTTTGCCCTTAATGGCCTATGTGATCTCCATCTCTGGGCCTCAGTTTCTTCATTGGTAAAATTAGAATCTCTAAAATACCTTTGAGCCAGGACAAAGGCAACTGGAGAACCCCCTGTCACACTTATGACTTACTAAAAATTATGATAGCTGACATCTATACAGCATTTTGAGTTGTGGAAAGCACTATACTTACCAAGACTTTATTGCTAAGCATAGGGGTGTAACCTGTGCAAGGCATGGGGAGGAGAGATGGAGGATGTGTGTATGTAAGGACAGCAAGACCACGTGGGCCAGCTATCAGTGCATGGAGGGAGCTAATGAATAATGAGGCTGGAAGGGTAGGCTGGAGCCAGATTGGGAAGGGCTTTTGACGTCTGATGGCTTATATGCACACAGCTGTTTGCACGTCATCTCCCTTGCTAGAGACATGTGAGCGCCTCCTGGCCAGGGACTGTCTCTTGCCTTTATTCGTGTCTCCAGTACTTAGTACCATTCCTGGCACATAGTAAACACTTAATAAATGTTAGTTGACAGAATCACCACTCTGAATTAGGTAATAAAAGCATTTTTGGTATTGAAATAATATCAATATTGATGTAATATGTCAGTATCGAAATAATATTGATATGGATATTATGGATCCCTATCAATGTAATATATCATATTGATGTAATCTAATCCCTCGCACCATCATGAAAATAACTAATGACTACTTATAGCGGGATAGCATGGTACAGAGCATTTGTAGAGCGATGATGTGCCAAGGACTGTGTTAAGCATTTTACAAATGTTATCCTCACAACCCTGGGAGGCGGATGATAGGACTATCTCCATTTTGTAACTGTGAGGAAACTAGAGGTCAAATGACTTTTCAAGGGCTACACAGCTAGCAAGTATTAGAGCCTGAATTTGAACTCAGGTCTTCCTGATTTCAGCTCTAGCATTCTACTTTGCCACTTAGCTTCCTCTACATCTTGGAGTGAGGGGGACTTGAGCTCAGATATTCACTCTGATACACACT